>OY747124.1:6997916-7611805 GCA_963556465.1 Berberis vulgaris | reverse complement strand
TACTCTACTGTTCTTTTCTTCTCTCTTTCACTTCTCTTTTCCGATTTCATAACATCCCATGGCTTTGGTTCACTATCTGGCGGTGTCTTCAGAGACTCTGAACACTCCAAGAACAAGTTCGATTCGGAGACTTTCTCCTACATCTTCTCTCATCACTCACAACTTCCCTTGTTCCGTTTGGACCAAAGCTCCTCGTAGGGTCTCGGTTCTTCCAAAGAGGTTCGGCAAATTGGACAACAAAGGTATTATTTATGTTTTTCTTTCTTTCTTCAATCCTTCAAATTCCAACTTCAAATCTAAATGAAAGTCATTGGATCCAAGTCTCTATTACAGTCCACACTTGCATGTATTCAGCTGGGTTTAGCCTATTTTGTGTGTAAATTTGATACAACATTTCTTCTTTGTGGTGGGAACCACAAATACATAAATGGGTTGTAAGAAAATTTCATTTTAGGATAGAAATCATTGTTGTTGGAATTTTATTGTGTGGGGTTTGATCTTGATTGAACAAACACTCTCATTCAATTGTTTGATGCAAAGCTAAGATGTGTAATTAGAAACTGATAAAATTTGTTGGTGTCCAAAAGGACTCCATGATGGTCTTTTGCAACCATTGTAGTATTTGGAATCGAAAGGATCAAGGTATAGACTGATAACTCCCATTTGATATCGTGGTCTCTGATTGCCGAAGAAATGAGGTTTGGTTTTTTATTGACAGATATTTTATGACTCTGCTTTGGGACAATGAAAGTTTTCTCAACTCCTCTGCAACATGCACAGTTCTAGCCCAAAGTGTGTCACAATCCCCTGTAACCCTTTTCACTTGACACCTGGGTTAGTAAAAATTTTGATGATCCATGAGCATTAACCTGATAAATCCCTGTTTTGAGATGGTTAATATGAACATCCACAGCCCTCTAAAACAGAATTTTCTGACAAATTTATTCTCTCTCCCGCTCCCTCTGACTTTCTCTGGTATCCATTGTTGGTCCCTTTGTATTCTTATTGATTGAAATTATTATGCAACCAGTTGCAAGCCACACTGCCCCAACTTCCTTTCAATGTTAATTTGTTGCACGCTAATTAATGAGGAATGCTTCATCCTCTCTGGTAGGTCTATATCTAAATAGGGTTTGTCTAAACAGCGAGGGAAGGGGCGAGGGAACCAGCGAGGGAGGGGGGTGAATTTCCCCCTCCCTCGCTGGTTCCCTCGCCATTTAGAATTTCCCATCTAAATATGAATATAAAGGTATGAAAGTGCATGTTTTTTGGGGCTATATAGCATGGCTCCACAACAAATAAATGTTGGTCGTTTTGTTGCATCTGTATGAGCTCATAATGATTGCCTTACTGATTATGTTGGACAAATTCTAGATTAGGTATCAGACAAAGGTAGACGTGATTGGAAGGCTAGGATCGGGTGAGGGGATGACTTGTGTATATCTGGGTGTGTGTGCATTTTGAACTTTTATGCAAATCTGTTATAATGCGAACAACTTCAAGATGCAAAATTGTGATAAGATTGTAGCCCCTTTCCAGATTAGACATGAAATACAATCACTACTGGAGTTTAAACTATCTGAGCCTCAAATGGCGTTCACTTTGTTGCATCACTGACTTAAAAAACATGACTGGCGTTAGCTACAGGGCTTTCATTTGCATTAGATTGCTTGTTGTTGATTGCCTTTGATGTTTTTGGTTGGTGGTCACTGGCCGGTATATCCGTCATCTTTGATTGTTTTCTACAGCTAGGGCGCAGTTGCAAGATTCCGAAGCTAGCTTAGCTGCTGAGGCTTTCACGCAATTCAAACATATTCTTTTTCCAGTTACAGATCGTAACCCCTATCTTTCTGAGGGAACAAGACAGGTGCTCTCTGTGCCCTTGATAATTTGTTGATGTAGTGATATATATCTCTGTATACAGCAACCGACTGAGATTATAGTACTAATTTTGTGGGTCATGTCAAGACTTCTGCAATTAAATCACACTCTCCATTCACTGTTCAATGTCTATGAACATGATAACCTCTCCTAAGGGTCATGGTCAGGGTCATGGCCTTTTAATCTATTTGGTGTGTTTTACGTAGAAAAGAAAAATGAGAAAATAGAGAATACGGCTATAAGAATTTGATTGTCAAGGAAGTCTGTTGTTGGTATACTTGCCTAGTTGCCTTACATGTTCGTTTTTGGAAGTTTATAGACATCACCATCTTTGATCGTTATATTAAATGCTTTCTTTATGATGGAGCATCCTACTTCATTGTCAGGCATATTGTTAGGGATGGCAACGGGGCGGATTTGGGCAAATCCGTCACTGCCCCGCTGGGGATTGCGGATCCTCGAATCCGCCTCTAATATCCATTTATAAAATTTTACAAAAACCATCCCTGCTCCAGCCAGATTGGCGGATATCCACCCCGCCCCGAATATCCGTTAAAAAAAGTGTTGAAGGTGCAATGATTGAGAAATTTTCCTTCACTAAAGTAGTTGATTGATGATAAATCGAAATTTTCCAGTAATAATTCAGACCCATTAACCAGAATGCCTTAGAAAAGGGGGAAATCTAACAAGTTTGAGCTGAAGAGGAAATTTTCAGCAAGAAGGGATGAGAAAAACCAAGTAAAATCGAAGATCTAGGTCGCATATTGAGCAAAAAGGTAGAAAATGAAGAGTTTGGGCGATTTCACCAACTAGTCAACGGAAACAATTAAAGAGAAAACGAAAACAAAGATCTGAACCTAAGAAGAAGCATAAAAATGGAAGTTTTATTGAATTTGAAGCATATTTTCTTCATTTAACTATGAAACAAAAGGGGAAAAAGGAGGTTGAAACACCCAGCCAAAGTAGAAAAATAAGGATCAAGGGTTGAGGAGTAGTAATTTAGCACAACTTCTTGGGTTCTCCCATACTCATGAAGTCCATAAATAAGCATTCATGGTGAGCATAGCAGCTGCATACAACATTCATGGATTTTTTCAACAAAGAAGAGCAAGAGATAATAAGAGATACAGAGAAAAGAAGTAGTGGCGATCCTGAGTCTACGGGGGCCCTAGGCGAACTCTAAAAATGGGGCCCTCTTTAGAAAATTTTTAATGTCTTATTTTACTTAAATACGACTCTTCTAGCATTTTGAGATACAAAATCACTAATTATATTATTGTAATCAACTTTTTCAGCCAAGTCACTCTCAATAGACATCATAGTTAACCTATTTAATTTTTCTTGTGACATGGTGGACTGAAGATACGATTTTATCAACTTCAATTTTGAAAAACTTCTCTCTGCGAGGCTACCATTACTGGAATAGTCAACAATATTCTGTATGTGATCCAGGCATTTGAAAAACCATCATCCATTGTTTGCAAATGATTTAGCATTTCAATAGGTTTTTTTTTTTTACTTCTTCGGGTAAGATGCTACACAAAACTTTTAATTCTAAAGCTAAATATCTTTCATCAATATCATAAAGACAAATGGCTTTATTTATGAATCACAGAATAGAAGATGAAGTCGGATTTATCGAATCAGAGCAAGGTTTAGTCTTTAGAATTAGAGAGAATAAAGAAAGAAATGATTAATTAGATAGGGAAGATGAGAAGCGGATGGCGTGGAGAAGAAGAGGAGTCACAGTCATTAATGCACGTATTTTCTATGGCGTTTAGTCGTTTACGTAAAGTAGCGTGTGTTTTATCTGTTTGTATTCTAAATAAATGAATTTTTAGGTTATAATTTAATTTTGAGGCAATATTATATATATATAATTTAAAAATATGGGGCCTCTGGGCGGCCGCCTGGGTCGCCCATGCCCAGGGACGCCCCTGAAGAGAAGGAAGAAAAGATTGATGGAGTGATGGTGGTAGGAGCACGAGCATGAGTAGTTCTTCTAATAGAATTCAATCAGGAGCACATGCTACCAACGTTCTTAGAATAATGACGTCTGCTGCTCAACCTGGTGGTCTTGTCTATATTCTTCACTTCAATCCACTCTAATTCTGCTAATACTCACAAACTACACAAAGAAGGGTTGAGGAGGTGGTGGTGGTCTGATTTGGCGCAGAGGAGGAAGAGAAGAGGCAGAGGTGGCTAAGTGAGAGAGAGTGATCGGGTAGTGTTAGGATTTTTTGTCTTTTTAAGGATAAGGGTATTTAAGTAAATTTTTTTTACATAAACGGATCTCCGCAGGGCGGATATGGCCAAGTCCGTATCCACCCCAAATATTTAACAGATGCTGTTTGGATATCCGTATACTGGTTAGACACATCCAAAACAGCCCAATTCGGGTCGGACAGGGCGGATATCCATGAAATTCTGTCCCACTGTCATTCCTACATATTGTATTGTCATGTTCCACATTCCTGACCTTATTATGTGTGTTCAATCTGAGCAGGCTGCAGCAACTACTGCTGCCTTGGCGAAGAAGTACGGAGCAGACATTACAGTCGTAGGTATGCTCATCTTACCTTTATTAAAGCTAGTATAATTTTCTTGGTCCAGGAAATATGTGCTATGAAGAGAGCATTTGTTCGTTTTTAAATTTCTAGTTTCAGACTCAAGCACAGGATCTCAACTTGATGTTTCTTGCAGTTATTGATGAGGGTACGAAAGAGTCATTGCCTGAGCACGAGAAACTAGTATCTAGTGTACGTTGGCATCTTTCAGAAGGTAAGCCTTTTGCATGCTAGTAGTGTCAGCTGTGTATTTATTGCCTTTCATCTACTAATTTTCAACTGTCACACAATATCTTGAATTCCGAATTGATTCTTGAATAAAATAAATGAAGCACAAAAGATACTCTTGAAGCTACTGGAATTGAGATTTCCAACAGTTTTTGCATGATTTGAACTAGTTTTTTTTTTTGTCTTCTGAATAGGCGGGTTCCAGGAATTTGGGCTGATAGAGCGACTTGGAGAAGGGAAAAAGCCAACTGCAATAATAGGGGAGGTAGCGGATGACATGAACATGGATGTAGTTGTGATAAGCATGGAGGCTATCCATTCGAAGCATGTTGATGCGAACCTTCTGGCTGAGTTTATCCCATGTCCTGTATTGCTTCTCCCCCTGTGAATGCATCAAAACCATTCTGCAGAATGCCTGTGTTGTCCACTATTATGGGTAGTAATGATACATCAATTGTTCCCTATATGACTTTTCTGAAACATGCATTCGATGTTGTGGACCATCTGTTTTGCGTGGTTCATGACATACGAGTTTCTGTTGGACTTGAAAGAGTTGCAAGTTTCAGGTGCTTACGCTTGTTTTGAAAAGATGCATTTTCCGAATTGACAGTGTGACTAGGGAAATGGTGGGCTTAAATGGAAGCCCATCCCCATCAAATGCAGGTCAGCAACTTTGCGAACTTGGCACGCCAAATTATCTCGGTAAGCACCTTAGTAAATTAGAACCTGTTGGAGCATCTCTGAAGGGAGGGTATTGACATTGTGAAAATTATCCATGAACATATGTGATCATATATTGTTTTCTAGCTTCATGAAAATTGCATCTCTCAAAAGGAAAAAAAGAAAAAGAAAAAACAGGGTGCCTTGATATAGATTTGCATGTCCAAAATTTAAAAAACCACTCTGAAACAAAGACAATTTAAGTTCCAACTGTAATTTGTCGCAAGTTCCACCAATGAAAAATAGAAAAGAAAAGTGAGCACGGGCTTCTGAAAAATACCCAAACATAATTCAGATGAGAGAAGCCGATGGATAACACCCCTCTTAAGACATGAAAACTTCTCCTTTAGCTGCACACAGGCTGGCCATTGTTCTGGAAAATAGTTGGTCTTGATCTTGCTTGCAAGTCATTCATTTCCATAGTAACTGCTGACAGCTCTCTCTATTGAACCTTATGAAATCAAAGCATTGAAAAGCTGCATCAGAAATCTACAAGCATGCCTGGTAAAATTTGAACCATGGATAATAACGGTGACATTTACTGACAGCATTCTATGTTTTCACAAAATTTGATCAATTGGCGTTTAGAAAACTATCAAATTAACAAAAAAATTCATTATCATGGCATAAAAGATGAGCCCATGACATTTTTTAATTTGTTTAGTGAGAAATAAGTGAAGTTTAGTTTAGATTACCATGTTTAGATCACTCTTGCGTAATTTGATGGATGCTGATTATACTGGCCCTAGTGAACTAGTTGGTGTTGTGAACTAAATGCCCTTGAGACAGTCTTCAACAAGTTCATTTTTTAAGAAACTTCCTGTTATGGGCCAATGTTTCTTGGTACATTGTCCAAACTCTCACGTCCAAGCTATCACCTTCTTTCGAAGGGTTTATGCACATTGAACCCAACTTGCACGTACTTCCTACTGTGTGATCCGATCGATCACAAAATTATGCTTAATTGAAGCAATTTACTCGTTTGTATAACATTCTAGATTTTCATGTATGCAAATTTGAACAATCAATCATCATCATCTATAATTATCATTTTAAATACAAACTAATGCTCACTATTTATTCATTAACGATCACAATTACTAATCAACTCCACTTCCAACAAAGTGTGGACCAAGGAGAGAGATTTCGGCGAAAATTTTGTTTTTTAAAATTACGAAAAATAAAAGGGCGAAAAAGGAATTTACATTATTTCGAGGGTTTTTTTGAAAAATTTCGAGGTTTTTTTTCATAAATTTTGGAATTTTTTTGTAAAAATACAAAAACCAGTTATCAAAATTATATTTTTTTGAGGTTTTTTAGTCAATTTTGAGGTCTTTTCTAATTATCATTTCTTCTAATTATTTATTGATTTTTAAAACCACCTCCACGATTTTCTAATTATCATTTCTTCTACATATATATTGATTTTTGAAACCAACCCTTGATTTTTTAATTATATATCGATTTCACGTTTGTTACATTTTTTAGTATTTAGGCTTCATTTAATATTACATATTTCATATATCATCAAAATTTATTTTATGTATATATATATATATATATATATATATATATATATATATATATACAGTGGCGGAGCCACATACAAGACATGGGGGGCAGTTGCCCCCCCTAAAATTTTTGAAACTCATATTTAGTATAGTGAATTGTAGGTAATTGTGGTATATTTCACTAATTGCCCCTCTAAAAATTTGCTATTTTTTCTTCCCCCCCTCCCCTGTGATAATCCTGGCTCCGCCACTGTATATATATATATATACTCAAAATTTTTACATTTTTTCTTTACACACCGAAGTATTTCTTAAAATCGGGAAATCAAAATTAATTCAAAAAACGAAATCACAATCCTTGGCTATGATTGTGATTTTGTTTTTCGAAGTTAATTTTGGTTTCCTAATTTTAAGAAATTTTTCGATAAATGTTTTGGTGTATAAAGAAAAAACGTATATATGAAATATATAATGAATTTCGAGGGTAATTTAAATATGTGAAAAAATAATATGCAACTAAATAATTGTATTAAACAGAGTAAATGAAACCAAAATACTAATGACTAGAATCAAGGGGTAGTTTAAAAAATCAATATATAAGTAGAAGAAGTGATAATTAGGAAATTAGGTGTTGGTTTTAAAAATTAATAAATAATTATAATAAATGATAATTAGAAAAAAATAATCAAAATTTATGAAAAAAATCACGAAATTTTTGAAAAAATCCTCAAAAAAATGTAAATTTAAGTAGCTGGTTTTCGTATTTTTACGAAAAAATCGCAAAATTTACAAAAAACCTCGAAATTATTAAAAAAACTCTCAAAAAAATGTAATGTTTTCTTTTGCCCTTTTTCTTTTCGTAATTTAAAAAAATGAAAATTTCGGTGAAATTTCGTATAATTTCGCGAAATCACAATCCTTGATCATAGCCTCCCCATTCACTAAATATTTGAAGGAGAATATGTGACTTCTTTTGCTGTAAATTTGCACTAAGTTTCAACTTTCTGGTGACTCTCCTTTGTAGCAATACCTTAGCAAATTTAATGAAACATCCTCGAAAAAAATTTAATATCATCATATCTACCTCATCAGTCCTTCTATAATAAGGGCGGGCTATAAGACTGGCAACTTCAAGTATAGGCTTGCTCAAAAGCTGACATGCTACCAGGGAGATTATAGTCTCACGTCGCCTGATTGAGGGAAGGGGATGTGATATATATGTGCATGCTTGAATCTCTATAGTAATACGCATTTTAAATCCGTGCGAGTGATAAGCCCAAAGCGAACAATATCTTATGATGTGAATCGGGTCATTACACCTTCCTTTAATTATTATTATCTATATTACAAATCATGATGGTTTTGGGGTTGGAGATAAAGACGACTAAGATTTATCCAAATATAAGAATCTAACAGATCATACAGAACTTAAAGCACCAAAAGTGCATAGGTTCGATTCCCATACCCAATATTTTGGTATTTATTTATTTTTCTTCAATTGATGGTGGTGATTAGACATGTAAGTATGAATGATGAAAACTTAAGGATGATCATATCTTGACAAATTTAAAAATTTTATCGTGCCAACGGCACGGAAAATACCTAGTCTATATTACAAATCAAGATGGTGTTTGGGGTGGGAGATAAAAGACGGCTGAGATTTAACCAAATATATGAATCTAACGGATCACATATAACTTAAAGCACCGAGAGTGCATGGGTTCAATTACCCAACATTTTGATATATTTTTTTTCTTCAATTGTTGATGGTGGTGATTGGGCATATACGTATGAAGGATGAAAACTTAAGGGATCGTGCCAACAGCACGGAAATACCCTAGTCTATATTATAAATCAGGATGGTGTTTGGGGTGTGAGATAAAAGAGGGCTAAGATTTACCCAATTATAAGAATCTATCGGATCACATAGAATTTAAAGCACAAAAAATACATGGGTTCGATTTCCATACCTAACATTTTGATATTTATTTATCTTGATATTTAAAGTATATTAAACTATATTTATCATATTAAACTTTTATCATACCAACGGCACGGGGAATATTCTAGTCTATATTACAAAACATGATGGTGTTTGGGGTGGGAGATAAAATATAACTAGGATTTACCGAAATATAAGAATCTAATGGATCACATAGAACTTCAAGCACCTAGAGTGCATGGGTTCAATTCTCATACCCAATATAAGAATCTAACGGGTCGTGTAGAACTTAAAGCACCAAAGTGCATGAGCTCGATTCACATACCCAACATTATTTTGATATTTATTTATCTTGATATTTAAAGTAAACTATACTCTATTTATCATATTAAACTTTTATCGTACCAACGACACAAGAAATACCCTAGTTCCTTTATATAACAACACTTCCATGCTTCTTCTCCATAACAATACATTTCCAAATGTTTTGAGAGTTTGGAAAGTGGAAAGTGTCTATTTTGGTTTTAGTTTTGGATAATGGGAGTGGTTTAAAGATGCGACTGCAACAAGAAGGTTACCATCAAATGCTCAATAACGTATTGATGTGTGGCGAAAATCTTCTTCATGGTGAGAAGACCATCTCATAATTTGGCCACCTTCATCAAGTGACTTTGGCTTAGGGGTTTTAGATCGTAGGATTTTCCTCAAGAGCTCCCTTCCTTTATTTCCAAACACCAAACAAAAATGTTAAATTTTGATCACTTCTATATACTTTTATCTTTGTGCACAGAACAAGATGATGTTTAGGGTGAAAGATAAAAGACGGCTAGGATTTACCAAAATATAAGAATCTAACGGATCACATAAAACTTAGAATACCCAGAGTGCATGAGTTAGATTCTCATACCCAATTAATATAAGAATCTAATGGGTCATATAGAACTTAAAGCACAAAAAAATGCATGGGTTCGATTCACATACCCAACATTTTGATATTTATTTATCTTGATATTTAAAGTAGACTATATTTTATTTATAATGTTAAATTTTTATCGTGCCAACGACATGGAAAATACCTTTGTTCTTTTATAACAACATTTCCATGCTTCTTCTCCATAAGAATACATTTCCAAATGTTTAGAGAGAGGATCTGGAAAGTGTCTATTTTGGTTTTAGTTTTGGATAACGGGAGTGGTTCAAAGATGTGACTGCAACAAGAAGGTTACAATCAAATGCTCAATAATGTATTGATGCGCGACGAGAATCTTCTTCATGGTGAGAAGACCATCTCATCATTTAGCCACCTTCATCAAGTGACTCTGGATTAGGGGTTTTAGATCGTAGGATTTTCCTCAAGAGCTCCCTTCCTTTATTTCCAAACACCAAACAAAAATGTTCAATTTTGAACACTTCTATATACTTTGTATCTTTGTCCACAACGAGCTCAGAATGAAGTAATGACCAGTTAGATGTAATGAAATCAGAACATTTATTTATTTTCATGTTTTTCTGCCTAGGTCTACAACAAAAAATATGGTTAATCCTTAGAAACCCCACAAAATAACATGCTGTGATTCGTATGAAATGCTCATTTCTAGCTTAAATCTCGATTATAAGTATAACAATGCCAAGAAGCCTGATGTTGCACATCTCAATATTCTACCAATAGTTAAATGCAAGCCGGTCACTTCAATCCTTCAGTGGATTATTTATAATTGGGTTGTAATAGTTGGGACGAATATATTGATAGAGTTCGATCGTCTGAGTTGGACATGACGAGCTCAAATCAGGTCATGCCAAAGCCACTCAAGAACGGGTACCATGTTAAAGTAACCACCTACCCTAAAATTTTAAGCTGTCAGAGAATGCTTTGAGCTCAAAGATGATGGGTGGATTAAGTCTGCATAATCCTGCTGATAGTAAATATTCTAGGAAATGACAATGCGGATTCACACGCAGATATTGAAACACAATAGATTCCAAGATGTTAATCTATTTTATTTTATTCTTAGATGCAATTGTTGATGCATTACCATTATTCTAAAAGCGATACCAATGTTAAACTGTAATCTACCCTAAGCTAAGACAGACATAAATGTCTGGGCTCAATGACAATGGGGCGGAGTTTAGTTTCAATACAAGGCCGTTTTTTATTATAAAATATGACGCTGTTTTTAATTGTTTTGCCCTGAGTACTCAAGTCACTACAAATACAATGGAAACAATGCAGAGAAAGTATATGAAACCGAACTAAAGTAATGAACAGTTCCTACATTTTCAGGTTGAAATCCACTTGGGCATAAAATGGTTCAGAATGATTCATTTACCGTAAATCCGACTGAAAATCCAAACTGAAGTATTAGCCATATCATGTATCCAAAATCCAACTCATTTTATGCCCTGGGAAATTATAATCAACTTAGATCCTAGTCTTGATTACGACAAAGGAACATCAATTATCAGAGAACTCCAATCTCTATTCTCTAATAGTTTCAAAAAACACCATCTATCCTGATAAATTAGTGTACTCAACAAAATCTCCACCTGCAACAAAAACTGCATACCTACAAAATCTCTCAAATATTTATTAAAATCTCAATACTTGTAGATCAACAACACATACAAAAGTGAGTAATCTATACAACAAATGAATGAAACAATCTGTTACTAAACAATCACAATGAATGAATGAATTAATTAAGGAATCAAATAATGGCTATGAATGACTCTGATGATGATGCACGAGTAGAGAAAGTTCATGTAAATTTGCATGAATTTACCTTCCATGATTCCTCAAGAGTGTTGTTGGTCATCCTCCATCATTTCCTGAATCACAAGTCTTCTAGCTCTATTAATAGTTAGAAAACACAATGTTGAAACATATGGGTTTTTATAAAAAATTCAAAGATTAAAAAAACGAATTTAAAACTGAAGTGGACAGGGTGGCTCCATGTTTTCTGGCGTAAAACACTCCCTGTTTTCATGAGCCATTACTGGTCGTATTTCATTCTTTTTATACCTTCTCTAATCAGAGCTTTAAATAAAAAGAGAGAATGATTTGTGCATCTAAGAGATTGCTTCTTCCAGCTCTTGAAGCAACAGAGTTTTCTTCTTCTAAGAGACGAAGAAAACAGCCCATGGAATAACAACAATAAAACAGAGAGCATGAAGGGAGCTTCTCCAGTTCTTGATCAACAGAGTTTTCGTTTTCTGTTTGAGAGAAGATGAAAACAGTTCATCTATTAAGCTTGAGAGAGAGATATGGTGACAGCATCCAGTTCATTAAACAGAGTTCCTGCTCTACTCTAAAACAGAGTTTTGCAGATTTTTTGCTTCTTCGAAAACAGCTTGCTTCTTCCAGTTCTTCCAGCTTTTGAATCTCGGTTCTTTGAAATCAAAGTCTTCTTCGAGTTTTGAATCTTGATTCGAAATCTGTTCTGTAAAACAGAGCTGAGCCACTTCTAAATCTGGAACAGAGAGTCTTCCCTCTTGATTCGAAATCTGTTTTGAAAAACAGAGCTTAGCTTCTTCGAAAAACAGAGAAACAGTTCTTCAAATTAGTTTTGCTTCTTCCACAGATCTTGCATCTTCGAGTTCTTCCTGTTCTTCAAAGTTTTATATCAGTTTTCGAAATCAGAAAACAGAGATTGCAAAACAGTTCTTGCGTTTTTGCAAAACAGTAGTGCATCCAGAACATGTTTTGAAAAACAGTGTTTCTGTTTTTGCCGATTTATGATTCCGAGCAAATGATGAGAGGGTGAATAGTATACCGTTCATATATTGTGCGTATTTGAACGAGACAGAGAAGATTCTGGGCTGTTTTATCCTGGGGACGACGAGGCTATAACACTGCTAGCACAATCTTGGGCAGAGCCGCGAAACGTCTTAAAGAGAGCGACCTAGTCCGCGACTCAACCCAAGAACAAAATGGTACAGTTTTATCTAACTGTTTATTTGAATTGTTACAGCAGTAGAATCTTATACGGAAGTTACACAATCAGGTATGAATTTATTTCATAGATTGAATTTGTGTTTCAAAGAATGTTTGCTATGTTTGCCTACATTAGAATGTTTATATGCATGTGCTATTGTTCGTATGCTCAATAATTCCATGGAATTTATGCTTTATATTTGCATATAGGAATTTGCTTGAGTAGAACATCATATACAATAAACTAGCAAACATAGTCAGCATATGAGAAATGTCTTACTGTGACATTATAGGTGCTGATCCATGTAATTGTCCCAACAATTTTAAGACGTGTTCTTTCTGCCATGATTACAAATACTGAATTTGCTAAATAAAGTATGCATGTATTTGTAATACAAGAATGCACACATGTGATCACACTAGAAGTGAAGTTGAGTTATGATACTGACTTTAGCTATGGACTATTCCTTGATTCAAAGGGATCCAAGGATAGGATGGCAAACATTACTTTGATGAGAAAATATTAGTAGGAGTTGTGATCTATAAGCTAATTGACATATTGTTTTGTTATGCAAGGATGATTATATGCATTTTGATTTGACTCTTATTTATGGTTATAGAATAAGTTATATCCTCATGATTCTCATGTATTTGTTATACGCTCGTTGATTGGAAAAATCCTTCAATTGAGTTTGAGAATCTTTCCTTGTTATGTAACAAACATAAAAATGGAATAGCAGCCATGTTTATGAAGGCCATAAATGAGGATATGTATGTTTATATGAAAGCTTTGAAATATTGCTTTGGTAGAGTCAAACAAAATACATGAATGGTGACTTTACTACCATATTGAAATCATATTAATTATGATTAACGTAGTTAGAGATTGACATACATATACACATGATGACATGTAAAATGTAGTCTAAACTCTAAACCTTGGAGGAATAGAACACCATTCATAGAAATATAACTATGAAATTGATGCTTTCTGAGTAGGAATATCATGAAATCTGAATCAATAAATTCCAATTGAACATTTCATGAGAAGTGAATAATATCATCTATGCATGTTACTCTTTAGATAATGAGTATGCAGTTCTATGATAATTATGGATGATTCAGTCTATTTTGTTGAGAACAATAATTGATCTATTATGAAAATTAGAATGCCTCTAATTATCAATACTATTGATGGAAAGAAAAACCTTGTGTTTAATGTTATAGTTGATGTTAATAAGGAGGCTATAAGGAATCATTTATATAAAGATTGACCTGTAGATTTTGTTCTTGATGTCAATACATAAATGATTTTGCTTAGACCATAAGTTGGTCGGACTTCCACATGAGGACATGTATTCTTATGGAAAGGATATGTTCTCATGATGATGATGTTGATGACAATATAGATCAATTGAAGCTATTGCTTGATTTTGTTGCGGAACTTTGTTATCAAAGTTTGCAACTAAATTCCCAGAGGCTGAACAAATATAGCTTGATGTTTACATCAAATTTTGAAAAAATTCAGAAGTTGAATTTAAGGTACGTGTTCTAATGATATTTTTAGTTGATCCTTGAACTTAAAAGAAAAAATGAGAATAGCGAGATGAATAGAATGGGTATTTTATTCGATATTCTCATTTTATGGGTCCTTAAGAGTTGAATGCATGGTCATCTTCAGATAGCAAGAAGACCGTCATTTAATATGCATTAAAAAAGGTAGCTAAACCTGTTTTTGACAATAGTTAGAAGGACCGAAGTTCAAAAGTCCCTTAATGGGAAGCTTACGTATATTTTTATACATGCTAAGAATAATTTTGTGAATTCTGATTCTTTGTGAAAAGATTTTTTGTGTTTCTCAAGGAATTTTTCATGAAAAGATAAATTGCATTTATTTTTCGAGGCATAGTGGGGGTTATTTCGAGGAATAGTGGGGGTATCTCCTCAAATAACGTGCCTATGATAAGTATGCATGAAACTGATAAAGTCATAGAATCTGAGCCTAGGAGAAGTAAACGGAAATGAACTTCTTGGCCCCGATTACTATGTATTTTCAGTAAAGAAGGTTTTCCTTAGTTTTCAAGGAGCCTAATAGATGCAATTGAAAAGGTCATGAGGTACCTTAAGAGGACTACGAACCTCGAATTACAGAAGTTTTTCGCTGTCCTTGAAGGATATAGCGATGCTGATTGGAACTCCCTTTCAGATGACTCCTAAGCCACCAGTGGCTATATTTTCAATATAGCTGGTGAAGCTGTTTCTTGGAAGTCAAAGAAACAGACAATTTTGGCACAGTCCACGATGGAGTCAGAGATTAGAACATTAGCTACGGCTAGTGAAGAAGCAGGTTGGTTGAGAACCCTGCTAGCAGAGAACCCTTTATGGGAAAGACTGATTCCAGTTGTCTTGATCCAATGCGATAGTTCCGCGGCTATTGCAAGAATAATACAGAACCGTTATGATAACGGCAAGAAACGACAAATACGTCGTAAGCACAGTACGGATAGAGAATTCTATGTACTGGTGCTAAGAGATCGGATCAAGTACGAACTGATGTGAACTCGGCTAATTCTTTGACGAAAGCATTAGCTAGAGAAAAGGTTTTCAAAACCTCGAAAGGAATGGGACTAAAGCCCTTAGATTGATGAGTTATTCATGACGGTAACCCAACCTATAGACTGGAGATCCCAAGAAATAAGTTCAATGGGTAATAACAAGTTGTGAATGATATGAGGTGAATCATGCTGACAAAATAACAATCTCATTCCTAGATTAAAGCATGAATTCCTGAAGCGATGGTAGGATGAGTTAAAAACTCTTAATGATGTCTATACTCTATGTGGAGTGGAGTACCTAGCTACAGGAGTACTCTTGATAGACTCACCTAAGTGATTGTGGAAGTTTGGCCGCTTCCTATGGAATTTGTGGGCAAAATTCCTAGAGCCTTCACTTACTGGGATATACGTGCATGGCCGTAAAGCACGGGCTTTTTAGACTTCACCCTGAAAAGGTTGTGCGTGTAATGTCTGTTAGAGATAGAGTTCAAAACTACGAGTTACTCTAGTATAATCTAAAGCATGAACACTACGCAAGAGTTCAAGTCGAAAGACACTTTTGTTTATGCACAATCTTATATTTGATAGATTGCTCGATGAAAATTGTTTTTTCAATCCAAGTGGAGGATTGTACAATTGTTTTAAAAATCCAAGTGGGGGATTGTTGAAACATATGGGTTTTTATAAAAAATTCAAAGATTAAAAAAACGAATTTAAAACTGAAGTGGACAGGGTGGCTCCATGTTTTCTGGCGTAAAACACTCCCTGTTTTCATGAGCCATTACTGGTCGTATTTCATTCTTTTTATACCTTCTCTAATCAGAGCTTTAAATAAAAAGAGAGAATGATTTGTGCATCTAAGAGATTGCTTCTTCCAGCTCTTGAAGCAACAGAGTTTTCTTCTTCTAAGAGACGAAGAAAACAGCCCATGGAATAACAACAATAAAACAGAGAGCATGAAGGGAGCTTCTCCAGTTCTTGATCAACAGAGTTTTCGTTTTCTGTTTGAGAGAAGATGAAAACAGTTCATCTATTAAGCTTGAGAGAGAGATATGGTGACAGCATCCAGTTCATTAAACAGAGTTCCTGCTCTACTCTAAAACAGAGTTTTGCAGATTTTTTGCTTCTTCGAAAACAGCTTGCTTCTTCCAGTTCTTCCAGCTTTTGAATCTCGGTTCTTTGAAATCAAAGTCTTCTTCGAGTTTTGAATCTTGATTCGAAATCTGTTCTGTAAAACAGAGCTGAGCCACTTCTAAATCTGGAACAGAGAGTCTTCCCTCTTGATTCGAAATCTGTTTTGAAAAACAGAGCTTAGCTTCTTCGAAAAACAGAGAAACAGTTCTTCAAATTAGTTTTGCTTCTTCCACAGATCTTGCATCTTCGAGTTCTTCCTGTTCTTCAAAGTTTTATATCAGTTTTCGAAATCAGAAAACAGAGATTGCAAAACAGTTCTTGCGTTTTTGCAAAACAGTAGTGCATCCAGAACATGTTTTGAAAAACAGTGTTTCTGTTTTTGCCGATTTATGATTCCGAGCAAATGATGAGAGGGTGAATAGTATACCGTTCATATATTGTGCGTATTTGAACGAGACAGAGAAGATTCTGGGCTGTTTTATCCTGGGGACGACGAGGCTATAACACTGCTAGCACAATCTTGGGCAGAGCCGCGAAACGTCTTAAAGAGAGCGACCTAGTCCGCGACTCAACCCAAGAACAAAATGGTACAGTTTTATCTAACTGTTTATTTGAATTGTTACAGCAGTAGAATCTTATACGGAAGTTACACAATCAGGTATGAATTTATTTCATAGATTGAATTTGTGTTTCAAAGAATGTTTGCTATGTTTGCCTACATTAGAATGTTTATATGCATGTGCTATTGTTCGTATGCTCAATAATTCCATGGAATTTATGCTTTATATTTGCATATAGGAATTTGCTTGAGTAGAACATCATATACAATAAACTAGCAAACATAGTCAGCATATGAGAAATGTCTTACTGTGACATTATAGGTGCTGATCCATGTAATTGTCCCAACACACAAGTAAACATGCTCTTCCAACTCTCCCAATAACTCCAAAAAGGAAGGCTCATGGATCTTGAATTCCTTCACCACCTCTTTCAACATCTTCCTTTTTTGGGAGCTCACGCACAAATTAGCAATCGATCTACGCCGCTCTATCTCATCATGCAATTTTGTTACAAGCTGACTCAGTGTGTCAAAATCACGCTCTAGTATGTACACACCTTTCGCTGCTGCATCAAGGGTGGCAACAATCCTTGTCAGGGTGCTTGTCTGCGCAGATTTGAATTGCCTCTTTATTGTAACCAATGGAACAATAACTAGTCCAGGTACAGCTACAATGCCAACCAAACTATGAATTGCAAGGACTACTGTCACAGTTGTAAGTGTCACGCATGTAGTAACCAAGCCAATCCCAAGACCCCTTTTGCACAAATATAAAATCTTTGCTTTTTTCGCGATCTTCTTACTCGTCTTCATCAAATTATCCAACAACAACCTATACCCATCACGAATCACATTGTATTCTACCCTGCTAGAACTCGTAAGAGGGTTATCAACCTTCACAAACAACTCAAGCTCATCAAACAAAACCTTGTATTGTTCATCAACCCCATCACCAAATTCAGACACCCTTTTCATCAATCTAATAACTCGTTGAATGGTACAATAATTAACGCGGGTTTGATGAATAACCTGTAGCAGAAACCCACAAATCCTGCAGGCCTTCAAACTTCCTTCAAAGTACTCAACAAGAAGATGATGAACATGATCGGATGATGAGCTTTTCATGATCAAACTGATGACTATCTCTTGGTTTGGTTCAAGCAAGTTTTCAGAAATACGTGAGTAAGCCGTAAATGAATTAAGCTTTTCCTGATTTGTTCTTCTCAGCTGTACTTGAACCTTGCTCCACATTTCTGTATAAGATTTAGTCCTGAATGCCTCCATGTACTCTTCATTCACATTTAACTTACTCACCAAGTTATCATTTTTTTGTTCATCACTTGTAGTGGTAGATCCACCTGAAAACCAAAAACCCATTTCAGAAATCAAACACCGCGTCGAAACTAGATCAAATTCATGAAAAAAGAGGAAGGTTTTGGATCAAAAGAAAATTTACCATTTTTTGGAGAGGAAGGTTGCAACATATGTCTCCTCTTTCTTTCTTTCTTTCTTTCCAAGCTTGTAAAATGAAAATGAAAGTTGTCAAGGTGAGGAGCTATGTATTTATAGACAGTGTGTTGTGAATTAAGTATGTGGTTTTGAATTAGATTAAGGAGCACTGAATGAATTAAAGAAAAAGAAAAAAAAGAAATTTGCGTTACAGGGAGAGAAGAAATCTAGCTTTTGGAGCACGTTTCCCTTTAAACACTCTCCAATCCTTCTGTAATTTCGGTAGTTATCATTTTAATTAAGCTTTTCCCCTTACTTTCATACAAGGTTCTCTTGTGTCGACTATTGTCTACTTGGCATACTCAGTGGGTCTACTCGAAAAATTAGGAGGTGAGTCTCATCTCATGCTCTCATGCGGTCGTGTGGGGCTTATCTCAATCGTTCTAATCAACTCATTAATTACTATCTGACCATATATTTCAACTCAATAATTAAGAGGTGGTTTTTACTATGTGGACAAATAAATCCTACACGAGCCACATAAAATCGAGACCCAGCAAACTTTCGGTGAACCACAATCTTGAAGTAAAGAATTTGCTTATATGGCCACCACGAGCTTTGAGACAATGCCAACAAAGTATAATTTTGATGTGTATGGATCACGATCTCACCAAGCGTGTTCATTATTATGTTGATTATGAGATCTAATCGTATAAGTTGTAGCATGTTTGCCAGATGGAGAAAATAAGTGCATTGGTAATTTCTTAAAGAGATTCACAATGCAAATACAAATAAAATAACTTTACTTTGAAAGCCAATTAATGCTGAAAATTAGAGAAACCGCTTAAAGCACAAATTATCATTTATGGAAGGGCTCAGATGATGCGGAAAAGTCAATTCAACAATAAGACGCGATAAGGTTAACACCCTGCACAAGTGCGATCTTAATTTGGGTTGTATTGCTACATCATCTCAGATAGCGTTGCACTATATGAAATGGTGTGGGAACGCTAACCACTATGGGGTCAAAAAATTTTGCACCCCGTTTATTTGTGCAAAATTTTCTTTTAAAATGCATAAATGCCTTTGCTTAATATAGATGATGCTAGGTTGGGAAAAAAAAAATTCTCTCAAACGAAGATGCATGTTGTTATAAAGTGTCCTAAGTAATTACTATGGTCAAAATGAAATGAGTCAAACGTGAAAATATTTGGTCAAAGGTCACTTTGAATGACAAAATTGTAAGGGAGAAATTTTCAAAATAAAGTTATAGGTTATAAAATTTTATTATTGTCGACTAATTTCTTTAGTCAAAGAAAATCTTTAATTTATTGTTTAAAAAAGTGGTGATTCAATAAGATTAACCTCGAGACATTCAAAGAGAATGAGGATATACCATTTAGATCAAATAAATAGATATTATTGTTTATCTTTTAACCCACAATTTGTTTTAGGGAAGATGTATATCAAATATTTTTTCATTTGGTAAAAGTAACTATCTTTTTTATTTATTTTTTTCTGCTACTAGGTGAAACAACTAAATTGGAAGAAAGAAAGAAGAACATATTAGACTAGAAGTTCATCGAGTGGAGGAGGAAGTGGTGAACCTTTCTAATATATATATATTTGGGTTATTTTGATTTTGGGTTCATTTAATTTATCGTATTTGATTTTGGAGTATGTTTTTAAAACTATTTGAGTGGGTCAAAAAATGGCGTAGTCAACTGAGTTGATTGTGAAAGATTTTTAACGTACAATATTGCCCTCAATAAAATCAAAGGTTGAGATTAAGACTAAAACAAATCCAATCACAATGAGATCCTAATGGCATCAAGAACTTTAAGATAAAAACATATCCTAAGGCAAAATTTTGAGGGTGAAATTAAAATAAAATAAAATAAAAATCGTCTTCTTCTGGGCTCATCCCTTGTTCCAATGTGCAACATCTTTAATCGGTATCCATCAAAAGAAACACTGAGCAGTTTGATTTTAGAATTGTGGAAATAACAAGCAAACATGGTATTGTATGACTCAACATCTAGTTCAAGTATTCTGTCACGACCAACACAAGGAAAGAGAAAACAAGTAAACTGGCGGGAGTTTTAAATATTGGATCAGGGGTAGTTCTGTAATTAGGAAAGTAAGGTTAGTTAGGGACACTGTACAACGTACACGTGTAGGGTGGATAATCGATGAGATGTAATTCTGATGTAACAGTCCAGCTTATAAAAAGGGACCTATTAGGACCCAGATAGGCATGAAAGGAATGAGTATGCAAAGGCTCCAATCAACCTTATTATGAGAAGTGTTTTCCAAGTTTTCTTCATTCTCCATTGTTATTCCTTCTTTTTACTGTTTTCCTTCTTTGTTCTTGATCTAAGTTTGTCATACTTGACAATTGGTATCAGAGCAGTCTGATCCAACTTAACCCTAGCAAATCATCCATGGAAGCAAGAGCAAGGGAACTAGAGAACTTTGTGAAGGAGACAAAAAAACACCAGGCAGAGACGGTGGAACAAATTGGTTCAATCCAGTTAGAACTGAAACGGATCGCTTAGGCGAGTGAATCTCAAGAGAGGAGACTAGAATAAAAAATGGAGCAAATAGTTCAGATACTGAAAGGAGCCAAAATCGTTCCAGAAGAGGGAGAATTGAGCAACCATCAAACCACGGGAATACCTTTCAATCCAGTAAGGAACCCCACCCACCCTCCCTTGGATGGTGGAGGTAATGTATTTCGATTCCCTAAGTTTGATTTCCCTCGTTTTGATGGTCAACATCCTCGTTCTTGGATTAAGAAGTGCAAGCAATACTTTACTTTACACAATATTTCTGATGATATGAAAGTTTCTATTGCTTCAATCCATTTTGACCTAAAGGCAGATATATGGTTTCTTGATTACCAATTGACCCATCCTACTGTCTTTTGGCTTCAATTTATTCATGACTTATGCCTCCGTTTTGAAAACCCTATTGCAGACAATTATGTTGATGCCTTCAACAAATTGTCTCAACATTAGTCCGTAGAGGAGTATAATGAAAATTTTGAGTCTCTGAAATCTATAATGATGCAACATAATCCCACCCTATCTAAAACCTACTATGTTTTAAGTTTCTTAAGCGGGTTGAAGCCTTTTATTAAGACTGTAGTTCAGATGTTTAACCCCACATCGGTTGCTCAGGCATTCTTCTTGGCCAGGCTTCAAGAGAATTGCCAGTTACCATCCGCTCCTTCAGATTCCTCTCCCTTCATTATTCGTAGACCTGTTTCTTCTGTTTTTCCCTCTTCCTGGAATAAACAACCACCTCTTACTGTCACCTGTTACACACTCATCATATTCCTCCAATACCAGGTCTAATGGTTCTTACCCACCTCTTAAACGTTTGTCTCCCTTCCAAATGAAGCAAAGAAGGGACAAGGGCTTGTGCTACAACTGTGACGAGATTTACAAACCTGGTCATCAGTGTAAACGTCAACAGGTCTTCATGCTTGACTTGGGGGATGAAGCTCCTGACCTACCAACACCCTCACCTATTGAAACTGAAGACCTGGTGCCTGAACTCACCTCTGACATGGAGCTTTCACTCCATGCTCTTCATGGAAGTTACTATTCTGGCACCATTCTCTTAAAGGGTTTTGTCAAAAAACACCCTATCTTTATCCTTGTTGATACAGGCAGCTCTCATTCTTTTGTTGACCCTAAGATAATCAAAGATACACAATGGCCTACTGTCATGACTCCCCAAATGCTTGTTAAAGTCGCCAATGGCCAACACTTAGTGAGTCAAGCCATTTGTCAACCTTTAATCTGGAGTATACAACACCACGTGTTCGAGGGGACAGTCAGGGTGTTACCCCTTGGAGGTTATAACATGGTACTTGGATGTGATTGGTTGAAAACCTTGGGGAATACTGTTTTCAATCTTCAATCCCTTGAACTCTATTTCCATTATAAAGGGGCATATATCACCTTAAAAGGACTGCAAAATTCAGCCTCTATCTCTATTTTGGAACCTACTCAATTCTCCAAAGTTGTCAGTAAGCATCATCAGAGTTTCATTGGGCAATTCTGCTCCATTTCTATTCCTACAGACCACACCACTCCTCCTCCTGCCATCAAAGCTCTTCTTGATTCTTTTCAAGATATTTTTCAAACCCTACCTCCTTGCCTCCCACGAGATCTCTTGACCACAAAATCCCCCTCAAACCATCTTCCATTCCTCCTTCTCTAGCCCCATATAGAATACCTCACATGCATAAGGTTGTAGTTGAGCAATTAGTATCTGAAATGCTTGATGCAGAGCTGATACAACACTCTCACAACCCCTATGCTACCCCCATCTTGTTGGTCAAGAAGAAAAACAACACATGGAGATTCTGTGTTGATTATAGGAGGCTAAATGCACTTACTATTAAGGACACATTTCCTATGCCTCTTATTGATGAACTCCATGGTGCTACCATTTTATCAAAAATTGATCTTAGGTCAGGGTATCATCAAGTGTTAGTCCACCCTAGTGATGTGCATAAAACCGAATTTAAAACACATCATTTGGCGCCACATTCCAAGCTCTCATTAACCTAATTTTCAAACCTTACTTGAGGAAATTTATTCTAGTTTTTTTCGATGATATTCTGATCTATAGCCCATCTTTTCATCAACATCTACATCACCTCCACCTTACCTTGCCCACTCTTAGAACACACTCATTGTTTGCCAAACTCTCCAAGTGTTCTTTTGCTCAAATCCAACTAGACTATCTTGGCCATGTAATTACAAATACCGGCGTGGCTGTAGACAATTCTAAAATCTCAGCCATGCTTTCCTGGCCTCTTCCTACCAATTTGAAGACCCTCAGAGGCTTCCTTGGACTCACTGGTTACTACAGGAGATTTGTCAAAGGCTATGGCCACTTAGCCAAGCCCTTGACTGACCTACTAAAAAAGGATGCATTCTTTTGGTCACCCACAGCTCAAAAGGCCTTTGACTCGCTCAAAACTGCCATGACCAGCACCCTTGTCTTGCAATTACCAGACTTCAATCAGCCCTTTTTTGTTGAAACTGATGCTTGTTCTGTTGGCATAGGAGCAGTCCTTTCCCAAGGAGGCTACCCCATTGCCTATTTTAGCAAAGCCTTGTGTCAAAAAAATCTTGGACTTTCTACATATGAAAAAGAAATGCTAGCCATTATCCTAGCTCTGCAAAAGTGGAGAGCTTACCTTGTGGGCTCCAAATTCTTCATACTGACTGATCATGAGAGTATAAAACACTTCCTGGAACAAAAACTCACCACTGTCCTTCAACAAAAATGGGTCACTAAGCTTCTTGGTTATGACTACCAGATTTGCTACAAGAAAGGTGCAAACAATATAGCAGCCGACACCCTCTTTAGGTGCCCTCAAATGTTGGCTCTCACCTTATCATCAGCTACCCCACAATGGTTGACAGATGTAGTTCACAGCTACTACAGTGATTCATGGGCTCAAGCCATCATTGCCAAATTATGCATTTCATCCACTGTTGTCCTTGATTATACGCTACAACATGGACTTCTCAAATACAAGAAATGGATATATATTGGCTCTACAGGTGCTCTTAGACAAAAAATTTGGGTGCCCTTCATTCTTCAGCCATAGAGGGCCATTCAAGTATTCATGCTTCTTACCAACGCCTGAAACAATTATTCTTCTGGCTAGGCATGAAAACTGATCTTATCAAGTTTGTCACCACTTGTGACATTTGCCAACGCAACAAAAGAGAACAATCAAAATATGGTGGTTTATTACAGCCCCTCCCAGTTCCGGAACATGCATGGCAACATGTCACCATGGATTTCATTGAAGGGCTTCCCAATTCTCATGGTAAATTAGTCATATTTGTTGTGGTCGACAGTTTGACTAAATTTAGCCATTTTATGGCACTAGCACACCCCTTCACAGCGGTCATGGTAGCTGAGTTATTCCTCACCAATGTGTACAAGCTTCATGGCATGCCATCCTCCATTGTATCAGACATAGATAAAGTCCTCTTAAGCACATTTTGGCAACAACTCTTCAATGCCTTGGGGACCTCTCTTCATATGAGTACTTCATATCACCCCCAAACGGATGGGCAAACCGAGAGAACCAACGCTTGTCTGGAAACATATCTTCAATGTATGACATCCCATGCTCCTACTAAATGGTCAAAAATGGCTCTATCTAGCAGAATTTTGGTTCAATAGTACATTTCATTCAAGCTTGCAACTATCTCCATTTCAGGCTCTGTATGGATACACCCCTCCACTCCTTGCCTTACCACCTATTGCTAGTTTGAACACTGCTGATGTACAAAAGTATTTACAAGAGAGGTCATAAATGCTAAATGTGTTAAAGGAAAGGCTCCACCATGCTCAGAATCGAATGAAGCAGTTTTCTAATCGTCATAGACAAGGAAAATCTTTCAATGAGGGCGACTGGGTCTATCTGAAACTCCAGCCATATCGCCAGATTTCAGTCCAGCTCCGAAGAAATCTAAAACTATCTTCAAAAAATTATGGGCCCTTCCAGATTATTCAACGCGTGGGTGTTGTCGCCTACAAATTGGACCTCCTTGCAGCAAGCCAAATCCACCCTATTTTCCATGTTTCTTAGCTGAAGAAACACTTGAGACCCTTGTAGTCTTCCTCCCCAATCCTTCCCTTGGTCGACAAACATGGATGTTCTGTAATTGAACCTGTTACACACTCATCATACTCCTCCAATACCAGGTCTAATGGTTCTTACCCACCTCTTAAACGTTTGTCTCCCTTCCTAATGAAGCAAAGAAGGGACAAGGGCTTGTGCTACAACTGTGACGAGATTTACAAACCTGGTCATCAGTGTACACGTCAACAGGTCTTCATGCTTGACTTGGGGGATGAAGCTCCTGACCTACCAACACCCCCACCTATTGAAAATGAAGACCTAATGCCTGAACTTACCTCTGACATGGAACTTTCACTCCATGTTCTTCATGGAAGTTACTCTTATGGCACCATTCTCTTAAAGGGTTTTGTCAAAAAACACCCTATCTCCATCCTTGTTGATACAGGCAGCTCTCATTCTTTTGTTGACCCTAAGATAATCAAAGATACACAATGGCCTACTGTCATGACTCCCCAAATGATTGTTAAAGTCGCCAATGGCCAACACTTAGTGAGTCAAGCCATTTGTCAACCTTTAATCTGGAGTATACAACACCACGTGTTCGAGGGGACAGTCAGGGTGTTACCCCTTGGAGGTTATAACATGGTACTTGGATGTGACTGGTTGAAAACCTTGGGGAATACTATTTTCAATCTTCAATCCCTTGAACTCTATTTCCATTATAAAGGGGCATATATCACCTTAAAAGGACTGCAAAATTCAGCCTCTATCTCTTTTTTGGAACCTACTCAATTCTCCAAAGTTGTTAGTAAGCATCATCAGAGTTTCATTGGGCAATTCTGCTCCATTTCTATTCCTACAGACCACACCACTCCTCCTTCCATCAAAGCTCTTCTTGATTCTTTTCAAGATATTTTTCAAACCCCTACCTCCTTGCCTCCCACGAGATCTCTTGACAACAAAATCCCCCTCAAACCATCTTCCATTCCTCCTTCTCTAGCCCCATATAGAATACCTCACATGCATAAGGTTGTAGTTGAGCAATTAGTATCTGAAATGCTTGATGCAGGGCTGATACAACACTCTCACAGCCCCTATGCTACCCCCATCTTGTTGGTCAAGAAGAAAGACAACACATGGAGATTTTGTGTTGATTATAGGAGGCTAAATGCACTTACTATTAAGGACACATTTCCTATGCCTCTTATTGATGAACTCCATGGTGCTACCATTTTATCAAAAATTGATCTTAGGTCAGGGTATCATCAAGTGTTAGTCCACCCTAGTGATATGCATAAAACCGCTTTTAAAACACATCATGGCCACTTTGAGTTCAAAGTGATGTCATTTGGCTTAACCAATGTGTTGCGGGTTTAACCGGCCTAAATAAACAGGCTAATTTGACCCACTTGTAATAACCGCAAGTGCACAGTGTCTAACTGGTAGACAACGGCAAGTACGAGTCGATCCCACGAGGAAAGTGGATGCAATTGAATTTTAGAATTTATCTAAACTAATTTACAGAAAATGGGGTTACAGTGTTTTTAAAACTAAACTAAAAATAAATTAAAAATAAGAAAAATAAAATAAAAGGAAAAGATGGATGAGATGGATTTTGTGGGGTTTGGACTCACCGATGAGTTATCAAATATATTTAAATCTAAATTACTGAAATTATAAACGAGAAGCTTTAGGGATGAGGATCCCTTGCTTACACCGAAAATGTGATCATTAAAATCCAATTCCAATCATATCAAGTTTCTGTCAAACATGAACAATTTATCTCAAGCAAATAAACTATTACCAATCATTAAGTGTCTTTTTAGGGCACACTTAATCAAAGTTCAAGCTCAATATTTGTTAGCACATGCTTTGAATATTGATAAAATGTGAATCTAACTACCAAACATATCAAGTTTTAATTGAACAGGAAAGGTGAAAGCAATTTATCAAATTTCTGAAATAAAATTGTAATTAACAATTAAGCATTTAAGTCAGTAAAAAATACAACCCTTTTGGTTTGTCGCCGCCTCGGTGCGGTGGTACTCAGCAGATTGCAAACAGTGCCAGGTCCAGTGGGGTGGTACATCAAATTTCCAGGATGTCAATAACGTCAGGCCATGCCCAGTTGGGGTGCTCTTATGCGCTACTGGGTGCCAGTGGCGCTCCTATCTTTCTTCCTCGATTTGAACAGGGAGATGGCGGGAAACCAAAGCCGAAGCAGGAGCGCTGATGGAGGGCCTGCTTGGGCGTGCGGGTGTGCATTCGGAGCTGACTGGTGTTGGGTGGCGGCCGGTATACGAAGAGAGACCGAGAGAAGTTCCGATTGAGGAGAGAGAACTCAGAGAGTGGCGGGAAGCATGGAGGTGTTTCTGTTGCAGCTGAGCTGTGGGCCTCCGGTGGCTGTGGCTTGCGTCCGACACCGGAAGAGAGAGAAACTGAGAGAGAGATAGGTGTGGAGAGACAGAGACAAAGTTAGACACAGAGAGAGAGATGGATGGAGGAGGCTGTAACAGGTGGAGAAGAGGACTGTGAGAGAGGTTGGGTGGTGTAGACTGATGGTGGATGATGGTGGTGCTCGGTGATTGGCTGCTGGCTGCTGGACGGTGGCGAGGTGAAGACTGATGGTGATGAGATGGGTGTGATGAAAATCACTTTGTGAAGGAAGAGGTTTGGATTTTCTGTATTGTTTTCTTTTCCCTTCTCTTCCTCCCATTTTTTTCATTTATTTCCCTTGTATTTATAGATAACTAGAAAAATGAATATGGACAACTTAAGGGGAGGATTCAATGAGTGATTTAAGGCCTAAATCAAACCAGAATATTGGATAATTAAGAGAATATGCTTTGGGTTTGATTGGACTTGGCAATGGGTTTGGGTTGATGGATTTGGTTTTGGGTTTAAGCCAAAGGCTCGGGTTATTTTCACCTCCATTTTCTCTGAAGTCACCATCTGTGATTTGTTCATTTCATTTTTCTTCGATTTCTTCATTATTGCTCCAAATTCTACAAAAACACAAAAATTTAATAATTAATCTAAAATAAGATAAAACAAGGATTAACAAAATTATAATAAGAGGTAATAATGTTATAATTTTGTGATTATCAAATACCCCCAAACCTATATTTTGCTAGTCCTCTAGCAAAACAAATAAAAGAAAACCACAAATAAAATCCTAACTCACTTTCGCAGGAATCGTCGATTGCACTTACCTTTGAAAACGTGCAACAAGGCCTTGAATCCCTAAATTACCTCTAGGGGACGAGTTATAGTCTCATGAGGGTTTTCAGAAAATGTTACCCACAAACATTATTGACTCAACAAAATTTGGTCAAACAGTGTTCATTTTAAAACTTCAAGATATGCAAGAAACCAACAGTGTCATTTTAGTGTATCAACCAATCTCCAAATAATTTAATATTCTCCAAAGATTAGAAAAAATTCACAAAATTCACAATCATCCTCAACTCAATGTGTGTGTGTGGATAGCACTATCAACATAACTTTTCATTTCATAGTAAAACAATGATTAAATCTCCTGTAGAAAGTTGTTTTGACTTCAAACCTCTCATGTCACTCACAATAAAGCACTAAAAGATTTGGTATTTTACTCAGTTTATATGTGAGGAAAAGAGTAAATAATGGAAAACAATCATCTCACATATAGTAATATGAAGAACGGACTTTTCAAGAATGGAATGAACATGATCTCATGGACAGGAATATCAATTACTTTTGGGAATGTTGAATCAAACACCATAGGTCTTGGTTATTAAATCTCCATATCTACGGAACCAACCTTTACCTAAGATCAACTAGGACTTTGTTGGGTTGTAACGGGGCTTGGGTAATGGTTAATAAGAAATGTCAAAGGATTCTAACAAATTTTTTTAGGAATGTATACACCCATTCAACGAACAATTAGAGCTGTCAAGAATAAACCAATGTTGCGCACCATCAATTTTTTCTTCATTCTCACATCTTTATCCTCATGGAAGAATAAAATTTTTTTTTTTCATATAGAGGATTTATGAAATATCTCATATTTTGCTCTTTAATGCCCTTTTTACACCAAGTATATTCATCCATACACATTCCCAGAAAAGTTGGGTAAATGTTAATGGGTTAACAAATAAAAATTATTCTAAGGCTCAAAAGGCTACAAAAAGGTTAATGTTATGGGTAAGTTAAAAGGCTAGATGACGCTAGTGGTAGAAAATATATGAGAATGTAATTCATCTTTCTTTTTCTTTTTAGTGGTCAGGGGAGCCCATTTACACCCCATGCTTGCCTTTCAAAAAAAAAAAAGTTAAAAGGTTAGTTAATGGTCTAAAGAAAGAAAAGGAAAAAAAATGCCTAGATCATTTCCTAAGTTCGGGTCAATATTATGACATCTCAATTGAATAAGCCAAGAAGTTCTAGTGTAATAATTCAATTTTGATGTCATTCCCAAAACAATTGATCAGAAAAATGAGAATAATGAGATCATCAACGAGATAATACGGATTCAAGAAAAATCAGAGTTTATGTATAACCCTCGGAAAAATAGAAAGGTTCAAAACTTTCAGGGTTAAGTCTCCATTATTATTCTAAGGTTTTCTAGTATATACTTCACTCATCAACTTCAAGTCATGCTAACATGGCTCATGGTGCAAAGATAATCGAGTTGAAAAATCTTATGAACTAGATCTAACTTAAGGATCATACTAAACTTTCAGTCTTTATCAATATACCAATATGTCAAGTTGGCTTGCATTTTCTTGAGCATAAAACATTTAAAATTCATTTTCATAATCGCAAAAGACCAAGTTTTGCTTGACAGAAAAGCACAATTTTTTTTATTTTTAAGAATAAGAAAAGAAAACACTACGAAAAATTCACCGACTCATGAACCCTACCCCCAAACCTAATCCAAACATTGTTCTCAATGTTTAACAAAATAATTTTGACAAATGAATGAAATAAGTACATGAGAGGAGGTTAGAATAGTATTGCCGCGGTGAAGATTTTACCAATTCTCACAAGTAATCCACCGATGAGAGCTCAGAGACTTGTGGATTAGTTAATAGAGATAGATAAAATACACACTCAACATGCACCTTTACAACAAAAGTTGGGCTGCCTCCCAGTAGCGCTTGGTTTAACGTCATCAGCCCGACAAATATTCTTCCTAAAAAATGGTGTATCGAAAAGTGGAGAGGAAGAACATGACAAACATTTAGTCCATGGTCGTATATCAACAACTTGAACCATTGATGATCAATCCACCCAAATATAGCAATCACATAGGGCACCAAATACACTAGGACATCCCAAAAGTGACCAGTAGTCATACACAACAGAGGATTTTTGCATGCTCCAAAAAGGGAACATCCTAGGTCTGGTTCCAAATCAACAGATTGAATAATTTTTACAACAGGATGGTGAAAATTGAAATCCTCACTACAGAACAAGGGATCGGTGAAAGCGACCTCGAGAAATGGGAATGTGATGCAAGTAGATGAGACGATGGATATATCAGGTGGTACAGGCTCATCACATGAATCACATAGAGATATTGGTCTAGACAACTCAATGACACCCATATCAGGCATTTCTACCTGATTTTCAACCAGTTTTTCATTTTTAAGGGTAGTAATGCATTGGAAATCTTCATCATCTGGCTCAGATGTGCACTAATTTCGAATTGACCCTTTTGATTAAAAATAGGTTGATTAGGGAATTTTTCTGACTTTATCTCAGGAAGTGACTCAGCTATCTGACTCACAGTCATCTCAAGTTTTCGGATGGCTTGGGAGTTTTGTAGAGAAATAACTGTCAATTCTGTAATATCCTGAAAATTTTGCTCAAGCATTTATCCTGTTCGCTCTATAAAAAGGTTCAAAATATCCTCTAACCTTGATGTGTTGGATGGAGGAACAACTTGATGAAATTGAGACTCATTATCAGGAATGAAAGCTTGTGGAGTCTGAGGAGTGTCTAGAGGGCCTTCATGGTACTGACCATGAGCCCATGAGAAGTCAGGATGATAGGCTAAACCTGGGTTGTAATAATCTAAATATGGATCATAATCAGGTCATCACATGTCATAAAATGAATTCACTTGCTCGGAAAAATAGGCTGGATAATCCATTGTGTTCATTTTTATTTATTTATTTATTTATTTATTATTATTATTTAAATCATTAATTCTAAAAATATACACAGACTCACAGGCAATCAACAACCAATAAATGCACAAGAAACATGCCTCCCTAAGCAATCAACGTTTTTTAGATCAATTATCTTTTTATCTTTGGGGGACAATTATTTCTTATGTAATCTTTATGACAAAGCAATGGGTGCTATAAGTTGATCCTAAGAGTGTGCTCTTTACACCGAAAAATTCAAAATCAGTAGGCTAGAGTTTTGTTTCAAAGAAACCGGATTATCGCACAAGAGAAGGAAGTCACAATGGTCCAATTAAGTACTTCCTTGTGCTACCGCTCTGTAAGCCAGTAGATGTGAGAACGATGTGATGTTAGATGTACACTTGAGGCTTGTGTTCCTAACCAAAACTGTTGGTTACACCAATTCTTTCTGTGGATCTTAGCTTACTTATGACTCAGCGTACCGGGTAAATTACCCTTGTGGCAGTGGCCTCTCGGAGTTCATTGAATGATTAAACCCATCGTCACTTTTAACTTTGGTCAACACAAAAATTATTGGATTCACCTTGGTCTTGGTTGTCCTATGAACACCGTACCTAAAAGATGGTTCTATCTAACTTGCTAACTGATTTTAATTATGTTTGGCTATTGGTTGCACACAGCTGGAGTGATGAGGTGGGGATATCAAGTCCCACCAGTTTCTATTTAGAAGTTGGGTTTGCTTATTATGAATTACTAAAGTTTAGCATCTACAATTACAGAAATTAAACAACCAATCACACAATTTCAAACAATTACACAAAGCACCCGGGTCGCTAATACGTTGCGTGAGTTAAAAGTACTTATAGTCTGCGCATTCATCTCTGCACAAAGAGTTAGCACAATTCAAAAAAATTTCCGACTTCTTTTTATCCGTTTCAATCAGCACACAAGCATATGCAGTTAAATTACTTTTGGTCTTAGAAGTCGGATTTCTAAATCATAAAAAAATTATTTGGTAATAATTAAAATTGTATCCTCCCTATAATTTCTTTTAACTTGGAAAATTTTGGGTTTTTTTTTTGTGATTAAAAATGGAAAACAATAGAGTTTACAAAAATTATTACACCACACACTCGTAAAACGAGGTGAAAATAAAATTAAAACTCGCCTCACAAAATAAAATAAATTTTTTTTAATTAAAATTAAAATTTGCTTGATGTTTGCAGGATCGTCCAATTTCCTCGAGAAGCGTGTATTCTGCAAAATCAAACAATTTCCTCGTTCAATTACACCGCTACCTTCCCCGGCAACGGCGCCAAAAACTTGTTGCGGGTTTAACCGGCTTAAATAAACAGGCTAATTTGAACCACTTGTAATAACCGCAAGTGCACGGTGTCTAACTGGTAGACAACGGCAACTACGGGTCGATCCCACGAGGAAAGTGGATGTAATTGAATTTTAGAATTTATCTAAACTAATTTACAGAAAAATGGGGTTACAGTGTTTTTAAAACTAAACTAAAAATAAATTAAAAATAAGAAAAATAAAATAAAAGGAAAAGATGGATGAGATGGATTTTGTGGGGTTTGGACTCACCGATGAGTTAGCAAATATATTTAAATCTAAATTACTGAAATTATAAACGAGAAGCTTTAGGGATGAGGATCCCTTGCTTACACCGAAGATGTGATCATTAAAATCAAATTCCAATCATATCAAGTTTTTGTCAAACATGAACAATTTATCTCAATCAAATAAACTCTTACCAAGTTTTAAGTGTCTTTTTAGGGCACACTTAATCAAAGTTCAAGCTCAATATTTGTTAGCACATGCTTTGAATATTGATAAAATGTGAATCTAACTACCAAACATATCAAGTTTTAATTGAACATGAAAGGTGAAAGCAATTTATCAAATTTCTGAAATAAAATTGTAATTAACAATTAAGCATTTAAGTCAGTAAAAAATACAACCCTTTTGGTTTGTCGCCGCCTCGGTGCGGTGGTACTCAGCAGATCAGCAAATTGCAAACAGCGCCAGGTCCAGTGGGGTGGTACATCAGATTTCTAGGATGTCAATCACGTCAGGCCATGCCAAGCCGGGGTGCTCTTATGCGTTACTGGGTGCCAGTAGCGCTCCTTTCTTTCTTCTTCAATTTGAACAAGGAGATGGCGGGAAACCAAAGCCAAAGCAGGAGCGCTGATGGAGGGTCTGCTTGGGCGTGCGGGTGTGCGTCAGGAGCTGACTGGCGTTGGGTGGCGGCCGGTATACGAAGAAAGACCGAGAGAAGTTACGATTGAGGTGAGAGAACTCAGAGAGTGGCGGGAAGCATGGAGGTGTTTCTGTTGCAGCTGAGCTGTGGGCCTACGGTGGCTGTGGCTTGCGTCCGACACCGGAAGAGAGACAGAGGTGTGGAGAGACAGAGACAGAGACAGAGAGAAAGTGATGGATGGAGGAGGCTGTAACAGGTGGAGAAGAGGACTGTGCGAGAGGTTGGGTGGTGTAGACTAATGGTGGATGATGGTGGTGCTCGGTGGTTGGCTGCTGGACGGTGGTGAGGTGAAGACTGATGGTGATGAGATGGGTGTGATGAAAATCACTTTGTGAAGGAAGAGGTTTGGATTTTTTGTAATGTTTTCTTTTCCCTTCTCTTCCTCCCTTTTTTCTCATTTGTTTCCCTTGTATTTATAGATAACTAGAAAAATGAATATGGACAACTTAAAGGGGAGGATTCAATGAGTGATTTAAGGCCTAAATCAAACCAGAATATTGGATAATTAAGAGAATATGCTTTGGGTTTGATTGGGCTTGGCAATGGGTTTGGGTTGATAGATTTGGTTTTGGGTTTAAGCCAAGGGCTCGGGTTATTTTCACCTTCACTTTCTCTGAAGTCACCATCTGTGATTTGTTCATTTCATTTTTCTTCGATTTCTTCATTATTGCTCCAAATTCTACAAAAGCACAAAAATTTAATAATTAATCTAAAATAAGATAAAACAAGGATTAACAAAATTATAATAAGAGGTAATAATGTTATAATTATGTGATTATCACAATGCCTCGGTCACATTCCAAGCTCTCATTTTCAAACCTTACTTGAGGAAATTTATTCTAGTTTTTTTTCGATGATATTCTGATCTATAGCCCATCTTTTCATCAACATCTACATCACCTCCACCTTACCTTGTCCACTCTTAGAACACACTCATTGTTTGCCAAACTCTCCAAGTTTTCTTTTGCTCAAAGCCAACTAGACTATCTTGGCCATGTAATTACAAATACCGGCGTGGCTGTAGACCAATCTAAAATCTCAGCCATGCTTTCCTGGCCTCTTCCTACCAATTTGAAGACCCTCAGAGGCTTCCTTGGACTCACTGGTTACTACAGGAGATTTGTCAAAGGCTATGGCCACTTAGCCAAGCCCTTGACTGACCTACTAAAAAAGGATGCATTCTTTTTGTCACCCACAGCTCAAAAGGCCTTCGACTCGCTCAAAACTGCCATGACCAGCACCCTTGTCTTGCAATTACCAGACTTCAATCAGCCCTTTTTTGTTGAAACTGATGCTTGTTCTGTTGGCATAGGAGCAATTATTTCCCAAGGAGGCCACCCCATTGCCTATTTTAGCAAAGCCTTGTGTCAAAAAAATCTTGGACTTTCTACATATGAAAAAGAAATGCTAGCCATTATCCTAGCTGTGCAAAAGTGGAGAGCTTACCTTGTGGGCTCCAAATTCTTCATACTGACTGATCATGAGAGTATAAAACACTTCCTGGAACAAAAAATCATCACTGTCCTTCAACAAAAATGGGTCACTAAGCTTCTTGGTTATGACTACCAGATTTGCTACAAGAAAGGTGCAGACAATATAGCAGCCGACACCCTCTCTAGGTGCCCTCAAATGTTGGCTCCCACCTTATCATCAGCTACCCCACAATGGTTGACAAATGTAGTTCACAGCTACTACAGTGATTCATGGGCTCAAGCCATCATTGCCAAATTATGCATTTCATCCACTACTATCCTTGATTATACGCTACAACATGGACTTCTCAAATACAAGAAATGGATCTATATTGGCTCTACAGGTGCTTTTAGACAAAAAATTTTGGCTGCCCTTCATTCTTCAGCCATAGAGGGCCATTCAGGCATCCATGCTTCTTACCAACGCCTGAAACAATTGTTCTTCTGGCTAGGCATGAAAACTGATCTTATCAAGTTTGTCACCACTTGTGACATTTGCCAACGCAACAAAAGAGAACAATCAAAATATGGTGGTTTATTACAGCCCCTCCCAGTTCCGGAACATGCATGGCAACATGTCACCATGGATTTCATTGAAGGGCTTCCCAATTCTCATGGTAAATCAGTCATATTTGTCGTGGTCAACAGTTTGACTAAATTTAGCCACTTCATGGCACTAGCACACCCCTTCATAGCAGTCACGGTAGCTGAGTTATTCCTCACCAATGTGTACAAGCTTCATGGCATGCCATCCTTCATTGTATCAGATAGAGACAAAGTATTCTTAAGCACATTTTGGCAACAACTCTTCAATGCCTTGGGGACCTCTCTTCATATGAGTACTTCACATCACCCCCAAACGGATGGGCAAACCAAGAGAACCAACGCTTGTCTGGAAACATATCTTCAATGTATGACATCCCATGCTCCTACCAAATGGTCAAAATGGCTCTATCTAGCAGAATTTTGGTTCAACAATACATTTCATTCAAGCTTGCAACTATCTCCATTTCAGGCTCTGTATGGATACGCCCCTCCACTCCTTGCCTTACCACCTATTGCTAGTTTGAACACTGCTGATGTACATAAGTACTTACAAGAGAGGTCATAAATGCTAAATGTGTTAAAGGAAAGGCTCCACCATGCTCAGAATCGAATGAAGCAGTTTGCTAATCGTCATAGACAAGGAAAATCTTTCAAAGAGAGCGACTGGGTCTATCTGAAACTCTAGCCATATCGCCAGATTTCAGTCCAGCTCCGAAGAAATCTGAAACTATCTTCAAAATATTATGGGCCCTTCCAGATTATTCAACGCGTGGGTGTTGTTGCCTACAAATTGGACCTCCTTGTAGCCAGCCAGATCCACCCTATTTTCCATGTTTCTCAGCTGAAGAAAAACTTGGGACCCTTGCAGTCTTCCTCCCCAATACTTCCCTTGGTCGACAAATAGGGATGTTCTGTAATTGAACCCATTGCCATTCTCGGACGTCGACTAATTCCTCACCACAACAGGACCATCACCTAAGTGCTAATTCAGTGGTCCAATTCTCCACCAGACGCAGCCACATGGGAGGATTGGTCTTTCATTCAAGCTAAGTTTCCTTCCTTTCATCCTTGAGGACAAGGATGCTTCGAAGGGGATGGTATTGTCATGACCAACACAAGGAAAGAAAAAACAAGTAAACTGGCCGGAGTTTTAAATATTGGATCATGGGTAGTTCTGTAATTAAGAAAGTAAGGTTAGTTAGGGACATTGTACAACGTACACGTGTAGGGTGGATAATCGATGAGATGTAATTATGTTGTAACAAAGCTTATAAAAAGGGACCTATTAGGACCCAGATAGGCATGAAAGGAATGAGTATGCAAAGGCTCCAATCAACCCGATTGTGAGAAGTGTTTTCCAAGTTTTCTTCATTCTCCATTGTTATTCCTTCTTCTTACTATTTTCCTTCTTTGTTCTTGATCTAAGCTTGTCATACTTGACATATTCCATAAGAAAAGTTTAAGTTTCCCGGGATTCTTTGAATGCCCTGCCAAGATTGAATTCCAACTAATGGTCTTCTTAACAATCATGTTGTCGAATACTTCACGAGCTGAATCCATGTCACCAGTTCTAAGTGGGTGATCATCTTATTTGATGCAAAAATGTTTGATAAGTTTGTATTGGTGGAGGGAAGAAGTGACTTTTGCCTCAAATGGAAAAATGAGCTGGTGGATTCCGTAAGTTTGTTGGGTTTGGCATTTAGGTGTTTAGTTGATGATGTGAGTTTTGAGAAATGTTTCAAAAAATTGTTTTGCAAGATGAAATAAAGATGTTGCTACAAAAAGTGAAGATGTTGCATAATTGTTCTTGTTTGTAAAGACAGAGGGTGAAGATGTGGGTTTGTGAGTTGGTTTCCAAGGATTTGAAAAGAAACAAAAGGTCCTCCTCTTCCGCTCTTGGTTTAAGTTAGAACTTTAGAACTTGGGGGTGATGTTGGTTTTAGAGGTGGATGAGGCAGATTGGTGTTGGTGGGTTGGCTTGTAAATAGGAGAAGATGGAGGCTTGACCGGGGTGTGGATTTAGTTGCAGATACAAGGGAACTTGAAGGGATGATTAGAGACGAAGACAATTTTTAGGTTTATTTTTTCTTCTAATCTTCATCCTCAATATTTTGCCTTGAGATACGTTTTTATATCAAGGTTCCTGACACCATTAAGATCTCATTGTGATTGGATTTATTTTAGTTTCAATTTGAACCTTTGATTTTATCAAGGGCAATGTTGTAACGTTAAAAATTATTTTACAATCAACCTAGTTGATTATGCTATTTTGGACCCCATACTCAAATAGTTTTCAAAACAGACCCAAAGTTAAATACGATAAATTAAATGAACCCCAAAATCAAAATAATCCTATAATTTATAACTTCCCCTAGTATTTAAAAAAAAAAGATTTATTTATTTGATCCAACAGTGAAGAGTTTCACCCCATAGAATGTCGTGAGGTTAAATCTCATCAAATTCAATCTTACTTGATCAACATCCAACTCAAAACAAAAACAAGGACCAAATCAAGGCAATAGTGTTTAATGTGGCTAAAATCTTGCTTGAAGCCCCTAAGTCAGAGAGCATCCACAGTACTTGGGAATGGGAATTAACTTCCATGACCAAATTACGAGAATTGATGAAATACCAAGATTTTGTAGCTTTTTAATTTATATGGTCGTCGTGCATATCAACTGATGCGTTCATATCTGTCATCGTTGATCCTGATGGTATCTAACCTGAAAAAATGAACAACGGTTAGGCCCAGGACCACCATTGTGGTGGCCGAAGGCACTCCGATGCTTATGTCAGATACTGGTTCGAGAAAGAGTAAAGACTGTATGTAAATTGCAGTGTGTATAACTTGCATACCTTTCTCTTTCCTTTAGCTGACTCTTATAGCGAGTTTTCCCTCCCCAACTGTCCCTGCGATTGAGGGCGTGATGGAGGGAGGAGATCTTGCATAAGATCTTACCTATGCATGATTGGAACTCTTCGACATTGGCTCTACTTAGGACCCAATGTTTGATTGGGCTAGAGCTGATTTCGTGCGAGTGGATCTCGGGCCTGTGACAGCTCTGAGATTTTTTGTTCGGTCCTTATTGTCTTGTGCCATGCCCAAATACTCTGCCTCTGGGGCTGGCGTGTCTTAGGCCTGGGCGCCTGCCTTAGGGGCTAAACAGTAGTCTTGTGTATGGGTCCATTAGGGACTGTGCTGAAGCCTTTTACGTACTAGGGATAGTCCATGCCACGTGCACGACTGTGATTGAGTAATTGTTTTGATGTCTCATCCGCTACCCCCTCCCAGTTAATGGGGCTACGTGCAGTTCCATTAGTTCGATGAATGTGGACTGGTGCAGTTGTACTTGGAACCGTCGCCTCCTTATTCCACACATCACATTTAATGTCGATGCAACTGCTGGGTAACCTTCTTCTGGGAACCGTCGCGCCTATATATAGGTTGGTTTTTTCAGGTTTAGGCGTTGCCATGAGCATTGTAAACTTGTTCCTCACATGTCTTTCCAAAGAATATGTTTCGGCCTCGCTGGAGGATGAATGATGATCTCTAGTGGTAGTCTCTGAATGTTCTGGCATTTGCAGCGATGAGTCTTGACAAGACCTGCTATTGGATGGAGCCACCTGGCTTGAGTGATCGTCCAGTGGTTACATGGGACCTCTGAATCTCTTTGTACATTGCGAATAAGAAGTACAAACTTCCCCTTAGGGGGCAAGTTTGTCTTCCATCTTATGGTGCTCCCACGACGTCTTATACAGTCCAATTTGAGAGATAACACCTGCAGCCAACTTTGGGTGGTTGTTCCTACTGCTTCGTTCTGGGCTTCACTCGTGATGCCTCAAGCAAAAGGAGGATTGGTAGAGTCGGGCTCCAGTGTGCGGGGTCTATGGCCTTGGGGAGCTAATTCTGCATCACCCCAATCATCCATTTTTTGAGGGATCACACTAGTAGCCAACTTTGGGTCCCTTTGCTTTCACTTCCAAATTCTTTTTTGAAGGCAGATTGGCGGAGCAAGGCCTTGATGTGTGTTCCGATGGATCCTTACTCGCACCTTATTTTGCACCAAGCTGTGATACTTGTAGTGTGTAAACTTTTGTACTGACCAGTCGGTCAAGCTTTGTAACAACTTTTTGATAATCAATAAAGTCTGTTTTTTCTGAATTCATTTTTCTTGTATGCTCTGAATGATTATGAATCACATTGGCTTGTGCGAACTAATCTTATGAACTGTTGTAAAAGGTAATACAGTTTTAACTCTGAGCGGGGACTGTGCTGACATGTTTTAGAAGGAGACGCGTGTGGTCCTAATTTAGCCTGTGTGGTTCCCTTGGCGAAATAGCATGGCTCGCTATGATGTCGAAGTCACTGAAGAGTAATCTTCATGTAGGCAGGTCGTGTCTTGTGGGTTGCCCGTTTTCTCAGTAGGCGCTAGTATGTCGAAGCACTGCTGCTTAGCTTTGTGCAAAACTGCAGTGACAGTGAAATAGCCTTTTTAGGATAAAATCCTGGACCACAATCTGACTCACTGTTTAGTTGAGTCTTGGTGAGTGAGGTGTTGCCTTGGTCCATATAGACTGGAACACTTGAATGCGTTGATTCGTCTGTGAACTGGACTCGTTAGCATGTGTGCTGCCTTAATTCCTGAAAATGACTAGGCTTTTATGGAGCGGTGAGCTGTCGAGGATAGGGCTTGCCTACTTGTGATGAACTGTCCATGGACTGGGTTCACCCTGCGCTGGAGTTCCTTCATTCTGAGGCAGAATAGGTCATTGATGCGGCAAGTTGTCGTAGTCCTGAAAAGGGCTAGGCTTGGTTGCTTGTGCGCTATCACGACCCCCGTATTCGTATCAGGTTTCTTACTGAACGGTGAGTCATCCTGAGACTATATTCGCCCACTTTCGGTGGACTGTCAATGAACTGGGTCTAATCCGCGCTGGAGTTCCTTAATTCCTAAGGCGGACTAGGTCACTTATGCGCAAGCTGTCGTCATCCTGGAAAGGACTAGGCTTGGTTGTTTGTGCTCCATTGTGACCCCTGTATTCAAGACGGGTTCCTCAGGGAGCAGTAAGTCGTCCTGATACTGGACTTGTTCGCTTGCAGTGGATTGTCCATGGACTAGATCTTATCCATGCTGGAGTTTCTTAATTGGTTCCTGAGGCGGACTAAGACCTTTATGTGGCAAGCTGTCGTCATCCTGAAAATGACTAGATTTGGTTGCTTGTGTGCCATTGTGGCCCCTGTATTCAGGACAAGTTCCTTAGAGAGCGGTGAGTCATCCTGAGACTGGACTTGCTCGCTTGCGATGGAATGTCCATGGACTGGGTCCCTTGGTTCCTATGGGGGACTAGGTCACTTATGCAGCAAGATGTCATTGTCCCGAAAAGGACTTGGCTTGGTCGCGTGTGCGCCATTGTGGTCCCCGTATTCAAGACAGGTTCATTAGAGAGTGGTGAGCCGTCTGAAGACTGGTCTTGCCCGCTTGCAGTGGACTGTCCATAGACAATGTCCGCTCTGCAATTGTGCCATTGTGGTCCTGAAGTCGGACTAGGTTATCTTAGGACCAGTAAGTCGTCCATGGACGAGACTTGCCTACTTGCAGTGAATCATCCATGGACTAGGTTCGGTCCGCATGTATGCCATCGTGGTCCGGAAGTAGGACTAGGCCTATTCCTGGGTTGGAATTATATGAAATTTGACTCTTTAAAGATAGCACCTTTATTGATAATACTTCATCAAGTGATCTACATTCCATGGCTTTTTTAGACGCTCCATCCAGACTCTCTAGCCAATAGGTTTCTGGCTTTTTGATCGTTGTCACCTTGTAGGGACCTTCCCAGTTCAGACTTAGCTTGCCTTCTTTTGGGTCTCTTGTGTTCGGTTGGGTATTTCGAGTACCCTTTTGCCGATTTGAATTCTTGAGGTTTGACCTTCTTGTTGTAGTGTTGGGCTATCTTTTGTTAATAGGCTGTAATTTAAAAAAAAAGCCTCGTATCTCCATTATTCGAGTAAATCTAAGCTGACTCTCAGAGCTTCATCATTGTCCTCCGTCCGAAACTTCTCCGTTCTGAACGTAGGTTCGCTAGTTCTACTGGGACCATTGCCTCAGATCCATAGGCCAATGTGAATGGCGTCTTTCCAGTCAGAGTTCTTTTTGCCTGGAAGTTTAGAAACTTATAGCCCTTTAGCCGCATCGAGTTTTATCTTGATAGCTTTCAGGATAGTTCGGTTGGTGGCTTCTACTTTTCCATTGGCCTGGGGATGACCCGTTGCGAGAAAGTGATGGCTGATAACCAATTGGATGCAAAGTTGCTCGACTTTCCCACCCTCGAACCGGGTTCCGTTGCAGACGATAGACTTCCAAAGAAAGTTCTTGATATGATTATCTCTTATCTTGGAAAGGGGTCCACTTCCACCCATTTTGTGAAGTAGCCGACTGCCACAAGAAGGAACTTTCTTCTTTTGGAGATGGGGAACGAGCCCACGATGCCTATCCCCCACTGGGTGAAGGGCCACGGGTCGGTCATTAAAACCATGTTCTCTGCAGGCGTATGTTTGTACGGGGTGCACCCCTGACACTTATCGCACTTGCGGACCAAGTCTTTGGCCTCTTGCTGCATTTTCGACCAATAGTACCCAACGTGAGGGCTTTATGGGCTAGTGTCCTTCTTCTGAAATAGTTCCCGCAGACTCTTTTATGGATTTCGAGGACGACTTGGTTTGCCTCCCTGGGGGTCACACATCTGAGTAGAGGGCCAGTCGCTGATCTCATGTACAACCTGTGTTGAGGAGAGTGTACCATACTGTTATGTTTTTCAGCTTGCGGGCCTCTAGCTTATTTGTTGAGAGGGCTCCATTTTTTTATGTAGTTGATCAGGGGGCTCATCCAGATGGTCTCCGTATCAGTGGAGAGAGTTTTGTGGATGCCTTCTTCTTCTAGGGTTGACTTCTCATGGAACTTTATGAGTGTGTCAGAGTTGTTCTGTGCGGACGAGGCCTTTTCAGCCAGGTCGTCGGCTTCCTCATTGTCTGCCCTGGAACATCGGCGGAGTAGTATCTTCTTAAAACATCTTTTGGCATTGACTGTTTTCCTGCATTAAGCCATCATTCGGGGTTCTTTGACATCGAATTCACTGTTCACCTGATTGATCACCAATTGGGAGTCTCTGAACACCGTGAGTTCTTCTATTCTGATTTCTCTAGCTATCTTGAGCCCGTCTAGGAGAGCTTTATACTTTGATTCATTGTTTGAAGCGTGGAAGTCGAATTTAATAACCTTTCTGCAATGAAGTCTTCCTGACATTTCTGACTTGTGCAACATCAACCGAAGTGGGTACTCGGTCAGGACTGTTACTGAGTGAGCTTTGAAGTAGGGTCTTAGTTTTCTTGACGAAGTTACTAGCGCTAAGGCCAATTTTTCCATATTAGGGTAGTCAGCCCTACCGAACGTTTTGCTGATGTAGTAGACGGGCTTCTGTTTTCCTTTCCCTTCCCATACCAAAATTGAGCTAACAACGTGCTCTAAGACTGGAGGTATAGGTAGTGTGTCTCACCTAGAGTAGGTTTTAAGAGCAGCTTCGTGCTTCCCATGTACGCCTTTAGGTCTTGGAACGCTTGTTCACACTGTTCTCCCCATTGAAAACTTTGGTTCCCCTTTAGGATTTTAAAGAAGGGGAGACATCTGTCTGAAGATTTAGAGATGAACCTATTTACGACTTCCACCCTCCCAGTTAGGCTCTGAACTTCTTTAAAGTTTGTAGATGGTCTCATGTCGATAAGAGTCGGAATATTTTTGGATCAGCCTTTATCCCCCTTTATTGACTATGTAACCCAGAAATTGTTGAGCTCCTTGGAGGTCCGCTAGGTGGTATAGACAGTAGAGGTTTTTTACCAACATGTCATCGATGCAAACTTCCATAGACCTTTCGATTTTTCCTTTAAACATTCGGTTCACCATGCGCTGGTAAGTTGCCCTTCCATTTTTCAGTTTGAAAGGTATTACCCAATAGCAGTATGTGCCTATGTCTGTTATGAAGAAGTTTTTCTCTAGAGTACGCATCCATGAAGCTGAGTAAGCTATGTCCAGATGTCGTATTCACGTTCTAGACTATTCGGAACAGTAAAAAGTTGTTTTTTGGGCAGCCTTTGTTTAGGTTGGTGTATTCCATGCAAATCCTCTACTTTCCGTTCTTCTTTTTCACTAGGACCATTTCGCCAGCCATTCCGAGTAGTGAGACTCCCTTATCTTGTCAGCGTTTAGAAGTCTTTCCACTTCTTTTATGTCGGACTAGCTTCGAGTCAGGATTGACTGCCGGTCTGTGTGTGATAACCATGGGATCGATCCCTACCATGTCTTTCATTGTCCAGGCAAAGACGTCCCGATGATTATCTTTTAATAATGTTGTCAGCTGATCCGCCTATCCTCTATCAAGGTTAGAACCTATTTGGACTACTTTTATGTTAGCTAGGTTGTCCAGGTATATTGTTATGACTTCTTCATTTGGCAGCTCAGTACCCAGCCTCCCCTTCGGGCTCGATGGAGGTTCGAGGTCGGAAAGTGATGATGGGTCCTCACTTTCTGGATTCGGGATTTCCTCGTCCAAAACCTGTTGTTCGGGCCCCTGTGCTCCATTATTCCGCCGCCTGGCTGAGGTGTAGTGACATTCCAAGGCGATAGTTTGGTCTCCTCTGATTGTCCCTACCTCGTCATCTAAGGGGTACTTGAGGCATTGATGCTGGGTGGAGATGATTGCATCCATGTGGTGTAACCAATGTCGGCCCAAGATTACATTATATTTGGAGTGCGCGTCTACGATCGAGAATTCCGTCATTAGGATCCTATGTAGGTCGGGTTGCCCTGCGACTACCGGCAATGTGATTTTACCAACCGGGTACCAGCTTCTCCGTTGAAGCCAAACATGGCTTGATTTGAAGGTGTCGGCTCTCCTCCTATCAGTTGCATTTTCAGGAATGCATTTAGGAATAAAATGTTGACGTAGCTTCCCGTGTTCACCAGCGATCTTCTCACTTCCCAGTTCACTATCCTTATTGAAATTACTCGGGTGTCATTGTGTGGGAAGCGAACACCATTCATGTCCCATTCTATGAACGTTAAGCTAGGGGCTTTTCTTTCCTCCCGTACGTGTTGTACGAGCTGGTGTTGGTAGTGCAATCTGACACACAACTCCTAAACCGATTTCTTCAGTGAACGGTTCCATTGATGTCTCTCCTCACTTGTCCTGTGGAGGACACATTCCATGTCGGGAGTCATGTCTCATGCTTCCTGTGTTGTTCTCTCTTCTTAAGGATGCGTGTCCTCAAGGTCGATGAACTCCTTCAGTTTTCCTATCTGGATCCGGTACTAGATCTCATCCCTGAGGCTCCTACAGTCCTTAGTGTTGTGGCCCATCTCCTTGTGATAAAAGTAATGCTTACTCTTATCACGTTTTGAAGGATGATAAACATATAAATGAGACATTTTATGCCCCTAAATATACGATTGCCAAGTCCCATTATCTAATAAAAATATCTCATTATATGTATTTTGTAGAAAATCAAGCACTAATCTCAAATCATACACAAAGTGGCACAATAAGGCTAAGTTCAACAATTAAAAATTCCATTGGAAGTTCACACATGCATTGTCAAATACTACAGATCTTCAAGCTCAAGACCCAAGGAGTCAAGCCCACAAAGCACCACCATCTGTGGATCTCGAGAAAATCAACATGAAGATTTGGACATCCACATGACCAACTTTATCATAGCCAAAATAATATCTACAAACTCCAAAAGTGTTAAGTCAATCTCCATTATCCATTTTCACATATTTTTACTCCATCACTTTTACACTCCACCTTATTTCACTTTTACACTCTTTCATATATTTACTCCATCACTTTTACACTCCACGTTATTTCACTTTTACACTCTTCCATATTTTTACTCCATCACTTTTACATTCCACCTTATTTCTCTCCAACAATCAACTTCCACCCCATTATCTCTACGCATAAGTCTCCCCCTTCTTCATCTATAAATACCCCACACATGAGCACACTTGGTAGAACACTTTGGAGAGAGAAATAGTTTAAGTAGTTGTAGTTTAGTGAGAAATAAGTGAAGTTTAGTTTAGGTTCATTTTCACAGTTTAGGTGCATTTGCTTTGTTTTGATAACATCTTATAGTCGGGAAATTCTGAACATCTTCATGTTTGCATTTTTTTTAAGTATCTAACGTTTGCTGCTTTATTTTTTTACATTTTTTTTATTAAATATTCATGATCTGAACTTTCACGGACATCTTTCCATTCATTTTATCAAAGGTTGGTGAGGAATTAATTTTTGAAGTTGGACTGCCTATGCTGGAATTTGATTGCTGCAGATGATTACTTTTTGGATGCATGTTTCTATGGATTGAGAGTTTTTGTTTGCGTGTTTCCAATTCTAAGTTGTTCTACATCTTGCCTAGTTTCTAGATCATATTTTGGATTAAAATTTGGGTAACTGATCAAAACAAAATTTGAATTCTCGTAGCAGATACAAATCTGGATAATGTACTATTTTTTTTTGTTCACTTCAACTTTTCACTACTTTTTCTTATCCAAATGAATTTTTCTAAGAAAACTTTGGTTTGTTAGCAATGCAGGGAAATTTGCAGAGCTGAATTTTATCAAGTATTGAACTCTGCACGATTTTTCAAAGCAAACTATCAGTTTTGGAAATTTTCAACAATGCACTGTTTTGCCAAATTTGAATGATTTTCAAAACTTTGGTTCTATACTTTGTTTTTAAGCCATTAATCATTCTCCAATGGTACAATTTTCAGGGTTTGTGCAAAAATGATACTTTGAGAAGAGCTTTGGTGAACTTAGTGAACAATGGAGGACACTTGGATCATAATTAGGACATTTTTTGGTGATTGTGAGGATTTAAAATTATACTATTAAGTTGTAATAAATAAAGGGAAAATGACTTATAAGGCCTAGTTTTTATAATTGTAGACCACATAAGTCCCTAATAAATGAAAATGCCTCAAAAGACATACTTTTTGTAATTCAAAACTATTAAAGGCCAAAACCTAAACCATGGCTAAAAGTTATGTAAAAAGACAAATATACTCATATTCCATATTGACGTGGAGTTGTTATTTATATATTTAAATTCCAGTTACATTGAAACAAACGAAATATGCAATCTTTTAATACAATTTGATATTTTTCAAAGTTGTTTCATGTCCCTAAAACACAACTGATCGATTCTTATTGGGTAATCTGAAAGTAAAAAATAAAAAATCTGGAAGCAAACTTATGATTGGTTTTAAGAAGGTGAATGAATTTTGAAAATTGATCACTTAAGGGTAAGAATGTCATTCTAATTATTTTTAAACCATGGGTTGGGTTTATGGCTTTTAAGAGTCTTTAATTAAATAAAATAGGCCTTTTGAGGCATTTTCAATTGTTAGAGTATGATGTGGTCTATAATTATAAAAAGTAGGCCTTATAAGTCATTTTCCCATAAATAAAAAAGGGTTCAAGATACAATCAAAAACAAAATGTGGTACATCTCTCAACCCACTTCGAATCCCCTGCAAGAAGTGTTTTTTAGTGTTTAAAATTTTGCAAGATATCGAATTGTGTTAAACTATGTAAGAGTGGAACTGGCTATTTGCAAAATGAGTGGAACTTGATCACCCACCTCATCACTCCAATTCACGTTCAAACTTGGCCAAATTTAATAAAATGAACTCAAATAACTAGAGCCAATTAGAACGGTGTTCATTGGACCTCGAAAAAGGAACAGACTGTGATTGAACTATTTCGAAGTAAGGTTGTTCTATAGCCAGTTTGTCTGCGCCGATAAAGGCCATTGTGACTGCATTGCCATTTCTGACATTTTCTCATAGAAAATGATGTTTCGACGGAGTTTCTCACAAGTCTAATCTTATTTTGATTAAGAACATAAGGGTTCTTGAAAGTGTTTAAGTTGTAGCTAAAAACCGTAAGAAATCATTGGATCTTAAAAACGACATTCAAAGGCTTAGCCAATTCTAGTACACCAAACAGAGTAAAATATGGCTAGAACATATCTATGCCTAGTGTGGTGGTCTAAGGAGTTTTTACATAATAAGCTACCCCTTAGTTACGTACAAGACATATGGGAAAATCTTACTAGGGTGAGAATTGATTTTGAAATGCTCAAAATCATTCTCCACTTCAATTAGATTGGGTCTTAAAAATCAATCGTCCCTTGCACTTAATTGAAGATAATCAACTTGTTGTTTGCTAGATGGATGGATAGGAATTGATTGAACCTTGTTTTTGTGTCATGATTAGTGTCCCCATTTAGGTACATTCGCATATTGCATTTAGTTTAGGTTGTATAAATTTGTCATTTTCAAAAAGAAAAAAAAAATCAAATCTGGATTGATTCAAGTTCAATGCCAAAGAGTTTCTCTTGTGTTAGGAGCCATACAGATATGGTTTTCATTGGGAAGATCATGACAATGCCGAGGTAAATTACTTTGCCTTAGTAAACCAATGTCAACCCTTAGAATCAAGTTTTGATTATACCAATCATTTTTCACATAATGGTTATGAAAACCAACCACCTTGGGACCAACATCAGCCCAATTGGGGTTATGAACCTCTTAGGCCCACACCATCCTTTGATCCCCAATATGTGCATAACAATGAACATTAACTTAGTTTTCCTACAATGCCTTCGGTAGAAACCAATCCATACCACATCATGCAAAATATGCAATCAGCATCGTCTTCATATCCAATTTGCTCATGGGAGAGAACTAACATTTTTTCTTCATTCTAAAAGAGTTTATATCAATATATGCAATCTTTAAGTCAGTCCATACGAGAGAAAGAACAACGTCAACATGCCACTGACAAACTTTTGGCTGAGATTTGGGATTTAAGGCTTCAAAATGATGCATTGATGAATGTTAGAGATTAATGTGAATAAAATCTATTAAAGAAGACTAAGAGATTTGATGAATTGTGTCACATTGATATACCTATATCAACTCCTCACACTCCCCAAATAGAACAAATTGAATGGATGAAACATGTGAGACAATGTGATGGAGAAGGATTGTGGATGAATAATGAGTTTTGTGTTCAAGACGATAACATTAATGAACATGGTGAGCTTGTAGAATTGTCTAGTCACTTCTTAGTTGATTTCTTGTTAACTGATGTTATTGTGTCACCCATTATTGATGATACATGCATTCTAGAAGTTAACACAAAAGAATGTTTAATTAAACCACAACATGGTGATATTCCTCTTTTGACCATTGTTGGAACAACCATGTCCAATACAAATATGAAACCTGAGAAATTTGTTAACATTCTCCCCAATATTAGGAAGTTTCCCGAGTTTAGACTTGAATTGTATATTCCAAAAATCTTGAAGGATTATTTTGAAAAATGTGAAATAAATTGTGATGAACTTAAAGAGGTTGATGACATATCCATGCCTAACCCACGGCCTCTCCTAGAACACCAAATTTTGCTTCTTTTGACAAATTGAACTTGTATCATTCTTTTGAGGAAACATTTTCTGAGCTAAAATTGGAATTTCATTTTTAAAGATTTCCTTGGATTCCCTTGTGGGGTATGTCAAATCAATTGCATTTTATTATCCCATATACACGTTTGGTATGACCCACAAATTTTTAGGTTGTTATTGTATGATTTATTGTTAGACTAAGATTTTAGTGTACATATTAGGTCAATTGAATTAAAAAAAAATCGCTTGACTATGATTTGATTGAAACCTACTTTTGGATTTTAATAGAAGTCATTTGAGCACTTATATCGTTTAATGGTAATCCCTTTACATTTCTACTTATTATTGTCTCTCTTTTGTTCATGTTAGACCCATGGTGTCTTATTTTAGAATATTGAGGACATTGTATGATTTAGGTTTGGGGGAAGAAGTTTTAAAACTTATGTCTCATTTGAAAATGGGTTGTCCAATTTATTGAGTCTGATAATACATCAAAATAGACCGATCATCACGGTCATACACGTGGCAGAAAGCATCCATCACGAGGATATATTGTCCAATCTATTGGGACAGCTCATAAAACCCAATAAGAATAAAGCCAATCACCGAGGCCCAAAAAAAGGCCTACCAATGAAAATACATATACAAAGCCCGAATCTAGGCCCGAACGAATCAGAGCCCAAATCCTAACCCGACACGAGTTCTCTCATAAAGAAGATGAACGTTGCACCAAAAAGAGTCGTGGAGGGAGTTACGCCTCCACGGACGCATCTCCATTAAGAAGGAAATTGTTACGAGAAACATTTCATTCCGTTGCGCCTCACATGCTTAAGTCACACATAGAATTAACCACGACCATTATAAAAGGTAAAGGGAACATTCGACACGGGTATGCAACTTTAACTGAGTTTTCTCCATATTTTCTTCTTCAAACAAAGTTGTTGAGTTAAGTATCGAAGTGCCTTCGGCCACCAAAAAGGTGATCCTTGGCAGTCTAACATTTGTTTTGCAAGTCAAACTCACAGGATGACAATTTTTGGACGGATCAGTTCGGCGCCGTCCATGGGGAACGATGAGTTTCCTTTCCAAAAAAGAAAATCCAGTAACAAAGTTTATTGAGACTTGGTTAACAACCAAAACAACTATCAAAATCAATGGAACGCTCTACAAGTTCTCAATTTGGCGGTGAACTAGACGACCCAGCGACAACCGTCGAATTAAATGCACCTATTAGAAAGGAGTATGTAACAATTCAGACGTCTCAGACATCTTGGGATCTCCCCTCGGATCCTCAAGTAGAGACGCTTATGGGTCAGATGAACCGCATAATCAAGATGATGGACAAAATCATCCAAGACCTGGAGGGCAGCGAATATCTAAAAGAAATCACCCAGTCTAAGAGACACCAGACCGATAACTGTTTCAAATTTAATCAAGGGAAGTTTGGAAAACTACAATCAAAGAAGCCTAAATGCGAGAAATCATTTGCAACCTTGATAGCAAGTCGGAGCGAAATCCTTAAAGCTATGACAGGAAGGGAAGATGTCAAATTACCACCAAGAATGAGAAGAGACCCGGAGAAGCGGAATAAGAACAAATATTGCCTCTTTCACAACGATTATGACTACGATACTAAAGATTGTCATAATTTGAAGGGCGAGATTAAACGCCATATCGGAGAGGGACGACTCAGAGAATTAGTCGAACTCAAGGACAAAACAATCATCTCAAGGGAGCATGCAAATGAGACAATATATGTCTTGCACGGTGCAGCTGAGAAAATGAACAATCCAATAGATCCCGGAAGCGTATAGTCAAAGACATACGGACAAAGATCAAATTCCAAGAATCGTCCTCACAGTGCGCAAAAATGATATAAAAGACTCTAACTTTCTCAAATGAAGATGCAGACATGGTTAATTTCTCACATAATGATGCTTTAGTGATCTCGGTCATGATAGCTGAATGGGAAATCAAAAGGGTGTTGGTCGACACTGGCAGCTCAGCCAACCCTTTGTACCTGACAGCTTTCCAAAGATTGCGGTTCGCCAATTAGATGTTTTCACCCAGCGAACAATCTTTCCAAAGAATGTGGTTCGCCAATGTCGCCAGCTGGGGATGATTTAACTACCAGTCAAAGCAGGAGAACCAGGGAAGCAACAAGTATTATTGACAGACTTCTTCGTCATTGATGCTCCTGTTGCGTACAACATGCTACTTTGGAGACCATGGATACACAAAATGGGCACAGTCTCCTCCACTATGCACCAATGCTTGAAGTACCATACCGACAACGATATCGGGAGAATCAAAGGTGATCAACCAGCAACCCGTGAGTGTCATTTCACGGCGATAAGGACCCCCCCCCCCCCCATAAATAACAATTACTGCAACAACCGGAGGAGCCTTCACAACAACCCGATTAGAGGAGTTTGGACTTTCCAGATGACAATACGGCTCGAACCATCCCTTGAGATCGACCTAACACAGGATAATTGGAAGTAGAAACGATTGAAGTCTACTAGGACGAGGAAGCGGAGAAAGCAGTCCGAATTGGTACAAAGATTCATCTTGAATTAGCCAAGGAATTGATCCAGCTGCTGAAAGATAACCAAGACGTTTTTGCATGGATAATGAAGGACATGGTCGAGATAGACCCATCCATCATCTCTCAAAAACTACAAGTGAACCTAGATAAAAATCCGGTTCGACAAAAAAGGAGACCGGTGGCCTCGTAGCGTAATCAGGCAATAAACGAGGAAGTGCAAGGATGATAAAAGAAGCTCACTACTCAGACTGGTTGGTGAACACGATGCTAGTGAAAAATAAGAACGACAAATGGAGAGGGTGCGTGGACTACACCGATAAACAAAGTCTGCCCTAAAGACAATTTCTCACTCTCGCGAATAGATCAAATAGTGGATTCGACTACCGGGCACGAAATGTTGAGCTTCATGGATGGATACTCTGGATATCATCAAATACATATGTACCCTCCCGACCAAGAAAAACATCTTTCATAACGGAAAGGGGTACATACTGTTATCGGGTAATGCGGATTAAAGAATGTGGGGGCAACGTACCAACGGCTGGTGAATAGAATGTTCAAAGATCAAATCGACAAAATGATGGAAGTTTACATCGATGACATGCTTTTCAAAAGCTCATGCCGATCAGATCATGTCACTGATCTTGAACAAGCCTTTTGCCAACTGCGAAAGTATGAGATGAAACTGAACCCGGAGAAGTGCATCTTTGGAGTAGAGTTAGGGAAGTTCCTCAGATACATGGTCAACCAAAGATGAATTGAGGCCGATCCAAAGCAAATACAAGCGCTTCTCAACATGCAATCACCAACAAACGTAAAAAGTGTCCAAAGCCTTAATGGGAGAATAGCGGCTCTGAACAAGTTCCATCTCCAGATCGTCTGACAAATGTCTACCTTTATTCAAAATTTTGAACGGAAACAAGACATTCGAGTGGAATGATGAATGCGAGAAAGCCTTTAAAAGCCTTAAGACGTACATGGAAAGCACAAAACTACTACAAAATCGAACACAAGAGAAATTTTGTATCTATATCTATTTGTGTCCAATCATGCGGTGAGTTCGGCACTGATACGGGAAGAAAAAGGCATGCAAAAACCAGTTTAGTACATCAGCAAAACACTTGCGAACGCAGAAATCAACTACCCGGCCCTAGAGAAATTGGCGTTTACTCTAATCATATTGTCAACAAAATTGCGACCATATTTCCAAGCACACCCAATCACGGTAATGACCGAACAACCACTTCTGTCAGTACTACACAAATCAGATCTATCGGGAAGAATGGTGAAATAGGAAATAGAACTCGAAAAATTTAACGTTAGCTATGCTCCCAGAACCGCTATCAAGGCTCAAGCATTAGCGAATTTCATTGTTGAGTTCACGGGAAGCAACAACCAACAGATGGCAAGCGATAGCAAAGAAGAACAATCCAAACCAATCACCGACGGGTGGATACTCCGTTGTGATGGAGCATCAAACGAAGTAGGAAGCGAAGTTGGACTAGTTTTGTACAACTCGAAAGGCATCGTATTAGAGAAAGCGATAAAATTCTGCTTTAAAGCCGAGTACGAAGCCGTGATAGCGAGGCTACAGTTAGCAAAACACTTGGGAATAAAAGACATTAGTGTCTTTACTGATTCCAAACTGGTAGTCAATCAACTAAACTGCGGATTTCAAGTCAAAGATACTCGAATGAAAGCCTAACACAAAAAAACCACAGAGCTAATAGAAGGTTTCCGAGACGCTACCATCCATCGGTGCTCAAGAGCGGATAACAAAAGAGCCGATGAACTGACAAAGGAGGCATCGACAACTTAAGACAATGAAAACCCACTCGTCATGACACAAGGAAGCTCCATACTTGGAAACCAAGCAGAAGAAGCATGCTCTGTGAATCAAGAAAACAACTGGACAACTCTAATTTTGGTGTATATATCAAACAGAGAACTCTCAAGTCTCAATAGATAAGATGGAAGCCAGAAAACTACAAAATCAGGCAGCCAGAGACACAATTATCAATGACAAACTATACAAAAGATTTACCACAAGCCCATTGCTAAGGTGCCTTACACCTGGAGATGTTGAATACGTTCTACAAGAAATCCACCACGGCACATGCGACAATCATCCAGGGGGAAGAACGTTGGCCAATAAAGCTCTTACACTGGGTTATTATTGGCCAACGATGCAAGAAAATGCTCAGAAGCTCGTTCGCAAGTGCGACAAATGCCAACGATTCGCCCCATACACTTACATGTCAAGACAAAAGTTGATCCCGATGAGCAACCCCTGACCATTCGCACAATAGAGAATGGACATCGTAGGACCACTCCCAGCATCCGATAAGAAAAAGTTTATCCTCGTAACAGTAGACTACTTCACCAAGTGGATAGAAGTGGAGCCCTCACAAAGATAGAAGAAGCCCAAGTCGAGAAATTTCTTTAGTGATACATCATATGCAGATTCGGGATCTCAAGGATAATTGTCACAGACAATGGGAAGTAATTCAAAGGCAAGAATGTTAAGGAGTTATGCGAAAGTTTGAATATCCAATAACATTTCTATGCGCCCACTCATCCACAAGCAAATGGACAAGCCGAGGTCACCAACAGGACAATCTTGGAAGCAATAAAAAAAAGACTCGAGGCAGCAAAAGGATTGTGGATATCCAAGTTACTCAGCGTCCTTTGGGCGTACAGAACAACAAAACAAACTCCGACAGGAGAAACGCCTTTCACCCTCTCATACGGGTCAGAAGCAATGATACCTGTGGAGATCGGAATGCCAACATTTCGAACCGAAGAATTTCGTGCTGAGGACAACATCAAAGCACTGAGAGTCGAATTGGATCTCCTCGAAGAGAAGCGAGAAACAACCTTCATTAAAACAACAACGTATGGTAGGATATTACAACAATAAGGTGCGAGTCCGCACTTTTAACGTCGGAGACTAGGTACTACGAAAAGCCCAACTAAACACGAAGGAACCTGATGCAGGCAAGCTAAACCCAAGCTGGGAAGGACCATACCGAGTAAAAAAAATCAACTGACCAGGAACATACTGGTTGGAGAACAAAGAAAGCGAAATGTTACCTCGACCATGGAATGTTGAGCACTTGAAAAGATATTATCTATAAAATCTTTCGCTCCCAAATTTGAAACAATAAGTATTTAATCAGGACAAGAAAGTCGGATTAAAAATCTAACTCGAGAAAATACTCAGCACGGCTAGGGTATCGAGTAAAAACAAATACATGTACTGGACAAATGAGTCGGACACAAAAAAAAAAACTTATGATCTGATCAACCATGAAGTAATAAAGTACCAGAATATGAGAGCTGAACTTTTTCTTGTCGGATGTAATGTACGACATCATAATCCGAACATAGAATCGAATTTCATAAACCAGAGCTTCTACATGACTAGAACGTCGACCATCGAAGCCATTCGTAAAAATCTGGATGGACGAGTCGGATATCTCCTAGGAATGTCATACATAAAAGCTGATAAGCTAGACATACTGGACACAACAAATGCGAAATAAAAAATTTCCATTGATATTCTAAAAAATGAGATTACAAAAAGCAATTAAGAAAGAGAATCAACATCAGCAGCATTTCCAACCAGTATGGGCTCAGAAGGCTCTCCAACATCTAGATCACTCAGTGAATCCAGAACAACTTCCTCGACATCATCGAATTCCTGCTCAGCAAAATAACGGTATTTAGACATGTCTTAACCTTGCGTCTACAGGAAATCTAAGAAATCGTGGCAACCATCGATCACTATTTTCCAATCGGCGACCTCTGCCACCTTTAGCCTTTTAGTAACAGATGACACCTCAATTCGGGTTGAAACTAATTCTCTGTCAACATCCGCAAGTTTAGCAGAAACTGCAGCCTTGGTCTTGACAAACTCGAAATTAAGTTGAGCAATTCGAACAGTAGAAGCCTTAAGACTGGCAGAACATTCCCTCAGCGATGTCTGCGCGGAATCCACAACCCTTTCGTGCTTTATGCACTGCGCCTACAACAAATCAAATCGGTGGAGAACATGAGAAAGGACTAGGATATGTTCTGCTAGTTTTCGCCCAATACGTGCCACCTGGTCACGAGCAACCTTACAATCCGACCCCATAACGGTCGCATAAGTAAGGTGCGTCATCCTCTCCATAAGATGTTGGAGACCCTCGTCAATATGGTGATGTGGCGAGCGTACGGGCATAAGAGCCCTATTAGCCAACCCGCCCATGACAACAGCCAATGAGGTTGCGGGCGTTGTCCTGTACATCAACCTCGGAAGGCCAAAAAATCTCCCTGAACACAATCGGAGCAGGATGAATCACAGAGGGAATAACAGGCGATCCCAAGGTCCCAACTACAACAGAAAAAAATACGCTTAAAGTCTTGAGCTAGGGAAGCAACTCGATCCTCCATTGTAGGTATCGTACTCGAAGTCGTCCAAGGTCTTAGCACCCTTCGGATTCTTTGACTGAGCATTTTATAATCAATAATGCGCGAGTCATCAATTGTCAGGCCAGCAGAGGTTGGCAAACCATAAGAAGCAACAATATTTTTCTCATGGTCATCTAGAGGATGGAAAACTTCCTTTTTACTCCTTTCGAGAACTTGGTTTACCTCCTCGTCCTCCCGAGCAGAAGAATCATCCTCCGAACCACGACCTCCTTTCCGGAGGGAGGCAAGATTGGGAGTCCTAGAAGAGTCATAAATCGAACTTTCAAGCTGGTACTCCCAGAGCCTCGGACATCGGCTGAAGCAACTCGGCCTACAGGTTCAACAACATAGCCTTTTTGGTGGCCGTCATCAACATCACCAACACGTAAAATAGTCACTTCCAAAGCGCGACTCACTTCACCCGATGAATATAAGCCACTACGGATAATGGCATCTGTAGTAAGAAAATCTTCTACTGAGACTCGGGGAATGACACAAAATCGACTGCAGAACTTCTGCTCTTCCAAAGACAACGACAACTCAACTCTTTTAGGCTCCCAGAATGACCACAAAATCTGATTTCCACGAAACCTAAAGTAATTGGAAGAAAGGGAGGCGTAGAACCAAGACCTCGACCAGCCTCCATACTCATCTCGTAGGTCCTTGAAACAAAAATGAGAGCAAAGACAACAAGTGTGATTGGGGTTTACACTGAACCCCACCAAAGAATGCAGATACCAGGCATTCATAAGGATGCGAGCTGCGACAACCCTTGCTAAGGTCAAAATCATTACTTTCCGGCCATTAGGGACCAGTTGGGTCGGAGCAATACCAACCAAATCCAAGTACTCCCACGGTCGTAGGAGTCAGAAGCCTGAAACCAGAGTGGAACATACCAGGATACAAAGCGATGTACCCATGTTTTGGATGACAAGGATTGTCGCCCTCTTTGAAGAGAATGATCTCCAGATCAGTAGGCAATGAGTAATCATGATGAATGTTGTCTAGATTCGCACGCGTTGCCCGCTTAGGGAAAAAGAAAGCTTCGCAAGAATCAAGAACATCGTCGCTCAAAACCCTGAAATTAAACATGACTACAGAACAAACACACTCAAACTTTGTTTTTCACAAGGACGAGCAGGGAAATGTCCGCTCTTGGGAGAACGTGCAAGATATGACAGCCGCATGAAATCCAAGAAATCACGCCAAAACAAGTAGGCGGATGGAACATCGGAAAGACAACAACAACAACAGATAGCAATAACACTAAATGTGTCGTAATGTTGAAATAAAAAACAAAACCGTCACACAGTTAGTGGATACATGAACATATTCACTAACTAGGGGGAAGTAGCTGATGATACATCAAAATAGACCGATCATCACAGCCGTACCTGTGGCAGAGAGCATCCATCATGAGGATATAGCATCCAATCTACTGGGCAAGCTCATAAAACCCAAGAAGAATAAAGCCAATCACCGAGGCCTAGACAAGGCCCACCAATGAGAAGACATATAAAAGCATGAATCCAGGCCCGAACGAATCAGAGCCCAAATCCAGGCTCGACACGAGTTCTCTCATAAAGAAAAGAAATATTGCACCAAAAATAGTCGTGGAAGGAGTTACGCCTCCACGGACACATCTCCATTAAGGAGGAAACTGCTACAAGTAACATTTTATTCCGTTGCGCCTCACATGCTTAAGTCACACAGAGAATTAACCACAACCATTATAAATGGTAAATGGAACATTTGACACAGGTATGTAACTTTAACAGAGTTTTGTCTAGATTTTCTTCATTCTTCAAATAGAGTTGCTGACTTAAGCATCGGAGTGTCTTCGACCACCAAAAAGGTGGTCATTGGCAGTCTAACATCTGTTTTGCAGGTCAAGCTCATAGGAGGACGATTTTTGGACGCATCAAAGTCAACTAAAAAAATTTATTTTTCGATTTTTGTAACCCGAGTACTTATCCATGCTGAGATTAGTTTCCGCAAATCTAATTGCAAATGCTTCGGAGTATCGGATTTGAAACTTTGAAAGTTAGTAGTTTGCCAATATTAGACAATAGCTTATACTACTCATAAGCTAGGCGTTTTCTAAGAGTTTGCATTGAGAGTTGTGTTTTAGTGTCGATGTTCTTGTTTAAAGTTGAAAAAGTGGATTAGTTATCTAGTGAACATGAGAATAATAGTGAAGACTTGAACCCTGTGAGATTTCTAGCATTTCTACTTTTTGAGGATTATAAGCTAATTCTGAATTTCTTGAGTCCTACATTATCTTGTTGCATGATCTCTATAACTCTTTGTTTCTATCAAAAACTGAGAATAAAACATCAAAGTTGAATCATACCACTACAATACATTATGAAATTCTCCCAAGGCATAAAAACCATGTTATTATTGGTAAATTAAGAAAAGTCATTATTTGCCTAGATTGAGCCTTTTAACCTACCCATGTATTGTTTACTCTTGGAGCCAATTTGAAGCCAGTCATATTAACAATTTTGTTGTTAACCCTCTAATCGATAACCCCAAAATAACCCAAGTATGTTTTTCTGACTCTAGTGTTTTTTAGAAAGGTTAGAGATGGATGATTAAAAAAGGTTTATACATCAATGGATAGGTATATATACCTCTTATTGGCAAAAGGAATAGCAAAAGCATTACATTACATTCCATTACCATTTTGTAAAAAGCTACAAAAAAAAAAAAAAAAACAAGTGGCCCTTGTTTTTCACATCAATAAAGATGTACAACTCTTTCACGGAAAATGAGTTAAGCCTATCCATGATGTTCAACACTTATAGAAGACCTCTGACCTTATCGAAAGTACTTTTGTTTGTCCTTAACCTTCATTGGTACCTTTTTTTAAGCCCCGTCACAACTTAGTCAAAATCTTATCTGATCCTTAGGAATATATGGTCGAAGTGTGGAGGGTGAATTAAGAAGTACTGTGGTGAATGAAGTCAACATTCTAAGTGGATGATATTCATTATTGAAATCATATTTATTATATTCTCGAGTTCTCATTTTTTGTTTTGTATGTGAACAGTCTCTTATTCATTGTTTGATCTTATTCACATACATTTGAGAGAAAATAGCCAAATCTCGGAGTGATTTCATCTGAGTGATTATATACCTTGTGAGATATGAAGTTGAAGTGAATTTTCTAAAATATGATCCAAAGATATGTCCACTTTTAAAATTGAAATTCGCAACAAAGAAGATGATCAAACTCTTAATATAAACTTAAATGAATAATCTCTATGTCTTTTGAACGGTGATTACTAAAGTCGCTTATGGACTTAATACTGATTGATAAGTTACATGAATACATATCTCAAGGCTTACACAATCAAGTAGGAACTATCTGAGGTTAAATAAGGAAAAAGTTATTTTTGACTAAATTTTTGAGTCCGAGTCCTGAGTATTACTAATGTTTATAGGTATTGATGATACATCAAAATGGATCAATTATCACGATCGTACACGTAGCATAAAGCCCCATCACGAGAATACAGCGCCTGATCCATTGGGGCAACTCATAAAGCCCAAAAGGATTGAGGACAATTATAGAGGCCCGGAATAGGCCCACCTCTAAGGAAGTGTAAGCTGGATCCGAATCCAGGCCCAGACAAATCAAAGCCCAGATCAAAACTCGTCACACATTTTCTCATTAAGAAGAAGAACGTTGCACCAAGAAAGAATCGTGATGGACCTACGCCTCCTCGAACGCATCTCCATTAAGGAGGAGACTATTACAGAAACATATTCTTCTGTTGCGCCTCACATTCTTAAGTCACGCAGATAGTTAACTACGACCATTATAAAAGGTAAAGGGAACTTTCGACAAAGGTATGCAACTTTAACTGAGTTTTGTCCAGATTTACATTCCTTCTTCCAACAGAGTTACTGACTTAAGTATCGGAGCGCCTTCGGTCACCAAAAAGGTGGTCTTTGGAAGTCTAACAGTTGTTTTGCAGGTCAAACTCACAAGAGGACAATTTTTGGACGCATCAATTTGGCGTCGTCCGTGGGGAACGACAAAGTTCCTAACCTTTCACCAGCATCATCTCCCTCCGAAATATGGAGATATGGCGACCACTAGATCACGCAACAATGGAAAATAGGGGGAAACACCGGGCGTTCGACCTGGCGCTGCTCCACCACCCTTGACAATGAGGCATCAAATTGGCGTTCCCGAAACAATGACAGCACCAACGAGCCCTGAATCATATCCAGGCTCACTTTTCATACGTTAGGCTTTATCAATGATAAAGACGCTCAGATCAATGAAACAAAAGCCCAATGAGACACTGAAGGTGTATTAACCGCTTCAACAGTGAGATAACCACCGTCAACGTGTGCAACGACACAACGGTCGTCTCAACCTTCATAGATGGTCTGGGGAAAGGAAAGTTCTATAACTTCCTAACTTTGGACCCACCAACAAGCATGACAAACCTGGCAAGGGAAGCGCTGAGCTTCATCGCCCTAGAAGAAGAATGAACAGCCAGGAGCGAAGCCGAACCAAGGGAGAGGTCGGTCAACAGGATATGTGTGACAACCCCCCTCCCACACTGTACCGATACTGTCCACTTTGGGCTACCATCCAGCCCTCACGACTTTAAAACTCGTCGATACAATGGGGAGCTGACCCCGCACATATAAGGATCATCCTCATCCCCTACCCATGCGATATGGGACTATGATTCCCCTTGTAGCTCGTCCAACCTCTCTCGGCCTGTTGGGCATCTTGGGCCTGTTGGGCTCCAACCCTCACCCTCACCTCAGGTCCGCCCACTCAGGGTCTCACAATCCACCCCACTTAAGGCCCAACGTCCTCGTTGGCCACACAGGCACAACATCCACGTTGCCCGAGGGCCCACCTCCACGTGGCATACTTCTGGCTGGGTCAGGCTCTGATACCAAACTGTGACGACCCCCCTCCCGCACTGTACTGATACTGTCCGCTTTGGGCTACCATCCGGCCCTCACGGCTTTAAAACGCTTCGATACAATGGGGAGCTGACCCCGCACATATAAGGATCATCCTCCTCCCCTACCCAGGCGATATTAGACTATGATTCCCCTTGTAGCTCGTCCAACCTCTCTCGGCCTATTGGGCCTGTTGGGCATCTTGGGCCTGTTGGGCTCCAACCCTCACCCTCACCTCAGGTCCACCCACTCAGGGTCTCACAATATGCATGCTTCTTGGAGCCCATTCCGAGTCCGAATTGTTAAACAAGTCTAGGAAAAAGGCTCTCCGATGTATGAGGATCCAAGCGATATGCGGCAAGCAGTGGGGATCGCATGCTCAGAAGCATGACCATTCTATGCCACTGGTATTTACAAAAAAAGACATCCAGGGTATACAGCTACCGCACAACGACGCCTTGGTAGTAACAATTTCCCTGGCAAACTCGAAAGTAAGGAGATCCTTGGTGGACACCGGGAGCTCACTTAACGTCGTGTTACTTCGTACGTTCCATAGCATGCAACTAAAGGAGAAAACATTAACCTCAGATAACCGTCCGATGATCGATTTTAGCAGCGAAAAATGATTCCCCGTGGGAAAAAATACAACTGACGATAATAGCGGGAGAGAAGCCAACGAACCGTGCGATCAGTACACTAAGGGGCGACCAGACAGCTGCCAGGGAACACCAGTACATGACAGCATTGTCGCTCAGTGATTCTCAATTGGCGACCGGCCCCGCGACTAAGATGACTTTCCATTCCGCTCGGAAAGCAGGAAAAGAACAACACATCGTAGAAAATGAGGCTCCAGTAAAGCCCTAGAAGCAGGTCCAACGTAGGCCACCCGAAAGAAGAAACCATCTCGGTCTACCTCGACAGCCCTCTCAACAGCAGGGCTGTCCAAATTGGATCCCGCTCAAACAAAGAATTGGCGAGACAACTCACGAAGCTGTTACAATAGAACCAGGACATCTTCGCTTGGACCATGTGCAACATGGTGGGAATTGATCCAAGAACGCGTTCAGCCAACCGACCCGACTGATCAACAAAGACACTTTCATCATTTGAACTGGTTCAATAGCTTACCGCCAAGGCCAATAGATTCTTTCCAGGCCTTAACCACTGCTTTCATTACCAGATTCATCGAGAGCCATCGAATGTCGAAAAAATCCCATTACCTTTTACACATTCGACAAAAGTTGACGAAACAATACTAGAATATGTTACTCGTCTCACCAACGAACTAACAATGATTAAAGGATGCAGCGACGACATAGCTGTTATGACTTTTGTCGCAGGATTGAAGAGAGGTACCTTTTTTTATGCCCTTGGAACCACCAAAAGGCATGGCGGTCCGGCTAAGAATAGCACAAAAACATATCTCCCTTGAGGAAATGAAAGCTGAGAGGAGAAAGAACGACCAGGGGAGGGAGAACCATTTGAGGAAGAAAGAAAAGAAGAAAAAAGACGAGATAACGGATCACGGGAGGACAATAGTCATTTAAAAAAACATCAAAGCGTCGGAGTCCAACTAGCAGGAATCCAGGAAATTGCAGTTGGCACGACCCAATCATGAACAAATAACCTGCATAATGAGATAAGCGGAGAGGACGACTGGTCGAGTTCGTCGGGGCATCAGATAAGCAGCTCAAGGGCAAAGAAAAAGTGGACGCTACCGCCACGGGTTCAAAGGAGTGATCAATTAGAAGGAATCACAGAAGCACGAGCATCATCGCAAGGGTAAACAATAGCAACACGAGAATAAAAGAAGAAACATTCTACGATGAAACGGAACCATTCTAGGAGAATGGCTGCTAAAATGGTCGAAAAAATCAATAAAGTTTCATTTTAAGAATAGACATCTCACAAAATCAAAACAGCTTCATAGCAAAGTTACAAAAAACAATGGGCGCAAAATCCCAAAGAATCAAGACGCAAGTCAAATATTAACGATAAGCTTCTAGACTGCTCAACCAAAGAAGTACAACTTGGACGAACGAGTCAACTAAAAGGAAATGACTTCGAGTCGACCAGAGTGTCGCACAAAACAAAACAAAAGATGGAATCCAGAGTCAAACTGAACAAAAGCTTCAAATTGATCGAGGTGTCGAGTTAACGAAGCAAAGGTTGGACACCCGAGTCACCTAAACACGAAAAACTCCAAATCGACCGAGGTGTCGAGTTAACGAAGTAAAGGTTGGACACTCGAGTCACCTAAACATAAAAAACTTCGAATCGACCGAGGTGTCGAGTTAACGAAGTAAAGGTTAGACACCCGAGTCACCTAAACATGGAAAACTTCAAATCAACCAAAGAGTCGAACTAACGAAGTAAAGGCTGAACACCTGAGTCACCTAAAAGGCAAAAAAAGTTCGAGCTGAGAGAACGAATCATTAATATGAAAAGATACAGGCGAAAAGCAATCATTTACATATAAATCATAAAGAACGACAGTGACTAGCCGCTAAACAAGGTAATAAAGACTACTCTATTACATCCAGAGAAGGTGATAAAGAAACAGGAGAGGAAACAGGAGCAATGGCAGGTTAGTTGCAACCAGAGAAGAAATCTTTTCGGGAGTAGGGAGCATCAACGGCTTCGAAATATTTGATGATAAAAGGGGCAATGACTCCTCTACTACTGGAGTAGGCTCCTCGTCATCATCATCTTCAAACGCTTCACCGACCAAATGCCGATACTTAGACAAGTCTTCATCGAGCTCTTCGATATAATCTAGAAACTCAACCCGCCCGTCAACAACTCGCTGCCAATCTTCAGCTTCGACCACACTAAGCCTATCCTTACCAGCAGCGAGTTCATTTTTTGTCGCGGCAAGCTGCTTTTCAACAATGGAGAGCATACCAGAAGCATCTGCCTTGACATCATCATGCACAACAGTTATTTGTTCCACCCGCCCCTCGACAGCGTCACACATAACGGATTGCTCCAATCCAGAACAAGAAGCCTCATCGAAAGTCATTTTCTCAGTGGATAATTCTTTCTCCACATGGAAAAAATGGGCGCAAACCTCACCTAGCTTAGCTTTCAAAGAGTCAAGATCAGCAACAGACTTATCCTGCAGGTTCTTCGTCTCCGTCAAAGATTCCCGAGTAGCTACGACAATCTTCTCCCAGCCCGTGCATTGCATTCTCAACACATCAAATTGAGAAAGGATGTGAGAAAATACCAGCAATAGTGCTGCCAACCTCCTCTCCAAAAGAGCTACCTAATCACGACCAGCTCGATAAACCGAGCCCATTAGCCCCACATAAACAAGATGATTCATCCCGTCCATTATCTGATCAAGACCACGGTCGATATGATCAAACGGGTCAAGCATAGACATCATAGTCCTCTCCACCAATCGCTTGTACCATTAATTTACCAGTCTACATGCGCCATCCTGCAAATCGAGATGGGTAAACCAACAGAACTCGCCATCAGACATGATACAAATATCCTTGGGCCAGTCCAACTAATCCGTGGATGGAGGACGGGAGGTTCTAGAAGCACAGAAGAACCACTTCCAACAGCGGAGAGAACAGAAGGAATATCTTAATAATGGAAAAACCACTTTTGCCCTCCCTTCGAGGAGCATCCACGGCAAGGGTAGGACCAACAATAGTGGTAGGAGCAGGAGAAACCTGTCAAATAGGATAAACTAGAAATCCGGCTGCTTCACTGACATCAATAGAAGGAGAGGGGGAGTGATGCCTAAAATGTCGGGCGAGAAGCAGTCTGACGAATTTCAAACCTAGCAGAACTACGATTCGAAAGTCGTTTCTTTCTCGGGACATGACCAGGATCTACAGGCAATCGCCTGATGGACTCGTAGACATTGCAAGCTTTCTCTTTCGCCAAGCAAGAGCAGAAGTAACAATAGAAGCATTGAGATTCGTAACGTCTCAAACCGAACTCACTTCCTAATCAATGCTAGCATTACCGATGTCAGCACGTGTGGCACGAGTTGCATGGACCTTAGCACAAGATTCTGTAAACAAAGCTCGTTCTACTTCACTCATAGTGTATAAACCACTACGCTCCAGGATGCCGTCAGAAAGAAATGCATCCACAGGAAAACGGCGAAGCTTAGAGAATTGTTCACTGATCTTGTGTTCCTCAGTGGATAAAAGAAGATCATTCCGCCGATTAGGAACCCGAAATGATCGAAAAATCGAACGACCTGGCAATTGGAAGTAGTCTGAGTTCACAGAAGCATAAAATCAAGACCACGACCAATCGCGAATGTCATCACTGAGATTCTCAAAACAATCAGAAGAGTGATGGAAACAGATCTTCTTGTGCACCAGCAAACCAACCACTGAATGCAAGTTCCTAGCGGTTAAAGGAATACCAGATAAGAGCCCTCACATGAGAAGAAACCATCACCTTCCAGCCATTAGGGCCCATTTGGGCAGGAGGGATACCCAAATAATTCATATATTCCCAAAACAACTCCGGAACGAGGAATCGAAAGCCAGAAGAGAACATGCACAAGTACAATGTGATGTATCCAGCCCTTAGGTTACAAGGGCTATCGCCCCGTCCGGGCAGAACAATCTCAAGGTCATGCAAAATACTATAATCAGAACAAAGGCTCTCCGGAGTCGACTGAAAAACTTTGTTAGGAGATAAGTGAGCTTCGCACAGGGCTAGCTACTGACCACTTAACTTGTCACCAACAGACATTGTCGAAGAGTGAAGAAGTGATTAATATGAAGAAAATGAAATAGCAAACAAACCCAAAATTCAAAGGTAGCGTGAAGAGGGAAAATGTATTCGTCACATTTCCTTTTATAGAGCCAAGGAATGAAGAGACGACTCATTGGATAGCATGCAAGATATGATGGCTATGAGAAAACCCAAAAATGTGCGAGAAAGACGAACGGGCAAGCAAATGATCAAGACACCAACTCACGAAAAGTGACTGACAGCATTAAATACAAGTTAATGTGAAATTGAATGGCAAACCATCACCAGAGTTAATGGCCACGTCAACATGCCAACTAACTAAGGGGGAATGGCTGATGATACATCGAAATGGACCAATTATCACGATCGTACTGGTGGCATAAAGTCTCATCACGAGAATACAGCGCCCGATCCATTGGGTCAGCTCATAAAGCCCAAAAGGATTGCAGACAATTATAGAGTCCTGGAATAGGCCCACCTCAAAGGAAACGTAAGTGGGATCCGAATCCAGGCCCAGACGAATCAAAGCCCATATCCAAGCCCGTCACACATTCTCTCATTAAGAAGAAGAACGTTGCACCAAGAAAGAATCATGGAGGGACCTACGCTTCCACGAATGCATCTTCATTAAGGAGGAGACTATTACAGAAACATCTTTTTCCGTTGCGCCTCACATGCTTAAGTCACACAGAGAATTAACTACGACCATTATAAAAGGTAAAGGGAACTTTCGACAAATGTATGCAACTTTAACTGAGTTTTGTCCATATTTACATTCATTCTTCCAACGGAGTTACTGACTTAAGCATCGGAGCGCCTTCGGCCACCAAAAAGGTGGTCATTGGCAGTCTAATAGTTGTTTTACAAGTCAAACTCACAGGAAGGCGAATTTTGGACTCATCGGGTATCATTTCTTGAAACCATCACGAGACTATAACTCATCCACTAGGAGAAACCTAGAGGTTTAAAGGCTTGTTGCATATGTTAAATGTAATTATGATTCCTACGAAAGTGAGTTAGGTTTTAGTCTTTATAAGTTTCATTTGCTCGAGGAATAACAAAATGTAGGTTTGGGGGGATTTGATAAGCATATAAATGATACATTTTATGCCCCTAAATATACAATTGATAAGTCTCATTATCTAATAAAAATATCACATTATGTATATTTTGTAAAAAATCAAGCACTGGTCTCAAATCATACACAAAGTGGCACAACAAGGCTAAGTTCAACAACTAAAAAGCCCATTGAAAGTTCACACATGCATTGTCAAAAACTAAAGATCTTCAAACTCAAGATCCATGAAGTCAAACCAACAAAGCACCGCCATCTATGGATCTCGAGGAAATCAACATGAAGATTTGAACATGCACATGGCGAACTTTATTATAGCCAAAATAATCTCTACAAACTCCAAAAGTGTTAAGTCAAACTCCACTATCCATTCTCACATATTTTTACTCCATCACTTTTACACTCCACTTTATTTCACTTTTACACTCTTCCGTATATTTACTCTATCACTTTTACATTCCACCTTATTTTACTCTAATAATCTTCCTTATTTCACTCCAACAACCCACTTCCACACCATTATCTTTACACATAAATCTCACCATTTTTCATCTATAAATACCCCACACTTGGGAGAATACTTTGATAAACTTTGGAGAGAAATAGTTGTAGTTTAGAGAGTAATAAGTGAAGTTTGGCCTAGAGCTTACCATGTTTGGCTAACATCCCACCTTAGGGTGTGGGTGAGCCCACTGAGAATAGCTCCAGGAAAGCTCTTTTTGATTAATTTATTTCCATTTTCATGTATTAGAGAAGTTGTTTAGTTAGATTAGTCTTGTAATTTGGTTATGTCATGAATCTATGAGGTAAGTTAGATGTTTTGTATTTCATGATATGAATTCAACTTATGCTTTCTTATTCTACTTCTTAAACTCAAGATTAGATAAGTTTCTATACTTGCAATTTATGTAACAAGCTCCTTACAATGTTTACATATTATTAGTCTAAGTTTCATTGGGATTTGCTAGATATTTAGTGTTTCATTTAAGTATGGATTCTTTGTATGTTTTTAAATCCACATTTGATTTTTAGGTTATTAATATAACTTAAGCTTGAAATCAATTTGTTCATAATGTTGTATTTTCCATCCTAAGGTGATATGAGAATCTATCTTCGAATGAGTCAATGAATTTTGAAAAGATTAATCTAAAAGTTGCCTAATGGTGTCATCTACTCGTGATGGTAAACTCAAAGCCCTAACTCTCACATTTAGGTTTTACTTTGCATTTTTATTTCAAACACTTTACCAATCACTTCTTTTCTAACTAGGTTAAGTTTCAAAAGAGATTTGAAGATAAGTATTCCAAATTTTATAGCTCTCCTTGTGGGATTCGACCCGTAATTGTCGTTATCTAACTCAACAAATAACCGTGCACTTGCGGTAAGATTTGAGATCAATCAAAGGATATTTCTTGAGTTTTGATGACCACTTGATATTTGCCCATTTTTCCATGGTGGAAAAAATGTCTGGCAGACTGGAGTTGAGTAGGGTGTAGTAGGGGTACCTGGAACACTGGGCTTGAACATATTTGCTTGGTCGACGTCGTCTTGGTTCTCGCCCTGTTTTCGCTTGGAATTGTCTATTTTCTCATCCCTATCCTTAGCTTTGGAGGAGTGTTTTGACTCGGTTTCTCCCTTCTTAGCAGCCAACATTTCTAGGATGATGTACTTCTGAGCAGTCCTTAGTAATCACGACATACTCACCAGGGGCTCCAAAGTGAGGTAGTTGTAGGACTGACCTCCTCAGAGGCCGGAGGTGAAAGCGGTAACTGATGTGTCATTGTTGCACTCGTCTATCAAGGTAAGCTCGTCATTGGAATGAGTGACGTGCTCCCTAATCTGCTGGTTCATTATGAATCCGGTGATGAACTCCTTTGCCAGGTCCCGGAATGACCCAATGGACCTGGGTTGGAGAGTGTGGAACCGTGTCAACGCAACCTTCTTCAGGTTGGTGGGAAATTTTCTACACGAGATGGCCTCTGAACTTTCTTTGAGAGCCATCACATGGTGGTAATGGCGCAAGTGATCTAACGGATCTAATGTTTCGTCATAGAACTCGAGCATAGTGGGACGAACTTTTTAGGAAAAGTGGCGCTCATGGTCTCCTCCAAGAATGGAGGGACTGTGAGATCATATTGGACATCAGGGTCGAATGTCCCTAGTCGGAGTGGGTTCTTGACCATGGTTCCGCTAGCCTTCGGGGTGTGGTCCCTGTGACCCTCTCATGGACATCCTTTTCGGTAGGCTCTCTATTTTTCTAGGAGGTTTCACCCCTTAGACATGCTCTTGGATCTGAGGCCCTCCCGGATCTCGGTTGGCCTCAGTTCGTTGTTGTCTTTCCCGAGTGATTCTTTCCACCACCCCCATTAACTGGTCTAGGTGGAACAGAATCAGACTCATGTCAGGGGTAGTTGCGGTGCCTCTGCGGCTGGGCCGTGCGGCCGTTCAGCCTCCTCGATCGGATTGATTCAACTCGATGGTTGGGCTTCGTCGGCCAAAACTTCGTCTGGATCGGCTCGAGATCTGGTGTTGGTGACTATTTCTCGATGTTTCGTTCAGCTAGAAAGAATTTTGTGTGTTTGTTTCAAGGAAAACTTATTGTCATCTCCCCCACAGACGACGCTAAATTGATCTCGATCATATCTAACTTGCAAAAATGAGCAACGGTTATGCCCAGGACCACCGTTGTGGTGGCCGAAGGCACTCCAATGCTTAAGTCAGATACCGGTTCGAGAAAGAGTGAAGACTGTATATAAATTGCAGTGTGTATAACTTGTGTACTTTTCTATTTCCTTTCACCGACTTTTATAGCAAGTTTTTCCTCCCAAACTGTCCCTACGATCGAGGGCGTGATAGAGGGATAAAATCTCGTAAAAGATCTTACATGTGCATGATTGGCACTTGGCTCTGTTTAGGACTCAATGCTTGATCGGGCTAGAGCTGATTTCGTAAGAGTGGATCTCGAGCCTATGACAGCTCTGAGATTTGTCGTTCAGGTCTTATTGTCCTGGGCCAAGCCCAAAGACTCGTGCCTCTGAGGGTGACGTGTTTTGGGCTTGGGCGCCTAACTTATAGGCTAAACAGTAGTCTTGCGCATAAATCCATTGGAGACTATGTTGAAGCCTTTTATGTGCTAGGGTTAGTCCATGCCACGTGTACGGCTGTAATTAAGTGACTATTTTGATGTCTCATCATCAACCAAGCTCAAGATTTTTATAGACTAATTGAATTGGCTAATGCTTATTGTTTGCTTATGTTCTTAATTACCAAACACAAAACGATCCTTGTAACTTATTGAATTAATGATTTATTAACATTGAAATTTTTATTTAGACCAAAAACATGGGTGAACTACCAATATGAAATCCAAACAATTCAAGTGAATTTCTAGAGCTTGGGGGAGCTGCCGCCAGCACTAATGCACCATATCCCATTAGAACTCCGCAGTTAAGTGTGCTTGGGCGAGAGTAGTACTCGGATGGGTGACTTCTTGGGAAGTCCTCGTGTTGCACTCCTCATCTTTTTTTAAATATCAATTGTTTATTACAGTGGTTGGTCTTTAAAAAGCCGATGGTAGCCTAGTTAGTTGGTTAAGGCAGTGGAAGTTTATACCCCACATCTTGGCTTTAGTAGCCTAGTTAGTTGGTTAAGGCAGTGAAAGTTTATACCCCACGTCTTGGCTTTGATACCCAACGGCGACACGCTCACCTTCCAAAAAAAACAATACAACAAACTTTACTTTGCCTTTCAAAAAAACATATATCAATCAGAAAACGATATCTAACATCATTTTTGGTGAGATAATCGACGGCTTCATTGATTTCATCAGGCTTGACCACCTCCACATCACAGGTGATGTTATGTTTTCCACACAAATCCATCATCTCTTAGAGTTTCCTTGATTGATCCTATCATGCTACTCTTTACCGCTCTTTTCCTTGCATAAAACACACCACCCTTCAAACCTGAAAGTAAGTTGAGAGGTGTATAGTTTGATTTTCATATGCTATATATATATATATATGACTTACTAAAAATGTCAATGGTAGCTTGGTTGGATGGTTAAGGTTGTGGTGGTTTAACCCCTACGTCTTGAGTTTTATGAGTTTTTTTCGCTCTCATTTTGTGAAATTATAGAGCAAAGGGAAAGAAAAAAAAAATTTAAAAAACAAAAAAAAAAGGTAGCTCAAAGGGTTTCGCGGGGCGCCCAGAACCACTAAAGTTCCATTAACCTTGAGCAGTTCCAAGATTGGGCCTAGAGGATGGTTTCCTGAAATTGTGTCTATAATGAAATCCAGTGTCCTTGCTCCTGCCGTGGCACCACCGACTAACAAATAAACCATACATAAAAATTATGCATTTTTTTTGGGGGGGAAATATTAATGAAATAAATTGAGTTATATGAAATGGACCTTCATTTGATCTGCATCAGTGCTCATGATGAATTCGTCGGCTCCAAGGCGCTTTTTAGGTTCAATTGTTTAGAGGGAGAGGTGTTGATTACCGTAATGTGATGCCCAAATCCCTTACCAAACCTCACCGCGATATGCCCTAGGCCTCCAAGTCTCCCCATTCCTATTTTTTCCTTGGGGATTCCAATGTTATTGGTCTTCATTGGAATGAACACTGTAACTCCAGCACATAATAGAGGCGCAGCTGCATCCATTGGTAGGTTATCTGGTATGTGCACGACAACCTACTCATCCATTGTATTTCCAATAAGAGTTGTAATTCAATGAGGTTAACCTCACGGCATTCAGTGAGGTTGAGGCTTTCTAGTGTTGGATCGAATGAATAGATCTAACTTTTTAATCCCTATACCAAAATATTAGGAACAAAATTTAAAAAAAAAAAAAAAAAAAAATTGATATGTTGACATTTCCATAAAAGAAATGAAGTCTAAAGATGAACCATTTCATGAGTAGAGGTTTATTTGTCTTTTAAGTTTCTTCATACGTCATAGTGTCATCCATCAAAGACAAAGGATACTTATTTACAGGGTCATTTTTCTTGTTACCTTATTAACAAAAGCTCTAACCTTCCTCAAGCTTAAATATTGATTTAGGTTTAACTTTAATACCCTGTAAAGATCAAAATTCTGTGAAAAAATAATTCATAAAAAATTTGAATCGGGGCAAGGTTTAAGAAGTTGATTCAATTTCAATCTCAAATTCTCAATGATACACTTGAGAAGATGTTTGTTAACAAGAGGAATTCTAAATGTCGAGGAAACGGGCGAGGGACGGGACGTGGCGGGGTGGGGACCGTCCACCCCGCTCGGGATGCACACACCAAAAACGATGGCACGCATCCCGAGCGGGGTGGACGGTCCCACCCCGCCACGTCCCGTCCCTCGCCCGTTTCCTCGACATTTAGCATTGCTCTTGTTAACAATTTGTTTGTTTTCGTAGTCTTAGAAAAGTTGGAAAGTTGTAAATATTATCAAATATTTCCATTTATAACAGCCCCTACCTTTTTGTTAAATAGATAAAAGAATTAGATTAATTCATTCGATCTAACGGTGGAGAGCCTCACCCTCACCGAATGTTGTGAGGTTAACCTCATTGAATCACTACTCTTCCAATAATTAGTTTGCAATTCACAATATAAGTTTTATTATTCAGGGATCCATTTAAAAGCTATTATCAACTGAAGATATTAATCACATTTCCTTCTACCTTTAGATGATTGTCATATCCAAAATAAAATTTATCATCAACTGATGCATTGTAAAAAAAATAAAAATAAAATAATATTGATTATTGCTAAATAGTTATAAACCACACTCCAAGGCCCTACAATAGTTTGACAGGCTTAATCGATACCAAAACAACACACAACGACATATTCTAACAACATGAGCTTGAAAGCTGTAGCTATCACCATATTGGACCAATTAAATGAGCTTTGATGTATACACCCATCAATGACCATGTTTTAGGTTGGATAATTATAACATGACAGCTTCCATCTTTATTTTCTCCATTGGCGAACAAAATATTAAAGGAATTAATCACCTCTTACCTCCATATGTGATGCTTCCATCCCAAAAAAACTCCATTGTAAGTGAACTGAACCTTCCCATAGTAATTCTCTTCCTGAGTCCATAGACATGAAGATCACAATCTAGACATGAAGATGTACACCACAATTGCCTATTAATAGCGGTTGAACTCTGTCACGTTACTTCCAACTGTCGTGATCATGCCAATAATTTTGTGCCTAAAATAACATAATATGGTTTTAAGAAACCGTAAATACATACCTGAGGACAACAGGATAACCGAATGGAGATCAGTGTGGCACATCCCGCAGTACAAGATAGTGTGGTTTGGAATTGTTTGAGCCATATTGTGTCAGAGAAAATGAACCAAAAGCTTATCCAAACAACTTACATGCAGATGGGAAATTACAGTCTATTTAAGTCTTTCCATATGTTTGATTTTATAATCCATTCACATTTATAGACTAGACCATATCATGTACTTTCATGAGGCCCCATATATTTATTGGACTTGCCACTAAGGATTGTGATTTCGCAAAATTATACGAAATTTTATCGAAATTTTTGTTTTTTTGAAATTACGAAAAGAAAAATGAAAAGAAAAAGAGTGAAATAAAAATTACATTTTCGAGGGTTTTTCGTAAAAATACAAAACCAGCTACTAAACTTTACATTTTTTTTTTAATTTAGAATTTTTTCGTAAACTTTGAGTTTTTTTTCAAATTTTTATTTATTGATTTTTGAAATCACATATTTAATATACCCTCTAAATTCATTATATATTTCATATATCCTTGAAATTTTTACGTTTTTTCTTTACACACCAAAATATTTCTTAAAATATTTCTTAAAATTAGAAAATCAAAATTAACTCGAAAAACGAAATCACAATCCTTGCTTTAAATTAACATGATTGCAAAAACATGGTTTCCTTTGGAAAGTTGGTTTTGAGTATGATGACATGTGTTGAGAGAAAAGCTGTGTTTGGTTTGGATTTCCATACGAACTTGTGAACTGTACATGTGTTGTGTGTAATTAGCAACAAAGTGTGTAATTATTTATTTAGAAAATAAAATGTTGGATTGTGATTAATGAGTTGTCGTAATTGATTGTTAAGAAATCCGTGGAACACATGCTCATGTGACATGAGACCCACACCTTTAATCTGTACCATATAATGTCAGCTCCCCTTAGGAATAGTACCCATGTGGATTTCGTCCTGATATTTTATAATAACATTATTTCTATGTTTAAATAAGAGGTTGCGTCTCTAATTTCAGGAAAGAAAAGTGAGTTTACTGATAATGGTGGGGTGGGTGAGGATGAAGAATAGATAAACATGTTTAAGAATACAATTCCATTTTACTTATCATTTCATTTTGATTAAATTTTCAAAAGTCTAAATTGACAAGCAGTACATTTAGGACCATAACATTAGAGTGTTGAATTCAATCAAAATAATGTAATTTTCTATGTGCATCTCGAGGATGATGGTGGGCCTTCCTTGCTCCCTAGCCTTATTCATTTTAGAGAGCCAGGCCAGACCCATACCATCCATCATCATAAAAATGCGTATTTCGAGAATGATAGATAGTGTTGGACCTGGCCTAGGACAGGCCTGACTCTCTAAAATAACTCATGAACCAAAAGCTTATACAAACAACAAACATGTTGATGGGAAATTATAGTCTATTTAAGTCTTTCCATGTATTTGATTTTATAATCCATTCACATTTAAAGACTAGACCATATCATGTACTTTCATGAGGCCCCATATATTTATTGGACTTGCCAGTAAGGATTGTGATTTCGTGAAATTACATGAAATTTTGTTAAACTATTTTGTTTTTTTTGAAATTACAAAAAGAAAAAGGGCAAAACAAAAATTATAACATGACAGCTTCCATCTTTTAGGTTGGATAATTATAACATGACAGCTTCCATCTTTATTTTCTCCATTGGCGAACAAAATATTAAAGGAATTAATCACCTCTTACCACAATATGTGATGTTTCCATCCAAAAAAAACTCCATTGTAAGTGAACTGAACCTTCCCATAGTAATTCTCTTCCTGAGTCCATAGACATGAAGATCACAATCTAGACATGAAGATCTACACCTCAATTGCCTATTAATAGCGATTGCACTCTGTCACGTTACTTCCAACTGTCGTGATCATGCCAATAATTTTGTGCCTAAAATAACATAATATGGTTTTAAGAAACCGTAAATACAAACCTGAGGACAACAGGATAAACGAATGGAGATCAGTGTGGCACATCCCGCAGTACAAGATGGTGTGGTTTGGAATTGTTTAAGCCATATTGTGTCAGAGAAAATGAACCAAAAGCTTATCCAAACAACTTACATGCAGATGGGAAATTACAGTCTATTTCAGTCCATTTAAGTCTTTCCATATGTTTGATTTTATAATCCATTCACATTTACAGACTAGACCATATCATGTACTTTCATGAGGCCTCATACTTATATATTGATTTTTTAAATTATTTCTTGATTTTTTAATTATAGGTATTTTAGTTTTATTTAATGTGTTTAATACATTTATTTACTTGCATACTGGTTTTTTTCACATATTTAATATACCCTCTAAATTCATTATATATTTCATATATTCTTGAAATTTTTACTTTTTTCTTTACATACCAAAATATTTCTTAAAATCAGGAAATCAAAATTAACTCGAAAAACGAAATCACAATCCTTGCTTTAAATTAACATGATTATAAAAACATGGTTTCCTAACATTTTTTATTTTAGAAAATTGGTTTTGAGTATGATGACACGTGTTGAGAGAAAAGCTGTGTTTGGTTTGGATTTCCATATGAACTTGTGACTGTACATGTGTTGTGTGTAATTAGCAACAAAGTAGGTAATTATTTATTTAGAAAATAAAATGTTGGGTTGTGATTAATGAGTTGTCGTGATTGATTGTTAAGAACTTCGTGGAACACATGCACATGTGACATGAGACCCACACCTTTAATCTGTACCATATAATGTCAGCTCCCCTTAGAAATAGTGCTCATGTGGATTTCGTCCTGATATTTTATAGTAACATTATTTCTATGTTTAAGTAAGCGGTTGCGTCTCTAATTTGAGGAAAGAAAAGTGAGTTTACTGATAATGGTGGGGTGGGTGAGGATGAAGAATAGATAAACATGTTTAAGAATACAATTCCATTTTATAGTCGTCGACCAACGCAAAGGGGAGGAAGAAAATGACATTTTACTTATCATTTCATTTTGATTGAATTTTCAAAAGTCTAAATCGACAAGCAGTACATTTAGGACCATAACATTAGAGTGTCGAATTCCACATCCTTTCCTCCATACCTTTCGTGGCATTTGTTGTGTTCGGGCAAATGGATCTAATAATTAACATGGTTTATTGTTCAACAAATGAATGGATTCTCCAAAAAAACATTATTTCTATGTTTTTGCAATCATGTTTTTACAATCGAAATCATGTCATAGCTCACCTCATGATCTCCCTTTGGTGCATCAAATTTGAGATGAAAAAAAGTTTATTTTTCTTGTCTTTAAATCACCGGGATATGCCACAGATTTGATCATACACCTCGAGGGCTCTTAACTTGTCTCATATCCATTTGATGATTGAAAATTCTCCCAATTTAAATTGACAAACATAGGTGATGGAGAATTGTATAGAAGTGCAACTTGGCCCAACTGTATGTCTACCATAATAAATCAATTGTGGTTAAATATTTTCTTTCACAAAGTACTTAAAACAAAAATGGGTACACAATCCATATGAATTCGGAGCAGATAATATTTAGAGATTGGCTGAGTTGCCCGCAATATCGATCACAAAGCGGTATCGAACATCATTTTTAGCGAGCCGATCGAGGGCTTGATTGATCTCATTAGACTTGACCACCTCCACATCACAGGTGATGTTATGTTTTCCACACAAATCCATCATTTCTTGAGTCTCCTTGATTCCTCCTATTATGCTACCTTTCACTGTTCTTTTCCCTACAAAACATCAGAAGTTTTTATTAGTGAATGGATCCAAATCTTGGGCTGACCATTACGTAGCGCGATCTAATTTGAGCAATTTGGCCAGTAAGAATTTGGTTTCATCTATATTATAAACAATAATAGCCAAATAATGCGAGAACCAAGTAGCTATAATGTGCAAATTGCTAAAACTTACCGAAGATCAGGGAAAAGGAAGGTAGCTCCAATGGCTTCTCTGGGGCACCTACAATCGCCAAAGTTCCATTCATCTTGAGCAGCTCCAAGATTGGGCCCAAACTATGCTGTGCTGAAACTGTGTCTATTATGAAATCCAGTGTCCTTGTTCCTGCCTATAACACCGCGACAATATTATAAATTAGCCATACAATCTAGGTTAAAAAAAAATTTGAAAAAAAAGTGTCATATGAAATGTACCTTCATTTGATCGGAGTTGGTGCTAACAATGAAATCATCAGCTCCAAGTCGCTCTGTAGCTTCCCTCTGTTTGGACGAAGAGGTACTAATAACAGTGACATGGAGTCCAAAGGCCTTCCCAAATTTCACTGCGATATGTCCTAGGCCTCCCAGTCCCACCACTCCTAGCTTCTTTCCCGGGGATTCCAGCATTTTGTTGTCCTTCATTGGGCTGAACACTGTTATCCCAGCACATAATAGAGGTGCAGCAGCATCCATGGGTAGATTCTCCGGTATGTGCACAACATACCTTCCCAACATAAATATTATAGAATTATTAGATTAAAATTTGTATAAAAAACTAGGTAAAAATAACAATTTTTACCATTTTCTACTGTCCTAAACATTTTGCCGGCCAAGTAATTGTGAGTTATTTTTTCTTTTAAACATCGAGAACCTTGACAGGAGGTTTCCCCAAGTGCCAATGGTGTTATGGCCTAGTGGTTAGGGCTGTGTGGGTTTGTCCTCCACATCCTAGCTTCGAATCCCACCTGCGACATGATTACTTTCTAATGGGTGTTGACCTATAGGTCACCCAGTTGATAGGTTATGGGATCCTTAAAAATTCAACTCGCCTTCCAAAAAAAAAAAAAAAAAGGTTTCCCCAAGTCGTAACAATGTATAGGTCATGGATTGAAAGTTACACCAGCCGTCGAGTTTGAACATAAATTTTTTTCAAGTTGTTTGGTGAGTTTTCATGGAATAATTACAAGTTGTTTGGCGAGTTACCATGTGAAGGGTTGACTTACAAATACAAGCCTGAGAAAAACAAAGTTTAATCTATAAACTATAAACAATCTTTAGAGCACAAAATTACCTCTTATCAGCCACCAACATCTTTGAGTAACCACCATATGTAATGCTCCCATCCCAGAAAATGCTATTGTAGGTGAACTGGAGCTTCTCACAGTAATTCTCTTGTGAGTCCTTGCAGAGATCACAATCAAGACATGAAGCTGCTATACATCCCACACCAACTTTGTCTCCAACCTTGAACCCTGTCACATTACTTCCCACCGTCGTGATCACACCCGTAATTTCATGCCTGCAAATAACATAATGGTAGTTTTTAAACACGGACATATATATATTGAGCCTGTCTTTGGTTTTGATTTAAAGCTAAATGCGGCCTAAGAAAGATCAAATTTTCTATGGAATCCAAAAGATGCATAATCTTGAGTGCATACCCAGGGACAACAGGATACATGGTGATGCCCCATTCATTCTTAACATAATGGATATCGGTGTGGCAGATCCCACAGTACAAGATTTCAATCGTGACATCGTCAACACCATTTTCCCTGTGTCAAACAAATTTAGTTATAAGAAATAAGTAGAGAGACCACACCTTGCATGAAATATAAAGGTTTAAGCAAATATCGATTAATTACCTTCGTTTGAAGGTATAAGGTGTGATCTTGCCAGAAGTGTCATGAGCTGCCCAACCTGAGACAGTCTGAGTGTGGTTTGGAGTTGTTTGAGCCATGAGAGAAGAAGATGAATGAAATGCTTAAATGGGGTGTGTTTGAAGCCTATAAAATTGTGTGTTGCATTAGCTTTGCTTATAAGGCTATTTATAGATAGATCTCTAAACCTTCAGTACTGTAGTCTCCATTGCCATCATGTGGTATTCTTTATTAAATTTCATGGAAGATACTTTATTTAATTTTGCTACCAATTAAATTAGTTTGCACTGTTAATATTGACTTGAGAATGGTCTTCCACTTCCACTGGTCTAAATTAAAGCTTCAATCCGTGTCAAGTGATCCCCACACACAAGACCTAGAAGGTGGTGTTTCGTGAATGTGGTTGGTAAAAGCCTGTGTGAACACACTGGCTGGCTAGTCAGTCTAAGGTCTTTGATATATGACCACTCAACAGTTGACAGAGTCATGATTTTCGTTGAAGGCGTGAAATGATGAATCATAGTTAATTAATAATAATATAAATTATTAAAAACATATTGAAAAAACTATACAATTAAGTATATGCAATATATATCATTTTATTTCACTCTACGTTTATTGTACTAGCCAATGGCATATGTTTAGAAAAGTAATGTTCGGGTCTCCCCACCTAATCTTCTAAAAAACACAAATTGACCAACTCCCTAATCCGGACCATCCACAGAATTTTTGGGTCACTCGTAGTGTATCGCGATAGCTTTTTAAGGGTTCTACGATGTGAAAGTAGGAATCTATCCCGCTCAGAGATGCTCATGTTTAAGACTATATGGATCCCATTACAAGTACGACGAAAGGTATCTGTAAAATTAAATATGACACATTTCATAATTGTATATAAATTGTAGGGCACAGTAGGCTTTAATGTCTATCACTTGGGAATCAAACGTTGGATCTAGATCTATGCCAGGGTTTTCGCAATGCGAGTTATATGTGATATAATATTGGGCATTAGTACATACCGCGAATAGGTATTATTTCCAACTGCTTCGGTTGAGAATTTAAGAGCCTAACATTTTATTTTTTTTAATTACCTTTAACCCTCCTCATCACATGCCATCCGTCACACCTCTATCAACTCAATTAGTATAATTTCTGATTTTTTTTTTTAGTTCGAAGTAAATTGAACCGATCAATTTGGTTTTGTTTTAGTTCGAATTGTAATATTTTAAAATGAAAGTAATCGGTTTGATTTTCGATTTTTTTTGTTGAAAAAAGTTATGAAAACCCAACCAAACAAATACATATATTTAATTTTAAAAACTATATTATATGTATAATATAAATATCAATAGATAATATAAATTACTTAGATACAAACACAGTTGTATTATTATTAATATAAGTTGTATTATTATTAATATAAGGTGTAGAATTCCTCAAAACCTTACTCGCTTAATAAAAAATAAAAAAAACAAAGGCATGATATAAAATTGTATAGAAGTCCAACTTTACTCAGCTATATGTCCATTATAACAGAAATTCTAAATGTCGAGGAAGTGGGCGAGGAAACGAGCGAGGGGAGGGAGGTGGCGGGGTGGGGACCGTTCACTTCCCTCGGGATGTGTGTCGTCTTTTTTTGCATGCGCATCCCGAAAAAGGTGAACGGTCCCCACCCCGCCACCTCCCTCCCCTCGCTCGTTTCCTCGCCATTATAATAATCAAATTGTGATGAAATTTTTTATTTAAAAAAGTTCTTATACATAATTGGGTATTTGAGCGAAATGAATTTGGAGCCTACAACATATTCACACCACTATCATCTCGCTTATTTTTAAATGTGCAGGAATGCGGACAGTCAAGGATTTCAGACCTATCAGTATTTTGAATGAGGCCTATAAGATCATTGCTAAGGTGTTGGCTGATAGATTGAAAAAAAAATTTCATTCAGTCATTTCTCTTTTCAGATTGCAGCAATCAGTGGCAGATAGGTGGTTGATAGCCTTTTGATTGTCAATGAAATTATTGATTCCAGAAAAGAAAAAAAAAATAAGGAGTTCCAGGGCTCATTATCAAATTAGATTTTTCTAAAGCCTTTTGACAATGTTTCTTGGAGATACTTGGATTTGGTAATGGCTCACATGGGGTTTGACTCTAAATGGATTCATTGGCTTTACACTTGCAGATCTACAGCCAATTTCTCATTGAAGATTAATGGTCAGCTGCATGATTTTTTCAATAGCTCTAAAGGTTTGCGTCAAGACGATCATCTGTCTCCTCTTCTCTTTACTTTAGCAGCAAAATGCCTAACCTAAATGATTCTTAAAGCGGTTGATGCTGGCCTAGTCAGAGGGTTCTCTGTCGCAGAGGGTAGTCCTCATGTTTTTATTATTCAGTATGCGGATGATACTATCCTCTTTTGTGATGCCTCTGCTACTCAGGTTCTTGCTCTAAAAAGAATTATGTTTTGGTTCGAAGTTATTTCAGGTCTGAAAATCAACTTTTACATATCAGTGGTGTTGCCTATTATAGATGTCCCTCATTTGCAGCAATTGGCGGGTTTATTTGGTTGTGAAGCGGGTCAGTTTTCAGTTAAGTACTTGGGCATGCCTTTGGATGCTAGTTTTAAAAGTAAAGTTGTGTGGGATGAGTCGATCGAAAGGATGGAATCGAGACTAGTGTCTTGGAAGCGTAAATTTCTCTCAAAAGCAGGCAGATTAGCTATTGTCCAATTCGTTTTAGCTTCTATCCCTGTGTTCATTCTGTCTTTTATCAAGATTCTCTCTTCAATAGCAGCCAAGATGGAACAGATCATGCGCGACTTTCTTTGGGGTTCCACTAAAAACTCTAGAAATATGCATTTAGTGGGTTGGGAAAAAATTTGTTGTCCCAAATCTCAAGGTGGATTGGGCATTCGCCAAGTAATCACTTTCAATTTTGTTTTACTTTCCAAGTGACTTTGGCGATTTGCAGAAGAAGAAGACAATTATGGAGATCGTTCATCATTGATAAATATGGACGCAATAGATGGGAGTAGGATAAGAGAACTAAGTACTCTCCCTATGGATGCTCTTTGTGGAAGTCCATCTCTCGATGCGCAAGTATTTTCTACCCCCACACTTCTCTTCGATATGGTAATGGTAATCTCATCTCTTTCTAACATGATTCTTGGTGTAAAAACCAACCTCTGAAGGATCTGTTTCCAATGTTGTTTATCATTAACAACCAAAAACATATAAGAGTTGGCAATTTTTTGTTTAATGACGATTCTTGGGATCTTTCCTTCCGAAGACCACTAAATACTGGAGAACTAGAGGAGATCGTCAAATTAATGCATCTGTTGGATCGTCAGATGCTCTCGAAGGGCCCTGATAGTTTAGTGTGGAAGGGTAAAGGTGTGGGCTTCTCGGTGAAAGAATTTTCTGATATGTTGGTTGCCTCTCATTATGAGACTCATTCCAACCCCTTCATTTCCTCTCACAAGAATCTGGTTTGGGTGAAAAATCTTTTTCCTCAGATAAATTTCTTTAGTTGGTCAGTGTTGCATGAGAGAATCTTGGCTATAGATAGATTAAGGAAAAAATGAATCCACACAGGAAGTCATTGTGTGCTTTGTAATGAAATTGACGAGACGCTGGATCATTTGATGTTTCACTGCAAATTCTCCAAATCCATTTGGAGCAGTTTCTTGTCAGAATTTGGTTTGAATTTGATGTTTCATTGTTTCATTTTGGATTGGCTAAATTGGTGGTCCCAAGCTAATCATTTTCGAAAGTCGGAGTGGTTATGGCATAGGATTTCTCACGTTCTCATGTGGTGTGTGTGAAAAGAGAGAAATATGAGGGTTTTTTAAGGGCTTAACAGATCAGAGCATTCTATTTTTATCGAGATTAGGGAATTATTGTGGAGGATGGGTTCGGCTTGTAATTTGTTCAGGGACTTGGTTTTTTACACCTTCATGGTGTCTTAACATTCCTTGATGTAGGAATGATTCCCTTTATCCTTTGTTCTCTTTCTTATCTTTAATAAACATCTTCGTGTTTGGTCAAAAAAAAAAAAGATATTTAGAGCGTGTCGGCAATATCGATCACAAAGCAATATTTGAAAGTCATTTTTAGTGACACGAGCGAGGGGTTCATTGATTTTATCAAGCTTGATCACCACCACATCAGAGTTTTCCACACAAATCCATCATCTCTCGAGTCTCCTTGATTTCCTCTTATTATGCTTCCTTTCTCTGTTTTTGTCCCTACATAATTTTCAAAAACTTCTTTGGTTTGCCATTTTCCTTGGGAAATAGAATTCATTTCTCTAGTTACGTAGCTTTTCATTGTTTGAATGTCTATTTATTGACAGAAAATTGATTTTTCATAATATTGTTTTCCCACTACTCATGGGAATCCAAGTCTGAGGGAAAGGTCTCCGAATCGAATTTACGAAAACGATTTCAATTTCCATGTTTATTTTCCGTGCAATCAAACAGACCCTTAGTAGATGGATCCAACAAGTTTGATTGGGCTTGGGCAATCTTGGGCTTTGACCTAATCTACCCAGCCTAAACACATTTAAAATTGAAAGCTTCTACTTCACATAGGGTGTAGTAGCTTGAGCATTATGACATCTGTTTTGGCCAGTAGGATTTTGGTTTCATTCATATTATAAACATTTTAGCCTCTGAAAGCGAGAACCTAGTTACTCAAATGTGCAACTTGGTAAAACTTGATGAAAATCAGGGGAAAGGAATGGAGCTCGAATGGGTTCTGCCGAGCAGCCACAATCGCCAAGGTTCCATCCACCTTGAGCAGCTCCAAAATAGGGCCCAAAGCATGCTCTGCTGATACTGTGTCCATCACAAAATCCAGCATCCTTGTTCCTGCCTATAACACTGGTAGTAATAAAATTAGCCATTTGATCTGGGTTAAAAATGAAAAAGAAAAGAAAAATAGTGTCACATGAAATTATAGAGATGTAGCAGCATCCATAAGTAGGTTCTCTGGAATGTGCACAACATACCTTTTCAACATCATATTATAGAAATAGATTGCAATTTTTAACAAGTGGTAAATAACAAATTATGTCCAAAGTAGACCTAATAAAACAAGCTTGACAGTAGCAATTACCTCTTATCGGCCACCAACATCTTTGAGTAACCACCAGAAAATGCCATTGGAGGTGAACTGAAGCTTCTCATAGTATTGCTCTTGCGAGTCCTCACAGAGCTCACAAGCAAGACATGAAGCTGCTAGAAATCCCACACCAACTTTGTCCCCAATCTAGGACAATCACATTGCTTCCCACTGTCGTGATCACACCTGTAATTCCGTGCCTGCAAATAACATAACAAAATACATAATATATATTTTTGAGGCCGTTCCAGAGGATTTTAATCTAAAACCAAACGAGTCTAACAAAATAAAGTCCAAATTTTTTTTTATCGAGTTTAGATGATATGTTCTGTGTGCACCCAGGGACAACAAGATACATGGTAATACCCCATTCATTCTTAACAGTATGGATATTGGTATGGCGGATCCCACAGTACAAGATCTCAATCCTAACGTCGCCAACATCATTTTTTGAAAAAAAAAAAAATATTCATATAGAATTGTTTTTTTAATTACTTGACTGAATACAAGCTTATATAAGGTAAATCTGACCTAACTTTATGGAAACAGGAAACATAAGACTTTTTATTCTATTTTGACTTTCCTAACATATTCTATACTGGCTTTCCTATTTTGTAATATATGTAGACTTTCTTTCTTTAACACTCCCCCTCAAGTTGGAGTGTATGTTTATAACATTCAACTTGTAAAAAAGATTATCAAATTGATAAGTGCTCAAAGCTTTAGTGAACAGATCTGCCAGTTGAATTGGTTTTCCAATATGCTCAGTCTGAATAGTACCATGTTGTATCTTCTCTTTAATCAAATGAGAATCAATCTTGATATGTTTCGTTCGCTCATGAAAAATCGGATTAGATGCAATATGGAGTGCAGCCTTGTTATCACAAAATAAGAGGGCTGCCTGAGGATGATTAATGTGCAAATCAGTTGAAGCCATGGCCCTATATTATGCATTAGTTGTAGATCTTGACATTGTAGTTTGTTTCTTAGCTTTGCAAGAAATTGGTGAATTTCTAAGCATGACACAATAATCTGTAATGGATCTCCTAGTATCTCTACATCTAGCCCAATCTGCATCACAATAAGCTTTCAACTATAATGAGCTGATGGAAGAGAAAAAAAATGTCATGTCCTAGTGAAGCCTTGATATACCTCAAGACCTTGTGTGCAGCATCCAAATGTGGTATTTTGGACTTGTCCATAAACTGACTTAGAACATGTACAGAATAAATCAAATATGGTCTCCTGATCGTTAAGTATATCAACCTACCAACGAGCCTGCAGTACGTTGCTAGATTTGGTAGTAATAAATCGACATCATTCTGTGTGAGCACCAAGTTTTGATCCATAGAATAACGTGAAGGCTTTGCTCCAAGATACTCTGTGTCCTCCAATATTTCAAGTGCATATTTTCGTTGAAATAAAGCAATCCCTTTAGATGATCTCGCGACTTCAATGCCAAGGAAATATTTCAATTTTCATAAATCTTTGAGCTTGAACTTTGCAGCATAAATTGCTTTGTTTCTTCAATGTATTGGAGATCATTACCTGTCAATATTACATCATCAACATATACGAGAATTGCGGTAAAACTGTTACCCTTGGATCAGACGGATAATGAGTAATCAGCCTTAGACTAATTGTTGCCTGCTCATAATAGAATTGAGGATAACTTAAGGAACCATTGTCTCGAGGCTTCCTTGAGACCATATAAGGACTAGTTCAACTTGCATACTCGAGTCTCCCCCTTTATATTGAATCCAAGAGGAAGACTCATGTATACATCCTCAAAAAGATCACCATAAAGAAAAAGATTGTTGACATAAATTCCAACCCTGTGTGGTTGCAAGAGCAAGGAGAAAACGAAAAGTACGTCAATTTAGCAACAGGAGCAAATTTCTCTTTGTAATCAATACATTCAACTTGGTTGTATCCTTTAGCCACAAGACGGGCTTTGCAGCACTCAACACTACTATCTGGATTAAGTTTGATCTTATAGACTCATTTACAACCAACCGGATGCTTGCCAGGAGGACTTCTCATGGCTTGACGCCACTTTGGATCCTGCATAGCCTACATAAAACTGGTGGGTTCTTTGACTAAAGAAAGAGATGTGGTGTAAGCCTTGTGAGAGATGGATAAATGGTCATAAGAAATAAATTCAGAAATGAGGTAAACAATACCTGTAAAAGACCCAACGTTCGCAGCAGATGAGTGCGACGATCGGAAAGGCAATCGAGCATCAAGATGATATTGTTGAAGATAAGATCGGAAAGGCACGATTGGAGGTGCGAGGTGGGAGAGGGGGTCTTATAAGGGTGGAACAAGGGCAGGGACGACCGCTTGGGGTTGGAGTTCTGGGTTTTTCCACCGGTCGGTGACGGAGGCGTTGGATTGGGCGACTTGTCGGTGGGAGTGGTCCGACCGATCAGAGAAAAACATTGTTGGATGATATAAAAAAATGCAGCATGAGCGACCGATCGGGGAAGTGTGTCAGACCATTCAGTGAGGTGACTGTGCATTTTGTCAGAAAAATAAAGAAAAGTCTCCTCATGAAAAATGACGTCACGATAAACAATGATCTTTTTGTGGGTGAGATCATAGACTCTGTATTTTTTTTTTTTTGTCCGTGAAGGTATCCAAGAAAGACACATTAACTAGAACGAACATCAAATTTGCTAGGATGTTGAGCATGTGTGGAAGCGAAACATAGACAACCCAATACTCGAAGGTGAGAATAAATGGGTGGTTTATTATAGACAAGTTCAAAAGGCGTTTTACCTTTAACAACAGAGAACGATGTGCGATTAATGAAATAGGCAGCAGTGAGAATTGTTTCTCCCCAAAATGTTTACGAAAATGTGCTTGAAATAAAATACACGAGCGACATTCAAAAGATGTCTATATTTACATTCCGCCGCCCCATTTTGTTGGGGCGTAGAGACACAAAAAGTTTCATGGGTAATGCCTTTTAAAGCATAAAAATCGAGAAAGAAAGAAAGATGATTATATCATCTCCAATAAATAAAAAAAGGACAGAATAAAAGAAGATGAATGGGAGGACGTGCTTGAGCGCGTGCGGAAAAGGTTTGCGCAAGGTTGAAAAAAATATTTGTGAGTTTTCTTCATTTTATATGATATTTTTATTAATGAGTTTTATTTATTTTCTTTTCTAAAATTTTCAATTTGTGAAATTACCATTGCGCTTGAATCTTTCCACTTTGGGCTTGTTTATGGACTATTTGTTTACTTTGATGGTATGCAATATCTTTTATTTATATAGATGACCAAACCCTTTAATCACTTCTCTTAGATTTTATTTCGTGTTCAATGATTACATCTTGAGTTTATATCTTAGTAGGGAATGTTATATAAATTGTATGATGATTTTTATTATTATTTTATGTTCATATCTTCACCACAGAACTTTACTTTTTCTTATCAGGATTAAATCTTTTTAGTTTTTATTAATATGTGGGTATGAACCCAAGTGATGACCATAGAAGATAACTTAGGCTTGATACGACGAATAAATAAATAAATAAATAAATTGATGATACCTAGAGGTGATTATCATTCAATACATATGATTGTGTTTTGTTTGCTTCATAAGACAAATTGGTGGTTATAAAAACATAAATAATAATAATAATTTCACACCCTACTACGTACCTATGTCACTTAACAAAAAATTTATAATTTAATTGTTTGAAATACTCATATGATTCATAACTAGTATGGTACATTAAATTCTCTAGAGGTTTGGTTATTTCTTTATTTATGTAATGTAAGGCCAGAATAGGAAAGAAATTGTATTAAACTTTGTGATCATCTTCATCTTGCTCTTCATGATGACATGGGTAACACTTATTTTTTTGTTGACATTGTGGATTTAAATTGGTGCACCACTGTGGGAACAGTGATAATAATCAACCTCTTGGACTTTATCTTTAGAGAAATAAGAGAAGAAAAGTTATTGATTATGTCAACTCCTTATTTGAAGAAAATATGAAAGCCAAATTAATTAATGTAACCTTAGTCTCTTGGTTTAGTTAAAGATGTTTCATTTTGATCTTCTCTATTATCACAAATTAACCTTGATACCCATTTTGTGTTTAATTCAATTGATTTAGAGTTTGAATAATAAAGACATTGAGTTGACTCACTGGTTTATGTGATATATTAATTGGGGACTAGGTTTAGTTAAAATAACATGGAATAATAAATCCAATAAATTTATGACCGAAATTCTTGGATTTCAAACATTCGGGTCTGACATTGTAGCCTACTGATAATAGAGTTGAGGATAACTTCAGGAACCATTGTCTCAAAGCTTGCTTGAGACCATATAAAGACTTGTTCAACTTGCATACTCGAGTCTCCCCCTTTATATCGAATCTAGGAGGAAGACTCATGTATATATCCTCAAAAAGATCACCATAAAGAAAAGCATTGTTGACATTAAATTGACATAAATGCCAATCCTGTGTGGCTGCAAGAGCAATGAGAAAACGAACAATAGTCAATTTAGCAACATGAGCAAAGGTCTCTTTGTAATCAATACAAACTAAGAGGAGCACATTGTCATTTAAAAACGAAAATGGTGAATGGGTTTGTCATTTAAAAACTACGAGGAGCATATTGTTGTTGTTAAGAGTTAAGAAAAAAAAAAGGAAAAAATGAGAGGATTTGAGTTAGATTTATTATCTAGGTGAGTCGCATGGAAGCTTGTAAGAATAAAATAGTTATGACAATAAATAAAATAACAAATAAAAGTCATATCAACAAAGAGTTTCATACTACATATTTCATATTAAATATTAAAAAAAATTGGTTCGGGATTGAAAATTTTCATCCCGATTCCATCATATCCCACTCTAAATCGAGACGAGATGGGATCAGGATGGGATTGATCAATCCCGATAGGACCCGAAAAAATCGGGCCGCGGCGGGACGGGATCGGGATGGGATGCCCACCCCTAGGCATTATGTTAAAAAAAAAAAAAAAAAATTTAACCAAACCCTAAACATCCAACCAAAGAGTCCCCCCACCTAATCTTGTAAGGAAAAACAGACCCAACTCCCTAATCTGGACCATTAACTGATTTTTCAGGTCGCTGAGGTCTTGTCGGTATGGCGTGAGTTTTATAATGGTTCTGGGATGTCTAAGTACAAAAAATCTAGAAAGCCAGGCCCTTAGCGCTAGGACAGCACCAAGGGGGCTATTTGTCCTTGTGATTGTGTTCGATTGGGCCATTATGAGCATCTCTAGGATCATGCGCTCTAGACAAGTTCGTCTAAGTATGAATAGCCCTTCTAGGGAGCGAGGGAAAAGAGCGAGGCGGATGGATGGTTACACCCATCCCTCGCTCCCTCTCCCTCGCTATTTCCCTCGCCCCCTAGAATTCCTGAAGTAGGAATCTATCCAGCTCAAGAACATCATGATATTCAATAGAGATACTTATGTTTACCATTACAAGTACTGCTAAAGGACATCTATAACACTTAATAAACACATTTCACAATTTACCATCTCCACTTGCTGTCGGGTGCTGGGTAGACCATTCAATTGTTGCAGCCCACAGATGAAAATGTTGTCGTTCCATAATTGCCAAATGGCTTTGGGGGGATTTTACATGGTCACTCATTAGGCCAGCAAGGTGACCTTACTGTGAACACATATTAGCTGGAGTACTTAGTAAGCATCCAACAAAAAAGAAGCCAATTAAATGAAATATATCCAAATTCCCATCTTAGAAACCATGGAAAGAACCAATTCTCTCAGTAACTGGAGCTTCTTCGTCATCTTCTCAGTAGTTTGTTTAGCTATTTACCAAGTTAAATCGACCACATACACTGAGGGTGACTGATGTGGATAGATGGAGCACGGGCATCAACTATATGACATGGGTGCAAAACTACAATTTGAGATGTTCTTGGTTAGCTTTTTCATCCTTCTTTATACATTTTGGATACAATTCTTAGATTCTGACTATAGGTTTAAGTCAATATATCAGTTAAGTTGAAGTCCGAGTCTTAGCTAAACTTTCATTTCTATATGATCAAACTCTCCTAATAATAGAAAGATTGAATTTGAAGCAATATACATAGATATCAAAACCTGTTGATCAGCCCAGCCCTTTTTTCTTTCTTCTTCCAAACTTATATAAATGCTACAAATTGGTTCATTCTTGAGTGAACACAAGCATGAAAAACTAACTCTTACGACTTGTATAATCAAAATACGCTCTACATGACCCATTAGATTTGCCCCACGTATTAATTACATAGTTTCTTACTTAAACTTCCAAAACTCTTTCCATGCATAATGCAAATTTATTGTGCGCATTTTGATTTGTGATGCAGTTTTTAACTATGTAATTAAGTGGGCAACACAATGTATATGATGTAACACAAAGCACATTCAGATCCTGTGATTCAAGTACAGGGGTGCTAAACACATACAAGAGCAGGAACAACCAAGTGACCCTAACCGAAGCAAAGATTACATACCGGTTCATTTGCAGTGTCCCTGGGCATTGCGTGGGAGGGATGAAGTTTAGAGTTGAGGTTAAGGGACCTGAAGCACCTGACTCTCCACCAAATGCTCCACAAGACAATAGTGGGGCTTTTGCTCTAGGAAAATTTGCATGGATGGTTTCCTTGGCTCTTGGAGTTCTTGCACTTCTGATTTGAAATTTTTCAAGATGGATAATTGTTAAACAGCTTGTAGTTCTTTTTTTTTTTTTTCATTTCTGTTTTCCCTTAGCTACTTACAACATTACTTGATATAATTCCCTCGTTTCAGAGTCTCTGAATGTATTCATGCCAGATATTTAATCACAGGTTTTTGTAGTGAAATTTTATGTAGAATTTCAAAGCTTTGAAAAGTAATAAACATTTTCCTTGATATTAGATTGCTTATCCAACTGCTACAACTCCAAAAGATCCTGCTTGGATTTCCCATCTGTACTATGCATCCACAAATATGAATAAGCCTCCATCCTCATCTGCAACACCCAAACTCATGTTGTAATCTTCCTGTTGGCGCTCTCAACAGATGGATGAGTTGTTGCATCATGCTCATAAGGGGCGCCAATATTAAATGCAGCTTCCCAGGTTTGCCACTTTCTCCAGCTCTATATAGCCATAGCTACAATCTTTGGATCAATATTTCTAAAGCTAGCAAGTTCCTGGCTAGCTAAATAGCATCAAGTTTATCACACAAATTAACAAAGTCCAACTATAAGCAAACTAGGACCGGAACATCCTGTATGCATCTCAAACTACTGTTGTCCTGAAATTTTGGTAGTGCATACAACCTACCAGTAATAGTTTTTGGAACAAAACATTTAGACATATCCTTAGAAGTATGACGAAAACCATACGAGTGAGGCTAGGGAGTCAGGTTTTGTAACTAGGTTCTATAACCAGGATGATGTAGCATTATCAATATATTGATCTCTCAGTAGAAAAGACTACCCTTATGGCCTTATCTTAATCTCATTTGTAAGACTCAAAAACTACCTAGTGGATATAATAAACAAAAATGCTAAGACACTGTGTTTTGTAGCCAAGATGACATGGCGTGATCTAGAAAGAATGATGAAATCCCCAAAGATTTTATGTGTATCTCGAGGTTGTAAAAAAAACTCCTCTAACGATGCCACATTATCCTGGTTACAAAACCTGATTTCCTAACCTCACTCTATAATAAATAACCCAGCCCAAAAGATAATGGCAGCCTGGTTGGATAGTTAAGACTGTGGTGGTTTAACCCTCATGTCTTGGGTTCTATACCCACCGGCGACACGCTTGCCTTTAATACAAAAAAAAAGATCGATTTACTTTGGCCTAATTACCACACCCGAAACTTTTTTTTGTTGTTGAAGCATTATGCATATAAATTAGTCTGAAATAAAATTACATAATAGTTGCCCACCCATTGAAGCTATATCATGAGCTTCATTGTTTAGGTCTCTGGGAATAAAGTTACAAAACCAATTGCAGTGCAGAGGAAGTAAAAGTCTAATATTGCTAATAAGAGGTTGCCACAACCAGCACTCCGTGGGATGGTTAGCCTGGTCTGAGGAAAGTAGCATCGAGACCAAGGAGCCTGAGTCGCCAGCAGAAAACCCGTTTCCCAACACCGAGTCTGAATAAGCAAAAGGGTTGCCTCTGCCGCAAAACACTCTTCCATAGGGTTGTCCGCTACTCTGCCCGATATAGGAGATGAGATTCTAGCGATGATCCTGCCATAAGCGTCCACTGCCAAAACTCCAACTGCACCACTCTATGTAGCAGAAAAATAACATGCATCATAAGATACCATAATCATAATGATATTCACATAATTATTACATAATATATCCCTTAATTTATATATGTTAGTGTTTCGATTATTATATTTTATAGTAATTATTTTGTTTTCATGTCTTTGTAGGAATTTGAGCGTGAACGATGAAATCGTATTAAGGCGACAATTTAAGGAATGACAATTGGTCGATTCTAGCGGTGGTACAAAGTAGAGGGTCACATATTTAAACCCTTAAACCCAAAACCAAGCTCATAACTTAAACCCAAAACCTAACCCATAAACCCAAACCCAATGCCAAGCCCAAGCAAACCCAAAGAATATTCTCCCAATTATCCCTTGATTTTACCTTGATTCACTCCATGAATCATCTCTATTCATTTTGATCATTCTCTATAAATACAAGAGAAAATGGTGAGAAAATGGGAGGAAGATAAGGAAAAAGAAAAATTACAGAAAATCAAAACCCCTTTCTCATACAGTGATTCTCATCAGCATCACCACCTCCATCCACCATCAACCACCATTTGTCTCTCCGCCACCATCCAACAACCACAGCCGCATCCACCATCACCCGAGCACCACCACCACCGTGAAACAGGGGCGTGACAACCCTGTTTCACATCAAATTTCCACCTCGTGACAGTGCCAGCCAGACCGTCCACGCCACCGAGCTTCGCCACCACCGCCCTCTCTTCGTCTCGGCCTCCTTCCTGTCTCCTTCTCTCATGACCACCGTCGCAAGCGGCGCGTCAGCTAGCACACCACCGCTGCGAGAGAAGCAGAAACAGAGAGAACCGCTCCTATTTCAGTCACTCGTTCTCGTCCTCACTCCCATCTCGCTCTCTGCCTGTTCTTCTTCTTCAGCAACACAACCACCTCAGAGCAACGCGAGCCGCCAACACAACCACCACGATACAGAGGAGCAGAAACAGGGCAGTGTTCGCATCCCTCTCTCTATTTTTTTTGTGTTCTCATCGCATCTCTCTCTCTGTTCTTCCATCCCTCTCTCTTTTGCAGGTTCCGGCGCCGGTTGGAGGACGAAGGAGCTCGTGAGGAGCAAAGACGAGGTAGCGCGAGCGGCGCTGCTCGCTGGAGACGAAGGTGCAGAGCGGTGTCGTTTTTCTGGCGGTAGACTGATTCAAAAATCTTTTTGGTTATTCACACCCCGAACTTCTCTCTGAGCAGCCACAAAGCATTTGCAGCTTTTTCTCGAGATTTGTGTTCGGACCACCTGCTGATCTGCTGAGTACCACCACATCGAGTTTGCGACAAACCAAAAGGGTTGCATAATTCATTTTAATTTATTTTACTGACTTAAATGCTTAATTGATAAACAATTTATTTCTGAAAATTGATAAATTGCTTTCACCTTTCATGTTCGATTAAAAAATTGATATGTTTGGTAGTTAGATTCACATTTTATCAATATTCAAAGCATGTGCTAAAAAGTATTAAGCTTAGACTTTGATTAAGTATGACTTAAAAAGACACTTAATGCTTGGTAAGAGTGTATTTGCTTGAGATAAATTGTTAATGTTTGACAGAAACCTAAAGCTTCTCGTTTATAATTTCAGTAATTTAGATTTAAATATTTTTGCTAACTCATCGGTGAGTCCAAGCCCCACAACATCCATCTTTTAGTTTAGTTTAGATAATTTCTAAAATTCAATTGCATCCACTTTCCTCGTGGGATCGACCCGTACTTGTCGTTGCCTACCAGTTAGACACCGTGCACTTGCGGTTATTACGATCAAATTGGCCTATTTATTTAAGCCAATTAAGCCCGCAACAAGTTTTAGCGTCCACTGCCAAAACTCCAACTGCACCACTCTATGTAGCAGAAAAATAACATGCATCATAAGATACCATAATCATATCTGGTAGGAGTTCCAAAGGATTGCTTCGAGACAGGTGCGCCCGGGGATTAATGGGATGGGTTCTGACTGCCTACAATTGTTTCTGAAAAGTGGCCAGACGGTGGGAGCAGGCTTCGGGCAAGGATGGTTCCGTAACCTGGTGGGAGATGTCCTGGCTTGCTCTAGAGGTGGTGTGGATTGAAGTGGGTTTGGGGGCTAGCTTAGCTGTGGCTATGGTTTGATGGATGTTCATAGTAGCCAGCAGTGAGTCACTATTGTCCGGCGCAGCAAACCATTGTTTGAACCAAGCCCCTCAAGTGTGTTGAAACGACTTGTACAGAGCTTGGATATCGAGTTTAGAATGATTGAAAATGATTTGATTTCGATAGGACCAAACAGTATGGAGAATAGCCATGAATTGAGCCAGCATTTCTGCCTTAGTTGAGCTGTGAAGTTTGGCGGTATTCCACATAAAATTAAATGATTGGGATGTTGCTAGAGGGTTCATGGCGACGCCCCAATTGATAGGAAGCGGAGTAAGTTGCCAGAAGTTAGAGATGATAGTGCAAAGGAAAAAGAGGTGGGGAGTGTCTTCTTGGTGATTGTGGTAGAAAACACACAGTTTTTTTATAGGAACATAAGCCCTATTTAGGTTTGACATGGTAGGAAGGATGTTCTGGAAAAAATTTCAAAGAAGAAGGATGGCAGTAGCCGGTGCCTTTATCTGCCAAAGATCTCGGAAGAGAGTGGCTAGGATGGAAGTATCGTGACCTCGGGAGGAAGATGAGTCTGAAATGTCAACCAGGAATGCTTTGGTGGCACTCTTGACTGAGCAAGCACCACGTTTGTCATAGGTCCAGATGAGCCAATCGTGGTCAGAAGAAGAGCGGATAGGGATATCCGAGATGTTGGCCACCACCGGAGATGAAAACCAGTCTCGTAAAATATTGAAGTTCCAAGTTCTGATGGAACCTCCCGTGGGATTTCAGAAATTCGAGATCCGGTTGGGGACACTCATTGAGATCGAAGTAAATGAGGGGCATTCCACCAGAGTGAAACCAGGTCTAACCCAACAGTCTCTCCAGATATCAATATCATCGCCTGATCTAACTTGCCAACGAAGAAAATGTTTCATCTTTGTGAAGATGCTTAGGTTTCCCCTCCAATCAAAGAAGGCAAGTGAAGGGGATTTCATAAGATGAATGGACCTAGGGTAGGAGGGTCTAGATAAAATATGCCAAATATTTTTAGCCATCAGAGCATAGTTCCTGACCCTGGCGAGGATTAAATTGAGACCCCTCAGGTGACGAGGCAAAGTGATGTGATCCCAAGAGCAAAGATGTCTAGATTTGCCGACATCTGAACCATTCCATCAGAAATTACGTGCAATATTGTCCAATTTGTTGGTAACGGAAGTGGGAAGAAGGAAAGTCTAAGTAGATTAGGATGAAATTAATCACAACTTTAATCATAACAGTGCGACCAGCTTGGGATAGGACTTTAGATTTCCAAAATGATAGCTTGGAGTCGATTTTGTTGATCAGAAACTGGAAGTCAAAGGATTTTTTCTTAGACAAGATGAGCAGGGACCCCAAATATTTCTCCCTATGATTGAATGATTTAGAGCCCAAGACTCTGTTTCATTTTCGCATGCCTTAGATGAACATTCGCACTATAAAAGTCTGAAGATTTGTTATAATTAACAGCATTCTTGAGGACTCGCAGAAGGAGGCGAGAATGTCTTTGACTTGATGGGCTTCAGACAGAGTAGCTCTACAGAAGAACATGAGGTCATCTGCATAAAAGAGATGATTAATAGATGGGGATCGCTGCCGAATTTTAATACCCTTGATGAGCGATTGATTCTCTACAAATATCAAAGGACGAGACAAAGCCTCAGCTGTGATAATGAACAGGTAGGGCGACAAAGGGTATCCTTGTTGAAGTCCCCAGGTAGGGGTGATGGAAGGGAGGGGGAACCATTGAGGAGAACCCAAAGGGTGGTAGTTGAGATGCATTGCTCTATGAGTTGAATCCATTCCTCAACGAAGCCTAAGAGACGAAAGAGATATAGTAAAAAATACCATTCTACTCTGTCGTAAGCTTTGGCCATATCAATATTGACTGCCATCCACCCTTATTTTTTCTTGCAATTGTGTTTCATCTGGAAGAAAGTTTCATGGGCTAAAGCAATGTTGTCCATGATGGATTGCCTTTTAAGAAAGGTTCCTTGTTGGGGGACACAATGTGTTCAATAAGAGGCTTCAGACAATTGGCCAAGATCTTAGAAATGGTTTTATAGATAACGTTGCAAAGTTTTATAGGCCGAAAATTCTCCGGGGAGGTTGGATTGGATACTTTAGGGATGAGAGTCAAGAATGTCTCATTCAGCTTAGGATCCATCTTTCGAGTGACAAAGAAGTTGACAATGACCTCAATGACATCATTCTTGACTATATCCCAATAGTGTTGAAAGAAGAAGGCATGGAAACCATCCGATCCGGGGGCCTTATGGCTACCAAAAGCAAAAATGGTGCAACTAATTTTTTCCTCACTAGGGATGATAGTAAGATCATAATTATCAAGATCTGAGATGACTGGTTGAAAGATGGCATTAATATTGTCATTTGAGACAAGCTGGGAGGAAAGGAATATGGTTGAGAAGTAATCATTAAGAACTTGGCCAACCTCTTCGCGAGAAGAGTGCCAGTGACTGTTTCTATCCCGGAGCCTCAGAATAAGATTGTGTTTCCTCCATTCTCTCAATGGAAAGAGCGTTGGTAATAGTAGGCGAGGTTGATTGAGTTTTGTCTAAAGGATCAAGGGTAATGGTTATATTATGATGAATGTTCTTGAAGTCCTTTTTATTCCATCTAGCAAGGGAGTGGCTAAGTTTTTTTATTTTTTTATGGAACTTAACACTCGGCGCAGGAAGTTGTTGATTGGCCCAAGCAGAGGTCACTAATCTTCCGCATGAAGGTTCGCGGGTCCACATCTAAAAGAATCTGAAAGGTTTGGGACCAGAGTAATAAGTCGAGTTCAGTTGAAGAGCAATGGCTCTATGATCATAAGCAAAGGTATGGATAGAGTGAGCAACAGTCGAGGAGAAAAGAGTCATCCAGTCAGTGGGAGCCAAAATCCTATCGAGCTTATGGGAGTTAATGATTGGAATTGGTATTGAATGTAAGAGAGCAACAGTGGGTCCCAATGTAAGATATTGAGTGTTTGTTATTAATGCAGGTGGTAAATGTTTGTGGGTGGGAGGATGTGGATTCGAGCTACAGAGTTCTTGATGAGTTAAAGTGTTGAGTGAACCCGGGTCATTTGACTTTGAATTGGGATGTGGGTGGGGAGGTAATAAGGCCATTGACTTTGGGTTAGACCGGAACAACTTGACCGATCTAACTCAGAGGCAGACCCTGAGTGGCATGCAAACTAGTTTGTATTCTACTATCCGGTCAGTGAAGTAGCATGTGTCGGTTCCTATTTTGTGGATCCGCCGACTGAGTATCACGAGTTGGGTTGCGGCAGTCGCTCATCAAGAGCTTCAATCGAACCACGATTCGAGAGTTTCTATTGAAAGGTTGAGCTTTATTTAGCAGCACCGATCGAAACGGAGAAGGCGACAAAGAGTTGAATAGCTAGACGTACTTTGGACATGACTTGCCGGAAGGGTGACCTACTAGACCACAACAAAAACAGAAGATTGGCATATTTTCATAAACAAATTGGATGGAGAATTGGCGACCATTGACATTGCTAAAGTCCGTTTGCATGGAGCTAGGTAAAGGCTTGGTTATATCAACCCAAAGCTTAAACTAAATGCACGGAACAGTTTGATCCTCTAAAGATTTCATATCAACCTCCATGAAATCCCCAAAACTGTAGGCCAAAACTTTCATGTCGACTAGGGAGAGTTTAGTTGTAGCTCGTGAAATCGAACCCAAACCTCTCGGTAATCCATGGCCCAGTTCTTGATAAAGATAAGTTTCCCGAACAAGGACCAAGGTCCGTTATAAGTCACATCAAACTTATCTTCAACAAAATGAAATTGAAATAGATAGAAAGTGTTCCGAGTGTCCCTGTGTTGATCCAATTTTTGGACATGAAAATCTTGTGCTAAGTTCCACAAATGAGTCACTTTTGAAGCAAAAAGTTTGGATCGATAATATAAAGCATTTAGAAGAAGGATAAGGAAATGGAAGGATGAGCAAAGGGAGAAGAAGCCCTGCCCTCTGATGGAAAGGATAATACACCTTAGCAAACCTCCGAGCTGTCTGAAGGTACAGTTGTGTGATATGAATTTTGGCCAATAATAAGTAACAAATGTTTAGAGGTCCTAATCACCTTTTTTCCACACCCGAAACTATTTACCATTTCTGAAGGAAAAAACTACCGGCCTGTCAAATCGATGAGTTAGAGCTCAAAGACTACATGAACACTTTCCCTATTGGCTATTAATTATCATCGATTCATTTGGTGCTATATGAAAGTGATGATATTGACGAAAACATAACGAAACCTAAAGACATACTGCATAGAAGACTGCCTTGTTCACAGACGGCACCACAAAGCCACTATGTGCAGGTGCATGTTTTCTTGTTTAATCAGATTCCCTTGCTTTTATCTCTTCAGTAATTTTTGTTTCAAACGGTCAGCAAGATTGCTCTTGTCCCATTTAAGCAACAATCCTCTAAATGTCCAAAAACCACCAAATACTACAAATTTTTTACACATCAAACACTCGAAAAGGTGAAAGAAAGAAAAAAAAAATATCTCTTTTAACCTTTTTGACTGTTTTCAAATGCCAGTTTCATCTGTTTAGTAACTGTTAAACCTTTTCCCAGTCAACACAACACACCCCCACACTTCTCATCTTGCTGACTATCAGAGAGACCTCTTGAAGGCTGCAACTAAAGAGCATCTCCACTATATATCAGCTTTTCACCAGGTCCAAATTAAACTCATTGGGTACGGTACCCCCACTTTCCTTTCCAGCTTGTATGACACAGCCCCCTCCTCCTCCCTTCAACCCTGAGAAGGACCACTCACCTCACTCGCCCCACTACACCATTGTCAGATGACTCTATAGGGCTAAACATTGAAAAAGGGACACTAGATAGGCCAGTCTTCCAACTTGTGGTACCTACCTACCACCAATATGTGGCTAACTCTCAATGTTCTTGTTTTGGTTTGGGTTCCTCATCACATCACATCCCACGAGAACAAACCAGAAAATAATTTATTCAAACAGATTACAATGATTATCATCATCTCCAAAATTGCTTTATTTCTCTTTTGCTTTCTCTCAAACTTTACATCTGGCATGAAAGGGGCCTTTATCAAACCAAACAAACTTACTTTCCAAGCTAATTCCCAGCACAAATTAAGGACATGTATAGAGATGATAGAGCAAAAAGAGATTCCTTGAAAAAATGGTGCAAGCACTGAGGCACATAAAATGGATAATAAAGAAGAAGGTGGGGTATCATTTCCAGTAAAAAATAAATAAATAATAGACTCATAAAGCAGCAACCAAACCCCATCTTTTAATCAAACAATAATTCACATCATTTCTTCCCCTACACGCAAAATCACTCGCACCATCACAATAAAACAAATTACAAAAGACACCCATCTATTTTGCACGAACAAATTCACAAGACTTTCAAAAAAAGCTTATTTGTTGTATTAGTTGGATGGGTTGCTACGGAAAGAGCCCAAAGCCTTGATAGCTGCAGCTCTCAAAATGTACTGGTGATATGCAGCTGCTACAAGTGCACCAACAAAGGGTCCAACCCAAAAGATCCACTGCACAAACACACATCAAGTCAATGTTAGTCAACACAAGTCAAACACCAAAGATCACACACAAAAAAAAGTAACCAAAACTAAAAAAAAGGCTTAAGATTACCTGATCATCCCAGATTTTCTCATTGTTGTAGATGACAGCAGCACCAAAGCTTCTAGCAGGGTTTATACCAGTTCCAGTGATGGGGATAGTTGCCAAGTGAACCATGAACACAGCAAACCCAATAGGCAAAGGAGCCAAAACAGGAACGTGAGAGTCACGTGCGCTCCTCTTGGGATCAGTAGCAGAGAAGACGGTGTAAACAAGCACAAAAGTTCCAATAATCTCAGCACCTAAAGCAGTCCCCTTAGAATACCCAGGTGCAACAGAGTTAGCTCCACCACCTAGTCCATTATAGGAGTGCTTCATGAAAGCCTTCACAAACCCAACCCCACAAATGGCTCCCAAACACTGAGCAATCATGTAAGACACAGCTCTGATCAACGACACCTTGCGTGCCAAGAACAGCCCGAAAGTCACAGCTGGGTTTATATGCCCTCCTGTAATTCAACACACCAAGACCAGTAAGTAAATTTTTAAAAGAAAAAAACTACGGAATATAAAGTGTATATGTACCTGAAATTCCAGCAGTACAATATACAAGAACGAAGATCATCCCACCGAAGGACCATGCGATGCCCAAGAGACCAACACCACCGCAAGGATCGGTTTGTTTCTTGTAACCGATGACAGTGGCGATGGTAATGTAGAGGAAGAGAAGAGTTGCAATGAATTCAGCTATGAGAGCTCTGTAAAAAGACCAGAGCTTGAGCTCACCCATGTCGAGCAGCGGTGCGGGTGGTGGATCTGTGTAGTCCTTTCCACCGTGGTGTGCTTGGTGACCTTCTTCAATAACATCTTTCGCCATTTTTGCTGACTCTGTGTTTAGCTCTGAAGCAGAGATGATTAAGAAAGGAGAGTTTGTGAAGACTGAAGAGTGTGGAAAAGGTGATGAGAGGAAAGGTGAATTTATGGATGAGAAGTGGGATGAGTTTGAGGGGTAGTTTGGGGATACAAAAAATGTGAAAGAAGAGATAATTTGAGAGACATTGGAAAGAAAGTGGTGGGCCCAAGCATACAGCGCAGACCATGTGAGAGGCTCGTCATCGGGTGATAGGCCTTGTGCCCTGGGCGTCAGCCTGGCATGGAACCCCCAAAAAAACGGTCGTCTTTCGCCTACTTTTGCTTTTGTTTTCGATAATGCCCTTGTGAGGAAACTGTAACAATGTAATGCCGAAAATCTCCCTTCAACTCTTAAGTTTTGGATTTCCTACAGCCTTTCGCATTTCAAGGGTGTGATGGAAAATCCCTACATTCATACTTTTTATAATCAAAATAAATTTATTTTAAATTTTAATTAAATATATTTGATGATATGTCTAAATAGGCATTCATCACAATCATATAGGTGGCAGAAAACATCAATCACAAGGATCAAGTAACCCATCTATCAGGTCGAGCAAGTCTAGCAGGCCTGGTTTGCTTGCCTGGCCGGCTTATTTACACATTTTGTCTCTTCTCTTTAAAACACAATCATAAACACTTTAAAGAAGAGAGACAAAAAAATAATTCTAGCCAGTCAGGCAAGCTTACCAGGGCGGCTAGAATTTTTGTATCAGGTCACCTCATAAAATTCAAGAAGGCAAAGTCAATTATAAAAGCCCAGACAGAGCCAATCGGAAGAAGTTGTAATTATGGCATAAGTTCGGGCTCGCACGAGTTCTCTCATAAAGAAAAAGATGAACGTTGCATAAGAAAATAGTCGTTGAGGGAGTTACGCCTTCACGTACACATCTTCATAAAAAATGAGATTATCACGAAGAACACCTCCTTCCGTTGTGTCGCACATGCTTAAGTCATGGAAAGAATTAACAACAACCATTATATAAGGTATGTGAAACATTCGACAAATGTATGTAACTTTAACTGAGTTTTGTTCATATTTACTTCATTATTCAGAATAGCTGACTTAAGCATCAGAGTGCCTTCGGCTACCAACAATGTGATCTTTGACAGTCTGACATATGTTTTGCAGGTCAAACTCACAAGAGGACAAGAGTTTGACGCATCAATATCTAAGCTCCGTACATAATTTATTTGAACCCTAACTATATATCTATAAATTATAAACAAGCTTTTATAATAGAGTATCTAATCTTTGGTTACAATATTTACTCTATAATATTCTTTAATTTTTCAATTTAAATTAATTAAATTGAAAATATAAATAGTTTTTATAATTATTTTGTTTGTAAATCTTTAATTAAATTTTCTAAAATTTTAATTTTCACTTATTAGTGAATTTTAAAATAAATTTAAAAAATATTGAATATACGCACACTTATAACTCATCCATACCCAAATGAGAATTTAGTGAGACGATTATAATATAGTAAGAATTTATGGTAAAATATTATATTTCGTTTTCATATAGTAAATATACAGGGCCAATCTCATGACCAAGGGATGTGGTATTATGCCCTTGTAGGGGGTGTTGATTATCAAAAATACCATGTTTTGTTTTTTATAAAACATGATGTATTTAATTAATTAACCTAATTATAATAACGTTATTCGGTCATAGTGTCAATTCGCGAGCCTTGTGATTGAGGTCATGATAAATAAACTTACAAACCTATTCAAAATTCAAAAAAATGAGAAATTTAATATTACAAATAATCAAACGACGCATCAAACAAAAGTCCATCCGCTTCTCTCGTGAACTAACCTTTATCATCCAAAAACACCATGCGAATATACATTCAAGAATAGGCTTTGTAATTAGATCAACAAGTATATATTAAGAATAAATGATTAAGAGTATGCAAGAACTATAAATTATCAGTGCATAAATTCTCACAAAAATTTTGAAAAAATAAAAAAATGAAAAGGCCCACTCAACGGATAAAACATATTATCTGGCGAGTAATGAAGGTAGAATTGTTGAAAATTGAAAGTTTTGAACATATATGCTGTCCAGAGAGCATTGATTACTGAAATGTCACTGTGTATCTGAACCAAATTTCTGCTCAAAAGAAAGATGCACAGTGTGTGATTCTCTGCAGACCTGATTTTGCTACGGAAAGCCTTAATTAAGCGATTGTGCATTTACTGCCAGTCCTAAAAAATAGGAAGAAGAAAGGTTATTGAAATCTTTTGAGAGTTGCAATCAATTACAAATGCAATGAGCTATAAGCTAATTATTATTAACCAAAGATGTAGCTGCGTTGATAGGGTTGTGGTAGATGATATCACAAGTTATAGATTTGAACGCGACTATTGATATTGAGTTATTTTAATTTCAGCGTTTGCTTGATTTGTCGCATGGAATACTATCACATTTGTCTCTTCTTAATATGTAGGCGTATGTTTAATACTTGATTAGTTTTGAATAATCTCTAACTTTGTGTAAACGATCAACTCAAACTCAAGTGGTTGCTATACATCCCTATCATTTCACTCTTTCTAGAATAGGATTATGCGAATATATATCGTCGTTAGTGAAGAACAAAACAAATGAATAGTTTGCAACATAACTTTATCTTTCATTTTGTAAATGGAGTGACGTATATGATAAGTACATGGGTGTAAATGAACAACATCATTGAAAAGGGTCACAAGCGTGATTCATAACAATCCATAAAAAAAAGTCGGTTTCTCTTCAACTTCTAACCTAGCTCGGTTGGTATGCTAGCTCGGGGTTTGAATTCTGCCATCGATATTTTGAATGGGAGGTTAAGGGATTAAAAAAAAAAAATTACAACACACATGTTTAGATACTCACCTAATCACCTACCAGTAGTCTTGTATTTTTAACACTCACCTAATTAAATAGTTTTTTTTTCCCTGGATGTCATGCACAATTAGCTGAACCTTTAGCTAGTTAATCATCAAATCTAGAGACTAGGGCATTTATTTTGTACATTTTTTTTTTGGAAAATAAACATTGAATGGATACTTGAAAATTTTGCATATTCTTTTAAGTAGTCGAATCATGCTCTCCTTGACTTTGACTCGGACCTGTAAAGGGAACGCATTCATGTGAGTCAATAACCATCGTTGTGGTGGCCAAGGATTGTGATTTCGTCTTTTGAATTAATTTCGGTGTCCTGATTTTATGAAATATTTCGATGTGTAAAGAAAAAACCTAAAAATTTTTAGGATACATGAAATATATAATGAATTCCAAGAGTATATTAAATATGTGAAAAAATAATATGAAGGTAAATAAATGTATTAAACACATTAAATTAAAGAAAAATACCTAGAATTAGAAAATCAATAGACAGTTTAAAAAATAAATATATAAGTAGAAGAAGCGATGATTAGGAAATTAGGAGGTTGTTTCAAAACTCAATGAATAATTATAATAAATGATAATTAGAAAAACAAAAAAAAAACTCAAATTTTACGAAAAAATCCCAAAATTTTTTGAAACAATTCTCAAAAAATGTAATATTTAGTAGAGGTTTTTGTATTTTTACTGAAAAAAATGAAATTTATGAAATAACCTCGAAATTTTTTGAAAAAAAACCCTGAAAAAATGTACATTTTTTCGCCATTTTTCTTTTTGTAATTTCAAAAAAACGTATAAATTTCGCGAAATAACAATTCTTGGTGATGGTCGATAACACTCTGATACTAAAGTTAGACAAGGCTTGAGAAAATGCTTAAAGCTGTAAATTGGGTTATATAGCGTACATTTCTTCGTCAAATCTGTGTCTTATTTATAATGTGAAAGTCCTCGTTCGACCAGGCATTCGGTGCGTAGTTTAGGGAAATAGATCTTGCTGGATATCATTTTCTAGTTGGGAGTCATCCATGTATGAGAGTTTTCCTACACGATGACTTATGCTCCTAGATTTGCGGGAGATATTTCTTTTTTGAAGTGTTGTCCATGCAAGGAAGTTTTCACGCACAACTTATACTCTGGTATATGTTTCCTAGTCGGATCCAATGTATTGCAGGTATGCCCGTCTTAGGCGATCCCTTAGATACTTGTCTGTTAGGCCTTACGGGTGTTGAACTTTGCCATGTGACGTGTGGGCTTAACAGGGCGTTGCAATTTGGATCCAACATTCTGGATTCTACCAATACGAGCTCAGTGTTGTTTGGGCCTTGTCAGGTTGGATGAGCAATTCGGCCCGCTTTGATCCACTGACGGGATTATCTTGACACATATAGCACGGATTAAAAGACGATTTGATGTATCATCACTCTTTATTCCTTTAATTTTTGTCCACCCATGTTTGTCATATGGTATTGCCAAGGAGTTCATTATGATTGATTCCTTCTATCATTTTTTGGTAGCTACCTCATAAATTTTTATGGCATAGAATTCCATGCAATCAAACACACCCTAAATGGCGAGAAAACCCATATGAATCTCGAGAGAGATGGAGGGGTCAAACTCCCCTCCCTCGCCCGTTTTCTTGCCGCCTAGAACGAGTGAAATTAAAATGGTGATGATGGTTGAGCATGACTGAAATATGCGATTCTGCATGAAATTTATGATTGGAATTGTTGTCGAAGATAAGGTTTGGCTTTTGTATTGGGTTTAGTCTAATTTTAACAATTGGAACTTTAAATAATGCCCATAGGGTTGTTGTCGTTGTCCCCTGAACCCTCAAGATGCTCATTCTATTGTCATGCGCCTATTTAATATGAAAATGTGTCTAAGATAGAGATGAGGGGCAGCTAATAAACCATCAAATAATGAAAGTATAGAACAAAATCTTATATGAAAGTCGTTGGGGAGGTATGACCATACCATTTGATTATCTTGAGATGTGTAGGAATGTTTTTCATTTGATGATATGCATTTTGGTTCAACTATGGATACTTTCTCAAAAGGACAAATCATATTTTCATGGTCTAAAAATTCCCTAAGTTTGATCATACTGAAATTGACACAAACACTCTATTTTTTGAGATGGTAGTTTAAACTGCAAACCTGATTCATAAAGGCAATATATATAGAGAAAATTTCATATGAGTTGACTCAATCAAGCATTTTTTATAACAAAAAAAATTAAAAATTGTAATTTTTCAGTAAATAGGGGTGGTATGGTTGAGGTTTCTATAATGAATTACAACCAACATTTTTTGCTTACCTTTACATCAAATTTGGGGCTTTAATGTAATTACTTGAAACATCTGTGAAAGTATAACACATCAATGATTTACTAGGGGTGGAGGCACACTATCTGCACGTAAATAGTGGATGTGAAGATTGCAGAGAGTGAGGAATAAAGTGGTGGGGTGGCTGTGAAACAGAGAAAGATGAAGGTGGTGGAGGAAAAATGGGATGTAGTGATTGCAAAACAGAGAGAGATATGAAGAAGGGAGCGACTGTGGCTGCAAAACAGAGATGGAGGAAGGCGGAGGGGAGAAATAAAGGGGTTGGCTGCAGTGGAGAATAGGAGAAGAATGTAGAGGGAGGGAGAGGACGAGGATGTGATGGACATTATTTTATTTGGCACAGGAGTCGTCCATGTATGAGAGTTTTCCTACACGATGACTTGTACTCCTAGATTTGCAGGAGAGATTTCTCTTTTGAAGTGTTGTCCATGCAAGGAAGTTTTCACGCACAACTTATACTCTGGTATATGTTTCCTAGTCGGATCCAATGTATTGCTTGTATGCCCGTCTTAGGTGATCCCTTAGATACTTGTCTGTTAGACCTTACGGGTGTTGAACTTTGCCATGTGACGTGTGGACTTAATAGAGCATTGCAATTTGGATCAAACATTCTGGATTCTACCAATACGAGCTCAGTGTTGTTTGGGCCTTGTCAGGTTGGATGAGCAATCTGACCCGCTTTGATCTGCTGACGGGATTATCATGACACATATAACACGGATTAAAAGACGATTCGATGTATCTTTATTCCTTTAATTTTTGTCCACCCATGTTTGTCATATGGTATTGCCAAGGAGTTCACTATGATTGATTCCTTCTATCATTTTTTGGTAGCTAGCTCAGAATGACATGAGTTTAAGCATTTCAAAATTTTTGAATTAACACGACCTGATATAAAACAAGGAACCAATACTTGCCGTGATACCATCGATCACTTATTTGGCAAATGTTATTATCCTAATATGACCTGACCTCTGTTGCCAAGAACAATGCAATATAAAAAGTTTGGGAGATAAAGTTTTTTTGCTTGATCATGACTTTATCAAAAATTAAAATTGATGAAATACAAATTTATATGATGTTTTTTTTTTTTTTTTTTTTCCTTTCTAATGATGCAAGTAAAGTACAAACACAGTAATATTAAGTTCATAGAAAATAAATTCACAACAACATTAAAAAGTCTTCCATATTTACAATGAAAGTTCAACCGCATAATGCATCTTTCGGCAAACAATGCATATTTATCTACTTCTATAAATAAAATTGAGGTTTACTATAGCATGAACAATGAATTCGTTGGTCCATCATCTTTTAAATTTTGAAAATACCCTCGCTCATATTATAAAATTCCCATCATGTTCAAAATAAGTCAAATAAAACAAAAAAACATGTCATAGTCAAGGATTGTGATTTCGTTTCGAGTTAATTTCGGTTTTTTGATTTTAAAAAAAATTTTGGTGTGTAAAGAATAAACGAACGAAATTTCAAGGATAAATGAAATATATTATGAATTTTAAGGGTATATTTAATATATGAAAAAAATATGCACGTAATAAATGTATTAAACACGTTAAATGAAATCAAAATACCTATAATTAGAAAATTAAGGGGTAATTTAATAAAATAATATATAATTAGGAAATTACAAAAATACTTGAGGCTTATTTGGTAATTGGAATTTGTTTTTGGTAAAAACATGATTTTTTGTTATGAATTCCCTTGCTTAATTAATGTTTATTTTGTTTAGCTACTTTAAGCTTGAAATTACTTTTATGACCTCAAATGACGAACATTGGGAAGGTCGTTGTGTTGTTGGCACGGACACACACTTTCCACTAGTACCACAATATGCCTTCGGCATGCCACTTTGGTCCCTTGGGAGATGACAATCTTATGCAATTTATCGGGGCAAATTTGAAAATTAATTGTAGGTCGGGCCATAAATATCTAACAAAATACGATAGCTTTGTTAAATACGAACCACTGATTTGTAAGAGGCATGATGGGCATTAAAAGTTTTGGCTGATGGCATTTGAGAAAAATAAATCAATTTATTTGATAAAAATCAACAAAAGCGACCCTATTGATGTTTATAGTGATATCTATATTCTCTTGTAAATAATGACTGAAAAATCAGGGTATTTCAATCATTTTGCCTTAAAAGAATTTTTATTGTTGTTAAAGATAGAATGACAATGTGAAATTATGTTGGACTGAACTCAAAATTTGAATCCTAGTGTACATGATTATCCATGACCAAAGATTATGATTTCGCAAAATTTAGTTGAAATTTTCATTTTTTGAAATTACAAAAAGAAAAAGGAAAAAAAAATTACATTTTTTCGAAATTTTTTCAAAAAATGTCATAACAAAAAATTATCTAAACTTTCTTAATAATTAGATACAATAAAAAAAATCCAACTCTTTATTATCTTCTTCTTCTTTATGTTGGAATTGTAGATATTCTAAACATATTTAATTTCTTATGACAGTTTTTAATCAAATAATTGGTATCAATTTTATGAATGAACCAAATGCTACAATCTCTTCTTATGAGATATTTCTTGCACAAAAAAGAAGGGTATCAATTTCATAATATTATAACTTTTTTCTTTATTATAGAAAAAAAAAAAGTATTTAAAGGTTTGCTAATATGAAAAGTAGTAATTTCATAACATGATTATAAAAATTTAATTTCCTAGCATTTTCGTTACTATTTTAGTGCACTAATCATTCAGAGTAGTTATGGTTTGAGATTTTTCTAGTAAATTTTTTCCGGTTTTGGAAAATGCTTTAATTTTTATTTTATTTTATTTTGGAGTTTTTTTGTTTTGTGTAAAACATTAGTTTTTTTTTTTTTTATATAAATTCTCCTAAGCACTAGAAATTGATTAAACAAGATAACATTTTCTGTAATCTGAACCTTCTCTCAGTTAAAACGTGGACCCACACACCTTGTCCAAACTAGACTCGTTCATTCGAGATAACCCAATCAACTGACACGTGGTAAACAGCTGGAATGAACTATCACAAGAGGGCCCCACAACACTTACCCTCTCCAACTCCAACCTGACATTTCTAATTAATTACGTACCTTCAAAACATATTTAATTACTCCCAAAAACATTTTCCACTTTAAGCAAAGCGAAATTCGGCTTTCCTCATTCTCTATTGTCTCATTCACCAGCCAAAAGCTGCCACGTGTCCATCGAGGCACAACGGCTCGATGTTTCGAGCTGGCTCTTTATTTCCTTCTTCGTGACCGTTGGAAGAGTGAGAGGGACATGTTTTAAAAATCTTGCAACGGTCCACAAAATAAAAACGGTGATTCTAAATGGCGAGGAAACTCGTGTGAATCTCGAGGGAGATGGGGTCAAACTTCCCTCCCTCGCCCGTTTCCTCGCCGTCTAGAACGAGTGAAACAAAAATGGTGATGATGGTTGAGCATGACTGAAATATGCGATTCTGCATGAAATTTATGATTGGAATTGTTGTCGAAGATAAGGTTTGGCTTTTGTATTGGGTTTAGTCTAATTTTAACAATTGGAACTTTAAATAATGCCCATAGGGTTGTTGTCGTTGTCCCCTGAACCCTCAAGATGCTCATTCTATTGTCATGCGTCTATTTAATACGAAAATGTGTCTAAGATAGAAATGAGGGGCAGCTAATAAACCATCAAATAATGAAAAGTATAGAACAAAATCTTATATGAAAGTGGTTGGGGAGGTATGACCATACCATTTTCATTTGATGATATGCATTTTGGTTCAACTATGGATACTTTCTCAAAATGACAAATCATATTTTCATGGTCTAAAAATTCCCTGAGTTTGATCATACTGAAATTGACACAAACACCCTGTTTTTGAGATGGTAGTTTATGCTGCAAACCTGATTCATAAAGGCAATATAGTGAAAATTTCATATGAGTCGACTCAATCAAGCATTTTTTATAACAAAAAAAATTAGAAATTGTAATTTTTCAGTAAATAGGGATGATATGGTCGAGGTTTCTATAATGAATTACAACCAACATTTTTTCTTACCTTTACATCAAATTTGGGGCTTTAATGTAATTACTTGTTTCTCAAAACATCTGTGAAAGTATAACACATCAATGATTTACTAGGGGTGGAAGCACAGTATGTGCGCGTAAATAGTGAATGTGAAGATTGCAGAGAGTGAGGAATAAGGTGGTGGGGTGGCTGCGAAACAGAGAAAGATGAAAGCGGTGGAGGAAGAATGGGATGTAGTGGTTGCGAAACAGAGAGAGATATGAAGAAGGGAGCGACGGTGGCTGCAAAACAGAGATGGAGGAAGGCGGAGGGGAGAAAGAAATGGGCTGACTGCAGTGGAGAATAGGAGAAGAATGTAGAGGGAGGGAGAGGACGAGGATTTGATGGACATTATTTAATTTGGCATTGGGCAAAATTGATAATTGAAAATCAGGTTGATAGTATATACCTTTTATTGTTCATTAATCAATGTTTGAAATGACTTGTTTTGATTGTAAAAATATAAATATGGATGACAAAATGGAATAAAAAATTAGATGTAAGGACATTTTTATAATTTATAAATAAATTGCGGAGTTGACAAAAATTATGTTAAGAATTTAGGTATAATTAATGAATGTTTACATGGACTGACTTTGATGGAAAATCAAAAGGCTAAATGTGAGGGATTTTCTTTTATAATTTATAGATAAATTATAGGGTTTTAAATAAATTATGTTAAGCTTTTAGTGTAATTAATGAATGTTAAAATGGGAAAATAAAAAAATTAGATGTGAGGTTTTTTTTAATAATATATATAAATGAATTGGAGGAATTTAAATAAATTATATTAGAGTCTTGGGTGTAATTAATAAATGTTTACAGGAGCGAGTTTTGATTGTAATTAGTTTAAATTTGAAAATGTAAAATAGCAAAATTGTGCAATAATTTTTTATTTAAACGACATAAACTCCCCTTGTCACTTTTTACTCACTTTCTGATTAATCTTGTAATACCATAGAGTTTGGTGGCAGAAATTAGATTTAAAAAAATGTGAATATAGAAAGCAAGCAAATGACATAACTAAAGTTATTGAGATCAATAACTTGGAGTAGCACGGTCGTTGATGTGTTGGTGTATCATATGCTATCTTCGAACTTAAACACATGCAAAACACTTGAAATCTTTTGATGAACAACAATCTTGCTAATGCTATTAGAAGACAACCCTTCTAAATGTCGAGGGCATGAGCGAGGAAAGAGAGCGAGGGATGAGTGGTTACATCCATCTCCCTCGAGATTAGCAATGCGCGCATCTCAAGAGGGATGGGTCTCACTCTCTTTCCCTCACCCATTTCCTCCACGTTTAGAATTCCTGATTAGAAGAAGCTTAAGCGGGCCTTCACTTTTTTCTTTTGAAAATTATACCCCAACCATCAAGAAAATGAAGTTTTTGGAATAATTTCTAAAAGCCATGTCCCTAGCGCCAGGGGAGCCTCAAGACCCTCCATCATCCTATTTTCTTCATCTGTTCTTCATTTGTTCTCCTATTCTTCTTCATCTTCATCTATTTTCTTCCTCTTCATCACGTTCTTGAGGCTCCCTGGCGCTAGGGGCCTACAGGAATTGTTCAAGTTTTTTTGAGGTTTCAATTGATCGTGTGCAATCTTGAGCTGTAAACAAGACTAAAGGAAAGATGATGCAAATGTTCAAGTGATTCAGATGCAACTAATTAATTCCAATCAATTACCTTTACTCATGGATTTAAAAGTCCATGGATAAGCCCATATGTAAACTACCTAAGCTTCTAAAATGAGCCCAACCCTATGGATCTTTAGCAAAGCCCATAAGACAGTGGTCGAAAGAATAGACTAAAAACTTCAACAACACAGTCACCTACCAACCACTGTCAACTTCTAAGAGCATTTTTAATGGTAAAAGTTAACCAAAAGCTAAATTAAGGGGTCCATTATTTTTTCACTACTCCAACCACATCATCTATTTTAATTTTTTTTATCATTATTTTAATATATATTCAACTTTTCTATACCAATTTAATTTTAATTATACTATTATTAATTTCAACTTAATATAATTATATTATTATTAAATATATACTATTATTAATTTCAATTATACTATTATTTAGATATTTTTTAATTATACTATTATTAATTTAAAATTGACTAATTAAAAGATTTGGGAGTTTAAAAAAATAGTATTAATAATTAGTTTTTATCATTATTTAAATATATTTTCTATTTTTTTTTAATATCATCTTCATTTCAATTATACTATTATTAATATAAATAATAACAACTACCAATAATAATATTTTGATGTTGTATTAATTACCATTTTTATTTATTTAAAAATAAATTGAATAAAATAAAAGACAAATAATTAAATATTGGAGATATTTTTTATTTATTTTTAATTTAATAAATTAAATATTGAAAAATATTTTATTATTATATGAGATATAGAAGATTTTTAACTTCTCCTTAAATTTAGGAAAAAGTGGTATGTGAAGTTATTATAGAGAATTGTTTTAAGAGTGATTGGAGCAAAAAATTTATATATAAAATCTCTAAAATAATTTTTTGACTATTTTAGGAGATAATTGAAAATGCTCTAATACTGACAAGGGCAATTTCGTCCCATAATTGTAACAATCACTTTTTTACTTTTTTTTTTTATTGTTCCGTGAACCGTGACAAAATCTGCCACCGTTGAACCCCAATGCATATCATTATCACAATCAGATGGGTCCCATTATTCCAAACTTAAAACCCAAGCAATCAGATGGGTCCCATGTAGCCTTGCTCATAACGCAAATCACCATTTCTCTCTCAAGCATTTCAACAAACACCTGATTAGACAACAGCAAAAATGGTCGCCGCAGCACCACCCATAAAATCCCCAACCCTCAACATGACCCTTCCAGAAACCCCCGTGTGAAACCCACTATTCGTCTGAATCCACTGCTCTCGACCCTCGGACGTCCTCCACATCCACAAACGGATCCACCAAATGGCGGTGTTCTAGTGCCGAACCCACTTCTTCTCCGCCATCGAAGCCTCACTCGCTTCCACCCTCTTCAACTCGCCACCCTTACAGCCCTTCACAGTCTTCATCCAAAAAAATATCGAAACTTTCGAGTTAGGTTTCCTTTAATCGTTTATTTCAATAAACGGGGGAGGGCATTGATGAAAATGAAAAAAATCATTGTTTATCGTTTATATCCATGGTCACTGTTTACCAGCATTTTGGTTTTCTTGTAAATGTGAGAGAATTTGATGGGCATTTTGAACAACCCAAATATCAGGTCGAAGGCAAATCATTCATTGTTCACCTAAGTGAACTTTATTTATATTATTCAGATGGGTGTTGGCATGTCTCTAAAATAATACTAGTTTTACTAATGGGCCACATGATGAGATGTTCAGTTACAATTTATTGTAGCCATGTAATTTGCATATACAATTTTATTATTATTATTATTATTAATATTTTTTTTTTTTTTTTCTTCTTTCTCGCATACATCAACTGTCCTAGACAACGTTAAGCCCACGATTGGCAGGATCCAAAAGGTCGAACCCAAATTGAAATGCAACACAATGCCCACATGTCACATGATCAAGCTCAATACTCATAAGTCCTTAGAAGCAGTGACGGAGCCAGGATTTTTGTTGAGGAAGGGCGGAGTGATGTCATAATTAAATATGATAAATATAATACAAAAATTAGTTACTTTAACATATATATATATATATATATATATATATATATATATATATATATATATTTTTTATAACTTGAACAAGACATAAATGACTATACAAAACTTCATCTAATATAATAAAAGATTTTCATTCAAAAAAAAAGGATGAAGACCACTTTGGATATACAAAAATAGAGTTCTATAATTTGAACTTTTACATATCTACATCCATGAATACCAAAAAACTCTATCTCTCCCCTCCCCCTCCCCAATTAGAATTAAAAAAATATTACAACTGGCTTCGACGCGCTTTCATACCCTGAAATCGTTTCATGATTGCTTCGTTGTCAATGTCATCAAAAACTTCCTTTTCAATATACGTAACTAAACAATCATTCATCCAATCATCTCCCATTCGATTTCGTAACCGACTCTTCACTATATTCATAGCAGAAAATGCTCTCTCAACTGAAGCGGTGGCAACTGGTAGGATGAGTTAAATAAACCAGGGGATAGACAAATTCCTTCTTGGTCTCAACCATCTTCTTAGCTAAACCGCTGAGTCCATTGACATTTGAAAATTCATTGTTGAAACGCATATCAATAACATAAGTTTCCAATTGATACCCATTCATCCAAAAAAGCCAATTTCGTCCATGCAACACTAAAATAAACCCTACCCAGACATTAAAATCAAGAGAATATGCATTTTACAAGGTGCCCATTCATCCAAACCGGCCAATTTCATCAATACAACTTGCTGTGGGTCCTCAATTCCTTCCCTCTTGTTGCTTTTAAGCTTTATTCATTCCTCTCCTCCAATGGGTTTTTTTTTTTTAAGCTTTTCTTTTCTCTGTTTCACTTTTGCTTAATTACATTCATTTTTGAAAGAGTGAAACAAGAAATCACCATTAACCCACACAGACAATCAAACAAATAAACAACAATGGAAGATATCAAAATAACAACAAGAAATCACTTTTGCTTTTCTTTTCTCTGACGACTTCTCCTCCTGGAATCAAAATAATCAATGCTCTCACAGAATGTAAAAATTATTGTATGACTTGCTACATTTCATTCAACTCCACTTTCAAGTATTGCAGTTAAACAACAACAATTTTGCCCACAAACCATTTACTAGTTTATATATATAAACAAATGAAAAGAAAAGAAAAGAAAAGAAAAACGTATAACGAGAAGGAGATTTGGTGATTATCTCCTAATCTATCTATAAAATTATACAACCACAATCAACAATATCCAGACACAGAAATCTCATCAGTTCATCAAAAGCTAAAACCCCAGACATAAAAAAAATCAACAAAACAATCAGATTGAAGAAGTACCCTTGAAAGAGCAATCAAAGAGTGATAACAATGAATGGGGTTGAAACTTACCAAGGTTACAGATTGTGCTCTGATAGTCTGATGGATTGATGAAACCCTCAATCTGAAATCGTCAGACAAGGGAAGGAGAATCAAAGGGTGTGGGGGTTTTGAAGCATTGTATTTGTATCATTGTTTGTATGGACCTCACTCTCACAGTAAGGCTGTAAGTGCAACCTGCAACTTGGGTTTTAGTCTTCCATTTCTAGAGTATTGAATACGAATGAAGAAGGTGAAAAGGTGAAGAAAAAAGGGAGCTTTTCAGCGTACAAAAAGGTGAAGTGAAGAAAAGGTTAAAGACTTTTCAGCATAAAAAAAGGAGGAGAACCTGCAACCTAGATTTGGGGATATGTATAAAAAAAAAATTTCTCTCAAAAGTCAGTGGCCTGCCCCCACTCGCCCCCACGTGGCTCCGTGTCTGCTTAGAAGGCAAAAGTAAGCCTTGATAAGGAAAATATTTGGAGGATCGATCTAAGACAGACATGTCATCAATACGTTGGCTCCGATTAGGAAACAAATACTAGAGTATGTCGGGCAAAGAAACTTCCTTGCATGGACAACACTCATAAAAGGAAATCAATCCCGCAGACTAGGAGCACAAATCGTGTAGAAAAACTTTTCTCATGGACAACTCCCCAATAAGGAAAGGATTTGTAGCAAGATCTCTTTCCCTAAATTACGCCACCAAAAGCCAAGCCAAACAATGACTCTCACATTATAAAAGGGAGATAAGGTCGATGAATAAATGTACGCTACAGAAACCCAATTTACAACTTTAAGTTTCTCCTAAGCCTTATCTAACTTAAGCATCGGAGTGTCATCGGCCACAACACGGTGGTCCTTGGCTCACGTGCATTCCCTGTGCGGGTTCAGGTAAAGGTGAAACAAGAGAGCAAAAAATCGACTACATCACTTTGGCGCCGTCCATGAGGATGACATAGTTCCTCGGAATAAACAGTAGTTCCATCTTTCTCATAAAGTCAGAAAGATGTTGACAACAAGGTCTCACAACAATGAAAACACTACTGAACCCTCGAACACTAAAACTAGCAGAGTGCCACTAGCTTCAGTACCACCACTACCGCGGGAGGAACCCTTTCAGACCCCCGTGCCGGTGTGACGCCGGGCAGAATAGCGATTATTCTACAAGCTAATAGCAACAGATAATTGACAGGGAAGAACATAAAAAGATTACCCAAAAAACACAGAGAAAATAACTCTAATGTTTAATCAAATTAGTCAAATCAAAAGTACCTCTAAAACAGTCCATAAGCCGGGCTTTATAGCTAAAACTCGCGATTATTAGAATTTTACCAAAATTAGCAAAACCCCAATAATCATGCTAAAACAAAATACGTAATAAAAGAAACACACTGCTAAAAATCTGGCCCAAATTGAGTTCAGAATCACTTCATAAACAATAATTGAAATATTACTATAAAGAGAAATAAACTGCTAAATTTGTGGATTCGTAAGGGAAAACGGTGGATTTTGGCCTCGAAAAGATGTGCAACGAGCGTAATTTTTTTATTGGGTCATTGACCACAACGTGCGCGTTGAAAAGAGCTTTCCGAATTGGGGTCGTTTGCGCGATTCTGATACTCGTAGCCAAAGTTATGGCCAAAATACTAAAACGCACTCTAAATTGCCAAATTTGAAATAGAATTATGATTTCCTGCCATTCTTGCTCTGATCTGCTAATTCAAGATATCTTAGTGCTAATAACGTGCTATCTGATAGCTCAGCATCATCTGACTCGGATCCTCCTGCATCACGGTGGCAACCGCGACGGACCCAATGGTGGATCTATTGTCAACCCAGATGCAACAAATCACACGAGCGGTGGAGATACTCAATCAGCAAAATCATCTACCCTCAAGAGGAGACCGTAAGCAGAGAAGGGCCCGGTCCCCAGAAGGTTCTAGAGAGCAAGTTTAGGACAGCCGCGCTGCCCCTGCAGCTTCCAAGTGGACCAAAGGTGGAGGAGCGACCAACAGGGACCCAACGTCCAGAGTTGATAGACAAGTCTCACACAACCCCATCCAGCAAGGAGCCACATATCCAATCGTACTGTTCAATCTCACCTTCCCTCCATTCATGGATCATATCATTGACGAATTGCTACCGAAGAAGTACACCCTGCCAAAACTAGAGTTTAACGACGGGACGGGAGACCCGTCTGATCTAGGGGTAGGCACAGGACGAGATGGACCTCATCCCTATCCCATCCCCTTCATTCGGTACCGAGACGGGATAGACCTCATCCTGCCTCGTTCCATCCCAAACGGATTCGGGACGAGACGGGATGAGCATGTACATTTTCAAAATCAGAATTATTTAGAAAATAAAAACTTTATATGGGCAGTTCTGTATTTGCACAAACAAACGAAAAAGTAAAGTGATAGTCCTCAATACAAACTTTAATATAAATCAATCGGGTCACTAATGGAGAAAATGTATTTCTTTTAAGTTATCTAATGAATACAACGAGAAGACACTGGATCTTTTAAGTTGTCTACCAATTTATGCTAATATTCTATTCAAAGGTTTCATCCATGCATTTACTTTTCTAGAGCTGATAAGTTTCATGCTTGAGTTTATTTTGCTATTATGTTTGAATGGAATGTTAGATGTCAAGTAATTAATAGTTAGAGACTTTAGGACGGGCTAATAAAACCTTCAATTTTTCCATTGAACTAAGGTAGTTGGATGGTTTAATCGTACAAGTGCTAAAGAAAAATCTGTAAAATAATGAATTATTGGTCAAAATATCTTCTTTGTATATTTGTATCATTGCTATGATGACTTATTCTAACCAACTTTGATCAACCATAATGAATGCAAAAATCTATTTATCATGGCTAATATTAAAATGATTCATAATAAATATTTAAAAAATCATTTTGGGATGGGTGGGATTAAAAATCTCCATCCCGATCCCATCCCACTTTAGATTGGGACGAAACGGGATCAGGATGAGATTGATTAATCCCAATAAGACTCGAAAAAAGGACGGGATCGGGATTGCGGGATGGGATGCCGACCCCTAGTCTGATAACTTGCGCCACTTCCAACATGTAATGACACTCAAGGAAGGGTCTGTTGCGATAATGTGCCGATCATTCCCTACCAACTTGAAGAAGTCAACGCTGACCTGGTTCACTGTCTGATAACAATTGTCCTAATGTACTATACATTATATAATTGATTTTTTTTTTTGTAAGACTAAGTATATACTAAAAATATTTTGAAAGTTGAGAGGGGCATTGCCCCCCCCCCCCCCCCCCCCTCGTCCCTTAGTAGGTCCGTCCTGGTTGTGATAGCAAGGAAAACCAAGTTCCATAGGTTTGGGGGTTTTGGTTACACATGCAGCACAGATTGATACACCAAAACGTAACCCTCAAAGAGAAAATAATAGTTACAATATGTCACACCAATGAATAAGAGGAAGTCTTAGATTTGGGTTCACATCTTCTTCACTGTCTAAAGGAGTGAAATCTCGCCTCAGATCTGGTTTCTCATCACCGAAATCACTAAACGAAGTGTAGTCGTCCCAATGTATGCTTGAAGTGCTCCCATCATCGTTGCTACTGCAACTCACCAACACATCGAAGATCTTCACCTTCCTTTTCACCTTACCCTTCATTTTCGTTCGAAGTTGCAAACAAGATAGCAGAGAAGAGAGAGAGAGAGTGAGAGAGAAATCACAGATAACAGACTCTGAAAATGGACGGAGTTTTCCCTCCACTCTCCATCTCTCTAATGGATACATTCATATCAAATCTCAGTCGTCCACGTGAGTACTTCAGAGACAGACGGTTGTGATGATCGTCTCTTTCACATCCTTCACATCGTGCGTGAGATGCTCGTGAAGGGTAATTTCGTCATAAAATTAGGTCACGTGCGTGCCCTCACAGTCAATGCACGTTGACTTCTAATCTTGGGGGTAAGTACAACAGTGATTAGAGATGGGTGCACATTAGCTATTTATCGTATGGGGACTTAGCAATAACCCTAATAATAATAATAATAATAATAATAATAATAATAATAATATCTAAGTACGTTATCCATCACAAAAAGAGGAGGGTTCATCTTGCATCATGCATGGATGAGTTGATTTATTCTGAAAAGTTTGATTCCAGGTTATGCATAAGATATGAAGTTGGAATTAATACTCTCACCTAATTTTCCATCATGTAGACACTGATATTTTTTTTTTCCCGCTAATCATAGTTAATTTAACATACAAGAGTCAAGGTACACAATGTGGAGATACTCCACTACAACCAAATTGTCGAGGTGCAACCAACATCGATTGCAGCCTAGACTGAACATACCATAGTCCGTAACAAGCAAAATGAGGTCCTGAATGTCATCTGCCAGCTGCTAAAGAGGCATGATCAGCAAACTCATCAGGAACCTTCAAAACTAAAGTAATTTCACCTTGGCTACTTAATGTCCACTCCTGCGGCCATTTCTTTGAAACACACATTTGCAACAAGAGCTTCCTAACCTGCAATCCAATAATCATCATGTCCACCATATTAGGAGCTGATGCAATTATGGAGTCGATGATTAGACAATTGTTATTATCATCAATGGCATTGCCTACCACAACCAACATATTACTATGAGAACATTGTTTATATGTGATGATACGTCAAATAATTCTCTAATCACAGTCATACACGTGGCAAAGACCATTCATGAGGAATGGACACTTCAATGTCAACACGGATATAAGGTTCGGTCACAAAAGCCCAAAGAGGCAGGCCGATCATTAAAGCCCAAAAACGTCTTTAATAATATACGATAATCAAATGTCCAAGTCCAGGCCCAACGGATCTCTTCCTTTAGAGAAGAGAGACATTACGAAGGAGACAAGTCATGACGAGAATAACTCCCCCAAGGGCATATCTCAATGAAGGAAGAGGCTGTTGTGAGAAACGTCTCCTCTCATCACACCCTACACGCTTAAGTCATGCAAAGAGTTAATTATGTAAAGTATATAAGGTAAAAAGAAGATTTCACGAAAGGTATGCAACACGACTGAACTACACTTTGCCCAAATTTATTATCTTCCATAGATTAACTGACTTACGCATCGGAGTGCTTTCGGCCACCAAACACGTGGTCTTTGGCTGTTTAACCCTGTTTTGTAGGTCAGAACTTTAGAATGATAGATTGGGACGCATCAGTGTTGCTATGTCTATGGGAAACGACAATTTCTTTTTTAAAAGAAAATATTTTGTTGGTAATTTCTTTAGCGCAAGTCGGTAACAAAAAAGATATAGTGCAAATGGAACCTCCTACAAATTATCAGCTTAGCAACAATCAAAGCAACTCTTCCACTGTTGAAACTAAATTACCAAGTAGGCATACCCCAAATACAGCATTAGGGAACCAATTATACAAGGTAACACAATCACAATATGATATGGTGGTCCAACAAGTCCATACAGTCGGTGGTACAATGACGGGTCCTCGGGTGGACCAACCTTGGCCGAGATGGATTATCTAGCTAAAGTGGTAAAAAAACTCACTCAGGAACGTGTTCCACCTGTCGAACACGTCCGAACACCACTTCAGCAAAATTACGTCAACCAGGTTCGAGAGAACCACGAAGCACTTGCAGAGCTTTGGAGAACGAACTTCGAGGGAAGCGAATCGCAGGGAGATGGATTCCAGATTGATGGAATTCTCCCACAGGTTCCATTCAGGATTGGAGTTACAGATTACAATGTACTTTATGAGTTGGCTAGGCCACCATTCTCTGACGCAATCACGAAAACCCTTTGTTGAAAAAATTCACTCCGCTAAAGTTTGAAACTTATGATGGCACTACTGATCCGTCATACCATTTACGTCATTTCCACCATATGATGACATTGAAAGAAAGTACAAAATTCATTATGTGCAAAACCTTTATGACTAGCATTACATCTACATCAATGAGATGGTTCAATAGCCTTCCACCTAAATCGATAAATTCTTTCAAAGCATTGGCCACGACCTTCATCACAAGGTTTATTGGTAGTCAACGGATCGGAAAGGTCCCTCACTACTTGTTTAACATCAAGCAAAAGTACAATGAGACTCTGAGGGAGTATGTTACTCGTTTCACTGACAAGTTAACCATGTTCAATGGATGCAACAACAACACAACTGTAAGCACTTTCACCTCCAGACTAAAAGGAGGACCATTTTACAACTTTCTGAACCTGGATCCTCCAAGAAGCATTGTGACCTTATTGAAAAGTGCTTAAAAGTACATCACCTTAAGGAGATGTGGGCAGCCAAGAGGAAAAAACGAGTATGAGAAAAGGTCATTCCCAACGAATCGGGAAATAAGAGATGAGAGAATGAGAGATGATAGGCTGCGGGGGAAAGTAGACAATCCAAAAGCATCAGACCAACGACAAACTCGAATTCAGTAAACTGGAACTCAGAAAGCTGCAATCCAAAAGAGCCTGACATGAACAGTCAACACACTCGGTCAACATGAAGTACAAACCGTTTACTGCTCTGAAAATGAGTTTGGAAACTATTCTAAAGTCCATGGAAAACTGGGAAGATGTCAAGTGACCATTCAAACTAATCAAGTGGAAGGGAGATCCGGTCGGACAGGATAAGAACAAATATTGTTCTTTCCACAAGGACCACGGACACGACATGAAAAACTGCTACAACTTAAAAATGAAATCGAGTACTGGATTAAAAGAGAATGACTCGGTGAATTTGTTGGGTTAAAAGACAAGCGGACCAAAGGGAAAAATAAAGCAGACGCTTCCACGAGGTCAAATGAACAGTCCAGAGAACTGATATTCATTTTACATGGCGTAGCCTGAGAAAAAGAATGATCTAACCGATCATGGAAGCGATCCATCCGAGACTTACAAAATGGGATATGATATCTGGATCTTTAATTCAACGCGCCAGAATTGGCCACCCAACTCTGACCTTTTCCGAGAAATATGCACAGGGAGTTCATTTCCCCCACAATGACGCCCTGGTGATTTCAGTGTCTATAGCCAAGTGGGAAGTCAAAAGAGTACTCATCAATATGGGTAGTTCGGCCAACCTTCTGTTCTTGACGACATTCCGCAAGATGTAGTTCAGCGAAGAGAAAGTTACACCCATTGACCAACCTATGGTGGGTTTCAATGGGGAGCAATGCCACCCACTCGAACTAATCCAACTACCAGTCATGGTAGGAACATCAGGTAAACAACGAGTCATATTAACGAACTTCTTTGTCGTGGACGCACCTTAAGCATACTATATGGCTATATGCTTCTGGGAAGACCTTGGCTACACGAAATGGGGGCAGTATCTTCCAACCTACATCAATGCCTGAAGTATCACATTGGCGATGACGTTGGGATTGTAAAAAAAGATTAACCAACCTCACGTGAATACAGATAGCAATCACAGTCGTGACCAGAGGAACCATTACAACAACCCGGTCAACTAAAAATGGATCACGACCTCCCAGAAAACCATGCGGCTCCAATTAGTCCAAGAGGCTGACCGAATACATGCCAACCGGAAGAAGAGACAATACTGGTCCATTTGAACAGTGAAGAAGGGAGCAAAACAGTTCGGATCGGCACAAAACTTCACCCATAACTAACTAAACAATTGATCCAACTGCCGAAGGATAACCAAGACGTCTTCACCTGGACAATGAAGGACATGGTAGGCATTGACCCCTCTGTCATCACTCATAGGTCGTAAGAAGAACCAGATAAGAAGCCAGTCTGATAAGAAGTCAGATAAGAATCCCACTACCTAGACTGGCTGACCAACATAGTTTTGGTCAAGAAGAAGAACGAAAAATGGAGGGTATATTTGGACTACATGGACCCCACACAAAGCCTACCTGAAAGATAATTTTCCACTCGTCCACTTCCGAACACGGACGCCTAAGCTTCATGGACGCATATTCTGGCTACAACCATATACAAATGCACCCACAAGATTAGAAGAAGACATCTTTCATAATAGAAAGAGGTACGTACTGCTACTGAGTGAAGCCATTTGGACTAAAGAATGCGGGAGCTACGTACCAACGTCTTGTGAGCAAAATGTTCAGATATCAGATTGGGAAGACCATGGAAGTGTTTATTGATGACATGCTAGTCAAAAGCTTACGTAAATATGACCACGTCAAAGACCTTGAGCAAGCCTTCTCTTAGCTCCGCAAGTACAACATGAAGTTGAGCCCAGAAAAGTGTACGTTCGGAGTAGAATCAAGGAAGTTCTTTGGGTACATGGTCAAGCAGAGAGGGATCGAAACTGATCCAAAACAGATACAAGCACTCCTCTACATGCAATCTCCTACCAACATCAAAGGTGTACAAAGCCTCAATGACAAGATAACAGCTTTCAACATGTTCATCTCCAAATCATAGGACAAATGCCTTCCCTTCTTCAAGATCTTGAAAGGGAACAAAACGTTCAATTGAAATAAAGAATGTGAACGGGTTTTCCAAAGCCTGAAGGCATACATGGGGAGCACTGAACTATTATCAAAGCCAAAACCAGGCAAGACACTGTGCTTATTTCTGTCAGTATGCAAACACGCAGTCATCTCGGTGCTAATGCGCGATCAGAATGACACACAAAAGCCAATCTACTGCGTCAGCAAAACATTTGCGGACACAAAAGTTAACTATCCATCTCTGGAGAAATTGACACTCACCCTGGTCGTTTCTTCCAAAAAGTTGCGACCATACTTCCAAGGCCACTCCATCATCGTCATGACCGAACACCCACTTCAGTCGGTACTACATAAACCAAAGCTGTCCGGAATAATGGTGAAATGGGCAGTAAAGCTTACCCATTTCAAAATCAGTTATGCTCCTAAGACTGCAGTAAAAGCTCAGGCATTAGCAGACATCATCGCTAAGTTCACAGGCTTCAACGAACATCGACCAGATAGCAATAAAGAGCAAGAAACTGTTGAACTCAACACTCCAGGATGGATTCTTCACTATGACGGTGCATCCAACGAGAAGGGGAGTGGAGCTGGAATAACTCTGTACAGCTCGAAAAGAGTGACATTGAAAAATGCAATAAAATTCAGTTTTGAAGCCTCAAACAACGAAGCCGAGTATTAAGCAATAATAGTCAGATAACAATTGGCCAAACACCTCATAATAAAAGACTTCAGCATTTTCACTGACTCCAAATTGGTGTTCAACCAGTTGAACAATTTTCAAGTGAAAGACGCGCGGATAAAAGCCTGCCTTCAAAAGGCAAGCGAACTGATTGAAAGCTTCAAAGCATTAACCGTTCAATGATGCACAAGAGTGGAAAATGATAGAACATACAGATTGGCTAAAGAGGCATCACATGCTGAAGAAACTGATAATTCATTCGTCACAGTATAAGAGAGCTCAATTATGGAGAACCAAGCAGAAGAAATTGATACAACAGTTCATGAGAGCAATTGGATAACTCCAATCCTGACGTACATACAAAACAGAGCACTACAAACGGATTAGACGGAGGTCAGCAAACTATGAAATCGAGCAGCACATAACCCACTGATCAACGACAGACTCTACATAAGGTTTTCCACGGGTACGCTGCTAAGATGCCTTTCACCAAGCGACGCCGACTATGTTTCTACGAGAAATTCGTTTCAGTATATATGTGGGAACCATCCAGGGGGGAGAGCACTAGCTCACAAATCCTTAACATTGGGATTCCCAAACCAACTATTTGGAACAAAAATCATTAACAAGATGTAAATGAAATAATTCGGACTTGTGACAAATTCAATGATTCGCTCCGTACACTCACATGCCAGGCAAAAACTTAATCCCGATGAGTAGCCCGTGGCCATTTGTGCAATGGGAAATGGACATCGTAGGCCCAATTTTAGTATCTGATAAGACAAAGTTTCTTCTCGTAGCAGTAGACTACTTCACCAAATGGGTAGAAGTAGAACCATTGGTGAATATAGGAGAAGCTCAGATCAAAAAATTTCTCTAGAAGGATATAATATGCATATTCGGAGTCTCCAGAGTAATTGCTACTAACAATGGAATCCAATTCGAAGGCAAAAAATTCAAAAAGTTGTGTGAGGACTTAAACATCAAACACCACTTTTTAGCACCTGCTTATTTGCAAGCTAACGGACAAGCAGAAGTGACCAACCGAGCAATCCTATAAGAAATCAAGAAGAAGCTTGAAGCATTAAAAAGATTATGGGTGTCCAAACTATCAGACCTACAGAACAACGAAGAAAACTCCGACTGGAGAAACAACATTCGCCCTAGCATACAGATCCACGGCAATGGTACCAGTAGAAATTAGCATGCTAACCTTCAGAACTGAAGAGTTCCGGACATAAGACAACGATGAAGCACTGCGTGTCAGACTAGACCTTCTCGATAAGAAACGAGAAAAAATTTTAATCAAATCAGCGGCCTACCAACAGAGAATGGCTAGTTACTACAATGAAAAAGGCAAGTCCCACACGCTCAACATCAACGATTGGGTACGCAGAAAGGTCCAACTCAATACAAATAAACCAAACGCGGACAAACTGAATCCAAACTGGGAATGACCATACAAAGTGGTGAAAATCATTCGACCAGGAACATACTGGTTAGAAAATTTGAAGGATGAGCAAATTAAAAGACCATGGAACGTCGAACATTTGAAGAGGTATTATTAATAAACTTCCAAATTCCAAAGAACATTTCGTCTCTTACTCCAATAATCCAATCCAGTCAGGACGTCAAAGTCAGACTAGGGACTTACTCGTAAATTTTCTGGCCAGATCACCATGTCGGACCACGAAGTGTATTTAATAAGTCAGGACATATAAGTCAGACTTAGCCGTAAATCTTTTGGCCCGATCACCATGTTGGACCACGAAGTGTATTTAATAAATCTGGACGTATAAGTTAGACTTAGTCGTAAATTTTCTAGCCCGATCACCGTGTCGGACCAAAGTGTATTTAATAAGTCGAATAAGTCAAACTTAGTTGTAAACACTCTAGTCGGAATAACATGTCGGACCACGAAGTGTATTTAATAAGTCAAGACGTATAAGTAAGACTTACTCATAAATCTTTTGGTCTGATCACTATGTCGGACCACAAAACATATTTAATAAGTCAGAACGTGATGATACACCAAACCATCCTTTAATCCACACCGTACGCATATCATGATGATCTCGTCAGTAGAACAAAATGGGCCCGATTGCCCACCAAATCTAGCAAGGCCCAAACAACAATAAGCCCATATTGGCATAATCCAAAAGGTTGTATCCGAGTTGCAATGCCCTAGTAAGCCCGCACGTCACATGGTAAAGCCTAATACCTGTAAGGCCTAATCAGGCAAGTATCTGGGGGATCACCTAAGACGGGCAAGCCAGCAACACATTGGTTTCGACTAGGAAACATATTCCAGAGTATAAGTCGTGCATTGAAACTTCCTTGCATGGACAACACTCCAAAAGAGAAACCTCTCCCGTAGATCTAGGAGCACAAGTTGTGTAGAAAAACTCTCCTATATGGACGACTCCCAACTAGGAAATGATCTCCACCAAGATCCCTTTCCCTAAACTACACCACAAAAGGCCTAGTCAAATAAGGACTCTCGCATTATAAATAAGACACAGGTTTGATGAAGAAAGGTAAGCTACAGAACCCAATTTACAACTTTAAGCTTTCCTCCAGTCTTGTTTAACTTTAGCATCGGAGTGTCATCGGCCACCACAACGGTGGTCCTTGGCTCACATGTGTTCCCGGTGCAGGTTTAGGTCAAGGTCAAGGAGAACATGATTTGAGTACATCAGAACGTATATGAAGCCCACATTCACAAAAAAAAACGTATATGAAGCCCGAAAAACAAAGTTGGGTCATATTCATTATCTACAAGGAACGCATAGCTAATTGGTCGAGTAGTGTTTGGGTCAAGGATAACCTTGCAGTGTAGATGTAGATAATGAAGAGACATACAAGTCGGACAACGATTGTTACGAGAAAAAAAAAGAAAAAAAAAACACTAATTTCAACAAAAAGAACTATTCATTAATGATTTATTATGTTATACCTGGGGAAGAAGTTACAAGAGTTGGATAAGAGATAGACGAGGTAATTAAAGCATCACTAGCAGGGATAGTTGTAGGAGCTTGAATATTGCCTTCAACAGCATGATCTGGGGGAAGAGATAGGATCTTGTCTTCAGTGGAAGATGGAGCCTTACCAGTAGCAGCAGGAGCAGACGGTGGTGGAATTCTATCTTCACCAACAAGACCAATTGAAGAAAACAAGTTCTTGTTGACAGTGGCAGGATCGGAGGGAGGAGAAGACCCTTGACCTTCATCAACCGGATCACTCGGAGGATTTGAGACAGGTTTTCTTCGTCCTCAAAGACTTGATTAGCTACTGCACAATATTTTGACATATCGAGACCTTCCTCCGACTCAATAAAGTCAATGATGTCAATCCTACCATCGACGATCTTGGTCCACTCCACCGATTCGACAGCCTTGAGCTTGTCCGTAACCGTAGAAAGTTCATCCTTGGTTAGAGCAAGTCTCTTTCAACCAAGGAAAACTTCTCCGAAGTTTGCGCTTTAACAGAAGCAAGCTTAGTGGTCAACTGCACTACTCATTCCTCAGCGGTCTTACGACAAGGAGAATGCTCGTCAGCAATGAGCATCGCCTCATCACGACCAGCCTTCTCACTAGATAACTCACTCTCGACAACATCCAATCGATCCTGCAGGCGGTTCATCTCCTCCTCCGAAACAACAAGATTAGAAGCAAACCCATGTCAGATAAACTCTGCTTCCTTTAACGAAGCTCGAGTAGCGTCAATAACCTTTTCCTGCTCAACATGTTAAGCCTTCATCCCAGCAGCCTGGTACTCCGACCTTATTATCCCAGCATAAATGAGATGGTTCATCCGCTCCATTAACTGTTTAAAACCTTGGTCGAGGTGTTCACTAGGCTGACACACTGGCATCAGACTCTCTCAACCAGCCACTTATGCCACAAGGTGATGAGATTACATGCACTATCTTGCACGTTTATCTCCGAATACCAACTGAACTTCCCGTCCGAGTTAATATGGATCTCCCCAGGAACATGCTCCTTCCAACTGATCTGTGGATGAAGAGCAGTGGGATCCGGAAGAACTAAAACTCCACCTCTAGTCACCAGTTTGATGGTCGGAACATCAGTGATGACAAAAACGCCACTCTTACCCTTCTTCTTCAAAACAACAATGACGGGCTTCGAACGAGGAGGATGAGAAACATGCAACTCCTTTAAATCAGCGAAACGAGTAGGATGAAGAGACTTGGAGCTCTAACTACGGTCAACTTCAACCTCGTCAAAAACAGGATTATAGTCCAAATCAACCAAGGTCTTCCCACTATTCAGATTTTGAGACAGCTCCATTGCAAGTTGTGTCTGATAGCCTTATAAATGATACATTTTAAGCCCCTAATTTTATATTTGCTATGTTCTATTATCTAATATTTTACTTTCATTATATGTATTTTGTGTATAATGCAAGAATTCAAGTATTAATCATCAAATATGCACAAAATGACACAATAAGGCTAAGTTCAACAACAAAGCCCATTGGAAGATAACACATGCATTACCAAAGATTTTCAAGCCCAAGGTCCATGAAGTCAAGCTCACAAAGCACCATCATCTATGGATCTCGAGAAAATTAATTTGAAGATTTGGACATCCACATGGCAACTTCATTTTAGCAAAAAAAAATCTCTACATATTCCACCATCCACATGGCAATTTTCATTGTGATTTGTGCGATATTTGGTGTTTCAAGTATGGATTCCTTGTATGCTTTTAAATCCACATTTGATTCTTAGGCTAGTAATATAATTTAGGCTTGAAATCAATTGCACATAATGCCATATTCTCCATCCTAGGGTGAGATGAGAATCTACCTTAGGATGTGTTAATGAATTTGGGAAAGATTAATCGAAAAAGTAGCCTAGTGGTGTCATCTAATCATGATGGTAAACTCAAAGCGCTAACTGTCAAATTTAGGTTTTACTTTGCATTTTTATTTTAAGCACTTCACCAATCACTTCTTTTCTAACGAAGTTAAGTTTCAAAAGAGATTTGAAGATTAGTTTTCCTAACTTTATAGCTCTCATTGTGGGATTCGACCCGTATTTACCGTTATCTAACTTAATAGATAACCGTGCATTTGAGGTATGATTTAAGATCGATCATTGTTATCTTATTCGTGATAACACGAGCATCATTATCTGAAACTTTGGTGAGATCAGACACGCCATCAGTAGAGAAAAGGTTATTCTCATACTCATTCAACGTACGAGAGACTTCGACTTTACTCCTCTCCACAACACGATCCAATTCTTAGGCCTCCCGAGTAGCAAGACGAACATCATCTTCATAATCTTTTCTAGCAGAACTCGAAGGAGGGGTAGCCCGAGTAGTCCCCAGAACAAAACCAACAAGTCTCTTTCACCTTAACGTGCCGCTAGGACTATCCAAATTACTTGTAACCAACCTCTTTGATGGGTTGACAGGCCTAGGAGCTTTTTTCTTCCTGGTGGTCGGACCGGCACCTCCAACGACTACAAGAGCAGTGAGATCCGTAACTTTCTCGGCGGACTCGCTTCCCATCAACGCTAGCATTACCAATGCTAGCAGAAGCAATACGCTTCTCTGTCTCGACAGAGACAACAACAGTGCTAGCACGAGCAACGGTGACGTCGGAGTTACGATTTTCAAGAACCAAAAAACGTTCCAAAGCATTCAGACTGTACAAACAACTCCGCTCAACAACATCCAGATCGAGAAACTCCTCCAAAACAACTGGAGAAAGCGAGAGAAACTGTTTTCACACTTCCTTCCCCACTTCAGTCAGATGCATATTAGTTCACCTCATTGGTTCCTGGAACGTCCGCAAAATGGGCCTGATGCCAAACATGAAATACCCAGACTTCATGGAAGCATAAAACCAGGGTCGCGCCCAGGACCCGTAGTCATCCTTCAGCTTCCCCAAACTAGTAGCCAAACGAAAAAAGCAAACACAACTCATGCTTACTGTAAGTTTCACCATAGAGTGCAGAGTCTTCTCGTTTAAAGGAATGTCGGATTGAAGGGCCCTCACCATGGTTCCTACCATTACCCGCCAGCCGTTGAGGCCCATTTGAGTAGGGAGAATGCTGACAAACTCCAAATAAAGCCAGAAGATCTCTGGAACTGGAAATTGAATACCAGATCTAAACATCGCAGGGTAAAGTGTAATGTCACAATGCCTCGGACGAGCAGGGCTGTCATCATTCCTAGGCAAAATAAGCTCCAAATCAGGCGGAAGAGAGAACGTCTGACGAACATTGTCTAAAGTTCCTTGTGTCGCCTACCTAGGCTTGAAAAATGCCTCACAGACAACAAGATCGTTCTCACTTAGGATTTTGTTATAAGCAGGCACGGATTCACGTGGGGGCACTTGCCCACACTGACTTTTGAGAAATTTTTTTTTTTTTTTAAATTGTCCCCCAATTAGTTTTTTTTATTTGCCTCTCTATTCTCACTTTTCACTTCAACCAGGACTTCATTCTTCAAATCATATACATATCAAATTCAAACTCTACTTTTAGAGTTAGAGATAGAGGTTAAATCCCTCAAATCTCTCCAATAAACCAAAATCCACAATTTCTTCTTCACACTCCATCGATTGGATAAGATGAGGTAAACCCCTATATTTCATCATCTTCAAAGATCTATAACTATTGAGTTATTTGAGCTCATCTTCACAAGATCCAGCAGGGTCCAAACCACCTTATACTTCTTCTTCTAGGTACAGGTGCCTTCATTAATCACTGTGTTGGTCATCTCCACAAAAAAAATCGTAAGCAACCCAATCTCCTTCTCATTTTCTTCATGTAATAGTAATCAACAATTCAATTCCTTCTCTTGTGTTGTGTTTCTAGAAGTAGTAATAATATTCAATGACTGTCTTTGTTGTACTCCCATTTTTGCTGTATTTTTAAAAAAAAAATTCATGTTAAAGTAGCTAATTTTTATATTATATTTTATTAATTATGACATCACTCCACCCCCCTTCAACAAAAATCATGGCTCCGTCACTGGTTATAAGCCTTGAAAAAAAGATTGGGCAACACAGAAAAATGAAGAAAATGAGGAAGATTGAGCTCTGACAATGGGATTGCGTAAAGAAGATAACATAGATCTCCTCCACCCTTTTATAGGGTTGGGCAACAAAAATACAATTAATGGGAAGACGTGCAAGACATGATGGATGCATGAAATCCTAGAAATTGCCAAAACGAATAGAATAATGGGGCAGTGGAATAAAAATTGAATTGATAGTTGTTAATGACATTTAACGCGATGCAGAAATACAATGATGAACTCGAAAAACTAACCGCCGAAGAGTTAGTGGCCATGCAAGCATGTTCACTAACTAGGGGGAGTAGCTGATGATACATCAAATAATCCTCTAATCACGATCGTATATGTGGCAAAGACCATCCATCACGAGAAACATGCACTTCAATCTCAATATGGATAACATGCCCGATCCCAGAAGCCTAAAGAGGAAGGCCCGATCATTAAAGCCCATAAAGGTCTTTAATAATTGACCATAATTAAAGGTCCAAGTCTAGGCCTAACGGATCTCTTCCCTTAAATAAGAGAGATGTTATGAATGAGGCAAGTCAAAGTGGGAATTACTCCCCCAAAGATGTATCTCAATGAATGAGGGGACCATTGTGAGAAACGTCTCATCTCATTACACCCTACATGCTTAAGTCACGCAGAGAGTTAATTACATACATTATCTAAAGGGAATATTTCACGAAATGTATGCAAAAACAACTATAACTATACTCTGTCCAAATTCATTATCTCCCACAGATTAACTGATTTAAGCATCAGAGTGCCTTCGATCACCAAATAGGTGGTCTTTAACAGTCTAACCCCGTTTTGTAGATCAAATATCTAGAAAGACAGATTTGGATGCATCAGTATGCAAACTCAATTCTAACCGGAATCTTTGATATGAATGAGTGAGTGACACTCAGGTTTATTGACCAAAAAAGGTGAAGGAGTGTACGTTATTCCATGGAAGATTGACTGGGAGCAAGCTGAATTTCTCGTGATTCATGAGTGGAGAACTTTATGTAAGCTATGTGAGCCTTTGTTGATAGACCACTATTCACCCTTGAAAAAATGGCATTGTTTCTAGTGCTTCAAATCACACACCAAATAATTAATTAATTGCAAGTTTGAGTTCAAAGCATGGGTAAATAAAAACTGTACATCACTATAAAAAATAAATATTTTTCATCGTGTGAATCAAATGCACTAACAAGAAAATAAACTTTTGAGTGCCTGATTGATAGTCACTTTTAAGCCCATTGGTTCTAACCTTTTGGTCTAAAGCGAATGGGCCAAGCAGCCAAGCATGCAACCTTTTAGGGAACGTATAGACTTAGACTTGGACCCATTGTCCTTGTTAGTGGGTTTATTGATAATTATTGGAAGTACTGCATGTGTTTGTTGTTTTAAAACAAAAAGGAAAAATATTGAAAGAAAAAAAAAAATCATTCGAAACCACCTGTATTTACGACATATAGATAAGACCATCTCAAGTAAATAGACCAATCCCAACTTGCTCGTGACCGAGGTATGGTAAATCAAGAAATTTACCGGAATTAGTCAGGAAATGTTAATTGTCCACTGTTTTTTTAATTAAGGGCGAGTTCGATCTATCTTTTTTTTTTTTTTTTTTTTTATTTGAGTTATTATTTTGCTACAATTTCTTTAATTTTTTTTTTTAAAGTGCTAAGAGGGTCGCGATTTGAGTTGTACATATACTAGTATATTATCCGTGCCATTGGTACTCTACATATGTTTATTTACTTTTACTGTTAATTATCATACACTGGACACTCACATCACCATCCCGACCATTGCCCTCAATTAGTTTCAAAAAAATATCATATTTTATAATACTAATTTTTTAGAGTCAAAGTCAATTAAAATTATAATCAATTAAATGTTCGGAGTTTTTGTTTGAATGTTCAATAAAATGTTCGTTCGTTTCTTTGAAAAATATTATACTTAGGCATGAAAATCTCAAAAATACTTGCATGTTTTAAAAATAAAATACATATTTTGAAATTTTAAGTATTTGTATTTATCATTGGTTTTGTTGGAAAGATCTTCAAAATTGCATTTCAATGATACCAAGTTTATCAAAATCTGACAACTACGTAAATAGTTATAATAGTTTTCATTTTGAAAAAAATAAAACACAATACTTTCTCTCTCCGCTACATATACATTCTACTAACTTTTTTCACAGATTTTTCATTTTCTTTATCCTTCTACATGTTTTATATTTACAAACATGTCATTGTAGAGGAGAATAAATCTCAACCCTCAACATATTCTCAACTTTTAATCTTAACCATTTTTTATCTTCAATTCACATTTAATGTTTGTCTCAGTCAGCAATGAATAGTAAAACACATATGTGAATTGTAAGATAGATTGGTAGGTTCCATGAGTACTTCTGTCTTATCTTCTGCCATAGTTTCACTATTCTTAGATGGGTTGTTGGCTTACTGATGGATAAGTAGATTAAAAGAAAGGGCTATGAGTTGCAATTGGGGAAAAAGCAAGGATGACTATTTGTAGGGAATGGTTCAAGTTGCATGAAGAAAAGAAATTGATTGGTTTTCAATTTCTTTCACAATCTCGCTTCTTGTTAACTGACTGGGGTCAATTTTCTCATCATTTTTTATCTTTCATACAGATGATGGAGGATGTTGTTCACTTCCTCAGTAAGGAAACTGTTGTTCAAGCAATTTCTCGGTCTGCCACCAAAGTATGTTTTCTTTTTCAGTCATTCGTTGAAGTTCTCAGTTTTAATTCATCCACGACTTCCCTGCAAGCTTTAACTACAGTTATGACCCAACAATAGAATATATACAGTTTGTTGATAACTCTGTTTTCAGTTGATGGAGTGGTTACAGATTTCTCTACCACTGCATCAGAGGCAATTGGTGAGATTCTATCATTGATTCTATACCACTGAAGTAACTAGAAACCGATGAACATGCTGCTCATTAAACACTCTTCATTTATGTCCCACAGCTTGCTTAGCAAACCGCAAAAATGCTACGGTTACCAAGTGTGAGTTATCAACTTTAGCTACTTCATGAAGAAAGGAAACAAAAAATGGATGATTTACTAAGGAAAAAACTTGTTTTCTATTTTATAGTGGCAGACAAAGTTTTGATCATTTCAAATCACGGAGCAAGTGGAGTATATCCACCCTGCAGCAATCTTGCTTATCAACAAGCAATCGATGATAGTGTTGACATCATAGACTGCACAATACAAATGACCCAAGATGGAGTTCCCTTCTGCATGCAATCTCCATACCTCATGGCGAGTACTAATGCTATGACTGCTTTCATGTCAAGGGCTAGAATGATCCCTGAAATCCAACCAGTAAATGGGATTTTTTTCATTTGACTTGAAATGGAGCGAGATTCAAACCGTAAAGCGTAAGTTTTCTTACCATTGGCTGTCTTAATTGTCTACCAGATGCATGGGGACTTGGTCCGTCATTGTTGCCAAATTTTTTGTATTTATTTTGACATTTAGCAGGGTTACATTTGTTGGGATAGAATTGGCTTGAATAGTCCCGTATCAACTAAGGTGAAGTTGTTATCTGAGAGGAGTTGTTCACTCCTTAATAGCAAGAAAACTCCAAGGTAAACTTGGCAAGGACCAAAGTTGATTCCCTTTAAAGAAGCTTACATCCTGATATAACTTTCCTTGTCGAATAATGAATTACAATGAATAAGAGTAAACGGTTTGTGAGTTTGTGCTAACTGCTAGTTTAGTGATGTAGTGCATCTTCGGCTACTAGCTAACTTCAACCCCACTTCAACACCTTGCAACTCAATGTTTGATTACTAAGGGCCAAATTGTTGAACCTGAACATGCAGCAACTGCTTCTCCTTCATCGTTCCTAATAATCGCCCCATAGCCTCCTCGGCTACCTTACAAGGACCTGTCAGAATTGAGCTTGAACCAACCATGTTTAGGCTTAATCCATGAACATTTGTTTCCCTGCTTGTGAAAGTATTCCATGTTGAGATGCCATCTTCACTCGTAACTTCTTAAAAGATTTGTTCAACTAATCGTAACCCAAACATTGTTTTGTTACCATGTAGTCTTCTGTTATGCTCTGGCTACATATGGTACACCGTTGCGTTAAATGCAACCTTCTTTAACATAGCGTTGAACTATTGCCTCTGAAATATTGTACACACCAATCACATTTTGTACTCCATTATTGCTACCATATACTGTAACCCAAGTAGTGCAACACAGAAGACCACACATACTTGGAATAAACCCACCCAAAAAACAAATGTTCCTCATATTCAATGGCAGCGTAACACAATAGACATACATCATTGCCCATTGTTCCCCCAACATCTCATTTTTAACATGGTTTTAAGCGTTAAGTTTGCTAGTAACTAGGTGATGAAACTGTGGCGAGGGATATTACCCGTGAACCAAACACTAGTCGACCAATTAGCTATGCGTTCCTTGTGCCTTAAAGTTTTGTAGGTGTGCTTCAAACTATAGTTCCCATCAAGTTCAACACTCCAAACAACTTCATCCTCTCGACAGCCACATGCCAGTTACCATTGCGGATCAATCTCTTGACGTAAAATAGAGTCATACGTGAGGAAGCCTATCCATAAGAATGTCGAGAGGGTGTCATGGTTTTTCCAAAAAAAGGTTTTTCCTCCATTACCAATTGAATGAAGTGCTACTGTGATGCCTTGGGTCTGCAATCAAGAGTTCTCCTCCGACACCATGATGCTTCCCAGGGCGTATTCATGAGGCAAAATTCTTTATTTTTTTACTAGATGATTTTGCACCTGTCACGCCCTGATTTTTGAGAAAAACGAAAATCCCAAAATCCACATAGGATTATCCGTTCCCCCAAAACTCGGGGCGTGACAGTTTGATATCAGAGCATTTGGTTAGCATAGGCTAGGGTAGAGTCTAGGTGATCCTCGGAATGTGGATATGGGTGTGTAGGAGTGTAGAAGTCATAAAGATGAAGTGACAATGTTGAACCTTGAAACTTTAGTATTGTTTCATTTTCTTCGTGAATCTCATGATGAGGCTTCATTGACTTGTGTGTGTGCGAGTAATCTCATTTATAATGTCGATATTTGCGTGACATTATTCCGTATCGTTTTCTTTTTAGTGGTTTTGATATCCGTAGTGTTCAGTTAGCACTTTTCGCGAATCTCGGGACGAAATTCCTTTTGAGTTGTATTTATTGTAACACCCCTATTTTTTGTGACAATAAAAATTTATGTACCTAAAATTCAATTGAAATTTGTATTTTTAAAATCTTCTTTCGTTTGGCAAGTCGTATTTTTTCGAAATTCAGTTAACTTTCTTACCTTCCGAATCTCGGGACGATATTCCATTTAACGTGTGTATAATGTAACACCCCTAAATTTTATAAAAACTAATTTATTTTATTTTGAATTAAATAAAAGAGAGTTACATTTAATTGAATTTAAATTAAAATTTTAGGGTTTATTTTTCATGAGTTTTATGGTGGACTGCCCTTAGAATTTAAGTGGGGGCAGATAACCACCCACCTTATAAGAAGAACAAACCCTATTCTTCCCCCATTCTTTCTTCCTCCTCTCCCTGCGTGTTCTTCCTCTCCTCATCCGGTGAGAACGATCTGTGACCGCACGTCGCAGCCGATCCCACCGCCCCAAAATCCTTCATTTCTTTTCTTTCTCCTTCCTCTTTCTTCCGTTTTCTTCCCCTTTGATTCTTGAACAAAAAAAAGGAAGAGAGATTCGCAGTGAGAAAGGGAGCTTGAGCAGACTATTCACTGGCAGAAATGGTGTGCGTTCGAAGGAGAGGGTTGTGAGCCCTTGTGGCACTACCGGCGATGGTGGTGGTGCTTGGGTCTGTTTGGTAGCAGGGAGGCAATCGAAGGAGAATGATGTGATCCCCTTAGCAGCGCCATTTGCTAGCAGGAAGAGGGGTTCGATAGGGGTTGCTATCGATGGTGACTACTAGTCTGTGGCGAGATGGCCAGAATGAGGTGTTTTGGCGGAAAAGATCATAAGGTGAGTTTTCTTCATTTTCCTTTTTGATTCCTGTATGAAGTTGAGAATGTTGGGTTGGATGATTAGATCTGAAATTGTGAGATTTGTTTCCTGCTTAATTGTTTGTGTGAGTTCTTCGTCTTCCATTCGATCTCTTTTGATTTCGTTAATCTTTTCGTATCGGTTGCTTAATTTGGATATGTGTTTCTGATCTGCGATTGATTTGTTTGGTTAGTGTGTTTAGTGGAAGTTTTTTTTAGGATTTGCAAATTTTTAGGGTTTTAGAGGATTGTGAAGATCTCCTGATTTGATTGCTGTTTTGTGTTGATTTCTTCATGTTGGAACTCGAGAGGTTTTTCGCTTGTGTGTGAGGATTCCACATTGTGAATTGTGTGTATAGGGAGTTTCATTTGTGCTGTTGAAACTTGTAGAATGTTAGGCAACTCTGTTAATGGTTGTTTTACTTGTCTGTGATTGGTGTGCGTTAAATCTTTGTATCAGCAATGGAACTAAAATGCTATGGAAATGGAAATACCACTAATCCTAGGATCACTTTTTCGATGACGATAGAGGTTTAAATCTTGGTTGGTAGAGTGTTCTGTTTTGTTATATAAATGTTTTCTTTATCTTTTTTGAATTTGTAAGGCTAATATCCAATATGTAATTAGGAAGTATCGTTTAACAAAATTGTATCTCTGTCCAATATAGTATTTAATGGGACTTTGGATCAACACTATTGTCAACTTTGAAAAGGATGGCAAAGTGAAAACACAACTTGAAAGTTTGGTGCCAAGGATTCTCGACAGTATGGTATGTGACATGAGGCATTCAAGTAGCTAGTGACATACTAATAACTCTGAATAAGCTAATAATGACATAATAAAAATGTTCATAACATAGACATCAGTGTGAGGAGTTCTTTAAGAATAGGTTGATAATTAAAGGAAATTTTAAGAGTTTATTGGGACTTGGCATATAATGCAAGAAAAAGGGGGAATGGAGAGTTATACCCATCCTACTTACTAATCGAGGTTTTGAAATGGATTTGCTTCTAGTTATTCGATGGATTGGATTTTCCATTCCTATTCCGTCATTATTCGGTTATTTGTGTCATCAAATTCTAGTGTATCTAGTATGCCTTGCCATCAGTGTTAATGTTATATCTCATCCAAACTTCTTTCAATTGAATTTGAGCTGTTTGTGCTAACTGGCTTGTTGCATGTCTATTCTAAGGTTGGAAATTTGGGTTCTGCAATGAGATGGTTTGAAGGAATGTCTGAAAGAGAGAAACTAAATAGTGACGACCAAGATGACTTACATCCAAATGGTATGGCTAAGCTAGTGTGTTGGAAGGCGTGAACTTTAATTTCAATATGGTTCAAGACGCTTCACTGAATGGACTTGTGTAATGGCCTAAAATGTCTGCTAGGGGATTATGGTGGTAGCTGAAATTAGGGTGTATTGGTTTCGTTGTGCGGACTGCAGCGTGATTTTATTGGGACTGTGTTACGAGCTGCAACTAGGATGTTTCCGGTTGAGTATGGGGAATGAACATATTGTCTATAAGTGGACAATGCAATATTACTCAATTGAGCATGGGACTAGCACTAGCCCAAATGCAATTGTTTATTTGTCGAGCTTTCACTTACTGGGGATAAATATTTACTAAAGCCAAAATACTTCTAATTGATTGTCTTGGATTATTGTCTATTGTTTTACTTTCATGTTTATTGTTAGTAGTCAGTATTGTATATTAAAAATAAAAATAATAAAAATAATAATTGTACATTTGCCACCTGTTTAGTGGTATATCATATTGTGGTTGAATAAGCAGGTGAATTTGTTCACAAGCGATCATTCAATGGTTATTTTTGTGTATATGTCTTTGTTTGGGAAAGGGTAGAACATAACTTTAGTTGGTGTTATTTGCGTATTTGGGTTTGGATATGTTTCGATCATGCATGTTCTTGAGATGTTTTTGCATTACTTTAAAGAAATTGGATCTACCTCATTCTAAGTAATTGTTTGCGAAGGAAACTCTGATTGAATTATGTTTGAGAAATTAATTTGTCAGGATTTATATTTTGATGAGACAAATTTGGATGATTGTATTAAATGCCACTTGACTAGTTAGCGAGCCTAAATTTCTTATATTGAATGAGCTTTGATCCCCCGTTCTGTTATAGAAAGGTTATATATGAAAAATGTAGGATGCCCAAAACAATGGGAGGATATCCTGATGAGATTGTTTATGATTTGGCAATGTGTCAAATGCTATGCTTCCCCAAAAGAATGGGTGGATTTACTTATGAATGACAAAATGTCATTGTGAAGGAAATTGAAATATCAAAAATAAATGATATTGGTAAACTTTTGACTCCTGAAAATTTAATCATCTGGAATTGTATCACTTAGAACTACCACACCCCTTTTTGTTTATTATTTTCCCTTCTTACTAGAGAAACTAAATAACCTGCGGGTCGTCTTGTGGAGGTGGGGCACCTATTTCTTATAGAGAAACTAAAATAACCTTCGGGTTAGTCTTGTGAAAATGAGGTGAATTTTTATACCTAAGATAAGCTTTGATATTTATCCGTAAAAAATGTGACATGACTTTATGTGCATTGATAGCCTAAGAGTGATTTTTTTTACTTATATAGTTAGGAGTATCCGGTGATGCATGCCTGTATGTGACGTGTCTCCACTTAGGCATGGATGACGGAGAAGTCATCATTTATATGAGAGAGGCATACGGGCATGTATGTTCGGCACGGAGGTGGTGCGAATGTGGTATCGTCTAATTGATCAATCCGTTAAAAGATAAATCAAATCCAAATAAAAAAATGAATAAATTAAGTTTATATTGTTTCTAACTATTTTTTCTAACTCTTTTCATGCAGGATGGCAAGTCCACTAATATTTCTGCAGATCAGACTTGCCATAGTCAATTTCTACAGCGTAAGTACAAGTAAATGCATATGTACTTATTAGGATGATGACATGATTGCCTCGTTGAGGAACTAAATTCTTTGAACTATGTTTTTCTTGCATGAAATTCTTGCCTCATTGAGGAACTACCTGTTGGTGTGGTTGTTTATTGTTTGGATTTAGTTTGATGTTATCACGTGCAAATTTTATTGATTTTGGGATGAAGATTTACTCACACCAGCTTTATTGCTGACCCTTTAGCCACGATCAACAATTGAAGAAAAATAAAAGTTTAAAACTTGTCAAAACATGATCACCCTTAAGTTTTCATCATTCATACTTACATGTCTAATCACCACGATCAACAATTGAAGAAAAATAAATAAATATCAAAATGTTGGTTATGAGAATCGAACTCATGCACTCTTTAAGTCATAAAAATTACATTTAAGTCTCAACCATTAAATTTTTATATTTGAATAAATCTTAGCAATCCTTTATCTTCAACCTCGAAGACCATCATAATCTGTAATATAGAATATAGATTAAGACGTAGAACTTTCAATTAGGCTAGAAAACCCCATTCAAACCAAGCTTGGGCTAGCCAAATGTTTGTTTATGGGCTAAACAATTGGGCTTTGAATACCCTCATAATGTGGGCCCTCTCTTCATTCAAACTTCAAAGATTCACAAAGAAAAGAGACTACTAAGAAAGTGTGCAAATCAGATACAGTGCACATGAAACTTTGCTTTCCAATAGAAAGTGTGTGAAACATACGTTGTTGCTAACTAATTAATTTAGCATTCAAAGTTGGACCTGCCTTCTTCATTCAATTCAAAAGAATAAGCAAACGATTTCATAGAAAATACAGATTTTTTTACCTACGAAGAAGTTGCTATCGATGTAATCAGTGACTGTAGCCTCTTACGGAGTTCCCTCGTCACTTGTGTAGACAAAAAGCTAAAATGTGGTTCTCGTTTAACCCCACATCACTCTCATCGTGTTTTGGTGCCTTCAAAGTCCTCCATTAGCCACTACAATGTCCTTTACTGACCTTATGGTTTGCTCTCACTTAATAAAATTGGTTTTACAACCATAATTCTATCTATTTATTGTACTCATAAAGTTATCGTAAAACTCATTAATATATGAAATTCTCCAATCAGCTTAATATGTCCTTGAGAAATACAACTCAACGATTCCAACACAATGCTGCCTAGATTTTTTGGGGAGTAATAAAGAGCGAGGGAGAGACTCGCTCCCTAAAATCAGGGATTTTTGGGTTATATGAAGGGGTGAACTTATTTGAAAGATAGAGACATTCTACCATTCCATAGGCAATGTCACATCATTTTGTTTAAAACTTATCAGAACTCTGTTTTTTTTTTTTTTTTTTTTTTTTTTGGCAGCAGCAGAAGTGTATAATTTGATCTTACTGTTTATAAACCGTAGCTTTGCATTATAACTACAAACAAGCCTAACAAATCTACATAATATCCTACAGTCCATTCTGTTGGGACTTGATTGGAATTGATCAGCATTACAAGTGGTTATAAAAAATAAAAAAATAGATGAAAGCAGCTGTTGTTCCGTGAGGCGATCTATGTTCCCCGCGGCTATTGCAATGTCCATCGAATCCGTCAAGACAAACACTTGTCGCGGGAAAATTTTCATTATGTTTATTGGATGTTGAAAATCAAGAGCCGTGTTTGTAATTTTATTTCAATAAATATGAAACTTGAACTAGTGATATTTGGATTTGTATGGCCTCAAGATGAGGGACGGAGCCACATGGAGGCACTTGCCCCCACTGACTTCAAATTTTTATTTTTATTTTTATTTTAAAATTTTTTTTTATGGCCACCATTGCTTTCTCTATCTGTTTATTGCGACACCGGCAATCGCCCCTTTTTGCTTGACTTAGTTATTTTTTCACCATCGCTATTAACAACCAGCAACCACAACCTCTTTCCTTCTTTGAGGAAGAAGTTTAAAAAAAAAAAAAAAAAATTCTCGATGAATTTGTATCTCAATATCTAGTTTTGTATTTTATTCATAGGGTTTTTTTTAGAGATAGATGAAAATTTTGATTCGTTAATTTTTTTTTCAAGATACATGTTTGTATCTCGAGGTTCATCTGTAGGTTATTGTTTGAATGACATTTTGGTAATCAACGTGAGCATTTTGACAGTCAATGCACGTTGATTGCTAGTTCTGGGGGAGACTGTAATAATGTTCACTGATAGGCCATAGGGTAAGCTCTAATTAGCTATTTATGATAGGTGACAAATCGCAATAACTCAATTTTTTTGTCCACATCTAATTTTACATTTGAAATTAATTTTTACCAATTAATTTTATATACCAATTTGATTTGTCTCCCATATATTTATCTTTAGTGCTCCTACAAAGTAGCTTGTTGGATTCATTTTCTTCCCCGTAGATTAGATAGAGTTTTGTTTAGCAATTGATGTTTTGTATAGTTATTTATGTATTGTTTAAATTAATTTTTTTTGTTAAAATAATTATTTACTATATTATCATTAATTAATTATGACTCATTACTCTACCCCTTCAACATAAATCCTAAATTCTGGCTCCATCACTGCTCGAGATCAATATGAGCGCACACAGTCTCACGAAAATATGGATGGAGGACAACACTCTGAAACGGTCTACTGCATATGTATGCTTGTATTTATATTAAACCTTTATTTTTCCCCAATTTCATACATCACATATAAAGCCAATGAAGTAAAGTATTATGTTAAATTTGGAATTTTGTGCAAACTCCATTCGAACATTCATTATTGCCAAATCTACTTGACACTTGGAAAATTGCTGTTGTTATAGTTACTCTTATTAACACCATTAGGTAAACCTAAACAACATATTTGGTTATGTTTCGTGTAAATATGTTTGTTTTTGTTTTTCACATCATCAATCTCGCTTACAAAATTTACTATAGATCCGAGTTACTAAAACAAGATAAAAATTAGCACAAAAATATACTCAGTAAGTGGTAACATAAATTTTAACAATGTTGAGAGGACATTTGTTTTTTTTAAGTGCTTAGAAGTTAGAAGTTATGAACGAGCTTCTGAATGAACTGTTTGTTTTGCTTCTAAATGAGCTGCTGATTAGAAGCTGTAAAATTAAAAGGTGTTTGTTTTTAGGTGCTGAATATAAACTGTTTGACAATTTTGCCCCACCGAGCTGAAAAAATTTATGATATAAATATTGTTCTTAAAATCATACCCAATAATTATTCAAATTCTAGAGAATGTTACAATACATTTCATTACAAGAATATAAATATGACCAAGTAAATTTTAAAAAATTATTAAACCAAATTTATTACTAATATTTCGTTTGCAATACAATCTCGTAAATTAACCATATCAGTCACTATCAGTTTGCTCGGGTTCCTCATGCATCAAATGTTCAGTGACCCAATAATTGATACACATAAGGTATAAAAACTTGAAAATATACATGAGAGAGAGAGTTTGAGAGATGAAGAAAAACTTGAAAATATAGATAAAGAAAACAAAGATGAATGAGAAAAATGAGATAAGTTTCTTTACCGAGTCCTTGTGAAGGTAGGCAGAACGACAATGCTTGGTGAAGATAATGAAGTTGTGTCGTCAAAATTTTTAGCCCTACTTATTTTTAAGAATATGGGGGAAACAATTGTTATTACAAAATTATGTTATGGTTATTGTTGGAATAATTTTTTACTCAGCAATCAGTGCTAAGTGATCAGCACCTCCCTGTTACTTACTCCAATCAGAAGTAGAACTTCTGATCATAACTAAAAACAAACACTCTCAACAAGGTGACCCACTTTTTATCAAGACTCTTGACTCCATTTAGAAGCAAAAACAAACACCCTCTGAGAGAATAACTTCTACCCGAAAAATAAGGCTCGATTTGCTCTCGGTGAAGAGAAGGTTCGATCTCCCCCTCTCGATGCAAATATGGTAAGGAGAAGCCTGCAGACATGATCTTTTCTTGGTGAGGATAAGGCTCGATCTCTCCCTCTCTCGATGTAACTCTGGTGAGGAGAAGCCCGTATGCAAGATTTGGATTTGGATACTGTGCTCCATCTGCTACTCATTTTCCATGGCAGCTCTGCTGGTTGCCAATGGATAACCACCCTTAGCTGGGCTTGGAGGCGGCTCGGCGGAGGTTCCCAATCATCGCAATACGGGAAGATGATGATTCAATTGGGCAATGACCAGGAAGAAATCAGTACTGACAATTTGCTAAACAGAAATTCTAAATGTCGAGGAAGTGGGCGAGGAAAACAGCGAGGGAAGGGCGGTAGAGAGGGTGGGACCGTCCACCCCCTTGGGATGCTTGACGTCATTTTTTGCTCGCGCATCCCGAAGGGGATGGACGGTCCCACCCCCTCCACCGCCCTCCCCTCGCTGTTTTCCTCGCTGGTTTCCTCGACAGTTAGCAAAGCTCTTTGCTAAAAGATAATGTAGTTGAAGTAGTGTACAATGAAGTTGGATAAGGCACTATCAAGAGCCAATCCAACCTGAAGTGGGCTCACTTATTTGGTGGAAGTAGGAATTGGGAAGAGGTGGAGTCTCCCATCTACTATTCAAACCTCATGATTGAGGAGGGTGTATTAGTAAGCCTACCAGGTATTTGAGAAAATGCCAAGTTGGTGTAGACAGGAAGTGGAAACCAAAATGAGAGACCTCCTCCATTGAGCCAAGTCAATATAGTTGTAGACAGGAAGTGGAAACCAAAATGAGCTTTTGAGGTGACATCGAATGGAAAAATTATTTTCTTCAAGTTCACGAATGCAAATGATCGAGCCAAAACGCTTGAAGAATGGTCATTCAAAGTTAGGGATAAACTCATGGTGACTAAACCATGGAAGAAAGATTTAGGGTGTTTAAGAAAGGAGATCACAATTCCAGTATGAGCGCATATCTACAATGTTCCCACATGTATGTGGTCAAAGTAGGGTTGAACTATATTGCTAGTTTGATTGGGAAACCTATTAGGTTTGATCGAGCCACCTAAACTAGAACTCGTCTCACCAATGCAGCAATTTGTGTGGAAGTGAAGCCAGATAAGGAGCTCCCAAACCTCATAAAGTTAGATATGGGTAGGGAGGGAAATGATTTGGAAGAAATTGCAATTGACTATTATTGGAAACCATTGATGAGTTTTGAGTGTTGTGTTTTTTGGGCATGACAAAAGCCAGTGTCTGGCGAATGTACATGACAAAATGGTGGAACAAAAAAAGCGAATAGTAACTAGAAGGAAGAACTTTGAAATGAATAATCAACTGAATCGCGGAAGAAACAATGACAAAGAAACTAAAGATCGTGTTGCATAATGGGTTTAGGCAAGAAGGAAGTCTAGGCACAACAAAAAAGATACGATGGATGAGAACCTCAGGTTGGACAATAATTATTTCAATGTCCTGCAAAGTGTTGATGTGAACAATGATACGAAAGGGACAAACAATATGGAACCCTTATGTGTAAATCCAGTGGTGGAAGAAGGCAGGATTGAAAAACATACTAATACTTCTGGTCAGGAGATCGTGCAAGGTGATAAAACTCAAATTGAGAACATAGACCAGCCCTTGAACGAGGTTGTCCACGAGCCAAGTATGGACAAAGAGGTAGATTAATCCTTGAACAAGATTGTCTATGAGTCAAACATGGACACAGAAGCAAATAAGTCCTTGAACGAGATTGTCCATAAGCCAAGTATGTACACAGAGGTAGATCAGTCCTTGAACGAGGCTCTCAATGAGCCAAACATGGACATAGATATCCCTCAAGATGAAAGTTGTGAAAGAGATGAATATGACAATTATGACGAAAGTCGTGAAAGCGAACACTACGAGGAAGGAAGTGATGAACCAATCTAAAAAATATACAAAAGCATGGAACCAGGGTTTTAGAGTAAGCCCTCGAAGATCAACTCGAACTAGGAAAATGAAAAAAAAAAATACATTGATGATGAATCGCCCGCTGCCGCAACAAAAAGAATGATAACTTTTAAATTACCTTATCCTTATTAAATAGAGCATGAATTGCCTTTATCTAACGATATTGCCGCAACAAAGACTGAGGAGTCCTTAAAACCCTGATATTTTCTTAAAATAAATTTCCATAAAAATATTTTTTGCCAAAAATAAACTGAAAAAATAAAAAAATCACACACAAGGAATTATTTTTAGGACAAAGAGTATGTTATATACGTAAACCTAGTTAATTTGCAATAAACCGGAGATACCAACAGGGGTTAGCGTTGCCCACAGAATACAGAAAGGGTTATAACCGTCATTCACAATCCTATAATTTTATAAGACTTAAATAACCCTATCAATTTCTAATATTTCAGAAGAAATAGAAACTAAAAAGTTTGGAAAGTTAGGACAGGTACAGTGGTATTTTGGTAAATGTAGAGAATCTCATGAGAAAAAACCTGGCAGGAGGCATGACATGAAGTAAAGGTTAGAGAAGAGAGAAAGAAAGAGGCAGAAGAGAGATCGCTAGCGCGCTCGTCTCTACCGCTTCACACTCGTGTGCTCCGATCGGTCTTTTCCGTAATTTTTTTTTCCAACCCAACGTACATTCATCATCCAAACCCTAAATCGCCCCCTTTTTTTTTTCACTCTCCATACATCAATCAATCCAATTTGTTTTGTTTGATCAATTAATCAAGAAAAGAAAAGTAAAGAAAGAAACCCTAGTTTCAATGACGAATGTGTCATCTGATTCTACTTCTTCTTCGTCTCCTCGATTGCGAGGAGGAGGCAAAAATTTACCATCTCCTTGGGCTACTATAGTTCGTGGTGAATCAGAATCGAGTCCTCCTCCTCCTGCTACTGTTTCTCCATCTCCATCTCCATCTCCATCTAAGGGGATTTCTTCTTCTAAGGAAGCGGCGGAGAAGGAAGTAGTTGTTGTTGTTGATTCTGAATCTTCGCCTCCGCCACCGACTCCGAAGGTTTCTAGTGAGACTGTTGTTGAAGAGATGGCGAGAGAGGAGAGTCCTGATCATGGGAACGAAAAGGCGAAGAAACCGGCCTGGAACAAGCCTTCCAATGGAGCTGTTGAAGTTGGGAATGTTATGGGGGCTTCATCTTGGCCTGCTTTGTCTGAGTCTGCCAAGGCTTCGCCCAAGTCTTCATCCGATTCTTTGAAGAATCTCTCTGATGGATCTACCGCTGTGACGCAGGTTCTGTTTTCATCTTCTACTTGTTTTGTGTTTTTGCTTCAATTGCAGACTGTTTATTTTGTATGGAATGTCTTTTTGTTTGATTGGTTTTAGGGGCCTGTTATTGCATCTGTTCCGCAAAAGCAAGTTAATGTGAATGCAAACCCTAGTTTGACTCCGAACCATCAATTTTCAATCCGGCAGAAATCGTTTAAACGGGGTGGTGGGACTGGTAGTGGCAGTGGCAGTGGCAGTGGGACTGGTGGATCTGCTGCTAATGGTGGAGGAGTGAGTTATGTGCAGCCACCACCACCACCACCGCCACCACCGATGATGGATGTACATCGGAGTGGTAGACCTGGGCCTTTGTTTCCACCAGTGCTTCCGAATTCTTCTCCCAGAGATCCTCATCACAAGAACCACAATTGGGAAAATGGACCAAGGGGTTCACAGTCCCACATTGGTGGTAATGATCATTCTCATCAGCGTAATTTCAGAAGAGGCAGCAACGGACCGCATCCGCGAGGGGATGGTTCCAACCATCGACGTGATCAGGACCGTGGTAATCACGATTGGCATCCTCACCGTGGATTTGGTGGTAGAGATTTGCATGTGCAGCACAGAGGTGTTCCTAGGAACTTTATTAGACCGCCACCTCCACCTCCAAGTCCTGTACCATTTATCCCTCCGTCTGTTCGACCATTTGGCAATCACATGGGGTATCCGGGTAAGTTTTACCTTATCAATTTTACGATCTTTTTGTCAAGATTATGTAAAGCATACTAATTTTGTAATTCTCATCAGATATTCAGCAGATGTATATTTATCAATTTCAAGCACCTGAGTCCTTCAGGGGTGTACCCATTGTTCATTCAGCACCCATTATGCTTGTACCTGGGTCACATGACCCTAATATGCTTGCTCCAGAACTCAATTTGCCTTCCATTTTAATGAAGCAAATTGATTATTATTTCAGGTATAACAACATTTTGATTTAATCCAATATGGTGTAAGCTTTTGAATTTTTCATTGTATTTTTGTTTATAAATAATGCTTATATCTTTCTGAAGGCCCGGGGCTTATACAAAATGCCTCAAGGTTCAAGGAAAGTCTCTAATTTTCAAGAAGAGTTGAAAAAAGCTTAAGCCTTTATGAGGCAACCTTTTTATGCTCGTGGCTAAGGCTTTTGCATCTCACAAGGCTCCATTTTTCCCATCTCTTTATGTAATGACATTACATCAGTCTTTTTAGTCGCATAAGTCTTTCTTATTAAAGTGTATCTAGATGAACATCCTAAATGACAGGTATTACATATTTTTCTTGTAGGTTGTAGCCCAAGCTTCTACTGGCCATTTGCAATTTGTATTACTTTTAGTCTTTTCTTCTTCATCTCACCTTATTCACTTGTCATTCTACCATTCCCATACATTCGAAACAAGTAACACTTGTTTGTTGTGTTGTTTTGGAATATACTTTCTTCTCTTCTCCGATTGTTTTGGGAACTTTCTAGATCCAATTCTTCCACTTAAAGTTGGGATTTGTATGATGGACGCAGTTCAATACTGAACTTGTTTCGGGTGAATTTGAATCTCGATCTTTACTTTAGAATCTAAATTTTGGATTGCCATATCTTATCTATGTTGTTTCTTTTGGGATTTCACCTTTTTGAAAATATATTTGAGAAATGCATGCTGATTTTCTGTTTGTTTTTCACTGCTTAGTCAATGTTTGCAAGGCCTTTCCTAGTGAACACATTTCGACATACCTAGCTTTTAAAAAAAATATTTGTATGGTATGTGATGCATCATTTAATCTTTTAATTATTTTGTGTAGCCCGGAGAATCTATGCAAAGACCGTTTCTTGCGAGGACACATGGATGAGCAGGGATGGGTTCCTGTGAACTTGATAGCAACCTTCCCACGGGTGAGTTATTTGGGATGAATTGATAAAAATACTCGTTCTTTAGTTGTTAGATGTGCATAGCTATCTTCTTTCTAGGGTAATACTTAAAATGGGAGAATACATTCTATATTCTTTTCCCTTTTCCTGTTTTCAGTAATTTCCATTTATGTTTTGGCACTTGAATTTTTGAAATGCCAAAAAAGAACTTTGGGGACATAGTCAAATGAAAGGCACTAAGTATATTATATTAATTTATAATATTACATGCTACTGATCTTATTTTATTTTTATTTTTATATTTCTCACCTGACTCCTGTACTTTGCATTGTGGATTGATTGAATATTTTCGGATTCAGATGAGCCATTATAACTTTAAGGTATTGGAAAAACATCATGAGCTATGGAAAAAAAGATTGTAGTCACTGTTTTTTTGCTTGTATGTTTTGGTTTGGATATTTTTATCGGTTGGTGTTAAATTGATTGTTGTTACCGTTTATATCAATTGGTATTAAAGCCTTTGAGGTTCTTGATATTTGAAGGCGTTCTTGTGTGTGATTCAGTCTATCTTCATTGTCAGTGATAGTTTGTGTTTCATATCAGATTGTCAACTTGTTCTTGTTGGAAATGATTCACATGTGGTAACCAGTTTGCAATTAGTCCATATCAGTTTATCTATTTTGCATCCTTGGATACATGTAAATCCTCACCAACGTAGGATTTCAAGGAGAAAGTCTTAACTACAGTTGAGATTTTCAGTGCATTTGTTGTTACATTGCCTCAAAACTTTTGAATAAGTAGGCATAGTGGTTTATTCAACGTAAGTACTTGTTTGTAACCCAAATTTAGTTCAACTCTTAGGGTTGTTTGCTTGTTTATGTATTTTCCACAGGAATTGGATTCCAACTTTCATGATATCAATTTTCTAGTGGTTTGTTGCACTTTAAAGACTCATAATTGAGTTATGCATGTAACTTATTTTTTCGTCTTTGACGTGAATTCAACTTCTAGACCCCCCTTCTGTGGTGGGAATCCAACTCACCGGAAAATTGGGCTATGCTTTCCACCGTGGAACCATTTAATCCTAATGAAAATTCAAGCCTACCCAAGGAATAGAGCAGCTATCTCTGTCTTCTACTTTGCAAAGGTAAGTAAAAATAAAAAATCTGGTTCGTTGTCTCTTGTTTCTCTCCATCTTGAAATGATGGATTGGATTCATTGAATGAAAACTCAATTTTACTCTGATTAATCTGCTGCCAAAGTTGAAAGGTGTGAATATAATTGGACTACTTCATCCTATAACTCTGATAAATGTAGTGCAAAAGGTGAAAGGTGTAAAATAAATATAGTTGGCCATTTCTTCCTGTATGTTTGATCTCTGCTATCACGAATACCATTTCTGAAGTGCTAGCCTGATCAACTGAAGGAAGTCTTAAAATGATAGAAAGTAGCCTTTAGGTGCAAGTGCCGACCAGGTATTTGTTTGTATTTTAGACCATTAAATAGGGAAAACCAGGTATATTAGTTTTGCGTTTTGTTGGTAATAGATTGTTTCTGATCTAAGGGTTAATTTCTCCTTGGTAATGTCTCTTATGGAAATGACATGGCATCTATGCTTCATTATCTTATGACCTAATTACTACATTATAAATACTCTGGCCTTTAATTAGGGCATAAGGACCGTTCAACATGGGCCCAAGACATTTAGAGAAGCACAATGGAAGTGGTGCTACATCTCCAAGGTAGGAAACATTACCTTGTAAAAAAAAAAAAATTTCTGGTCTACCTCTGTCATGAATCTTCACAGTGGTATACCATTATCGCCGTATGGCTGTGCAAGATGGAGGCCTATTATGAATCTAAAGCAAATATTCAAGTCCCATACCTTTTTCAAAATAAATAGCGGTGTATAGGAATATTTTCGGGAAGATATCTGACTCCAAGGTAGCTGTTGGGGGCATTTATAATACCTCAAAGAAGCAAGAGGGTTCAGTGTTTCATTTTGTGAAGTTCGAAATTGTGAGATGACTTGGATAATTGTCCACTGTAGAATCTAATTATATACAATTTGCTCAAGTGGGATTAGTCATCATTAACATATTACGTTTTTAGGTGAATTTCATGAAGAATCAGTTCATCATTTTTTTTGCTTGTCCATCTTTATGACATTAAAAACATTTGTCAGCTGGTAAGATCATTATAACTCAATTCTTGCCTAAGGGAAGGGGTTATGGGAAGACTAGTGATTGCTATTTCGGCAGTACTATGGAAAGACCACAAAAGCTGTATTTTGAAGGCAAAAAGCTAGATGAAAGGCACATTCGTAAAACTATTTAGGATCTTTAATGATTATGGAGAATGACGGGGATTTTGAGCGATTGCTCTTCAGTGATTACATTTTCTTTTGGGGCTCATTGTATTAACCATAGATGTTTATTAACTATTGTTATTATTAGTATATTCTTGTTTTGCCGATAAACATAATAAAAAAAATCACTAGATGCTACATCCATTATTATTACCAGTAAACCTATTAGATTTTAGGAATATGAAATCATTATCAAGTACAACACCTGGCACATTTTCTGGAAGCTTAACTATTATTGTATAGTTCAAGTTCACGTCAGAAAGGGAAAAAAATTGTGAGAAAGGATGGAAAGAAACCCTTGAGGAAGGATGTAAAGATGCAAATAAAGCAAAATTGGATCAAATAGAACAATCATTGAACAATGTTAGTGAGAATCTTACCATGCATCCTTAAACATGTGTTTGAAACATAATAGCAAGCATTTGACATGTCATTCCGATGCTTTCAGCGGACATGCCAAACTAGTCTCATTCCTTCAGGATGCTATCTCTTGCTTATAGGAGCCTATATCTGTTACATTGCACATGTTATAAATGCTTAATGATTCATTATTCCAGTAGCACACGTCTATATTGGGTGTTATCAACTAATTTACTTTATGTTGAAACAATTGAAAAATAAATTTGCCTATAGAGGTGGTAGAAACTTTGTGTGAAGCATAGTGCATTGTTGGTCTCTGAGTAGAAAGGGAATATTATTGGACCTTAACTGGAGTCTTTCAAGGTGTTATGAGTGTTTTATGGGATCGGATAAATCGGCGTGAAATCGGTGAGTCGGCTAGAAATCAAACCATCCAACACGTCGATTTATCGCTGGATATAAAAAACCCTAACTCAAATTGATTCAGAAAACAATCGATCGCACATGCGATTGTACTGGAGAGAAGGATAAAGAAGAACAGAAAGGAAGGAGACCAAAGAAGAAGAAGAATGTTCGAAGTAGCTGCGATCTCAATGCACAAAAAAAAGAGAGATTAGAAGAAATCGATCACAATTCACAACACACAACGATGGACCAGAGAAGAAGAATACGAAACATAACAAGAGAAGAAGAGATTAGCAGGTGTTGTGCGTGTCAAGTTGGTGCGATCGCACAAGACATAAGATCATAAGAGAAGAATGGAGAAGAGAAGAAGGGATTGACCGACCTGGTATTGCAAACTTGGTCTTGTTGGTGTTGTTGTTGTTATCCTGTTGGGGTTGTTGGTGTGTTGCTGTCCTGTTTGTGTTTGTTGCCCTGGCTTTGTTGGGGTTGCTTACTTGCTATCAGTTGTTGGAGTTGCTATTGTTGGTGTTGCTGTATTTCTTTTGCTGTGTTGATTCAGATTGTTCCTAAACAAGTCCAGGTACTATAATTGTTGCAACCTGCAAAATTAAATTTATTTGATTAATTAGTAAAGTAATATAATTATAAATTATTCAAAAGTAAATTAGTAAAAACAATATATTTACAAATTATAGTAGTAAATGTATACTTTGTAAGGATAAAAAAATGTATACTAAGTAAACTATTGTATACTTTGATTAATTAGCAAAGTAATATAATTTACATTAGTGAGGATATAAAAATGTATACTTTGAAAAAATATACCGATTAAATCCGATTAATTGTAAATCGGTCCTGGATCGTTCGGGCCCGTTATCCGTTTTAATTGCATAGGTGTTGGCACTAGAAGAGTGAAAGCTATGAATAGGGGTGCAACTTGGGGGCCAGCCCGAAAATTTTGGGCCATGGACTGTAGAATATGAAATCAGACAACCCACGTTTCACAATTTTTAGCCTGATCGAAATTTGGGATGGGCTTGGAGACTAGAGTATCAGGAACTCGTGCAACCCGAAAAATTTGAAGAATTTAAATATTTTATAAATTTATGATCTATATTACGTGATTTATAGGAAATTATAATTTTATGTGATTCATAGCTTGGTGGTTGTGCTGATACTCCAAATTGTTGTAGGTCATGGTCTGGACTGAATTCGTAGCCCACCCAACCAACCCAAGTTGCTGCCCTAGCTTTGAATGGTCTTAGAGATTTTAGGCTTTGAAAGCCTCATCTTGATACAACAAATTCTCTTTAATGTGATTAAGAGGACTTGCAATCTTCCCCATATTGTTGATGTCAATAAAATACTTTTTCTTTAGTTTTGGAAAAATAGAAAGAAAAAAAAACTTGTACTTTGATCCATATTGTAGTTTAAAAGATGAACGTGGAGGAGATATGGTAGTTTTTTTTTTTTTTTTTTTTGTATCTCTTTAGTTTTCAAGACAAGGACGTGACCATTGGATTGAACAAAAAAAAAGAACTTGAATTAGTTTTTTAAATTTATTTTATCAAGGTTTTAGAATGTGAAAGCGTGATGGAATGCGTTGCAATGGACTGACGCATGAGGTTTAAGCCGTCCGTGTGTGAGGCGTTACCTTGAGAGAGAACTATTATCAGGACTTGCAATCTTATCTTTATTGTTGATATCAATAAAATACTTTTTCTTTAGTTTTGAAAAAATAGAAAAGAAAAGCTTGTACTTTGATCGATATTGTAGTTTAAAAGATGAACGTGGAGGTGATATGGTAGTTTTTTTTTGATCTCTCTAGTTTTCAAGACGATAATTGACTATTGAACTGAACAATAAAAAAAACTTGAATTAGTTTTTTAAAATATTTTTTGTTTTTTAAATTTATTTTATCAAGGTTTTAGAATGTGAAAGCGTGATGCAATGCATTGCAAGGGAATGACGCATGAGGTTTAAGCCTTTCGTGAGTGAGGTGTTTCCTTGAGAGAGAGCTATTATCAAGTTACAAGTATATGAGGTTTAAGCCTTTCGTGAGTGAGGTGTTACCTTGAGAAAGAGCTATTATCAAGTTACAAGTATATGAGGTTTAAGCCTTTCGTGAGGTGTTACCTTGAGAGAGAGCTATTATCAAGTTACAAGTATATGTATTTACATACAAATAATGACGAGCAAAATATAAAAGAATGAAAGATTTAATACATCACGATTGTATTTTATATTTTTTAAAAATTTCATAAATACGTCTAAAGTATTTCTCTAAAGGCATTTATAAGTTGTAACAACTTGGGATCTTCTTTAAATAGAGTCCAACTTGCATAATATATGTGACTAATTGGTGGACAACGTGCGACCTGGTTGTGTTATTAATTTAAAAACTTAATTAATTTGACATAAATTGAGTGTAACCTGCATGCATTGGCAATGAATTGTAGGAAAGGTGTAAGGCTTCATAGTTAAGCCTTGATACATTTGACACGTTTAAGATTATTCGTTTTGATATCATGTACCTTGATATATATTATAGTTAAGCCTCGAGCCTCCCCTTAAGGTGTAAGCTTCACACATCTTTTAAAACATTTGTTTTGATATCATCACCAAATTTCTTGCACACATAACTTAATCTACTAGTTGAGTTGTTGTGTGCAATTAAGATGTAGTGTACAGTAATAGTAAACCATTTGTGTCTAAAACTCCAAGTATTTAACAGATTAACAACCTTAGTCACTGTGCCTTATGTCCTATCCTTCTGGACCCCATCATCTTTCACTGTTCAACAAATTCAGCCATAGATATAAGTACTCGACTCTGCTCTCCACCACTGGCTTGGAAAATCCAGTGGATCTTTACCTTCAATCAAGGGGAAAGGAAGAAGGGTGGGATTGGGGGTACCCTACGCAACAATGCATCCTTCAACCAAGAAGCTACACTATCCTAATTGCTTGGGAAGTTCCTTTCAATTGGCTTCCACATCCCTTACTAATTGGTAAAGTAGAAAACCTTTACTTACACCCACTGACAGTAATGTGGTTCCACCTGTTCAGTGTAGTCAAGGCGACCGCCTAGGCACGCCTGAGGCGTGTATCAAGGCGTTTTTACAAAATTCTGCCTTAAAGTGAGGCAATGCAGTGCGGTGAAATGAGGTGTCTGCCTCAGACCGCCTCGCCCCACCTCATCGCCTCAGTTCAAAAACTGGTTGTAGCCAGCCCAATTGCAACCTACTTGCCCAAGGTTTTATATTTCTTGGTGTAATATTTGATAAAAACAAGATAAAACATTTTTAAGTTTTGATAAATTTGTGACTTTATATTATTTTTTGGAGACCATGTTTTGATCAATATGTGATCAACATTAATCTTGATTTTTCATAGCCTAGTTCAATGGTTTTTATGCTTTTGGAATACCAGTGATTATACTTGTGGATTTTTACCAATAATTTCTTCTAACAAATTTTCAATATTCTCAAGTTTCTATTCTTTCGAGATTATTGATTTTTAATGATTTAATGGATGTTTGCAAGTTACTTGACACTTATGTGGTGCATCTTTTCGCTATGCTATGCAACTTTATTATATTTTCATTTCGATTCTAGGTAGTTGTGTGACTTTTTGTACATATTTGCTTATGATACTTATCAAAATGATGATGTACTATGCTTATATTTTCAATTTATTATAAAAAATCTTTAAAAAACATTTTGATTCTAGATAGTTGTCACTTTTTGTACATATTTGCTAATGATACTTATCAAAATGATGATGTATATTACTATGCTAACATGTTTCAATTTATTATAAAAAAAAATCTTTAAAAAATGTTAAGACCGCCTCAGTGAAGCGAGGCATTAATGCCTGTCCGCCTCAACTTCTTAACTACAATGCTCCTGTCTTCAAAATGGAATCAACACAACCCCAGTTGAACCCAGGCAGAATCTATCCCCCACCCCAAAAAAAAAAAAAAACTTTTTGAATTGATAATCATCTCAGTTTCTCGATTCAATTTGGTAGCTGATGGAAGAAGAGTGGAGGGATGGCTTTTCACCGACCCCAGGAAACAGTACCATCCTTCCAATCTTACTGGTGTCCCTCAAGACTGCAACAGTTCTCCAGCGTCTTTGATGGATAAGAGGCACCAATTAGCGCATGTCCATTTGTTCCTACATCATCTCTAAGGGTATTGTGCTTAATCCTTTCCACCCATGAGTGTCCAGTTGAGTGTTCAATTTTCGGAGTGTCCAGCCCACTGAATAGATTCAATCTGTCATGTGCTATCTTCAATTGAACTGAATTTTGATGGAAGAACATTTAAAAAGTCATAAATGCAGTACTTGATTTCCTTTTTACGTTTTGTCGCAAGTCTTGAATTGGCTGAATGAGTTCCATTTTCTTCTCTTTCTTCCTTCAAAAATCACTTTCACTTTTAAATGGATATTCAAGTGTAATAAATGATCCCTGACTATTTGGTTACTCTTGGCATTTTGCCAAGTACTTCATTTTCACATGAAAACACACAACAAGGAAATGCACAGTTGATTTTCGTATTCTATGCTAAATATATTGTGAGCCTAGCTATACTTGCCTTCAATCTATTGCCACCCACATTTAAGATCACGGTCACATGGTTAAAGCCTCACCCGGGGAAATTGTTTGTGAAGTGCTTACACTTTAATTGACGGTGATATTAGTGTTATTGTGTAATCCTGTTTCAGCTTCTTTTTATGTTGTCCCTGTGAAGTGCTTAATTGTTTGTGAAGTGCTTACACTTTATTTGACGGTGATATTGGTGTATCCTGTTTCAGCTTCTTTTTATGTTGTCCCTTGTGTGTTAACCTTTAGCTTGTGTATATAGAACCACAGAATATTGTTTAAACTTCCTCTACTAGTCTTTTCTGGATGATAATCTATTTGCCAGTGTGCCTTTGTGTCCACAGATACAATGCAACATGATTACTGAAATTAGACACTTCCATCATCTCATTTTCATAACCTGTTACACATAAATATTTACTTACTAACTTCTAACTTTGTTTTACCAATGACAAATGACATTAACAAATATATTAGATGTGCTCATATCTTGCTTATTCTTCATGTTTTTCAGGTCCAAGAGTTGACAAACAGCATTCAAGATACCAACAGAGTACATGTTGTTTTGGAAACCATGCGTAATTCTACCATTGTCGAAGTGCAGGTATAAATCATATGAATTTTCTATTTATTAAATATGTAGGCTCACAGTAGAGATGCAAGAAAGCTTTATTTGGGGATTCCTTGGTCCTTAGATCCTGTTCTAGTTTGCTAGTTTCTTGTTTTGGGGAATTTATGTTCACAAGAAGAGATTGCAACCTACATGTGTTCTTGTTTGTGTGGCATGCATCAAAAGCACGTTCATTTTGCAGTTCCATGTTTTGGGGTATTGAACTATAAGGAATTCAATCACTGTCTATTATTAATTTTATAATAGCAGATGGGAGTAATGTAGTAGTTTATGTCACACGTAGTCTTTTAGTGCAAGAATTTAAGCGGTTGAGGTCATCAGTGGGAGGGTCCTTTTTCTTCTTGTTTGACTTATTTCTTTCTCTATTAAATAATCAAGCCAAAGTTTGTGTTTTTGTTGGTTTGCGTCAAAGGGTTCTTTAGTAATGATATGATATCATACTGATATTTCAGTCTATCAATTCCTTGTGGTATGTGTAATATTTGCTTCAATTCATGTTGCAGGGTGACAAAATAAGGAAGCGAAACGATTGGATGCACTGGTTGTTGCCACAATCTAATCAAGATATGTTGGCCAACCGTGTTCAGAATATTGGATTGGAGGGTGGAAATTCTAGTAATGGTAGCATTTCTAGTTCAGATGGTCAATTCCCAAGTAGAACGGGTCTCAAAAATTGAATGGAAGGAGAGAGAAGACACCACAGTAGTAGATTTGGTCTATCACTATTTGATCAATTGGTGGTGGATAATTGAGCGAGTATTGTGCTTTTCTTGGAAATGGTTTATTTATGGCTCATCGACTGAAGAGAATATGAGAGAAACAAAGTAGATATGTGAGGTACAAGAAAGAAACAAAAAAAAACCCAAAAAAAAAACAAAAAAACAAAAAAAAAAAAAAACAAAAAAAAACAGAAAAAAGCAAAAAAAAAAAAAAAAAAAAAAGAAAAAAAAAAAAAAAAAAGAAGAGAGAAACACTTAGGTTTGTGGTTCTATAATTTAGTTCTTTTGTATAGTTTCGGCTGTCCTAGATTTACGGTGTTGATTTCTCATGCCATGGTTGGGAAAGTTTTGGTGGGAACCAAGTTTTGAGGTGATTTCCCGCATTCTTACTGGTTTTCTGTGGTTTGCCTTTTATTTATTTGATTTTATCGTCATTTACTTTGGTCAATTAATCCATGTCTCCAGGAAATTGAGGGTGTTGAGGATCAGAAACCGCGTGTTGTTGAGAGCTTTAAACTGGTTGGGTTAGTTTTTCTGGATGTTGCTACTGCTGCGACTGTACTAACCTTACTTCCATTTATTTTCTTTAATTTTTCCTACCCTCGTCACAAAACATTTTTAGCATAACATATACATACATACATTTTCTTCAAGATTCATTGAAGATTGTACTTCATAAATTTAACCCATGGGGGATTAAAGTTTTTGATGGTTGACATGTGCTTAGTCTTTTTGAGTTAATGATTGTTTTTGGTGGCGGGTCTAGATTGTTTTTAGTGGCATGATTTATTATACTAATGATGGCACGAGTATGGATTTTCTGTTCTGAATGCTTGATTTGAACAACCTTGGTCAGATTGTGTATGAATTGAATATGTCCTGCATTTTTCTTGCCATATATATCTGATTCACTGCATTTGGTAATATTAAATGATTTTAGCCATTAGGCATTTAAGCAGTTCTATATCGCTAGCAATGGTGGAATGGATGTAGTAGTATTGTTATTATGCTACATGGCCATGACAACAGTTATCAGCAATGGTTTTGACATAAGCATTTTCTATATCATCTTCTACCGAGGGGTTGAGAGTTGGTGGTCTAGGTTGCGAAGTAGCACTTTTTGAAATTTTAAAAAGGTAATTAGAGATGCTGGTGATCTAAGGATGGGGTTGTGAACTTGGTGCCTTTTTTACGTTTCTTTCTTTCTTTCTGATAGTACAATATTTTCTTAATAAACATTTCTTTTTCTCACAAAGATTTCGGGCATGATTGAGTTTGTATTTGCATCTCCATAATATAGGTCATTTAATTAAGGTACAATGTAAACCTCAAATGTTGGATAGAAGGAAGGATGGGTCGATGGTGCTATAACTTTCAAAATGGTTCAATTTTAAAACAAAATAAGCACTATGCTTTTGAACCAACTGCTTATTACTTTCAAGTCTGAGCTAGCTAGGGTTTTTGTCTCTGATGTAGAATTTATGATTCATTCTCCCAACTTGTGTGGCCATAAAAATAAATGGAAATTCAAGGCCTGATCAAAACTGTAAATTTTGACTAAGATTGGATTGTTGTTAATTTAAATGGCGACTCACATGGCAGAAAGAACAATTTCCTTTTGAATTCAACATTTTTCTTTTTCTTTTGGAGTAAGTTGTCGTTATCAACTTGGCTTCTCGGCGGCCATGTAGGCTTTGACGATGGTGTGGATTGGTGAAAGTGTTTCTTTCAGTACCTCTGATCTCTGGTATCTAATGAAAATGAGACACAATGGGGCAAGTACAAGAACCTCCATTTCAATCATCTCAAATAAGTGATATTTTCAGCAAGGAAAAATGGAACTCAATAGATTCCAATGTTCGGGATGTCGCTGACTCCACTAATAAGATGGGACAAAGGACGATATGTATCATATCACCCCAACCTGCACACTTGGACTGCCCTTTTGCAAAGAAAACTCTACACCCAAACCTAAGGCCCACTCGTGTATGTCGAGCGAGCTTTGCTAGGGGTCGAGGGAGGGAGTGAGGGAAAGGGGCGAGGGGTCGTACCACCCATCCACCTCGAGATGAGTGCATCAGCCTCAAGATGCGCGATGTCGCTCATCTCGAGGCGGATGGGTGGCTTCCACCCATCTCTCGCCCCTTTCCCTCGTTCCCTCCCTCGACCCCTAGAATTTTCGATGTTGAGCGCATGAATGAGGAGTTCGCTTGCATATAGTGACTTGTCAAGCCCTTGGAGTTTGCCTTAAGCCATATAGTGACTTGTGAAGCCGACACACATGAGATGGAAAATATGAGTCAATATATCCTGATGGTTGCTTCATATATACTTCTTCGGTAAGCATACCATGCAAAAATGCATTATGTACATCAAATTGATGACGAGACCAGCCATTGTTGATAGCAATAGTCAACACTATTCGAATGGTGCAAGGTTTGACAACTGGACTGAATGTCTCACTATAATCAATACATCCTTCTGGTTGAAGCCTTTTGCCATTAACATGGTCTGTGTCGGTCAACAGAGCCATTAACCTTGCGCTTCACCTGAAATACCCACGTATAATCGACAATGTTCATGTTCGGCGTAGCAGGAACCAAAGTCCAAGTCCCATTCTTAATGAGTGCATTGATCTTGTCATCCATTACATTGCGCCAAGAAGGATCGGTAGCTGCTTTAGAGTAACGAGTTGGTTTTTCAACATCTGTAACCTACAAGGGATGTTTAGTGACAGTTAAACACATTTTTTTAATAGGCTTCTTATTTCCATCACATGCTCGAGTGATCATATGATGTAGTTGCGGATCAGTGGGAATACGACTATGGGAAATGGGTGCAGTAGGTGTAGAGATAGGCAAGGATGATGTTTGCGGATCAACTGGAATAAAACTATGGGAAATGAGTTTAGTAGGTGTAGAAGTAGGCGGGGTTGATGGTTGCTCATTCAAAGATGGAAGAGGGAGTGGAGGTGGGGAGTGTAAATGATGATTGTTCTTACCTGTGAAAAGATTACCATTGCTTTGAATGTTCTTATACTCAGTCGAATAGGGGAAGGAACTTTCCTAAAAAACTACATGGCGAGATATGTAAATACGATTGGTAGGAGATGTAAACATAAATACCCTTTGTGAGCACTACTATAACCAATGAACACACAAGAAAGCGAACGCGGTGCAAACTTATGTTTATTGTATGGATGCAAGTAAGGATAACATAAGCATCTAAAGACGCGCAATGATTTGTAATCAGGTGTACGATGGAATAACAACTCAAGTGGAAACTCGGTGGAGGTTTTTGAAGATGGAAGTCGATTTATTAAATAACAACTTGTGCTGAAAGCATCTGCCCAAAATGAAAGAGGGAGAGAAACATGGTTCAACATTGACAAACCAGATTACAGAACGTGTTGATGATGTCTTTCTGCAAGACCATTTTGAGCTGAGGTATGAGGACAAGAAAAACGATCGAAGATCCCTTGGCTATCCAAATATGAAGTAGATTTTCGATACTCACCTCCATTATTGGATTGAAAAACTTTGATTTTATGGCCTATGAAATTCTCGATTTTATTTTTGAACAAAATGAAAGTAGATAAAGCGTCAGATTTATTGACTAATGGAAAGATCCAAGTAAAGTGACTAAATTAACAATAGATAATAACGAAATCCATTGCGAGAAACAACGGGGCATGACCCCATAAATCAGACACGATTAAACTCAAAGGTTTGTTATAAGAAGTTGAACTAGATGAAAAAGGTAGTTTCCTACTTTTACTAACATGACATGAATGACAGAAGGAAACTGATTTATTGGAAATGGAAAGACTATTTGAATCTACAATGCATTTTACTATTCGAAGCAATGGGTGACCAAGACGTTGATGCCATAAAGGCAATGACTCTGAAACAAATGCAGAACTGGAAATTGTATTTGACATATCTCGAGCATGACCAAGACAATAAAGTCTTCCTCTATTCTGGCCATGCACAAGAACATTCCCCGTGTAGCGATCATTCACAAGAAAAAACATTGGGTGGAATTCAAAATAAACATCATTATCTTTGGAAAATTGTGAAATTGAAAGTAAGTTTGCGGAGATTCTAGGCACATGATAAATATTTTTTAAATGAAACATACGAAGGGGGTAGAGAAAGATGTTATACCAACATGGGCTATGGGTAAAATTTTACCATTCTCAACACGGATCTGATCTGGGTCACCATATTCTGACCGAATGTGTAAGTTGTTCAGAGCAGAGGTGAGGTGGTGAGTTGCGCCACTATTAGGATACCAGTTGCCATCAGTGAGAGAACTAGGCACAACCACATAAGCCATGGAAGGAGAGCGAGCAGGTGGAGCCTGAATTTTTTTTTTTTTTTTTTTTTTTTTAATCATAGTGGTGCAAACAATCCGTAACAATATGATTTTTCTTGCCACACAATTGACAAGGCCCTGAAAAAATTTGCACTAGGTTGAGGTGAAAGATGATTTTGAGATCGATTAGAGCCACTCATGGAGAATGATTTGTGGTAGATCAGAGTCACTCATGGATTTCCAAAGGCAGCAAAGCTGTCAGAAAGTTGTTTGGTATGCAAGAAATATGAACATGGTTTTAGAACCTTTTATCATAATTTGAAGCTCACGTCGAATTTGCATTATTCGAGCGCGAGACCTGGAGGCAAATTGCTTCTCAAGGGCTTTCCAATTAGCACGAGAGGAATCAAGTCCAACAACCTGTGCAAGTACACTCATTGAGAGTGAAGAAAGAAGCTATCGAAGTAATACTTGGTCTTGCTTTTGCCATGCTAGGAAGGCAAGATTGATGGTGGCATCGGTGGGGATAAAGTATGAGGAGGATAAAGGAGAGTCCCATCAGCGTACCCTTCAAGTTCACATCCCTTCAAAAGATGTTTGAATTGTGTAAGCCATAAGAGATAATTCGTATCATCGAGTTTGACAAAAATCAGGTGATGGATGTGAGTAGTTTGTAAGGAATTGGTAGGAACAACAAAGGAAACAAGTGACGAGTTGGTGCATTTTCAGCCATTATGAGAAGAGAGAAGCGTGGTTTAGGATACTTTAGACGTTTGATACCAAGTTATATCTAGCATATATCAAGGTTGGGGTCTACGAAATGGGTGGAGTGGAGTGGACTTTTAGTCTCAATACTCCCCCTCAGCACAATGACTGAAAAATACCTCAGCAATTGTGCTGGGCGATAATCCGATCGAACCTCCGAATTTTTCGAACCAAAGCTCTGATACCATGTTAGATTTGAATAATGGTTTTCACACCTTATTGGGGTGTTTGAGTGTTCAATTTATAATTAAATTGATAAGTGATACACTGTCACAGTTACAGATATGAGGGGATTAATTAGTCTTTGTTACAAGTTTGAATATTTGAAAGTGTTAGTGTTTGAAACATCCTTTTAACTCTTTCTTCTCTTGATGAGTTCTTTGATTTGAGTTGACTTTGAATATTTGAAAGTGTTAGTGTTTGACACATTTTCTAACTCATTTTTCTCCTTACGTGTTCTTTGATTTGGGTTGTCATTGTTTTGATGTGGTCCAACATATCACTCTAAAGGGACGACGCATGCACTACTAGAACCATAATGCTTGTTGTTTATAAATAACATTACCATAGTATGGATTTTATATAATAATCACGAACTACATTTGATGTCTGACATTACCTACACTATGAGCACCAACATCTTTGGTGGAAGACTTCATTAACTTGTTTACGTATTCATATAGCCACCAACCATGATTCACCAAAATTGTACTTCTGCATGTTCATAGGTTCATGTATAGATGCTAACCACCAAAAATATATCTTAACCTTTTGCGTTTAGCATAACAACGGTGTCAACACAAATAAAAAAGAAGGTCCTAGCCAACATTGTCACAACCTCAAGGTTTGGAACCTCCTTTAGCACTGGGATATCAATTCTACGAATTAGATCATTCAAACGCTCACCATAATACCACCACAAGATATCCAATCATCTATAAACTCTGGGATGTACCTCCATATCTTGCTGATGATGTTCCACTACGAGTTATTGAATGATGGTAGAGTTTTCCCTTCGACCCCTACTAAAATTTCACTGAGACATGTGAAGTCATATGGTGTAAACCTTAATTCACAATTTGGAAATTGGAACATGTGTGTTGTATTACACAATCGTTAGGATATATTAGTCGGAATGATGAGATGTTATGTCGAAAATGTGTTGCAACCAGGTGGAATTTATCATAGACTTGATACGTGGATTTTCTTTCAACTTCTTGTAGTGGTTGGCTGCATGATTCCAACACCCTCATCATCGATAATAGTTCGCGATGTTCCTATCCACCCAATGCCTACTAGCATGCTTACAAGTCTATGTTTCCTCATAATCAACCAATTTTTGAAATTGGGTAACCCTTAGGGAAAGTATATTTTGTGTGGGCGGCTACACATTTACTGCATCGAAGCTTTCTCCATGCTCGTATGTACCCCAATTTCGCGTAAATTTGATAATTCTTTGTGCACGTGGTTGAAAATTTGGTTTAGACATCTTGTTGAACACTTGGAATGCACAACAAAACCCACCTAATAATGTAACCAAGTTGTAGATATCTCACTCCCCACTTATTGTAACCTTCCCCAGCGGAGTCAGGATTGTAGATAAAGGGGGGCAAACCGTACATAATTATTTATGAAAATATTAAAAAATTGGATTTTTACAATCATATTTTGCAATCAAGGTGACATGACGTGATCATGAAAAAATGATGATTAATTCAACCATACAAACAAATACATGACATGATTAATTCAATTGTAGCTAGCTAATTAAGAGCTTCATTTTTTACTTGAAGAAAACAGAAGCAGGCATAGTGGTATAATATGAGAGTTGGCAAGGAGCAGACCTCTAGCTTTCTTTCTGACTTTGAGGTAGCAGGACGGTATAGTCCAAGTCCAAGGAGTAGTAGTAGCAGTAGCTTGACTGGACTAGATGGATTCAAGTGAATTTGTCGAACAACAATTTTATTTTTGGAATCCTCCTTCCTCTTCTCCTTCTGCTTTATCTGTCTGTCTGTCTCCTCTTCTTTGAAACTCACTCCTGAGTCAGAGCCTCCGAGGATAACACTTACACAACCAACCCACTTTCTTTTGTCTTTCGAAAGGGAAATATATGTGTGTATAGAGAGAGATAGCTTTCTCCTTTTAGGCTAACTCAGGTGAAGCATACAAACAACAACTTAACTGAATTGACCTACGATCATTGTGTTTTTTCAACCGCCCCAAACCCAAATGATTACTTTTAATTTTGAAAGACCAGCGAGAAAGCAAAGCAGATCAGATCCCAACCCTCAATTAATCTAATGTGTTAACTAATCTTTTATCACTCTTACCACCATATGCTAGCTGAGTCAGAGGTAAGATAATCCTAATTCTTTTTTTTTAACAAAACAAAAGAAAATCAATGATGATGACGATGTAAAATTTCCTCCGCCGGTCCCCAACCCAATTAAATTTTTTAATATTAATATAATCACATGGAAAGCAAATCCATTATGTATGGTACCTCTCTTCTGATTTCTTTGTTGCTTTTTGCGTGTGTCATTTTGTGAAAATTTAAAAAAAAATAAGGATGCCAATTGACCCCTTGCCTAACACATGGATCCGCCCATGTCCCCCCAAGTAACGCAAAAAAAACAAAAAAACTGAATGAAAAGATTCAATATTGATTGAGAAATCAATTTTTTAAAATCCAACTTTGCCCTCTTGTCACTTTTTCTGCTCTTTTGAAGCAAATTGAGATAAGGAGGGCAGGACACACATCATTTAAACGTGTGCTTGGAATGTCAGTTGGGTTAAGCGACAAGTCAAATAACGTTTGAATTGTTAGCGTACTGAGAGGGTGGTTTGATGGCTTAGTTGAGATAAGTCTTTTGTTACAGTTAAACCCTCTATATTTAATTTCTCATTTTACAAATTAATAGTTCTATTTATTTATTTAATCAAGTAAAATTCATAAATTTATTTATATTTTTCAAAAAAAAATTATATATTGTTTAGTGTACATAACTCAGTGTATCACATTATTTTATGAACATTTAATCAAGTAAAACTATTTTAAATAATTAACACTGACAATGATTTCTCATCTCATCTCAAAATGACCGATGACATAATGAAGCATAAAGTAGATGCCCTTACTTGTGTTGCAAGTTGATATGGGCTTTTGTTTTTTAGCAGTAGTACTTTCTATTAGTACCACCAGAGGCGCCTCTCCAATAAAGATTCGAGAGCAACAGCTGTCAAGTTAGGGAAGGGATGTTCTGCACTGTTGGATTTTGGTCCTCGAGATGCGTAGGATTGATAGCAGTTGATGGTGGCAGATGTCATGAGGTACAACTCTCTGCACCTCTCTGATGCCACAGATACAATAATGACACATTTCAATGTATCAGGACAGCTTTACTTTTCAATGTACTAGGACAGCTTCACTTACTAAGAGGCAGCATCCTCCTAGTTAGGTTAGGTTAGCCAGGGATTTTGATTTTATTTTTCGTAAGTTGATTTTAAAAAATATTTTATTGTGTATAAAAAATATGTTAAAAATTTAGTTGTAATTTTAAAGTTATCAATATGATTTGAGCATTTTAAACTCTTACATAAGCATCACAAGATTCGCTTGTATAACAAAAGTTTAATATTGAATTACGTTTATAATGGGTTAAAATATACGAAAATTGAAATTTATCTAATGAAAAAAAGAAATTTCGGTAACTAAAAAAAAAAAAATATTTAATGAAATTTTGACATTTTTCGAGAAATCGCATTCCTTGGGTTTGACTCCTTTTGGCTTCGCACGAGCCATCCAACTTATGTAATGCACTTGAGAAATGTTGGGGTTAAGGCTTGATTTCAAGATATTTTGGTCTCTCGTAAGCTATACAACCACTAGGAGGCACTTCTCACTAAATTTGCATATTTGTATCATTGAAGAGGTAGTATAAGATAAGGTCCTATTGTAACCAAATTTTTGCTCGGGTGGTATGAAACGACCTTTCCTCATATTTCGTTTGCGTTTTTGTGATAAATATATATTGTTCCCAGGGTGTTGTACTACATCCTCAAGAGTGACATTATCTTCTAAAAAAAATGGGTTTGTAAAAATTAGTTTTTGTCTCTAATGTGCCAATACATATTTTTTAATAAAAAAAAATATCAATTGTGAATGTCCTAGAACAACCATTACAGGCATTTCTAAATGGATAGAGAGTCATTCCCAATTTCTATTAACACCAAGAATGCTTGTGTCAATCTTCCCAATTTTTCCTCCATGCGCACCTAATCCTAGGTTGCAAAGAAAAAAATAGTAAAAATGTAAAATAAATGTGGGAGAAGGCTTCTCATGAAAGTCAATGTGACTTATTGACTAAGTCAATGCACTTGGCTTTGCCTCTCGGTGCTACAACTATCTTCTTATCTAGTCAAGTGAGATTAGCAAGTGCTATATAAAAAATACTTGTGAAAAGAAAACCCGTGATACCGAAAACCCCCTTTTTTTGGTTTGCTGCCGCCTGATAATTAATTCAAAAAATTTTAAGCATGGGGTAGTGAGCTTTTGACACTAGTTTCCTCTTTAAGGTTATAACTCACAATTTTTTTAACCTACTTTGTGATACCACTACTATTTATTTATTTTTTTCTGATTTCTTTTATGTGAGTTACATCCCTCAGAAACAACAAACAAGAGCAACAACATGTTGCTGTGTATTGTCCCACCTCATTGTCGCCCCTCGTTACCCCCCCTTCTCTCTCTCACTTTTTTCTTTTCTTTGTCTATCCCTCTGTTTTCTTTTCAATACAATAAGAGTACCAGCAACATTGTTGTTCCTCATTGCAGCCCCTCCTGTTTTCTCTCCTATCTTCTCTCTCGTTTTATTTTTCCAAACAACAAAAACAGTCTCGTCGCACATTGGCTCGTGCAGCCCCGTCTTACTGCGAGATTCTAACCCAGTCTCACAACCCTAGTTGTGAGATTTGGCTGCAAGGTGACGTGGTTGTTTTAAGAAGAAGAAATCGCCAAAACTAAAAGAAAAATAATGTGTGGTGGTTTGTCACGACTCGATTCACATTATATGATATTATTTGCTTTTGACTTAATAATCCTCACGACTTTAAAACGTGTCATCATGTCATAGTTGCACATCGACAATGCTCATGCGCATTCTCACTTTCACGATTTTAAACACGTCATACCAAAAAAATGTAAGCTCGGATATATATAGCTCACCCCTTTTTTCCATCCCAGATAATGTCAGACTATAATCATCTTAATAGCTTGCCAGCCTTACCGCTCGCCCACTCAAGATGTTATACGGTGTCAAGATAATGTCAAACTATAATCATCTTAATAGCTTGCCAGCCTTATCGCTCGCCCACTCAAGATGTTATACGGTGTCAGGTGACGGTATTAGACAAAAAATTGGTGGCATAGGACATAAAGGTGGAGGGTGATAATGTAAAAAAAAAAAGGGAATATGTGGTGTCAAGAAGTCATGCCAGAAGCATATCTGGCTTAGTGTGGATACTCTAACAAGGTGGAACATGTTCTACTGCCAATACATGGCCACTTCAAATTAACCAAATTGGGAACACAGTTGGTGAGAGAGTATGGGTCCACACCAAAAATAGATGGAGGGTGAGACAACTTGCATACATCGTACTATCTTTGCTTGCTTGTTCCACAAGTAAATTTTGAAGGAAGTGAAGTGGTACAACTACAAGAAAGTGAAGATAAAAACACAGAGATACAGCGAATCACTAAATCTATGAAAAGGATTTCAAAGCTCATTCATGAGAGAGAGGTTGATAGAAGCATTTGAATGTAGAGTGTGTAAATATAATAGAAGAAAAGAAGCAGAAGCAGAAGCAGAAGCAGAAGCAGAAGCAGTTGATTCCATTCAACTTTTACATATTTGTGGAGTAAATAATAAAGAATGAAAGAGATTGAAATGATGCTGGTAGAAGCAGTAGTAATATTGAGGCTGATATACAGGATCTCCATGGTAATGGCCCAATTAAGATCACACCCTAAAATGATTAAATCTTTGGGGAATTCCTTCCGTTGCTGGTTAATCTTGGTTTCTCCATCACGATCATTATTAGAGTATTTTTTGTGCCATTGTCACTTCACGTATATTTTTTTTGTTAAATATTACGTAAGTAACACCCTGCCACCAATCTACACTTTCACTCTCAATCAATTTTGAAGTGTAAATCTATTTTAAAGTAAAAATATATATTTTAAATTTTAGAATTATACTCGGTCAAAATTTAAATCAATTGAAAAAAAAAATGTTGAGTATGAGTTCTCACCCGAACTTGAAATCCGCCTAAACATATATTTCAGGGTTTGTAATTCAATGTACATTAAGATATTCGTTTCATTTTTTTGGTATAATTGGTCCATTTCATTTCTTTGAAAAATACTAACGACGTGAAATACATTAGATATTTTTGAAGATATTTACGCGCATTCTTTGGTGTTAACTAGCTTTTGGGAACATGATGAGGTTAAGATATAATTGCAGTTTTAGGGTGTATGTTTGAATTTGCTAATTGTTTGTGTTAACAAGTTTGCTCTTAAAGAGGCTTTTAAAACTTGTATGTGCCATGGGATAGAAATGCGAGTTGCCAAGGTAATCAATGGAATTAGGGGTGGGCACGGTCCGGATCGGTTCCAAATTTGAAGGAACCTAACTCGAACCGTTTACATTTTAACGGATCCGGTCCGGTCCGGATCCCTTCATTTTGATAATTGGAACCGAACCTAACTCGAACCGTTCTAAACGGTTCGGTTCCTACGGTTCCAAACGGTTCCAATCATATTCATACAGATCATACAAAAAATTGATCCATCATATTCATACAGATCCAATCAAGAACAGGAAAAATTGCATTAAAAAAAAAACAGAAAAATAAATGTTGATCTGAGACATTTTCGCCATCTGAGACATTAAAATGAAAAGCACATACATATTAAAAATTTCTAGCTAAACCTTATGATCTGAGACACAGAGAAGATCAACATTTAGCTAGAAACTTCATCCTCCCCGCCATCTGTTACTGCTGCTTCTTCTCGAGACAGAGACAGAGAGAGAGAGAGGAGAGAGAGATCTCCTGCTGGTGGTGGTTCTCGCTGTTGCTGCTGCTTCCTCTTCTCGAGACAGAAACCGAGAGAGAGAGGAGACGGATCTCCTTCCTGCTGCTTCTTCTCGAGATAGAGACCGAGAGAGAGAGGAGATATGCTGCTTCTTCTCGAGACAGAGACCGAGAGAGAGAGGAGACGAAGATCTCATGGCTGCGCTGCTGCTGCTTCTTCTCGAGACAGAGACCGAGAGAGAGAGGAGATGGAGATCTTCTTCTCGAGACAGAGACCGAGACGGAGATCTTTTGCTGCTTCTTCTCGAGACAGAGACCGAGAGAGAGAGGAGCCTGGCTGCGCTGCTGCTTCTTCTTCTCGAGACAGAGACCGAGAGAGAGAGAGGAGCCTGGCTGTGCTGCTGCTTCTTCTTCTCGAGACAGAGACCGAGACCGAGAGAGAGAGGAGCCTGGCTGTGCTGCTGCTTCTTCTTCTCGAGACAGAGACCGAGAGAGCTTCTCGAGACAGACAGAGAGAGAGAGGAGAGAAAGACAGAGAGAGAGAGGGGGTTTTGGTGATTCCTTCACGTCTCCTCCTCTTCCTTTACTTATTGGTGGTAGGTTTTTAATAAATGCAATTTGAAACGGGTCCAATCCGGACCGTTTCGTTTTTAAAAACAGGAACCGGGACCTGACCGTTTTATAACGGACCCGAACCGATCCGGACCATATGTAAAAACTTATAATTGAAATCCGGACCGTTTAGAGCAAAACGGTCCGGTTCGAGTTTAACCCGCGGATCGACGACCCGTTTGCCCACCCCTAAATGGAATACAAAACCTTTGCAAGTGCCAATAACTGAGGATGTTATTATTGTGCAAGAAAAAAAGTATTCTTGGGTTTGCCGGCAACCTAATGAGTTTTAGGGAAAGTTAAACAACACTATGTAGATCAACTAAGCATGGATTATCATCGTAGGCAAATGCAACGGTAGAAAGGCTCAAAGGTGGGCTGCTGTATCACCTAATTCTAGTTATTTTAAATAAATCTCAGATTAAATACTCTCAAGTAGAAGATTTTGATTAACCCTTGCCATAGTAAAATAGGGAAATTTGTTGCACCAAATTAAATGTCATTTACTACTTACTACTCTGAACTGATTTCCATAAATGTCTTGGCTATAGGAAAACAAATACTGCATTTTTTTCTTTCTCTTTCTAGTAACCTCATTTGTCCACAAAATTCTACATATTGTAGCCCTCACTTTCTATGATAAAGGCATTTTTGTGGCTAGTATAGGGAAGCCCTAATCACTCCATATGGTATGGATTTGGTGAGCAAATATAGTGGGGAACCCAAAATAAGGATATGTTTGAATGATGTGGTTCTTGTTTTGAAATAGAAATATCTGAATGCCCAAATCAAAAGGCATAATTATGTAATTTCCATGTCATGAGTTGATGGATGTTTTGCTTCACACATTCAAACAACTGTTACGTGAGGGATATTGAATACTGTGGATGAATAAGACACCTCGTGGATGTACGATGTACTGGGGGAAGTTGTTTCACACTAGGAATGAAATAAACAACATTTACTCATTTGAACAAAACAAGTCCTCCTCACAAATTAAAGGAACCACCCTTTACCAAAATGTCCAAATCTTTCCCCAACACACACAGTATAAATCACTCCCATTTATCGGTTCTCTCCAAGTGATGTGGTCATCAGGTGGTGAAGATTAGACAACCACTACATCAAGACCACCACTTAACAATTGCAACGACAACAATAGATTCTTCCATTTCCTCTTTCACAAGGTCTTCATCCACATCTTCATCACAACCCTACTCACCTTTCTCTGTCTCACCATGGAAGATATTTGGAAGGATATTAACCTTACATCTCTCCAAGACAAGCCCACTAGAGGAGGGTACCTTTCAAAACCCAATTCCCATACTACCCTTCAAGGTATGAACCTCCAAGACTTCCTTGCAAGACCTTTTAACAAAGACCAAGCCCTAATTGCATCCAACTCTAACATCAACAGAAATGTCAATCACCTCTTTGGATCTTCACCACCACCACCACCACCACCACCACCACTTCCACCTCCTTCACCATCTCAAATCACATCCTTGAACTTGAATTCAGGGTCTGATCAGTTCAACTACATAGACAAAACCCCTTCATTAGGCAACCCCATCTTTGATGCCTTTGCTGCTTGTTCTGTTATCTCCCCTTTCTGCAAGAAAAGGGGGTCTGAATCTGAAGAGAATTCTGGAGATCATAGACATAAGAGGATGATCAAGAACAGAGAATCAGCTGCCCGTTCTAGAGCTAGAAAGCAGGAATGTCAAGTTCTTCTGTCTGAATTTGTTTCACTTTCTCGATCTGTCTCCTCACACTCTACTAGCTAGTCTACTAACACTTTCTTTTACCTTTAAACAGGCTTATACAAATACATTGGAGCAACAAATTACACAGTTGACAGAAGAGAATGCAAGGCTGAAAAAAAAGCAACAAGAGGTACAAAACAAAAAATTAAAAAGAGTCAAAACACAATCATTCATACATAAACACCCACCCCATTTCTTTACTTCTTTCATGATTAGATAAAAAAAAGACCCTGATTGGTTTGTATAATGTCTTGTTTTTTGTATTGGCAGTTAGATAAAAAAGCTGCTGCTTCTGCTTCTGCTTCTGCATCTCAACTTCCGAAAAAGTGCAGTCTCCATAGAACATCAACAGCCCCATTTTGAGCACACTTACACTCTGCCTTTTTCATCCTACTATATAATAGCTTTTAAGATAGAGTGGGATGTTTTGTCGGTATGTTTGTGGGGTAAAGAACAGTGAAGGGTTGTTGTTTAATCAATGTGGAAAATGCTGGTTGTTGGTGTAGTGGTGGGCGTGCTTGTTATCCTCTCCTTGTAATTTTTTATTTTTATTTTTATTTATATTTAATGCATCTATTTTGGTTGTAAGTGAAGCAAAAATCATGTATGGAGGGGGAAGAAAGAGACCATTTCTGTATGTAAAGAAATGTGAGGAGACACAATTGATCATCAACCACTACTATTCCTTTCTCTACTATATTTCTGCTTCCTTTTTCATCATATGCTAGTTTTGGTGCAACCTCTATTTATTTTTCTTTCCTTAATTGTTTGGGTTATCTTTGGTTGGGCCCATCATGGAAAATATTGGTGATTTTGTACCTCTTTTTATTTTTTATATTAACTTGTTTAGGGGGAACAGCTAACAAACATGAGCCATATGCATAAAGTCATGCAGTGATATTTTCATGATATTTCTCTGAGCTCAGTTGTATATTGTAATATAATCAAAATCTGAAATAATTAAACAAAAATGGGGGGGAGATTGAAAATTGTAAAAGATAAAGGGGAAAGTTGGGAAAAAAAAGGAAGAAAGTCCACTATGTTATTTATTTATATTTTCTCGTAATCAAGGCGAGGGATAAGGAGTTCCATTTGACAATTTGTCTCCAGCCTTAAAATGATGTACTCATCTTCAACCTTAAACACGCCATTTTAAGTAGCACTTGAACTGTTCCCTCTTAACCTTTATCGAGATATTATTTTTGGTATCAAATTTATTATTTAAAATCGAACAACAATCTAGAATAGAAAGAGTAAAAAAAAAAAGGCTGTTGTTAAATAATATTATCATTTTCATTTAAGGACATTTCAACCTCTTAATTTTTTAATGACACCACTAACTTTCTGAAGGATATAACATCATCGAAAAGAACCCTAACCTTTCTTCTCCTTCATCACCTCGCACCTGCTACCTTACCTCTTTCTCCTCCATCAATTATCATTGCCACCTCTCATCACACCTCCTATCATCTTTTTCTTCTTTTTCTCCTCCTCCTCCTCCTCCCCCTTACTTCTTCTTCTACTCATTTTCTGTTTTTTTTTTTCCTTCTTCTACTCCTTTTTTATCTCTGCATTTTTTTTCTCCTTCGCTCTCGGGAGGTTTTGACAAGTGAGGGAAAAACTGTCTCCCGTGAAGGCTCATGTGAATGGAAAATCCACACCTACATAGATTTTTTTGCACCCATCCCTCGCTCCCTAGAAGGGCTGTACAAAGAATGAAGGGAAATTCTAAATGACGAGGAAAGGAGCGAGGAAACGAGCAAGGGAGGGGGGTGAAGCCGTTTATCCTCCTCAAAATGTGTGAAAGTGCATATTTTGAGGCTCTTTTGCGCATCTCGAGGGAAGAGAACAACTACACCTCTCCTCCCTCACTGTGTAGACTAGGGGTGGGCACGGGACGGGATGGAAAAAACCTAATCCCGACCTCGTCCCATCCCAAACGGGTTCGGGACGGGATCAGCGTGCTCTCATTTTTTGACAAATTACTGCTTACCCAAGACCCAATTTGCTTAATTGAAAAGAGGCAAAGGCAATTCGTAGAGCTACACATAAATGATAACCTTAGATTGAGTATGCAATATCATAATAAACTACCATAAATGATAGTTGAAATTCACCCTATAATTAAGATTTCTGCAGAGTTTTGAATGACTAAGAGGTGGACAGTATAATGGCAATGGTGGACCTGCTCTACTGTTTCGAATAGTGAACAAAAGAATGAGTAGATTTGGGGTGCTAAGAAGAATGTTTCATTATTGCTTTTAAAAAAATAGTCATTAAATTCATTGTCTTTACACAAAATAAAACTCTCCAATGTAGTTAGCAATCCCATTTTGAGTTTTAAAGAGTTTGCAATTAAATAATTCATTTAGAATTCTAGAAATAAACCAATATCAAGTAGTTGCAGATATAGACTAATATCAATTACATTGATTTCAACTAAATTCATTTTTCTTCAATTACACTAATATTGCAATCCTAAAATAAATAAATAAATAAAAATATTAATAATAAATATTGAAAAATTAGCTCGGGACGGGACGGGATTGGCGGGATTGAAAATCTTCATCCCATCCCATTCTAAATCGGGACGGGACGGGACGGGATCAGGATGAAATTATTCAATCCCATTAAAACCCGAAAAAATTGGAACAGGAACGGGATCGCGGAATGGGATGCCCACCCCTAATGTAGACAAACCCAAGAATGAATGATGACCTTGATGGCTGAAAAATCAATCAAATCAAATCAGAAAATCAATGCATAGTTGAATTCTACTTTGATTCAGATGGCCGTAGGATAAGCTTGTCCTCATTGTTGGATCAAATGAGATATTTGTGGAAAATTACAATTTATCCTTTGGGCCTGGGTTTTACTGCAAGGCCATGTTGGAAATAGAGCTTCCTTTCCCAGCATTTCACAAACAGCAGTGTTTTTGAGTTTCTTCTTTAAGGTAAGAAATCTGCAGGAATTTATCCTCCTAGAAAAAGCAAGATGCACATTCTTCAGCGAAGGTGTTGTTCAACAATTGTTGCCATTTGGAAAACAGAAAGAAAAAACGTGAAATGGAATTACAGTACAACTTATATCCAAAGAAAAACATATTTGCAACAAATACGCCACAAGTGATATCAACTAAGTTAGTGTATGTGACTTTATATAGAGTAGCGAGCACTTATCTCACATATAATTTAAACAGTATTTAGTTTACTCAACAGAGCATTGGAGCAACCATCAATTCATATTCATTGCAAAACTACTTCAATCGAGTGAGGTTCCAATGATTCAAATCAAGTTTCTGCCCCAACAGAAAGGTTCTTATGGATAATTGCAAGTTGTGCTACAGGATGAAGAAGTAAGTCTCATTATCATCATTACCATCTATGCTGTAATTCCAGGCTGGCTTGATGCCAACAGTGCATGGGGGACCTTAACATGGAAATTTGCTATTTAAAAGACAACTCCAAGAGCAGAATGAGAGAGACTTATCGGGTTTATAGATTCCCAAATCCCTCATATGACAAACATAATGGTACAAAGTATGAAGGGAAAAACAAATGTCATGGATGCTTCCTCGTGAATATGCTATATATCATTATTATCAGACCAAACTGCGAATTCGATCACATATGTGAAGGACAAGCTTCATATTCTTTTTCTGTCTCAAGCAAGCAAAACGAGCAAACTAAAATATATGGTAGAAGTCCTATAAATAGTTATAGAATCATCCTAGTATAATAATGTCATGCAGGCCTGATCTGGAGTAGACCTCTTGGAAGCTTACGAGTTCTGTTTGAATACTTTAAGGACAGTAGACTGGAGACTTCTTTGTTTTGTTTTCACCATTTTGGTTTCCAAAATTTTCATCAACAGAAGATTTCGTATAACATTTTTTATTTAGTACTAACAGTTAACAAAGTGGAATAGTAATGCAAACTGATCATCATCCCAAAACAACCACCCTGGATGTCTCATGTAAGAGTCGAGGAATTTCACTCTCTATGAAGATCTGGAGATTCCTTCAAATTGGGTTTCCCACTTGAAGACTTTATAAGCAGAAGATGTACACATGCAATTTAGTTAGCAATCGAATAGCAAGGTAAAAATGGCTGTGTCGACTTTGTAAAAATTGATCATATCAGTTGGGCAACGAAAAAATCTAAGGACTAGAATCCTATGGAACTCTATGGAATTTTATGAAAGGTTCTAGAGAACTCTCTAGAACAATGTGGAATACTCTACATTATTTACATTTGCTAACCTCACTTAGCTAGGCAAAAAGATATTTGTGACATTCTCCCCCACCTAATCAGGCGACGTCTTCGTTGCCTTCAAATCATCGTACACTTGGATTTGCTCCTTGAATTGCCACAAATGTTGGATTAGCTCCCAGCTAGCTTCACTTTCTGGCAATCCCTTCCACTTGACGAGTAGCTCATGTGTGGGAGGTTGGTTGGAATGACGCACCACACGATCTGACAAGATAGTCTCTACTACCTTGTCATGTTGGATCCTTATGCCCATTGGTGCTCTTTGATAAACTTCTCTACTTGGATCATCATGATCTTCCTTATACGGTTTCAATAGGCTCACATGGAAGACTGAATGAAACTTGATCCTCGGTGGCAACTCGACCTTGTATGCTTGCTTTTCCACTTTCTTGACTACGGGGAAAGGATCCTTATATCTCCTGATAAGGCCACGATGCAGTCTTGAAAGTCTGGCATGAACATGCATCTTGACAAGCACTAGGTCTCCAACCTGGAACTCTCGAGGCCGTCTCTTCTTGTCGGCCCACTTCTTCATCCTCTTGGATGCCTTCTTCAGGTAAGCTCGAGCCTCATCAGCTTGATCATTCCATCATTTGGCAAACTTATAGGCTGATGGACTCACTCCAGTGTAGCCAATGGCAATAGAGCTCGGGGTCATAGGTTGTTGTCCCATGACAATCTCAAATGGGCTACGACCCGTCGCTTCACTCTTCTATAAGTTGAAAGAGAATTGGGCAACATCCATCAACTTAGCCCAATCTCGCTGGTTGGCACTCACATAGTGCCTAAGATATAACTCCAGCAATGCATTCATCCTTTCCGTCTGACCATCCGTTTGAGGATGAAAGCTAGTAGAGAAGTTAAGGTCGGTACCCAACAACTTGAACAACTCAGTCCAAAATTTCTTCGTGAACCGAGTATCCCGATCACTGATAATAGATTTGGGCACACCCCAATACTTCACCACATGTTTGAGGAATAAATGTGTGGCTTGCTCGGCTGTGCACTCCTTGGGTGTGGGAATGAAGGTGGCATACTTCGAAAATCAGTCCACGACCACAAATATCCAATTGCAACTTTTCGATGTAGGCAAACCAACTATAAAATCCAAGGAAACACTCTCCCAATGTCTCTTTGGGACGGGGAGAGGTTCAAGTTAGGCAGCAGGTGACTGTTGCTCCACCTTGTCTTGTTGGCATACAAGACAAGTTTTTACATATGCTTCGATATCATCCCTCATATGTGGCCACTAATAGGAATATTCCACAAGAGCAAGAGTCCGATGTATACCTAGATGTCCCGCCTACTTGCTATCATGACATTCTTTCAAGACTTCCTTCCTTAGGTTGTCATGAGGTGGAACATAGATTCGCCTTCACTTAGAGTATATCAAGCCGCCCTCCACCCAAAACCGTATTGTCTTCCCATATTTGACAAGAAATATGATGGTTTGAGCCATAGAATCATGTGCCAATCCTTCCTTTATGCGCCCCTTCAAGTTGCTTTGAGGTTGACTTATGTCAGCAACTTCTCCTTTTCTACTCAAAGCATCTGCAACAAGATTAGCCTTGCCAGGCTTGTACTCTAAAGTGTAATCGAACTCTGTTAAGAAATCTTGCCATCTAGCTTGTTTTGGTGTGAGCTTCTTCTGTGTCTAGAAATAGCTAGTGGCAACATTGTCGGTCTTGACCACAAATTTTCTCCCAAGTAAGTAATGACGCCATGTTTGCAAGCAATGCACAACCTCAGTCATTTCATTCTCTTGCACTGTGTACCGCCTCTCAGTATCATTGAGCTTCCTACTTTCAAAGGCGATAAGATGTCCTTCTTGCATCAATACTCCAGCAATAGCAAATCGGAAGCATCCGTATGTACCTCAAAAGACATAGGATGGTTGGGAAGTGCCAACACCGGTTCTTCCACAATTGCCTTCTTCAATACTTTGAAAGCTTGTTGGCATTTTGAACTCCAATCCCAACTTCGTCCCTTCTTGAGCAAGTCCGTCAATGGAGCGGCTATGGAAGAGTAACCTTTGATGAACATTCTATAATAGTTTACCAAGCCAAGGAAATATCTTAACTTAGTGACTTTGGTCGGTGGTTCCCATTCTTGGATGGCTTGTACCTTGGACTTGTCCATACGAAGCTTGCCCTTGCCAATGATATAACCCATGAATGTCACCTCCTCTTGGGCAAATGAGCACTTCTCCCTTTTGACATAGAATTCGTTCTCCTTCAAAGTTTGGAACACTTGCCTCAAGTGATCCACATGTTCCTCCAATATCTTACTATAGATCACAATGTCATCAAGGTACACAACTACGAACCGATCAAGGTAAGGAGCTAGCACCTTATTCATTAGAGTGCAAAATGTGGCCGACGCATTAGTTAAACCAAATGGCATGACTAAGAATTCGTAAGACCCATACCTTGTAACACATGCCGTCTTTGGTTCATCTCCTTCGACTATGCGGACTTGATAATATCTCGAGCGCAAGTCAAGCTTGGTAAAGTACCTTGCATCACCAAGTTTATCAAAGAGATTCGCAATAAGTGGAATCGGGTACTTGTTCTTGATAGTGACTTTGTTGAGTGCCCGATAGTCAATACAAAGCCGTAGGGATCCATCATGTTTCTTTTGAAATAAGACCGACGCACCATATGGTGCTTTGGAGGGTCGGATATAACCAACATCAAGTAAATCCTTCAATTGTCTTTTTAACTCCTTGAGCTCAGGAGGTGCCATACAATAAGGAGCAAATGCGAGTGGCTTTGCTCCAACTTCTAACTCAATAACATGATCCACCTCTCTCCTTGGTGGAAGCTTTTTAGGCAACTCGACAGGCATAACATCCTTGTACTCCTTGAGAACATCTTGGACGACCTTAGGTGCATTCACCCCTCCATCCATGGGACCTTCGTCTTCTTTGAGGGTAGCCAAGTAAGTAGGCTCATTCCTCTTTACTCCTTTAGAAAGTTGGAGAGCGGACACCATTCTCTCCTTACTTATCTCCCGTACCACGGGCACAACACAAGGTTGTCCATTCTCCATGATGCACACGGTGTTGGCATATGGGACCAGAAAATTTTTCACCATGTCCAAGAAATCTATACCCAAATAGAACTTGTGATCATCAATTGGAGCAATAGTTATGTCGACTTTACCTCGCCATTGTCCAAGCCGAATATCGGTGCCACGAGCTACTCCTTCATTTGGGAGACTTTTAGCATTGACTCCCTTGATATATCTTTTCTCCTTAGTATATGATAGACCAATTTCTTCAGCAAGGTCTTTGGCCATGTAGATTGTGTCAGCTCCGGTATCCACCATGGCTTTCAAAGTCTTGTTCCCGATCTCGGTCTCCACGTATATCCTTCCACGTGGTTGTTCCTCGACCTTAGCTTGAATGACACTTAGGAGATTCATTGAGGCGGTACTCTTTTCTTCTTTTGCTTCTTCCTCCATGACAAACGCGACAAGTTTCCCCCGGTTGGGACACTTGAATGCCCGATGGGGTCCACTACATAAGAAGCAAGATATCTTCTTGGGTGATCCATATCTTTTCTCCCTCCCCTTGTCTTTGGAGTTCTTGTGATCTTTGGAGGACTTTTCTTTGTCTCTCCCACCTTTGCCATCATTACTCAATTTTTTCCTTTGCCCCTTGGATGAGTCATTTCTCTTGAACTCAGTCAATGACTCAGCCGCAGCCATAGCTGTTGCAAGGTCTTGAACACCTCGCCTCTTCAACTCCGACTTGGCCCAACCTGTTAGGCCATCAAGGAAGCTAAACAAATCATCATTTTCTCCCATGTTAGGAATCTTCAAGAGCAACTCCGAGAACTCCTTCACATACTCCCTTATGTGGCCTTCCTTGTGTTGAAGGCGACAAAACTTGGCCCTAACTTCATTTTCGGCATCCTTCGGGTAAAATTGTCTCTTGAGTTCCTTCGTGAATTCTTCCCAAGTGTCGATGGTGCACAATCCCTTCTTGACATCATCGAACCTTCTGCGCCACCAAACTGTAGCAACATCATTTAAATATAAGGAGACATTACGTACCTTTGCCGCTTCATCCCTTATGCCAACTTCATCAAAGTAGCGCACAATGTTCCACAAGAAGTTGTCGATCTCCCTCGCACTCCTTGCCCCACCATAGGCCTTAGGTTTGAGAGCTTCGACTCTGTGGGAGATCATCCCTGGTGTAGTCCCACCATTGGCTACCGCAACCATGCACACACTGAATTGAGTTTCTAGCTTCTCAATTCTTTCCTTGTAAGCCTGCATCTCCTCATCTTTAGCAACAATTTGGCTTCAAGGGACTCGATCTTTTTGGACACCATGTCCACTACTGTGTTTAAGGCTCCTTGCATCTCTTTTCGGAGCTCTTGGTCTTCCCCATTGGACGTTTGCCCCTCGATGCATTGGTCCATGTCTTCGACTTTCTCCCTCAAGTCGGACATGGTGGCACACAACTTAGCCAACTTTTCATCCATCGCAACGATCATGTCCTTTGACTTGTCATTACGGACTTTCCCACTTTTGTCGTTGTTGCCAATTGATGGGTTGTTGACCTCCGACGACATTCTCTTGTATAAAATGATTTCACCAACCTTGCCAAACCTTGCTCTGATACCAATTGTCACGGGTTTTCTTTTCTCAAGTACTTCCCGTGCGGCACTAGCAAACTTTGCCCCGACTTATCAAAGAAAGTTAGTCAGCCTTGCCCACGAAAGACTTACTTAGACTATGAAAAGCTAAGCAAACTAAGAACACACATAAGAGCTTATGAGAACTATAACTTGTATTGTTTGAATTATCTGAGGTGACTACAACAAATGAGGTCTAAGCCTATTTATACAACTCCACCTCCTCGATGGACGGTGGTGATCAGTTTGATTCAATGATCTACAATGATCTTCTACACACTTCCTTAGAAATATCTAAGGACTAGAATCCTATGAAACTCTATGAAATTTTATGAAAGATTCTAGAGAACTTTCTAGAACAATGTGAAATACTCTACATTATTTATACTTGCTAATCTAACTTAGCTAAGCAAAAAGATAGTTGCGACATAAAGCATGAAAATAGAAAAAATAAAATCATTGGAAGTAAGTTGTACCTATCAGTCTTTTCTTTGCAAATTGCATTACAGTCCAATCATTCTGTCTGAACAAGAAATTTAGTCAAGGAGAGTTAAGTACATTAACTTCTTTTCAGGCATAATAATAGCAATAGATGATACAACATGGTAGTATTTCACAAACAATAGACTTGTCGAAAACACTGGGAGAACATAATTAAAGAAAGGAGATGATTATTCATGCTGGTAAAGTTTTGAGGAAAAGGGAACTTCAAGAAGTAGACAAACTTGATTATAGATAAATTCCACGATTGTGTATTCACAAAACCTCTACTCAAATTCTTGACTCTTCCTGAAGGCCCACTATTAAAGGTAGCATAAAGAATTTCCATTCACAATCATTTTTATATGTCGGCAGGAACCTTTTCTATCGAAAATTTCAAACAAAATCTGCAGACCAACTAATTTTGCTTCCTTTTTTGCAATGAAAAAAAAAGGCAGAAAACATGTATCTCAAATAAGTTCCTTCTTATCCTTCACAAAAACAGTTACGTCGAGTTGGCTACTTCTGAAATGTAGACTAATTTGTTGTTGTGGGGGTCAGGAGGTGGTAATTTAATGGACCCCTTGTGTACGCATTCACTCAATTATATTGTGGTGCATACTTTTGATTCAAGGTCCATTCCATTATTGCATTTCTACCTTATTCTACTACTCAACGAAATGGCACAAAAATGTGACCATCTCCTTTATTTTCACTATCTATACGATTTTGTTCATTCATTGGTACAAGTTCACCATCAATAAATTTCATATTTTAGCCTAAGTAAATCCACCATTGAGCATACTGATTTGAATGGTTCGATCAGGCAAATATTCAAATACTTGACGCCTGTTCAGTTCTTCTGTAATTTTACTACGGACTTTCAAAATAAGAAAATGGGATTCAACAACATTTTCTAAGTAGAAGGATTATACAAGAAAACTGAAACAAGACACAAAGGGACCGAGATCTAGAGAGAGGTTACGAAGATGAAGAAGAGGCCGCGTAGAAACGTGAAGTGAAGCAAAGACGAGCGTGTTGTGTTGTGTTTCTCTTGTGGCACATTTTTATTATTATTATAAAGCATTATGTATATATATTAACTTGAATTAAGATTACATAATTGTTGTCCGGTGTTTGTAGCAAGCTCATGAGCTTCACCATTCAGGTCTCGGGGAATAAAGTTACAAAACCAGCTACAATGCAGAAAAAGTAAATGCCTAATATTACTAAGAAGAGGTTCCCACATCCAGTACTCCATGGTTTGACTTGTCTGATCTCTGGAAAGCAGCAAAGAGATTAGAGAGCCTGAGTCACCCAGCAAGAAACCTTTTTCCCATCGTCGTGTCTGGATTAACAAAAGGGCAGCCTCTGCAACAAAATATTCTGCCATTGTATTATCAGCTACTCTTCCGGAGATAGGAGATGAAATCCTCGCAATGACCCTGCCCCTAACATCAGCCGCCAAAACTCCAACTGCACCTCTCTGGGAGGAAGAAAAAAAGCAAACGTTGTAAGAGATCATAATCATGTCGGGCCTAAGCTCCAAAGGTACATTTTGAGTCCGGTGTGATTGGGCATTGATGGGATGATTTCTGACCGCTTGAATTTGTTTATGGAAAGTGGCCAGTCGAAGGGAGATGTGATCAGACATGAATGGTTTCGAAGGCCGACTTAGGGAGGCGATGGTTGGCAGGGTAGGGGGTTGGAGGTGGAATGGGGGCAAGGACTGCTGTGGCTATGGTCTGATGTATGTTCATAGGAGCAGGAAGTGAGGCACTATAGCCCGGAGTGGTGAATCATTATTTGAACCATGCTCCCCAAGTTTGATTGAAAGACTTGTGGAGAGCCTGGATGCTAAAGTTCGAATGGTTGAAAATGATGTGATTGCAGTGGGACCAAATAGTATGGAGAATTGCTGTGAACTGGGACAACATTTCATCCTTAGTTATGGCATAGAGTTTGGCCGTGTCCCACATAAAGGAAAATGCTTTGTTAGTGGATGGCGGGGACATGGCTGCGGCCCAATTGATAGGGAGCGGGGCGAGTTACCAGAACCGAGAGACGATCAGGCAAAGAAAGAAGAGGTGATGAACGTTTTCTTGATGATTGTGGCAGAAAACACACATGTTTTCAATGGGGACATGAACCCTATTTAAGTTCAACATTGTAGGCAACAAGTTTTGTACTATTTTTCAGATAAGAAAGATAACATTAACTGGTGCTTTGATCCGCCAGAGCTCACGGAGGAGTTTAGCTGGAAAGGTGGTGTCAATGTCTTGGGAGGAAGAAGTTTCCTGGGTGTCAGCAAGAAATGCTTTAGTGACACTCTTAACTGAGAAAACTCCACATTTGTCATAGGTCCAAATGAGCCTATTGTGGTCAGAAGAGGATCGGATAGGGATATCGAGTATGTCGGCAACCACAGGTGGTGGGAACCAAGCTCTAAGGAGAGTAGAGTTCCAAGATCTAAGGGAACCATCCGGGGGGGTTCCAGAAATCCGAGATCAGGGTGGGGAAGTCTGTCGAGTCCGAGGTGAATGAGGGGCATTCAGCAAGAGTGAAACCCGATCTGACCCAACAATTGTTTTAGAGGTCGATAGCATCACCTGATCTAACTTGCCAACGGAGGAACCGTTTCATTTTGGTCAAAGTGCTGAGGTTTCCTCTCCAAGCAAAGGATGCGAAGGAAGGGGGTTTAGACCGATTTTTTAGGGAAGTAAATTTGCTTAAGTTGAATGGTCCGAGGATTAGATGGCATGGAGATTGCGTGCCAAATATTCTTTGCCATTAAAAAAAAATTCTTGACCCTGGCTGGGACTAAATTGAGACCGCCCAAATGGCGATGCAGGGTGATACAATCCCAAGAGAAAATTTGTTTTGATTTGCCGTCGTCAGTACCATTCCACCATAAATTTCTTATGATCTGGTCCAGTTTGGTAGTGACGGAGCAGAGGAGAAGGAAAGTTTGCATAAAGTAGATCAGAATGGAGTTGATCACCATTTTAATCATAATCGTACGACCAGCTTGAGATAGGACTTTGGATTTCCAAGAGGAGAGTTTGGAGTCGATTTTATTAATCAGAAATTGAAAATCTGAAGCTTTCTTTTTAGACATGTGAAGAGGGGACCCAAGATATTTCTCGTTTGGATTGAAAGATTTCGACCCAAGAACTCTGTTTATCATCTTTGCTTGTCTCGGGTGGACATTGGCACTGTAAAAGACAGGGGATTTGTTATAATTAACAGCTTGTTCTGAGACCTCACAATAAGAGGCGAGAATATCTTTAACATGATGAGCTTCAGACAGGGAGGCTCTGCAAAAGAGCATTAGATCGTCTGCGCAGAGGAGATGACTAATAATGGAAGGAGAACGCTGTCTAATATTGATACCCTTGATGAGAGCTTTGTTTTCCACTGAAATTCGCAATCGAGACAAAGCTTCAGCAATGATAATAAACAAGTAGGGTGACAAAGGGTCTCCTTGCCTAAGGCCCGGGTAGAGGTAATGGGTGGGAGGGGGGAACCATTAAGCATAACCCTAAAGATAGTAGTTGAAATGCATTATTTGATGAGTTGATTCCTCAACGAAGCCCACGAGTTTGAGAATACGAAGCAGAAAAGAGCACTCAAACTCTGTCGTAGGCTTTAGCCATGTCAATTATGACGGCAATCTAGCATTTTTTTTTTCTTCTTGCGGTTGTGTTTCATTTGGAAGAAGGTTTCATGGGCTATAATAATATTGTCAGTGATGGATTTCCCTTTAAGAAAAACCCCTTGGTTGGGGGATACAATGTGCTCTAGAAGGGGTTTGATTCTGTTAGCCAGGATTTTAGTAATTGTTTTGTAAATAACATTGCATAATCCTATAGGCCAAAAATTCTCAGGGGAGGTTGGGTTTGATACTTTAGGAATGAGAGGCAGGAATGCTTCATTAAGCTTGGGATCCATTTTATGAGTGACAAAGAAGTTGACAATAACTTCAATAACGTCATTCTTAATAGTGTCCCAATAAAGTTGGAAGAAGAAAGAATGAAAGCCATATGGCCCGGGGGCTTTATGGCTTCCCAAAACAAAGATTGTGCTTCTGATTTCTTCCTCTCCGGGGATGATTGTTAGGGCATAATTGTCAAGTTCAGAGATCACTGGTGGAAAAAGCATCAATCTCCTCATTTGAGCTAGGCTGGGAGGAGAGAAAAATGGTGGAGAAATATTCATTGAGAACCTGACCAACCTCGGCGTGAGAAGAGTGCCAGTGATTATCTTTATCCTGAAGTCTAAGAATCAGGTTGCGTTTTTTCCCGAGGATAAAGGCTAAGTGGAAGAATTTGGTAATCATGTTGCCATCTTTGAGCAAAGATTTCCTAGATTTATTGCGCCAAAATAGTTCCTCACGATGGTAAATATCTGCTAAACGATCATCCAGTCTTTCTATGGAGTGAGCATTTGCAATGGACGGAGGAGCAAATTGAGCTTTATCCAAAGTGGCGAGAGTGTCCTTGATGTTATGATGAATGTTTTGGAAGTCTCTTTTGTTCCATCTAGAAAGGGAATGACTAAGCTTTTTGGGTTTACGATGAAAATTTATACTCGGCTCAAGGTGTTGCCGAGTGGCCCAAGTTGAGGTGACTAATTTCCCGTAGTGAGGGTCACGGGTCCACATCTGAAAGAATCTGAAAGTTTTGAGGCCAGAGTGAGTGACATAGCTCAATTGAAGGGAGGCGACTCTGTGGTCAGAAGCAAAAATATGGTTAGAATGAGCAATGACGGAGGGGAAACGGGTCATCCAGTCTGTCTGGATCAGGATGTGATCGAGCTTAACTTTGGTGCCATTATGATCCTACTGTTTGTTGTTCCAAGTGAATTTCGAACCATTAAGAGGGAAGTCTAGTAAATGATGCATCTAAATAAAATCTCTCAGAATCCTTAGGATGTGAAGTAGCATTAAGATCTGATGCGCGATTTTAGTAGCACACAACTTAATACCCTGCTTTGTGATTGTAGTATAGAATAAGTAGGGATCGTTCTGGATCGGGGATTAGAGGGCTTGCCAATTAACACTAAGAATCGCTAAAAGACAGCAAACAACCTAATTAAGTAAATAATAGGGGATTGGATTTTTCTAAGTTAAATTATGAAAATAACTGCGAAAATTACTATAAGGATAATAAAACTAAAGGATGGAAAAGATGAGAAAATAGGTAAGGGTTTTATATCCACACACCAAACATATATTCATAAATCAATAGTCAATAATCACTTGCTAACTCGTGACTGACAATGCTCAAGATTAACCGTGATCAGCACTGCATTAATCTTATTATTTTCCCAAGTTCGTTGAATTAAACTTAGTGTCGCTTTCAAACTATTCTTATCATGCTATCTAATCAGGAATCGCAAGTTAGATAACATTCTAAGATCATTAAGTTTTGTGGAAAATATGAACACTGACTAGGCAATTACAAGTATGATCAACATCTTGTTCTTACCTAGGTTTTTACTTAACCTTATCAACGTTCTTTGGTATTTACTACTTGTGAGTACAAGATTATAACAATTAGGTGAAACTCTCCTATACTCTAGCCCCAGATCCTAGCATGCTTACTAAGTTGGTCACCTTAACAAAGATACAAAGAAAAATTCTCTATAAAGCAGTTAAGCAAAACACAATCACTAATAGCAAAGAAGATTAAATTCAATTAATTTATAAAACACATGTTCGGGGCTTCGAATCCACCCCTAACTAAGAAGAGTTTAGCTAGACATATTAATTATGTTCAAATAGTAATCTATAATCAATAATCAAGCGAAATAAGAAAAATAGAGGTTTAGAGATGAAAAACGCTATCGCCACATGCGTGGTGGTGCGAGAGTGACTATGTGGTGCGGGTAGCAGACTGAAGAGAAATAAGTTTATCTTCTTTTTTTCCTTCTTCAATCTTTGTCTCCTTCTTCAATCTCTGCTTGTAAGAGAGAAATCAGACACAATAAGATATGAACGAGGGTGGTTAGCCGACGAGAGGGGCTGCGAGTGTGTGGTGACAGAAGGACTACAATCGGCTGAGAGAGAGAGATCAAGTGAGAAGGAGATGAAGAGAGAAAAGAGGGTTGTGTTTTAGCGATGGTGGTCGAAGATAATGACGGTGGGTTGCGAGGAGTGGCTAGGGTTTCCCGATTTGCGACAAACAAAAATAAGAAGGCGATGAAGGGGGTCGATTGAGATGACGGTCCGTGCTTGCGATGAGAGATTCATGGATGGGTTTGGGGTTGGCTGTGATGGATGAAAAGACGAGGGATGATGATGGATGGCTGAAATGATGGGTTTGATGGTGATGATGGAGGAAGGGACTGTGTGATTGCGATGAGGAGAAAGCTATGGTTGCAAGGAGGCGAAGAGGCTGTGGATGGATGATGGATGTTGGTGGTGGTGTAGCTGATGTCGCGAGGATGGGGAGGCTAAGGATGGGTGATAGCTTGTTGTGGTTGCAAGCGTGATTGCTCCAGGGCAGGTATTGTCCCTTTTATAATTGTTTTCTTCTCAGTTTCTTTCCTTGCGTGGTTTCCTTAGCTTCTATTTTGGAATCTTGTAATTGAAAACCTACACAAACATGAAAATAACAATTAGTACCATAATTAACAAGTAATACCCCAAAATACATATAGAAATATGGTACTAAAAATAGCTTAATTATGCTCCTATCAAGATCCCTAATAATAATGGGATTGTGTTTTATGGCAAGGTGATGGAAAAAGTGGTCCAAAATGGGGTCCGCAAAGCAGGATTTGGTTCACCATACGTGAACATGATAAACCAAGCACTAGTAGTATAATAATTATGTAAAGTGCAGGAAATTAAATTTTTGCAGGATATATTAATATCAATAGAAATACCTTATTTCCAGAATAAAACTAGTCTTCCTGAACGTCCCTGTGCTGGTATCGTGGTTCCGTGTGTGAAGCCTAGTCGATAGCGCAACCGATCTATTCAAGCAGAAAAAGCTTTAGTCTCACAAATAAATATTATCTCCGATTTTGACTTGCGGGAGAGGGCTTGTAAGTTCTGGATTGCGCCGGGGGACCCTATACCCCTAGCGTTCCAGGCAAGAATCATGGTTGAGCCGGCGACCCTTTATCGGCGGTTGCCTCTTCCGTATTGAGAGCACCAGGAGCATTGGAAGATTGTACTGATGCAGCTGAGGATTCTGAAGTTCTCCCCAGAACAGAGCTCGATTCTAGGTTTCTATGAGAGCCTCTAGAGCAAGGGAGACCAGAAGGAGCACTTGCAGGTAAGACCGGAGGAACACTCTCTGATATTTCTTTTGGAGTTGTATCACTCAAAACAATGCCTGAGTTGCATTTTTTGGCACCCTGTGTAGAAACCACTGTAGAAACCTCATCTATTTTACGTTTACCTTTATTCATCTGAGCAACAAATTGATCCAAGTCAGGCATCACTGGTTTGTTCTTAGGCTGTTTCTGTGGTGATAGAGTCAGTTTAGCCCTTGTTCTCATGGTCCACTTGCTTTTGACTTTCTCCCTTGTGATCTTTATCTGTTCATCGTTCAATATAGCTTGAGAGGAGGTGCGATGGAGCACTGGTGGCCCAACAGTGAGGTCTGGATCAGTCATGATCTTGTATGAGCTTGAAAAGGGGATGGATTGCAATGTGCCTTCGAGTGACTCATCCATGATTTTACTTGTGTTGATAGTAGGGGGTTTACTGGTGAAAGTCTCCAATAGATCTGGGAGTGTCGGAGATTGGGGAAGCTGTGTCTGACCATCCTGGGTAAGATTGTTGCAATAAATTGGGTCTTGCAGACCATGGATTTGTTCAGACTCCGGTGTTTGATTTATATTTGTATTCGACATAAGATGACATGCCATCGTTGCTTGAAATTGAGCGAGTAGAGCTGCAACTTTTGTGATTTGTAAAGGAAATTGTTGAGTAGGAGTTGGGATGAGCAGCTGTGAGGATGGATGGTAGCCATTCTACTGGTGACCATCGTCGGGTTTAGATGGGTCGGTAGCCGAGTGAGAAAGACTCGGGTTCTGGGTATCCAAGTAAGAGTTGAAATTACTCGGCAGAGATAGTTTATGGTTAGCCCGAGCTGGCAAGTAAGGAAGTGACAGGAGTTGCTGGCTGTCATTGATGGCTAGTGGCAAAGAAGTGTATTGATGAGATATTTGAGGTTGTGGAATGTTGGAGTGGGGTTCGGTTATGAGAAAGACAAATTGAGAGTTGTGGGAGTTAATGATTGGGTGCGAAATTGAATGCAATAGTGCAATGGTGGGGCCAGTTGTAAGAGGTTGGGTAGTTGTGAGTATTGCAGGAGATAAATGCTGGTTGTTGGGGGAAAATTGGGTTGGACTTCCGTTTTGTTGGTGAGTGAGTGTAGAGAGAAGGCTAGGAGACTGAGTAGTGAGTGACTCAAGTTGGGGATTGGGGTATGGTTGGGTGAGGAGACTCTGAGTAGGGGCAAAGAGAAGACCTTCCCACGAGTCATGATCAAATCGACTTGGTACCAGTTCCAGAGTTGACTTAGTACTTTGCAAACCCGGCTCAGAACGCCCGAGTAGACTTAGTGAATGGCCGTGAATTGCATGCAGACTAGCTTGCATTTGACTCACCAGGCGGCGAGAGTGCGAATCAAGACTTCGTCGATTGAGAGAAGCCAATTGGGTACCATGTCCACCTCTGGTGATCCCACTCTCCTAGGGCTTAGGTCGAACTATGATTCTGAAGCTCCGTTTGAATGGTAAAGCTCGATTGAGCAACATCGCTCGGTATGGAGTTGGAGGTAATGAATTTGAGAGTTGAACATATTTCGGGAAGGATTGGCCTGAAGTGTGGCCTACTAGACCACAACAAAAACAAAATACTGGCATGTTCTCATAAACAAACTGGATCGAGAATTGGCGGCCATTGACATTGCCAAATTCAGTGGTCATGGTACTAGGCAATGGCTTGGTTATATCAATCCATAGCTTGAATGTATGCATGGAACTGTGAGATCTTCCAAGGAGTGCATGTCTACTTCGATAAACTCACCAAAGCTGTCTGTTGATGCGAGTTTAACTATCCTAAATTAATAGGCTAATTTAACCCACTTGTAATAACCGCAAGTGCACGGTGCCTAACTGGTAGACAACGACAAGTACGGGTCGATCCCACAAGGAAGGTGGATGCAATTGAGATTTATAATTTAATTTAAACTAATTTAAATGGAAAATGGGGTTACAGCATTTTAAAACTAAACTAAAAATAAATTTAAAAATAAAATAAAAATGTGAATTTTGTGGGATTGGACTCACCAATGAATTAGCAAAAACATTTAAATCTAAATTACTGAAAATTTAAACGAGAAGCGTTAGGGATGAAAATCCCTTGCTTACACCGAATATGTGATCGTTAAAATCCAATTCAACTTATATCATGTTTCTATCAAACATTAACAAATTATTTCAAGCAAATACGCTCTTACAAAGTATTAAGTGTCTTTTTAGGGCAAACTTAATCAAAGTTTAAGCTTAATATTTTTAGCACATGCTTTGAATATTGAACAAGGGTAATTCTAACTACCAAACATATCAAGATTAATTTCTCGAAAATGAAAGGTGAAAGCAATTGATCAAAAATTCAGAAATAAATTGTAATTAACAATTAAGCACACAATTCAGTAACATAAATCAAAATGAATTATGCAACCCATTTAGTTTGTCACAAACTCGATGTAGTGGTACTTAGCAGATCAGCAGGTGGTCAGAACACGAATCCCGAGAAAAATGTTCCCAAAACGCTCTGTGGTGGTACAAAGCAGAACCGGGGGTGTGAATAGCCAAAAAACGGTTGACTCGGTCTCCCGCCCTCGCTACAGTGCGCTACAGTAACGCTCCTCGCTCCGCCTTCTTCTCCAGCGAGCAGCACCGCTCGCGGTAGTGATTTCTGCTCCTCGCGAGCTTCCTCAATCTTCAAACCGTCTCCAGAACCTGAAAAAGAGAGAGAGAGGTTGAGGAAACAGTGAGATAACAACAAAAAAAATAGAGAAGGAAGACGAGGAACAGGGGCTCCCTGTTTCTGCTTGCGAGCTCTGTCTCGCGAGATGGTGGAGGTGGTGCTCGGTTTGGTCGTGACGGTGGTCACGAGAGAGGAGGACAGGAAGGAGGTCGAGACGAAGAGAGGGGAGGAGCAAGGTCTGTGGAGAGGCGGAACAGAGTCGCGGTGATGGCGAATCTGTTTCGCGGTGGTTGTGGTGGCTCGCGGATGTGTTCTGTCACGAAACAGGTTGATGGCGGATGGAGGTTGATGGATGATGGAGAGGAAGAGGGTCAGGGACGGTGATGGAGGTGGCTCTGACGCGAAACAGGGTTGTCACACCCCTGTTTCGTGGTGGTGGCGGTTGTGCTGTCCGGAGGTGGTGGTGGTGCTCGGATGATGGTGGTTGATGGATGATGGAGGTGATTGCTGAGTGATCTGGACAGAGAATGAGTGAGAGATGGATAGGTGGTGATGGTGATGAAAATCACCTTGTGAGAAAGATGTTTTGATTTTTGTCTAATTCTTCTTTTCCCTTCTTTTCCTCCCCTTTCTCATCCATTGAATTTTTGTATTTATAGAGAATTAGGAGAAAATGAATATGGACAAGTTCAGGGGAGGGTTCAATGAGTGATTTAAGGCAAAAATAAATCATAATCTTGGATAATTGAGGGAATGTGTCTAGGGTTTGATTGGGCTTAGCATTGGATTTGGATTTAAGTTATGGGCTTGGTTTTGAGTTTATGGGTTAGGTTTTGGGTTTAGGTTATGGGCTTAGGTTTTGGGTTTAGATGTGCGACCCTCTACTTTGTACCACCGCTAGAATTTACCAATTGTCGTTCCTTAACTTGTCGCCTTAATATGATTTCATCGTTTACGCTCAAATTCCTACAAAGAGATGAAAACGAAATAATTACTATAAAATATAATAATCGAAACACTAACATATATAAATTGAAGGATATATTATGTAATAATTATGTGAATATCATCTGCCAGCATTTTCACATCGGCGAGGGAGAGTTTGCAAGTGGGAAACTCATGGAAAAAAACCCATACTGGGATGAGATCGAAACTAATATCTAGATAGTCCATGGCCCAAATTTTGATAGAAATGAGTTTCCCGAACAAGGACCAAGTCCCTTTATGTGTCACTGTAAATGTATCTTCCATCCACTGTGTACATCCACCAGTTGCACTAACTTCCACCACCAGCTAAGTTCCACCACCATTAAGGTATTATTCATTTGAGAACGTAAAAATCAAGTTCGCCTTCCCCTTTTTACTGCTCATGACTATTCTCACCTGATCATGTCACACTCTCCCGTTTTTCTGATCAAATCACACTTTTTGCTTTATTCTCACTTAAATTTCTCAATCTCGTCCCAATTTGTTTGTAATTGTCTCTAGGTTTTTAAATCTCGTAGTTGATGTCATTTGTTACAAAATAGATTACACAAAGTTTTGAATTAAAGTGTGCAAAAAGCACAACAAATAGTACTTAATATGATCAAAGTATGGTGCTTATAAAGTAAGAACATATAATAAGCTGTTAAGCACTAAGAATATGGCGTTTAGGTTTGGACGGCCTCAAAAGCTAGAAAATTAGCAATTTTAGTGGTAATTCTGCAACCTTCTAGTGTGCGTAGTTGAACACTCAAACATTGAGATTAGATCTCGCCAATGTATGTGATATTTGATTGTTTGAAATTGTGAAGGCTAATTAAGTTTGTAAACTTAACTTTCTTTCTTTACAGTGTAAATTTATAGAGAGTTTTCCGGTGGAGTTTTTCGGCATTGTAACTTATGAGCAAACTCGAACTGAACTCTGTCTTTTCTATGATGTTATCATCGATCTATCCACTTGGTCTTTTTCACCAAAATCCTTCATATCCCTCCAACTCTCTTCATCCTTTTACACTTTATGTTTCTAGTCATTTATCAAAATCACAAAAAATTCCATTATTTTCATACCCTCCTTTCTTCCACGGTGCAAGCTCCCTAATTTATTTTTTGTTGTTTTACTGTTGTTACTCTTGTTTGTTATCTGCCGGTCTCTGGTGTTGTGCGTATCAATTTCTCATTTTTCTTTTATTTGCTTATACAATCTCACACCTCTTACCATCTTATTCGTCATGAACACCTCTTCAAATCATGAATCTCACACAAGCAAATATACTATTCACAATATAAATTCCATACTACCTCCTTTCCCCTCTCAACACCCACTACAGTTTTATACCATTCCCAATTTCAAATATGGTATGTGCTCACATATTTTCCAGGAACACCATTTTTATTTCTCTCTTCTAATGGATTAGTCCGGTTTATGCATTACCTCACTACCAAAACCAAAGCCAAGCAACTCTATTCCGTCACCTCTATGCACCGACCAATCCCTACAACTCTACCCCACACACATTTGTCATGAAACTACTCTCAAAGATCATCTTCTATTCTGAAGCAACATGACACTACTGATCCTGATAGTTTGTATGCTCTTCTCCGGGGTAAACTATTTCGATCATGGCTAGAAGAGCGAAGGTTTCCTAATCCCTTGCAAAGATAGCAGTAGTATACATCTCAGTTTCAAAAGGCTTTTGGGTACTCAGTTACATCTCCACTGTCATGTTGCTAAGAGAAGCAACCAGCTCAAGCTGTCCCTTCTTGTTGACCAGAGCGATGACCAGATCTCAACCCTTTAAGAGCTCATGGTGTGGCCGGATACTAGCTCCCGGAATTCACCTCCTCTGACGGATGAAGAACTGAAAATCGTATCATTTGGCCCTTTCTGTCTTACTGGCTAGATCTTCATGAACTCACCACTGCCTATGCGCTTTTAGCTAGCTCACCGCCACCTGAAATGCCCACATCTGACCCACTGAATGACGCATCACCACTTCCGGAAGAGTTGTTGTTGCCTGACGCGTCACCGATGCCTGATGTTTTACCATTGCCTGTTGTGTTTTGGTCTAGCTCGCCGCCGGCTGGAATGCTCCCATCTATTATGGTTCCGGTGCACATTAAAGCTGCAGTTATTGTTCGCATGACATCCAACCTACAACAATTAAAGCTCCAAAAGTCAACTGCTCTCTCTTTGTTTAAGGGAGAAAGGACAATCGTGATAAAGTTAATGACAACTACTATGTGGACGGTTAAGATGACGGTCGTTATGATGACCGTTATCTTGTTAGATACCTTTTCGTCATTCAAGACAGTTAAGAAGTCAGATTAGGGATGGCAACGGGGCGGATTGGGGCGGATTTGTGCAAATCCATCCCCGCCCCGCTGGAGATTTCGGGTCCCCAAAACCGCCCCGCATATCCGTTTATCAATTTTCTTTTAAAACCATCCCCGCCCCCGGCGGATAGGCGGATATCCGCCCCGCCCCATTTGACCCAAACAACAACAACAACCCAAAAAAATTTCTTCAACATACAAAAAATTAAAAAAAAAAAAAACAACATATTACAAAAAATAAAAAATAAAAATCTACAGATCAGATCTGAGTTACCTGATCCAAAAAATATTACAACAAATTCAAAAAAAAATTTCAACAAATTCAAAAAAAAAATTACAACATATACAAAGAATTCGATCTCTGAGATCAGATTCACATCTTGAAAACTGATCGGATCAGACCTTGATCTGATCAGATCTTGATCAGATCAGATCTTGATCAGATCAGACCTTGATCAGATCAGACCTTGATCAGATCAGACCTTGATCAGATCAGACCAGATCTTGATCAGACCAGATCTTGATCAGATCAGACCAGATCTTGATCAGATCTTAATCAGACCAGATCAGATCTTGATCAGACCAGATCAGATCAGATCTTGATCAGACCAGATCAGATCTCAGTCTCGGATCTTGATCTTGATCTCTTGATCTCTTGATCTCGATCTCTGATGGGAGGAAAAACCCCTTTGTCGGAGTTGAAGCTTGGACATCGAAAGTCGAAACCCTTCGCGGCGTGAGGGAGGGAGATCTCGACTGTGAGAGGAAGATCTTGGTGATGGGAGGTCGCGGACCTCGCGGTGTGAGGGAGGGAGATATCCCTGTGAGGGAGGGAGATATCCCTGTGAGGGAGATCGCGGCGTGAGGGGAGCGCGAGAGAGATCGCGGCGAGGTGGGGATCGCTCTGTGAGAGGGTAGGGATGAGGGAGAGGCCTTCGCTCCTCGGTCGGTCCCTTTGCGTTCTTGTGTGAGAGGCAGAGAGGGAGGGAGAGGCGGGTGAGGGACTGAGGGTTTCTCTGTCTGCGAGGGAGGGAATGAGGGAGAGGATCGAAGTAGGGTTTTTTAATCCCTTTATAAAGGGGAGGGGCATTCTTGTAATGTTACATAATAAACGGATATCCGTGGGGCGGATATGGCCAAATCCGTATCCGCCCCGAATATTTAATGGATGTTGTTTGGATATCCGTATCCGCCCCAAAATCCGTTTAGACATATCCAAAACCGCCCCAAACGGATTGGGTGGGGCGGATATCCGTGAAAATCCGCCCCACTGCCATCCCTACCCACTGCCATCCCTAAGTCAGATTATCTCTTTCTGCAAATGGTCACGTTGACGACCGTTATGAAGTCTGACTCATCATCTCTGTTAACGGTTATGATGATGGTCGTCCAATCAACCTCTAAATCATGTTTAACTGCAATTTTTGTGTCGTCATTTCTAACAGCTAACAAAATAGTTCTAAACGACATCTAAGAAGGAGAAAAATGTCGTTAATTTTATAGGCTGGGCCACTTTTACAGAGTGGGAGTATTTCGTTCAAGCTGGGCATTCTATATTTTCAAATCAATGGCGTTCAATCCTTAATTTAATGGTGGGGATGAGTACACCAACAGATGTTCCACACCTTACTGATGATGATGGTCATCACATTTAGATTGTCATTAAAAAAAAGTCAAAGTGCATATCAGTATGGTGAATCCTGGGAGAAAAATTGGACAGATTATATTATTTTGGAGTGAGCGAGCTCCAAATCTTCAATAGTATGCTCAGGATACTGTAAAGACTTTGCAGGTTCTGGCGACCGCCGTAGAATAGTCGCTCTAGTCACATGTTACTTTCCTAGAACGCAAGGGCATAGGGTTTCCCTACGCGATCCGTAATCTAAAGACCCTTTTCCATCAGTCCAATCCCCGATATCCTGTTCATGTCAGAAACTAAAACTCCTCTGCTCATATGGATTGGATACATTAGAGACTCGGATTCAAACACAGAGTCTCAGTTGCAGTGACATGTCAATCAGACGACATTGCACTGTTTTAAAAAGAAGGCATCCCTCTTACCATAATTTCATCTTGTAAATATTATTGAACAATTCTTAAGAGCCAGGTCCTTAGCGCCAGATCGGCGCCAGGGGAGCCTAAAAAATGTGATGAAGATGAAGATGAATAACAGAAGAAAAAGAACAGATGAAGAACAGAAGAACAAATGAAGAACAGAAGAAAAAGAAGAACAAATGAAGAAGAACAAATGAATAAAATAGGATGATGGAGGGTCTTGAGGCTCCCCTGGCGTCGATTTGGCGCTAGGGGCCCGACTATTAAGAATTGTTGAATATTATTTTAATTGTGTTATTCATGATTACTTTGCTTTATCTCATTGGTCTGCTATTTTCATGTATGTTGAACTCAATCCATCTCTTAGGGTTCCTTTTTGGGATAATATGTCTGCACTCTACAATTGCCAAAACCTTCTTGGTATCATTTTTGGGGACCTTAATGTCATTCTCAATCTAGGGGAAAAAAATGGAGGGTAACAGACCTACCATCTCCTCTCTCAGCCACCTTCGCACTTTCATAAACAACCACAACCTTTTTGATTTTCCTCACTGGCTCCCAATTCATTTGGAATAATAATCGTAAAGAAATGAATGGGATTAAGGCCAAGGTGGATCACATCTTAGTGACCATTGACTGGGTAAACTTGTTTTCTTCTGCCACGGCCCGTACTATTCATATTTGCACCTCAGTTCATCGTGTTTTTTCTCTGCAACTAGTTTCTAATATTTCTAATGGTCCAAAGCCTTTCAAAATTTCCAAATGTGGATTAGAGACCCGCAGTGTAGGAAACTGGTCGATTCTTCCTGGGCTCCAAGGCGTCACCATAAACTGATTAAAACTTCCATATCAAAACCAAAAAGTTGAGCTACTGTCTGTCTAGGTGGAATCACTATGAGTTCAAAAATATTCAATTATGCTTTTAAGAGACTTATAAAACCCTTGATGTTCTCCAAAATGAACATCCCTCCACTTAGAATGCTTTGGCTATCGCCTCTCCGAAGGACTGGCTTTCAAAACTCCTGGTTAGAGAGGAATTTTTTTGGAAAAAAAAGTCTGGTCGTTCTTGGCTCAGGGAGGGATATAAGAACAATAAGTTCTTTCATCTTTCTACGCTGCTACGTCGGAAACAAAACCTCATTATTTGCCTGAAAGATAATCCAATGTCTGGCAATCAACCCATGACAATGTTGGTCAAGTTCTTAACAACTACTTTGAAAACATTTTCAATCTTCGTGTTCTTCTCCTAATCCCGAAATTTTCTCACTGTTCTCCCCAGTCATCTCTAGTGCTGAGAATGAGGCTCTTGTCTCCATTCATACTGACTTTGAGATTCAGAAAATTGTTTTTGATATGGGAAGTCATAAAGTGTCAGGCCTTGATGGTTTTCATGTCTGCTTCTTTTAGTATTATTGGGATATTGTGCAATCGGATGTTTGCAAGATAGTTAAACACTTTTTTACTATCTGTCAAATGGATCCTAAGCTCAATCAAACCTTTATTGCTCTTGTCCCAAAGGTTGGTAACCCAGTTACTCCAGACAGATTCCGCCATATAGGCCTCTACAATGTTATCTATAAGGTGATTTCCAAAATCATGGAAAATCGCATGAAACCACTATTAGATAACATCATTTCCCCCAACCAATGAGTTTTTCTTCTAGGGCGGTCTATTGTCGATAATGTCAGTATCGTTCATGAGACTTCTTTTCAAATGAAAAATTTTCATACGGAAAAACAAAGTTGGCTAACCATTGAAATCGATATGGCCAAGGCTTATGATAGAGTTGAATGATATTTCCTTTTACAATTTCTTTGACAACTGGGGTTTTCTGAAGGTTGGATTCAATTCATTGAGCAATGCATTTCTACCACTTCCCTTCGGGTCCTTTTAAACGACTCACCTTTTTCTTCCATCAAGCCCTCTAGGGGCATTCGGCAAAGGGATCCCCTGTCACCATATCTTTTCATTGTGTTTGCTGAAGTTTTATCCCATCTTCTCACCCGAGCAAAAGAGGTAGGGCTCATCAAAGGCATCAAGATCAAACAACACTCCCCTTCTCTTAGTTACCTGTTGTATGCAGACGATCTCATGTTTTTTTTGCAGAGCATCCCTTGTTGAAGCTCACTCGGTTAAAAATATAATTCAACAATATTATCTAGTTTTAGCTCAAGGGGTTAATTTTGACAGAACCTCGGTGTACTACAGCTCTAATGTTCACCCAAAACATGCAAAAATGATCAATAGGATTTTGGGATCAAAGTTCTACAACCCTAAGGACAAATATCTTGGAGTGTCACTGCTCATGTCAAACAAAAGAGCCACTGATTTTCAATTCATCATTGATAAAATCAATGTCAAACTCTCAAGCTGAAAATCCAAAGTGCTTTCTCAAGCGGGCAAAACGGTTATGATCAAAGTTGCCCTTAACTCAATTTCGGTCTACAACATGCAAACTTTCCTTCTTCCCACCTCGATCACTACCAAAATTGATGTTCTTGCTTGCAATTTCTGGTGGAACAAGACTGCTGAAAGCAAAGCTAAACACATGTGTACTGAGACCGAATCACTAGGCCTCGGCACTTGGGTGGTCTGAATATCCATTCAATGAGGAATAAAAACTTGGCCTTAATGGCAAAAAGTATTTGGCAAACCATTTCTTCCCCTCACAGAACTTGGGTCATCCAACTCAAAGCGTTTATTTTAACAACAAAAGCCTCTTCCAAATCTCCTAAGCTCCGTCCTTAGCTTCCCTTGCTTGGAGGGGCAATCTTACCGCGCTTGCAAAAATGAAGTGCTATCTCAAATGGCAAGTGTTGTTGGGAGACAATATCGACCTTTGGAGGGATTGTTGGGTTAAGCCATGATTGCTTCTGACCGACTGTTTGCTCAATCCTGTTACCCAAAATTTGCCTCACTGAATTCCAGATTTATGAACATTCCCATTGGTCAACACCCAATGGAATGATAGCCTCATTAGTTCCATCTTCCATGCCCTTGTGGCTAGTGACATTCAGGATATCCTAATCTGACGCTCAGATTGTCCTGACACTCTAATCTAGCTCCCGGATAAAAAAAAACTCTTCATAGTCAAGAAGGCTACCAAGATGTTCACTCTGAATGTTCCACCTCCCTCCTTCTCTCTCTAAGCACTGATGCTAAGATGTTAAGAGATTTGTAAAGAATCAAGACGCCTCATTCTACCTTTTTTTTGCTCTGGAAACTCAGTCAAAATATACTCCCCACCATGACCAATTTGTCCCGTCTGCATACACCTTTAGATGATTGTTGTATTTTTTGCCATAGTCACACATAAGATGCTACTCATCTGTTCTTTCTCTGTTCTTTAGATAACTTTGGGGTGTCCAGTACCTCCCTCTTCCTAAAGTTCATGTGGGATACTGCGAAGACCCACCCCGAGTTTAAGAAGGAAATGCTCTATCAGATTGTAGCTTTCATTTTGACCATATGGCAGACTCGTAACTACTACATTTTCCAAAAGACCAAATTCAACGCTCAGAAGTTTAGAATGTCTTTTTAGAGTACCTGGTCTGCTAGGAAACACCAATGGTTTTATACAAATTCCAATCACACAAGTCATTGGGATGCCTTTACCTCTGAAGATGCTAATGATCTGGTTTATATTCATCATGTCATTCAAATAGTTGTCACTGACACTCAGCTAATTCAGTTTCCTCCTCGACATCTCCTATTGGCCCCCACACTGAGCTGGCCACTACCCGAATAGCAATGATACGGGACCAAATCCATTTATCTAGATGTCACAGACTTAACCTTAAATCCTTACAGCTCAAATCTATTCCACATTCCCTAGATCCAGACATGACATTGGTCACATACGATGCTAGTTTTTTGGCCCAATCTCAATAGGGAGCGGTTAGAGTTTTTGCAGTCAACATGCATGGTGATGTGCTAGCATGGGTTGCTTACCCCATCACAAGGAAGGTAATATATAGTACCATGGCAGAATGTTATGCACCTGAAGCGATTCTTCTTCTTATCCAAGCTAAGCAGTGGAGAACACATTTTCTAATGGGAGAATCAAAGATGCTTCACTCTATTCGACATGATGATCAACGACAACCTAGAATAGCCATGGACTAGGTGTGGCGACCACTCATTAGCAGCATACAGAGACTGGTTTCTCTTCACAATCTTTGGTTTTGTAATTTATTTGTAGAGACCTTAATTATGAGGCTCATAACTTCATTGCTAGCAGCTCAACAATACTGTACTTTTAATTAGTAATATATTTTATATTTTTTTAACAAAAAAAAAGTTTGTAAACTTTGTATATGTTACACATTTTAAAAATGTTTTACTTGTCGTTTTACTTATGACTATGTTTCGTGAATCATCCATCAACATTCCGTTGTCGTCCAGCCTGGTTAGGATACCTGGCTTTCACCCAGGCGACCCGGGTTCAAATCCCGGCAACGGAAATAATTTTTATTTATTTTCAAAATTTTTTCCTTGAATTTATAGATGGTTATTTATTTTCCTTCTGTTTAAACACGCTATAATATATACATCGTGTTAACTTTAATTTGACGAAATAATTTTTATTTATTTTCAAAATTTTCCTTGAATTTATAGATGGTTATTTACTTCCCTTCTGTTTAAACACGCTAATATATATACATCATTATCATCGTGTTAACTTTAATTTGACGCATTTCATGTGGATTTTCTGCTCAAATAATTTGCTCCAACATAATCAAAATTCTCGGAAATGGTTAATGGATATATGAAAGCTATGCATCAACAAAGTACACTCTGCAAAAAATATACAATTGTGATATTTCCTTTTTCTTACGAGTTCTATCGGTGCACATCGTTTCTTTGGAAGCCAAGTTTAGATGCATAATCAAAATCCAGCTACATGGAAGGAAGAAAACCAGATCAACATCTCATCCGTCAGGTCTTCCTTTTGGTCAGACAATTCATCTTCTACTGAATAACGACACAACGGGCATGTTTTCTGAGATAACTTCAACCACTTGTCAACACAAACCTTATGGAACATGTGCAAACAAGGAAGCCTTCTTGTTTCATCTCCTTCTGTTAGTCTTGACAGACAAACACAACAGCTTTCTCGCTCTCCTTCATGACTTGGGGAAGCAGGCAAACCTCCATTGATATCGAGAGCATTGGACTCAATCTCCTCACATGGTGATGCTTCTTTGCGATATCTTCTCCTTAGACTGATCAAATGCAAGAAGAAAGCCATGAAGCTCATCATGTTTATTGCTGTGGTGGACAATATGGATATAGTTGTAGATCTTGAGAATTATTGTTTAATAGCGTATTAAAATTGTGTGTTGGTGGGTCTCTTTTGTTTACTTGGTTTGCTTAGTTTGGACGGTTGATGGATTGGTAGAGATGTTGGAAATCTGAACCTATTTAGCTGTTGCACCTACATGACGCTGCCACTTGACATTTTTACTTAAAATTGAACTAAATCTCAGTTCACCTGTGTAGTGGATTTGCCTTTAAAAATGCAGAATTTGGTAATACCCCAACATAAGCTTTCATGCAATTGATACAGCCTTCGCATCCACTTCCACTTTTGGAAGTGTTCGATCAGAGAAGATCTACCTACATAGGACGTTTTTTAGGCATGTAAACATGATAATATACTGTAATTCTGTAAATGTAATATCTGAACCATTAGGAATTGTCAAAACTTAATTAAATTTGGAAGCATAGTCAAGAGTTACACCTAACAACATGAGCTTATGAATATGTCGTAGAACTGTAACAAATAAAGACTGACTGCAGAAGTTTTGAGCAGAGAATGAACAGAGGTTTTTGAAGATTTGCAGTGCAAACTTAGTCCTTAGCATCTTCCTCTTTCATCTTCTTCTCCCATCTGCGCTTCCTGTAATCCAGAAGCATATCTGGCATCTTCTTCATCAACTCAGCTGTATTAGCTCGCTTCTCAGCTGCTATTCTGTCAACCTTATGCCCTTTCCTCTTGCTTCTCATCTCTTTCTTTGCTGGATCATATGGCCAATCTTGTCCAGCAAGAAGGACTTCATTGCGGAGATGAGCACGACGGCATGCACTAATGCCCAGGGGCTTCCACGCACCCAACTCCCAGTAACCCCAAACCCCCTTGGATAGCTCGTCGTTGTACTTGGCTAGTTTTTCTTTCCATGGGTATTGATAACCACCAATCGCTTTCGCTACTGATTTGGCTGTTTAAAAGAAATAAATAATTCAATCAAGCAAAAGCTTGCTTCCTTCTTCAATAACATGTTTAAAAGGAATGTGAAGCATAAAACTTGTCACACACAGTTACTTGCTGTTTGGACAAATGCATTAAGGCATGACCCCAAACGTACATTCTTAGTGAGGCAGAAGTAACTCACAATGAAACTTTAGAAGACAAATAACCTATGCATAGCATACAAATATTCTTTACACCACTACCATTTAAATATATCTAACATCTATAGAGAGTAGTCATCAGGTTTATGCATCACAACTTGAGATGCTAATGTTACTTGAGGCCCTAACATTCTGCTTTTAAGTTTTAAGTCACCGAATGCACGAGTAGGTAACAAACGGATGAAGGTGGTGGTTTTTTTTTTTTTTTTTTTCCAGTTCCAAAGAAACATTAACATTGTGGTCAACTGCCGCTACCTAAGTTACCAGAATTATCCATTTTAAGGTCCAAACTCATGACAGACCTACAAACAAAATAGCTAAATCACCTTTTTTCCTTTAGCCTTATCCACAATTTGTATCTTACAGTTGATGGCTTCAAATATATTACATCTAGTTTTCTAATAATAAACTATTTTCTAATATCCAATTATGAAAACGAATTTCATAATATACAAGTACTAACATAGAACCAATACCCAAAACTCAAAAGCATCTTAAGCCACTCATGGTTAATGCACAATCTTTTATTCTCAAATCATCACTATGCATATCAAAGATCCAAGCTAGATAAACAAAAAACCTTATTTCACAAGCCATTTAAATAAGAAGAATTTATAGAGAGGTTCATACATCTAAGTTTACCACAAACCCCAATAATATACTTGTCAATTTCATGGATAAAATTTCATCTTCATAAGCACATTGTGACACGAAAAATTCTAAAGAGTCGGGCCTCTAGCGCCAACGGAGCTCTCTAGATCGTGATTATGAGAGAGATAGAGATAAAAAAAAAAAAAAAAGAACAGATGAAGATGAAGAACACAGATGAAAAAAAGTGCTAGAGAGCACGGCCTGGCACTCTCCTAGCGCCAGGGCCTGGCTCGCTATACTGACCTCTTGTGACACTCCCTGACACCCACTTCGAAAACACGAAGCACTGTGATCCTGGATTGATAATCTATCTAACATTTCACATTGGTTTTTTCACTGTTCATGAACAGTGAATTGTGAGAGTATGTCCTACGTGGCATAAGTTGTCCCAATAGCATAACTTAAATTAAAACTTAATCCCGCGATGTTTTCCTCTTCCACTCCACATTTTTCTCTCTTCTCACAAACCACTCACTCTCTGCAAGCACCCTTTTGTTTCTTCTTTATTTTTCTCTCTTCTCACAGACCACTCACTCTCTGCCATCGGCCTCTCGCAGCCCCTCGCAGCCCTCTCGCAGCCCTTCGCAGAGGCCCTTCTCGGTGTGCTTCAGCCCTATCGCAGCCCTCGCAGCCCCCTCGCAGAGCCCCATCTCCACATTTCTGTGGCACCAACTTAAACTTCTCCCCACCATTTCTGTGGTGGCGGGTTGGAGAAGAGAAGGTGAGGAGATGATGGTTTTGGGAGTTTTCCATCCGAGGTGATTAAGAGGGGGGTTGTTGTTGGCGACACGATCATCTGCAGTTCTAGCCACCGAGAACTTCAAATTACCTGAAGAACTCAACAATTTTTTAGATGAGGTTCTTTGATAGAGACCCAATTCCTCTGTTTTCTTACACTCCCACCACTTTCTTATTCAAATTTCTCCAAACATCAACCTTACTGTTTTCTTCTTCTTCTTTTCATTTCCTCTGTCGGGTGTGTTTGATGGAGTGAGGGGTGAAGAGGGTTTCAGTGATGGTGCAAACGATGAATTTGGGTGATTGAACCCATTTTTTGTTTATGGTGATGGTGGTGAGGTCAATTGTGGTTGGCAGTGGTGGCGAGCTCGATTGTTGATTAGGGATGGTGGTTGTGAGATTGGTTGGGAGTGGGATGGGGCGGCGAGGTTCAGAAATGGTGGCGGCGGCGAACTCAGATTGGAAGTGGTAGTGTGAGGTTGATTATGGGAGGTGATGTGGTTCAGTTGGAGGGATTGAAGGTGGTCCAATGGTTGGTTTGGGTTGTGGACTGAAGAAGATGGATGGAGTGGTGTTGGTTCAGTTGTGAGGTGAACCATATATGGAGAACAAAGAGAAGAGATACGAAAAATGCGAGGAGTTTTTCTTCTCACGCATCTGAAATCTGTAAGTAGCAGCTCTCTTTCTTCTCACGCAGTTCTTCTCCCTTTCATCTCTTGCAATTTGTTGATTAAGGGCTTCCTTTCACTCTTTTTTTTAATCTTTAGGGTTTCTTATGACATGTGATTTGGTTGCCAATCTCTGACTCTTATTTCCACTATATCTGTGCAATGTGTTGATTCTATGCAATTTATTTCTTCATAAAGGCACAATGGTATGAGTTGATTTGGTTTGTTTTTCTTCTCCATTTCATCCCTTTCATCTCTTGCAATTTGTTAATTTAGGGCTTATTTTAACCACTCTTTTAATCTTTAATCTCTAAATTTGTTGCAAATCTTCTACAGTCTTTGTCTCACATTTCTCCCTCTCATGTAGCTATCTCTGTTCAATGCATTGAATTGCTGCAAATTCATGATTTGTATTCATTCTCATCTATGTAGATCATAATTTGGTAATGAATATGTTTTTTTCGATTGGGGGTATCATACTTTTACTAGCCTTCCTAATTTCTTCTTAATGGGTCAAGTTTACTATTGTTCAGATGCAAATATTCATCATCAAGACAATATATGTTGAAAAAAAATAAAATAATTTCTTTCTTCGTTTCACGATCGTCAAATTTGGAACCTCCTGAAATTTTATGAAGATAGAACAATTTTGTTGTTGCATTTGTGTTTTCCTTATGCATTCTTGCTACATCAAACCTATATTGTCCACTCGGTACGGGTTAGTTATGCGCTAAGATCTATCAATGTCGTCACTACCTGCCGAAAGTAGTGGATTTATCTTCCATTAGAAAATTTGGGCTTTGAACCACTCCACCACCCCATGACTTAACTGCTAAATTTGTTTTCAACATTTCTAGCGCTTTTTTTCAGTGCACCGATTTGCTATTGACCAAGTACTCGAAAGCATATAGAGATATTTGCCGAGTTCAAGCATATACTAGGCAAAATAAGTTACTGCATAACTATATTTTAGAGTAAAATTCGAATCCATTCATAGCTTGAGTAAAATTCTAAAAATTCTAAAAATCCTATTGCTGAGTAAAATCTCTATAGAGTTTGTCCTACGTGGCACAATAGAGTTTGTGTTTGTGGTCACCACTTAAGTGAAAATTTTCAACTCCCGACTCTTAACCTCCCACTTTCCCTCCCACTCTCTCAAACTCTCTCTCATCCCGAACTCTCCACTCTCCACCTCTACATCTCAACACCTCTGCTTCTCCATCTTCTCCTCTGCTGCGTGAAGGAGTGTTTTGCTGCGTGAAGGAGAGTAGAAATCTGTGTTTTTGATGGGGTAATCAACTTCAGTTCTTCTTCTTCTTTGAATTCCTCATTTTCTATTTAAAAGCTCTCTGTGGTTTTCATCTTCTGGATGCACAAAATATGTTTGATGAAATTCCTCTTTGAACAAATTATGTTTCTTCTTTATTTGAACAAACTCTGCTAAATTCTTCTTTGATTAAGTAATGGTCGGGCTATAAGGGTATTATTGGGTTTGTAATCCTTCAAAGAAATGGTCTATCCTCATTGAGTGTTTCAACTGAAAAAAAAAAAATTGGGGGCAGCACTAGGAGATCAAATTGGTTCGTCTCTGATTGCTCAATCAGCAGGAGTACCAACTGTCCCAGTATCGGATAAGCACAAAAATTAAAGCTTCTAGCCTGTGTTTACACAACTGAGGAGGCAGTAGCAAGCTGTCAGGTGGTGGGTTACCCTGCAATGATAAAGGCATCTTGGGGTGGTGGTGGCAAGGATATAAGAAAGGTTTGTTTCATGCTCGACACAATATATTCTTCAAATATACAAACTCCAAAGTAAATCTTAGTAATCATAACTAGGAATGTTGACAGTCATGTTGTTAGTGTATATATGTTTTGTGGTATCCTTTTTTATTTTTGGAATGTTATCTCAACTCTTATATGGTTCATCCTAGCTAGCTATACTACCATTTTGAAAGTTTAGTAGATGCTACGGCATGACACGGTAGCCATGTCGGATGGGTTCATTACATAAATTTAACTAAAATAAAAAATGTACAGGAATGTTGATGGTCAGGTTGTTAGTGTATATATGTTCTGTGGTATCCTTTTTTTTATTTTTTATGTTTTATTTTTGGAATGTTATCTCAACTCTTATATGGTTCATCCTAGCTAGCTATACTATCATTTTGAAAGTTCAGTAGATGCTACAGCATGACACGGTAGCCATGTCAGATGGGTTCATTACATGAATTTAACTAAACGAAAAAACAATGTATGTGTAGTGCCAATGGATGATTGGTGGCTATATGTGGGTGTTCTATTCTCTTATTTTCCCATAATTTAATCAATTTTTTTTTCTTGAAGGTTTTCTCTTGGCTAAAGATGGTCATCTACTATGGATACTCTTGGTGGAAAATGCTGATAATGCCGAAGAGCGCAATCCACACCCGAGCGTATTTGGAAAGGAACCACTTCTATCAGCCTTCAATCCAATCGCCATGAGTATCCCTTCTTTATGTTTTCCTTTTATTTGAGTTTTTTTAAGTTATAGGGTTTGTTAGATTTGGTTATTTAGATTGCTTTTGAGATTGTTCTCGAGTTTGAGTTGTAACTATTCATTCATCATGTTGGGTTTGAACATTTTTTGTTTTTCCATTTGAGATAGATAGGAGAAGAATATAGGAGAAGTTGTCACTGGGTTGTATCATATCAAAGACCATCTTCTAGGTGTAAGAGTTCCTTTACAGTGACTTATAGGAGTTGTCAGCTGAGTCACCAAAAATGTTATATGACATACCAGAAAGATTGATAGATAAACCGAAATATCATTTCCCATGATTTCCTAAGCAAAAACCTCCATATCTGTGTAATGATGTTCAATTTCTCTGTGTCAAACTGCCAAAGCACAATATTTCCAGATTGAACTCTGAATTAGCAAAGATAGTTTGAATGGTTACATGAAAGCTAGGAAATAGGGAGAATGCATTTTTTTCTGCTATTTTAAGTGTGTTGTAACATTGTGCTATAAATATTGTCTTCCACTTTAAGTGTGTTGTAACATTGTGCTATAATTATAATAACATTAGCATCTCATTACACTTCAGTTGTAATCCAATAACTCAAAGAGCTTATAACAGAATTCTTACTTTAAGTGTGTTGTAACATTGTGCTATAATTATAATAGCATTAGCATCTCATTGTCTGCCTTTTATGTATCTAACTCATAGTTTGCTTTAAAATTAGTTGAAAATATGGCTTCTCACATATTAAGTTTTCTAAGTGAAGAGTCACAAAGAGATGTTAAGTAGGAAAGGTTCCCTTTTTAGAGCTCTGAATCTCTTTGACCTTCTGAATCTAGGGCCTTATTTTATAAGGTTCTGACTATATTTATTTACTTGGAATTTATGATGTCCTCTTCAATACAGGTTCATTGCTATTATGTTTCATCGTGTAATTTCTTCACATATTTGGTGTGCAAGTAGGGTTTATTGTGTATGTTGTCTTAGCTTTTTCATTCTCTGTTGATTTTCATTGTAGATCTGCTTGGGGTTCTGTTTTTTTTTTTTTTTTTAATTTCATTCGAAGGTTGTTAACTCTGTCGTGCAATTTACGTTGAAAAGATGTGATGGGTTGAGTTTCTAGGCGTTTTTCCTTGGTTTAGAAGAGGTGAAATGGGTTAACTCCTTTGTTTTTTTGATGATAGAGGTGAAATGGGTTTTTGACTTACAAGGTTTTTGAGAACTAACGAATTGGTCGATGGTTTTTTGCACGTACTTGGATGGGAAAAAAATTAAGGTAGCAAAGCTGATAATTGCAGAAAAAGCTATTACTTTTTCATTCTCTGTCGATTTTTTGCACGTACTTGGATGGGGTTTCAGATAATTTGATAATCGTCGAGTAACTGTAATCGTTAAGGTAGCAAAGCTGATAATGGGGATTTCAATTGGGGTGGTGATTGGAGTACTATTGGGATTATCCTAATAGTTTTTTGTGAGTACTATTGGGGATTTCATATAGCTTTTTTTTACTGTTCATGAACAGTTTTTTGTGAAAGTTTGTCCTACGTGGCATTTATATGTCATTGGCAGAAGTTAAGTGAAAAAAAAAAATCGATGCTTTCCTCTTCCCCTCATTTCCCCTTTCTTCCTCTACCCAAACCACTCCCACCAAGCAGAGAAGAAGAGAAGAAGAAGGACGAATGAAAAAAAAAAATGAGTGTTTGTTAGCTTAGTTTGTTTGCTAGCTTAGTTTGCTTTAATTTCATGTTATTGTCATTAATCATGACTTTCTAATCTTTGGTTTTAGAAATGAGTGTTTTAGAAATGGATGTGAACGGGAGGTGTTGCTTGCAGGCAGCTTGCTTGCTTACTTGGTGATAGCTTAATTTGCTTGCTTGGAAATACAATCAGATTCTCATTTCAGCCGTACAAGGAACTGTAAGAAATATTTTATATTGGAATATTTTTATAATTAAATGATCATTTTGGTGTGTGGATATATTATGTGGTGTTCATGGCATTGATTGCCATTGTAATTTTTTATGACAGGTTCAGACAAGTTTCAATATTGAAAAATACAGAGGAAACTCTGTCGAAATTTTGATTTTTTAATTGTTCATGACATTGATTGTCATTATAGTCACTTATGTGAATTTTCTTATGACATGTTCAGATAAATTACTTTATTAAAAAAATGACATTTTTTTGGCTATAATGATGTTGTGTGCATGTCTCTTTCGAAACATCCGTGAATGTAGGATGAAATCTGCAATAGTGTTCATGGCATTGATTGCCATTGTAATTTTCTATGACAGGTTCAAACAAGTTTCAATATTGAAAAATACAGAGGAAGCTCTATCGAAATTTTGATTTTTTAATTGTTCATGACATTGATTGTCATTAGTCACTTATGTGAATTTTCTTATGACATGTTCAGATAAATTACTTTATTCAAAAAATGACATTTTTTTGGATATAATGATATTGTGTGCATGTCTCTTTCGAAACATCCGTGAATGTAGGATGAAATCTGCAATAGTGCCAACGGCACGGGTATTACATTTCAAAGTGGTTTTTTCACTGTTCATGAACAGTAAACAAAGAGTGTTTGTCCTACGTGGCATGTTTATGTCATTGGCAGAAGTTAAGTGAAAAATACAAAACCCGATTGCTTTCCTCACTCTCTCCACACCACCTCCCCTCTCTTCCTCTCGATTCCTTCTCTTCATCTCCCTCTCTTTTCTTTTCCTTTTCTTCTTCTCTAATTTCCTCTACAATTTCTCATCCATTCGACACACAACACAAACTCTCCCTCCTTCACTGATCTGTAACTGAAATTTCATCAAGCAGTGTATTTGGGGGATCGAGGACTTTCTCAGGTACGTTGGTTTATTTTAGGGCTTGAGATTCAAAATCAGTTTTTTATTATAGGGCTTGATTGATTTTTCTGGTGTTGAATTATATATGTTAATGTTTCGAACTTGATTGGTTTTACTGGTGTCCAACAATTTTTCATTGTTAGTATTTTAGCCAAGTTCATCTTCTTCAAATACCCATTGAAACCCAAGTTCGTCTTCTTCTCTTCGAACTTGGAGAAGTTGGCCTCGATTGATGCACAGTTGAGGCTTTTTGGTTCCTGGGAAGGTCTCTGAAGATGATAAGCTGATTGAGTATGACGCCTTACTTTTAGATCGGTTTCTGGACATTCTTCAGGATTTACATGGTGAAGATATCAAAGAAACTGTACTGGTTAAATGTTTGATGAAGTTTTGTTTTCTTATTTAATGATAGTGTTTGTTTAATTCAAATTGATGTCTCGGTTTGGGTGTAAGTTTGATGTCTCAGTTGGTTTGGGGGGAATACCCAGTTTCTAGATTGAGTGGATAAAGCCAAAACTGTGAATACCCATTGGTGTACAAATTTTAGGTTTGAAGATGATCTTAATCCTTATGTAGTTATGTTTATTAGCTTATTTGAAGTCTGGACCATAACTAAATTAGAAATGCATAACTAAAAGGCAACTAGCATACATGAAGAACTTTTAGTGTGGGGTGAAATATAATGGTAAGAATATACTACTGAACCCTTTAGTTTGCACATATATTGAGTTGAAGGAAGTCAGATTATCCATGCTTAAGTGCTTTCCCCCGTTTTATAGGTCCAAGAGTGCTACGAGCTTTCTGCTGAGTATGAGGGGAATTACAATCCTCAAAAGCTGGAAGAGCTTGGATGTGTGCTAACAAGTTTGGATGCAGGGGATTCCTTTGTAGCCGCTAAATCTTTTTCCCACATGCTTAACTTGGTCAACTTGGCGGAGGAGGTTCAAATTGCTTACAGGCGACGAATCAAGCTTAAAAAAGGGAATTTTGCTGAAGAGACATTGAAGAGACTATTAAGCTAAAGAAATCTCCAGAAGCATCCTACTCAGTCAGTTCGAAGGTCTTTGCTTCAGAAGCATGGAAGGTTTGCACTCGAACTTTTCTTTCATTAAGATCCTACCTTTTATTATTAAAGGATCTTTTGTTTTGCATTACCTTTCTATTTTTCAAAGTCTTATGTACAAGTCTTCTGTTTTGCACTCGAAGTCTTATTTACAATTCGTACAGTTGGTGATATGTTTAGTTGTTTATTTTACTTTATTCTATTTTGTTTTTCTGTATGGTCTTTAATAATACTTCCTCTTTCACAGGATAAGGAATTGCCTAGCATAGTTGTATGCCAAGAACATAACCCCTGATGATAAACAAGAACTTGATGAGGCTCTTCAAAGAGAGGTAAAACATAAATGCACATGCTATATCATAAATCTGATCCCAACTTGACAGTATTCTGATGGAACCATAATGCATGCGGTGTTAAATCTGTTAATGTGGTGCTGCTTTGCTGTTCTTAATAACATCGAGTTACAGTGCTATTAGATTAAACCGTCTACATCTAAAATCAACCCGTGCGCTCACCTAGCAGTTAAACATTTATTCGATTGATGAGGCAATCCTTCACCCTTGACTTCCTTCTCCTGTCTTTTAAGGCAACATCCAATGTAAAGTGAACATAATAGGGATCTACAAAGAATTTCACGATCGCGTGCATCCAGTCTCTCTTTCTCTTTGTTTTATTGGTTCGATGATCTTTATAGGTACAATATTTTGTGCCTGATGGCCTAAATTTCTTACCTTTTCCAATGGAGATAATGGTTTGTCTAGGAGGGCTACACATATAAGAAAAGAAAATATGCCAAAAATATCACTAAGAACAGTAGACTTTCGGAGTACATTTATAATTGCTTTTAATTGGCTACACATGTAGACTTTCGGGGTACATTTTTAATTGCTCACTAATATTCATATATTCATTTTTTCCAAAATTTTAATGGAATAAAGAGTAGTTATTCTTTAATTTGGAAGTGTCGCTGTGCTGTCAATAATGCCCAAGTTTTATATATCTTCTGCAGATTCAAGCTGCATTTCGCACTGATGAAATTCGTTGAACTCCTCCAACTCCACAGGATGAGATGAGGGCAGGGATGAGCTACTTCCATGAAACAATTTGGAAGGGTGTTCCGAAGTTTTTACGCCGTGAAATATCTTTCCGCTACTTGCTAGATTTAATTTGCTTCACATCTTGATGTTAAAATTATAGTGGTTTTCTCTTTAATGTGGCTTGATGCGATTTAATGGGAATCAAAATTTGTACAGCAAAAATTTATACTATACAAATGCCAATGCAAAACCTTTTTGTTTTGGAGTGCGTGTGATAATCCCTTATCTTTGCCTTTATTTGTTTTTCAGTTAATTGTTTGTTTTTCTGATGCTTTATTTAATCATGAATACTATTAGTATATTACTAATGCTTCGGTTCTGTTACATTTTGTTTGTCTTACAGTCATTGCAATCTTGCTCATCTTCACCGTGTGTGCTAGGGTTCTTCTTCCTTCATCTGTAATGGCGCCAACAAGCTCCATTCAACTGGGTTCTTCTCCTTCATCTATATGCCAGAAGACCAAACAGGAGGAGATTCATTTCTTTTTCCGCCTCCAACCACTTACCAAACAGTTCGGAGAAGAGAATCTCGCAAACGGATGTGAGTTCCCCCAATTTCGATTCACATTTTTTTTATCCTTTTGTATGCCATATTTTGCAAATTTTGGTCGATGGATTTGATTAATTTGGTAGTTTTTTTTATGGGTTTGATTAATTTGGTGTTGTTCTTTTCAAAGATATTCATTAGTCGTAAGATTTAGGCAGCGTCTCTCAATCTCCACCACCAAGGTTCCTAGCTCCCATGTACGTTTTAAACAACCCCATTAGTTCAGAATGAAAAAGACAATTTTGTACCCTTTTTTATCAGATTCGGTTGGTTTATGTTGTTCTTGATTACATGATTTTTTTATTTTATCAATGTTAATTCATTTTAAGTGTTTTTTTAAAAAATGAAATAAAAACCCAATTGCGATTATTCGACAATTCCGTGAAATTACGATGTACTCTGTAGTAGTGCCAACGGCACGGAACTGGATGGGCTCTCTCAAAACAGAGCGTACCCCGTTTGCTGCTGCTGTTACGCGGGTTCTGCTGCTGCTGCTGCGACGCTGCCCCTGCTGCTGCTGCTGCGACGCGTCCGCCGCTGCTGCTGCTGCGACGCTGCCCCTGCTGCTGCTGCTGCGACGCGTCCGCCGCTGCTGCTGCTGCGACGCTGCCGCTGCTGCTGCTGATGCGACGCTGCCGCTGCTGCTGCTGCTGCTGCTGCGACGCTGCCGCTGCTGCTGCGCTTCTGTTTTGCTGCTGCGGCGTTGCGGTGCTGCTGTCTGTCGCAGCGTTGTGGACACGGCCTGAAGAGGCTGTTTTGTTTGTTTTTCTGAGTGCTGCGGTTTTGATTAGCTTGCGGCCAGCTGAGATGCTGCGGCACGCGGTTGGAGAGTGTGTATGCGGGTTGTTTTGGTTTTTACTGCACATCCTACTCAGTCAGCTCGAAGGTCTTTGCTATCTTTGCCTTTATTTGTTTTTCAGTTCATTGTTTGTTTTTCTGATGCTTTATTTAATCATGAATACTATTAGTATATTACTAATGCTTCGGTTCTGTTACATTTTGTTTGTCTTACAATCATTGCAATCTTGCTCATCTTCACCGTGTGTGCTAGGGTTCTTCTTCCTTCATCTGTAATGGCGCCAACAAGCTCCATTCAACTGGGTTCTTCTCCTTCATCTATATGCCAGAAGACCAAACATGAGGAGATTCATTTCTTTTTCCGCCTCCAACCACTTACCAAACAGTTCGGAGAAGAGAATCTCGCAAACGGATGTGAGTTCCCCCAATTTCGATTCACATTTTTTTTTATCCTTTTGTATGCCATATTTTGCAAAATTTGCTCAATGGATTTGATTAATTTGGTAGTTTTTTTTATGGGTTTGATTAATTTGGTGTTGTTCTTTTCAAAGATATTCATTAGTCGTAAGATTCAGGCAGCGTCTCTCAATCTCCACCACCAAAGTTCCTAGCTCCCAGGTACGTTTTAAACAACCCCATTAGTTCAGAATGAAAAAGACAATTTTGTACCCTTTTTTATCAGATTCGGTTGGTTTATGTTGTTCTTGATTACATGATTTTTTTATTTTATCAATATTAATTCATTTTAAGTGTTTTTTTAAAAAATGAAATAAAAACCCAATTGCGATTATTCGACCATTCCGTGAAATTACGATGTACTCTGTAGTAGTGCCAACGGCACGGAACTGGATGGGCTCTCTCAAAACAGAGCGTACCCTGTTTGCTGCTGCTGTTGCTGCGCTGCGTTACTGCTGCACTGCGATTGCTGCTGCTGCTGCGCTGCGTTGCCGCTGCTGTCTGTCGCAGCGTTGTGGACACGGCCTGAAGAGGCTGTTTTGATTGTTTTTCTGAGTGCTGCGGTTTTGATTAGCTTGCGGCCAGCTGAGATGCTGCGGCACGCGGTTGGAGAGTGTGTATACAGGTTGTTTTGGGCAGTCCGGTGTACTTTCGGGCTTTGTCGCAGGAACGCGCGTAGTGCTGCGTGTTATACGGCTGCGAAAAAGAGATTGCGGGTGTTGTCCGGGTTGCTGGGAGCTGACTGTGAGCGGATTTCAGTTGTTTTTGCTTTAAGTTTTGTAATGGCTTTTCATTGTTTTTAGTTTTGTTCTCATTGGGCTTTCATACGGGTAACGTTGTAATGTACCCCCGTAGCGTTTGTACGTCATATAGAACTTGCAGTACAAGCATCGAAATCTGGGATCCCTTTTCTCCTTAAGAGTAAAATCTTTGATGTTCTGTCAAAATTCTGTCATTATAGAGGAAATTCTGTCAAAATTTTGATGTACAAGCAGTACAGAGGAAATTCTGTCAAAATTTTGATTTTTTAATTGTTCATGACATTTATTGTCATTATAGTCACTTATTTCTTATGACATGTTCAGATAAATTACTTTATTCAAAAAATGACATTGTTTTTGGATATAATGATATTGTGTGCATGTCTCTTTGACTGTTTAATACCATGTTCTACTATCAAACCTCTTTTAATACTGAAAACGTTGATTATATATATTGCGTTGAGGCTGCAATTTTTTGTGAATGTCAAATTATGCGAGGTACAAATGCTTATGACAAGTTTAAATATTGAAAAAATGGGAATCTCTGTCAAAAATTTAAATATTTTTTAATTTTTGTAAAAAAATCATCTTGATATTCTTCTAAACCAAATGTGCTATTCTGTTTGCCCTAATTATATTTCTTCAACTGCTGCTTTACTAAATCGGCATCAATTTCAGTCAAAACTCACTTGGACAAACATGTGATATTTTTTAATATTGAATTCTTTCCTTCTTATTTTTAGTTAAGCTGACATTTGATGGAGATTAAATTCCTTAGCACATTAGTTGCGTTGATCAGTTTTATTAACGGTGTTTTACTATTCAAGAGTATTAACGTTTACAAAATTCATTCATCATAACTGTTGTAATAAACAATTATGCAAGTGTTTTTAGAAATCGAAACAAAACCCCAAATGTGAGTATTCAACATAGCCGTGAAGGTAGGATGTAATTTGCAATAGTGCCAACGGCACGGGTATTAACATTTCAAAATTTTGATTTTTTAATTGTTCATGACATTTATTGTCATTATAGTCACTTATTTCTTATGACATGTTCAGATAAATTACTTTATTCAAAAAATGACATTGTTTTTGGATATAATGATATTGTGTGCATGTCTCTTTGACTGTTTAATACCATGTTCTACTATCAAACCTCTTTTAATACTGAAAACGTTGATTATATATATTGCGTTGAGGCTGCAATTTTTTGTGAATGTCAAATTATGCGAGGTACAAATGCTTATGACAAGTTTAAATATTGAAAAAATGGGAATCTCTGTCAAAAATTTAAATATTTTTTAATTTTTGTAAAAAAATCATCTTGATATTCTTCTAAACCAAATGTGCTATTCTGTTTGCCCTAATTATATTTCTTCAACTGCTGCTTTACTAAATCGGCATCAATTTCAGTCAAAACTCACTTGGACAAACATGTGATATTTTTTAATATTGAATTCTTTCCTTCTTATTTTTAGTTAAGCTGACATTTGATGGAGATTAAATTCCTTAGCACATTAGTTGCGTTGATCAGTTTTATTAACGGTGTTTTACTATTCAAGAGTATTAACGTTTACAAAATTCATTCATCATAACTGTTGTAATAAACAATTATGCAAGTGTTTTTAGAAATCGAAACAAAACCCCAAATGTGAGTATTCAACATAGCCGTGAAGGTAGGATGTAATTTGCAATAGTGCCAACGGCACGGGTATTAACATTTCAAAATTTTGATTTTTTAATTGTTCATGACATTTATTGTCATTATAGTCACTTATTTCTTATGACATGTTCAGATAAATTACTTTATTCAAAAAATGACATTGTTTTTGGATATAATGATATTGTGTGCATGTCTCTTTGACTGTTTAATACCATGTTCTACTATCAAACCTCTTTTAATACTGAAAACGTTGATTATATATATTGCGTTGAGGCTGCAATTTTTTGTGAATGTCAAATTATGCGAGGTACAAATGCTCATGACAAGTTTAAATATTGAAAAAATGGGAATCTCTGTCAAAATTTTAAATATTTTTTAATTTTTGTAAAAAAATCATCTTGATATTCCTCTAAACCAAATGTGCTATTCTGTTTGCCCTAATTATATTTCTTCAACTGCTGCTTTACTAAATCGGCATCAATTTCAGTCAAAACTCACTTGGACAAACATGTGATATTTTTTAATATTGAATTTTTTCATTTTTATTTTTAGTTAAGCTGACATTTGATTGAGATTAAATTCCTTAGCACATTGGTTGCGTTGATCAATTTTATAAACAATGTTTTACTATTCAAGATTATTAACGTTTACAAAATTCATTCATCATAACTGTTGTAATAAACAATTATGCAAGTGTTTTTAGAAATCGAAACAAAACCCCAAATGTGAGTATTCGACATAGCCGTGAAGGTAGGATGTAATTTGCAATAATGCCAACGGCACGGGTATTACACTAGTATTCTATAAAGTGAATGTTGGGTGACAATTTGTGCAATATTTGTTATATCCATTTATTTGTAATGTATCAATCACTAATCTTATCCTGGATTTCCTATTCTATTTCCATCACCGGCCGAAAATTTTTCTTTTTCCATGAACACCCAATAATCAAACTCACACCCTTAATTTTATAGAAGAATCCAAACCTAACATCAAACCCTGCAACCAAAACAAACAACAAACAACAAACTCTATATCTCAAAATAACTACTGTAATCAATTTCATAAACAACAGACTCTATATCTCCATAAAAGAAGAGAAAGAAATCCTCCACTGAATACTAACCCTAATCCTACACGAGCTACAAAGAAGAAACAATGAGATACCCAATAATCAGTTTAACATAAATATGAAGAAACTGGTCTTAATTGATTTAACAAACTAGAGGAGATGGAAACTCACCTCGCAGGTTCACTCCAGCGAGCATCGAAGAAACTGACCGGGCAAAGGGTTTTGAGATTAGTAAACATAAGCGGGCAATCAACCAAATCGGGTCTCCACTTTAGTGAACAATTTGGGGCCCCGGAATTTCTATTGGGCCCACCAAACATGGGCTTCTTGAGTTTGAATTAGGCCCACTAATCATGTCAGTACGTAACAGACATGAAATGGGATCCACCTTCTCCAGTTCGTCTTTCATGTGACATGATGGTGTCCAAGAGCATGAACGAAGACTTTAATTGATGTTGTTGTTGTTGTTGTTGTTTTTTTTTTTTGTTAAAACTTAAAAGCATATGGCATATGCTATTGATGCAGTCAATTTTTGCTTTCTGCTTTGATTTTGACTTGCTAATCTTTTGACTTGCACAAAGAATGCACATGAGTCACAGACTATCGTTGTGGTGGCCGATGACACTCCGATCCTAAAGTCAGACATGGATCTGAGGAAGACGTAATTTTGTAAACATAGAATTTGTAGCGTACCTTACCTTCTCAAGCTCATGTCTTATTTATAGTGCTGGAGTCCCGATTCGACCATGCCATCGGTGGCTTAGTTTGGTAGGGTTGAAAACGAACCGACGGTTCGATTTTTCACCTAAACCGTGAACCGAACCGACTTTGATCAGTTTCAAAAATTTCAAACCGAAATCGAACCGATTCTAATTTATGCAAACCGTAACCGAACCAAACCGACTAAAATTGAACTAAAACTGTATCGACCAACTATTTTAAACATATTATATTATTTTTATAGAAAATATATATTGTTTATTATATATATTCGGTCGGTTCGATTTTTTTGGTTAAAATCACATAGAAATCGCAAACTGAACCGACCACTTCGGTTTTGAATTTTTTAAAACCAAAACCAAACTGAACTTAAACCGAACCGATCGATTCAGTTTTGATTGGTTCGGTCGGTTTAATCGGTTTGGTCGGTTTTTTGTTCAACTTTATAGTTTAGGGAAGAAGATATTCGTGGAGATCATTATCTAATTAGGAGTTGTGTTATGAAGGGAAGTTTCCCTGTTAGACTTGTACTCCTAGATACGTGGGAGATAATTCCTAATTAGAATGTTATCTATAAATAGAAGTTTTCATGTGCGACATATACTCTGGTATTTGCTTCCTAGTTGGAAGCAAAGTATTGTTGTCTTGCACGTCCGAAGCTAATCATCGAGATACTTGCCTTAGTAGAGCTTAAGGGTATTGGGGATAGCTGTGAGACACGCGGGCTTTGCAGGTTGTAGTGATTTGGGTCTGTCGGACGGACTGCATTGACCAGGCTTGAATCCACTTGGGCTGGATCAGTGTTGGGCTAATGCTTGGGCCTGCTATTTCTTGAGATCATCATGACACATATATGGTGTAGGAGAGATGTCGTTTTGGTGTATCATAAGCCACTCCCCCAAGTTAGTAAGCCATCGCATCGGTTTACTAAGTCACTTCTTGAAAAGATACGCCGCTCATGAGATTGAATCTGAATCGTTGCTTGAGTCTCGCACTTCATTAATTAAGTGTGCGTCGGTTCAGTTGGAAAGAGGCGGGAAACCAATCCCTATTTAGATCTCCCTTTCTGCAGAGATTGACTCTTCAATTTCTTTGCTTTTAGAGACTCCGTTCTGTTCGTCTTTTGATTGAAAGTTTCTTTACATTTTTCACGGCTCGCCAAAATCATCTTGATGATGAGTTTCTGGCCAAGGGCCTCACGTTATTTGAAGATAGGTTGGTGTTCGAATCGAGCCTTGCTGATATTCGAAAGACATTCCGGGTCTCTGAGAACTTGCCATTCTACACTCTGAGAGATGATCAGACGCCGATGTTTCTTCCGAAAAGGGTTCGTCTGTTTGCACCACATGATACTTGAAACTAGAGTCCATTTTTTTGTTCTTGACGAGATCTGGGGCTTCTTGGATTTTCTTGGAATCCTTCCTGCTCAGTTGGTACCTAATGAGTACAAGATTATCCTTTTCATATTGACCAGGGCAAAGGATGCCGGTGTTCGCATGACTCCGAGGGTGATCCAGTTGCTAACTTCCCCTCAGCTGAATGATCACGTCGTTTGCAAGATGACGTTGTCGGCTTGCTTCGAAAAGTTGTCGACTGACTTCAAGTTCTGGCAGAAATATTGTTTATTGGATCCTTTGGATTAAAATTACTTCAAGTTCAAGGGTCGTCCGCTTGAGCTGGAGTTCAAGCCACTTCGTAAGTATTGTTTCACTATTTGATTTTGTTGCGTTGATTGTATGCTAATCATTGCATGTGTTTCTTTGTGGGGAGGTTTCCCACTACTCTTTATCATAAAGGCATTCTGTGACATGCTGTGGATGAAGGTGGAGGACATTATCTGCACTACTAACTTCAGTCGCAGTGGACTATGTGCCAATTGGCACGTGGTTTTCACTCTCTATAGAGCGCCAAAGGTTAAGTCTGAAGATGAAATTTCTTCCAGAAAGAGGGAGGCATCCAAAGTTAAGGCTCTTGCCTTGTCCGATACGGAGGGGCTTTCTGGGATGCTCGCCTCCTTTGTAAGCTCGAAGAGGTCTCGCACTGGGACCGAGCCGGCTCCCAAACACACGTGAGCCTAAGCAGCCAGCTAGGGTGGAGGCCAAAGTATCTGGCTGGGAGAAGGACCACCTGCGATTAATAGGGGTTGATGATGCATCAAAGCTAAGTACTGAGCATGCTGAAGCTTTGAGCAAGAAGTTGATGCTGGTTGCTATGGCGGCTTCTACTGGTGCTGACCAATCTAGAACCGCTTTATTGGAAGGTTTTGATGAGGATTCGCCTGAGGTCCCAGAGTTCAATTGTTCTACTGGTGGATCATCTAACAGTGGTCATCGTAGTGCGGGCCATCCCTCTTGTAGTCAACATTGTTCCCCATCTTGTTCCAGGCTGCATTTCAAGGTGATGGAGGGTCTGTTGGACAATTCGCTCACTTTTCTTCATTTGGATTCCGCTGAGCCGTCTCGCAATAAAGGGTCGGTTGTTAGTGACAAAGGGAAGGTTGTGGATGAGGGCCTAGGTGCGGTGACGACTACAAAGGGCGGTGCTGGCGTGATTTGGCAATTGAAAGAGCTCCATTTGGATGCGCAGATAAGTTTGTTTGCTCTGGACGTAGTGAAGATAAACAACCAGGCCTGACACCAGGAGGTCGACATTGACTATGCTTCGAGGAAGCACATAAGTAGGCGTTACAGTTGTCTAATGGACCACGATGTGAAGCCCGATGAGGATACGTTGGAAGGGCGTATGGATAAGGGTTTGAAGCACCTTATGCTAGGGATGTCCCATTTGAGCCAGTGGCCGTTGCTGGGATGAAAGTTGAGGTGGCTCATGAGAGGGTGTACACCATGGAGCGTGTCTTGTCGACTATGCAGAAGTTGTATTCTAATGCACTTTTCGAGATTGAGTTGCCGAGGAAGCAGATTGAGGAGAAGAGGATGAAACAGTCAACCGTTGTCACCGAGACTCGGAGGGTTCGTCTGAAAGCCCTTGAGTCTGATTTAGCAAAGGTGGTGTCCGCGAGGGACAGATTCAAGCAAGAGTTGGACCTGGTTCGCTGTGATCTGGAAGTTGCGCAAGATGTTGCGGCTAAGATGCGTTATGAGTTGCGGTCTTTTGTTGAGGAGAACATTATGAAGGAGGCTGAATGTGTTGCCTAGAGACAGCAGTTAGAGGCTGACGTGGAATTCAATGCTCGAGAAGCGAGAAAAGATGGGGAAACTTCGTCTGAAGCAACATGAGCTCAGCGCAGTTAAGAGTAACCTGGCTACGGAGCAGGTTGATGCGCTGACCAGCAAACTGGAGCTGTTGGAGCATGAACTTGCTGAAGCAAATGTGAGCGAGGAAGAACTTCTCAAGGCGCAAGGCAAGTGTGAATTCTACTAAGTCGTGCATGGGAGATTAGAACTCACTACAAGAAAACTGTAATTTAGCGGCGGTTATGTAGCGACGTTTCATAAAAACCGTCACTAAATATGTTATTCAACGGCGTTTGTTCAACCGTCGTAGATTAATATTATTTAACGACGATTCTAGTAAATGGCGATGGTTGTAACCGTCGTAATAAACTTTATTCAACGACGCTTGTTCAACCGTCGTGGATCAATATTATTTTAGGACAGTTGTTCACGATCTCCTCTCTCCCTAAAACCTAAAAACAGTAGCCCGACGCTTCTCCCCTCTCCCTCTGCTGCAATTTTCCTCTCCATCTGTTGTGATCTTCTCTGCTCGCCCTCTCTGCTCACCAGTGGCGGACCTACTAAGCTAAACCTAAACTAAAACCTAAAAATAGTAGCCTGTCGCTTTCTCGCTGTTTCTCCATCTTCAACCCTAATCTCCCCATACTTACATCTATCTCATTCCTCTCTGCTTTTCTCAACAGGTATCTCCATCAATGAAAAACCTCTCTCTGCCAAGCACCGCAACCCCTCCCCTCTCATCGCCGACTATCGTCGACCTCTCACCATGTAACGCCTGATCTGTTGCTCCTCCAACTTCAACATCCAAGGATTTGAGAGCTCAATTTCATCCTCTCTCCCGATTGACGAACAATCATCACCAAAAATCACTCAACATGTTCTTGAAATCTCTCCTCTTGAGGTAAGGTTTTTGGGTTAGGTTAGTTTAGAAGAGAATTGGGAATTTTGGTTTTTTTTATTATTTTTTCAGGCTGCTTAAATTTCACATCCAACCCCACCTCTTCCTCTTGCTAATCAGGTACCACCCATCATCTTTGAATTTATTTAGGTTTTTGCTTTTTTCTTGCTGAATTTTGAAATTTGGGAATTACTCTGCAGGCTGTTCACTATTTTGAGATCTTTGGCAGATATGCAGTCTCGTAAAAAATCTGAGATTGAGAAGTTAAAGGAGGGAACTCGACAAAGAACGTGGCAGTTCAGCAAATATAAAAGTTAAATTGCAAGGTGTGTTTTTTTAATACCAGAGCTGGAATGTTGCTTCTTACCTTTTGTTGTCTACAAAATTTTAATTAGTTTTTGCTTACTTTCCAGAGGAACACAAACTAAATGAAGACCTTCAGAAGGAAGTCCATATTTTAAATATGGGCAAGGATATAATAAGTTTTCACTTCAATTTATAGAACTAACTCATTTATTTGTTGATGAGATGCATAATTTGGTCCATGCTGTCAACTTTCTAGGGTCTTTTTCTGTTGATTATAGTCTACCTGATGTTTTACGTATACCTGGCCTGGGTATAATTTATACTCAAGTCAATTAGTCGAAAGAATGTCTTATTGAAAGGGAATCCTCATGATCATCATCAAAATATCCTTTGGTGTATTTCTATGTAACACCCACTAATACATGTAGCAACAGACTTTGAAGAGTCTTTGATACAGAGGCTTGATTGTACTTGTCTAGTTGACTTAATTGTTTGATAGTTCAATCTGGAAATGTAAAACCCAAGAACCAAACAATAGGCAATTTGATGTTCACTGCCTTAAAATAAGAGGCCCCCTTCTCTTGCCTACCCTCCCCACCCTTGCATTGTTGTTTATGTACCCTTGGCGAGTGAATAATATAGATGGAGTAGTTATTTATGATAATAGTTTCTTGTTGTCTTTATGTGTATTTACTAATGTATGTGTGTTTGTGCGTGGTGTTTATACCATGCACCTTTAGGTATAATTCTTTGTAATTTCTATGATTTTTATGTCTTTAGGGACAAAACTCTGTGGTGGAGATGGCAGCTTTACACATTTGATTGGAAGGGGGTTACTCATTTATTTTTCTGCAAATGGCTTACCATGATTGTTGTTTTTTCATGCCTCTTGGTAACATATATTTAACTTTGTAAGATGCACACTACTAAGTTATGAGCTTTCTTGTGCAGAAGATGTCTTTATACCTCTGATACGATTCATAGTGATATATAAGGGAGTATTTGACTAGCATAAAGTATCATTGTAAGCAACTAGAGATCTGCATGTCCAACAATCTAAATGCAGCCACCAATCATTGTAAGCAACTAGAGATCTGCATGTCCAACTGATGTGAAAGTTACTTTATGGTTGTGGGCTTCTAATTGGGATAGGTTTAGTGGTGTTCCTTTTTCTTCTTGTATGTTTAACTGGGTATCTTAGTGTCCATACCTATAACATATCTGGCATGAGAATTTTTTGATATGTTTCTTTACCTACAAAAGGTGGTTCTATATGATACGTGTCTATTGCTTGTATTAATTAGTAACTGAGGAGAGGTTACATATCTTTTTGGAGGGTTTTTGAAGAAAGAGGGTTTTGACCGTGAGTTTTTTCAAAAGTAGATTTGAGGAAATTGGGTGGTTTGGCGAAGGTGTTATTAGGTGGTACTTAATAACATGGAAGATGATGGGCAGCAGGTGGTCTACTGGGGGATTTGGTTCGAGAGAAATAAGTGCATGTTTAAATGCGCAGAGACGAGGAGTTCTTGATAGATTACCATTTTGTGGCAGTGTACCATAGATTAAGAGGGGCCTGGTTTGACTAATTCCTTATTAAATTAGAGGCATTTTTCTTCTATTTTTTTTTTTTGAAAGGCAAGCAGGGTTTTTATAGGATCCCAGAACCCATAAAGATGCCGCAAGCTGGGTTTGAACCCATGACCTAGTGGTACCATCCGCTAAGCTCTAACCGTTGAGTTGTCATGCCATTGGCTCTTTTTTATTCATCTAGTGAGCTATAGGACAATTGCTTGTTTGCGTTCAGTGCTTGCTGATAGTTGTACTCGTATAACCATCAATGCATCATACATAAGAGGTTGTTTCTTTCTTTTGATGGAAAGTAGAGTTATTCGAAGCAAATACAATTTTGATTAAATTAGTTTTAGTTTTGTTTGTTCTATTTCATTGTTGGGTCGGGCCTAAGTAAGCCCATTAGAATAATTGAGGATTAGGGCTCCGATAGGTTTAAGCTAGTTTGTTAACAAGCTGAATTCTATTATAAATTAGGCCTAAGAGCCACCATTGTAAAAGGGCATTGAATGAATGAAAATACTCCATGGAGAGTTTAGGAGGATTATGTTTATTGTTGAGTTAATTTCCAGCAACAATTTATTTTTGTTTCTAGTGTTTTAGTTGTTAGACTGGCATATTACTTTTGCCGATCAAAGGAACTCTTTACTGTGACTTTACTTGTTACTCTGGGTGTGTTGTAATCAAATGACTGATAGATGGCTATGAAGGTTATTAAATGCAAGAAACGTTCGACTTCTTTTTAACTTTAGTCTTTGTTCTGAATATTTTTTTCCTGAAATTACATCATTTTGTCTTCAGGTTGCTGAAAAAAACGGCTCTGCTACGGCCTATAGAACTGAAAACTTGTTCCTTTGGCTTTGGAAGGTAGCGCCTTTAGAAGCAAATTTCTTGATACTGATGAACTCTTGAGCTATTCTGGCTGGTTTGTGGTAAGATATAAGTAATAGCAATATTTAATTATTTTTAGTGTAGTACTCTTTTCTTATTATTATCTTCAATTTATTAACAAAAATGCAAAACAGAATCAGTATCATTAGTTCCTTACATGTTTCTTCATTCATTTTTTTGCTTTCTCTTATATCAAACCTGCGTTTAGGTTTATTTCTGTATTGCCATGGTAAATTTTTTACTTGATTTGAGAAGAGAGATAGCCTCCTACTTATTAGAGAATGTGAGCCCTGCAACTATAGCAATAATGCCTATCATGTAATTTTTGTTGGGCTAACACCACATCACATTTCCTAAGACTCTGATGTTCTACACACAAACACAATGTCTCGCCCATCTCATTGGCATTGCCTTCATCCTCAGATATGTTTGTGGCACCAAAACCCCTCATATTTTGTGTTTCCTGTGTGATTATCATCTCCCCACACTCATAAGCATCCACCTCATCTGAATTCCATCTGTTATTGTAGTTAATATGTATTGATATTGGACAATAGGAGATAAAATGAACCCAGGGACTATTTGATCGTAGTCTCAGTTCTATAACTGTTATAATGATGTCCATTTTCTCCTTGCAAGCAATAATAGCCTCCTATGTGTGGATTGGCGGCAAGCTTGTCGAATTCCTGGCGGGGAGAAAGATAGAGTAAAATAAGGGGGGTCATAATTTTTTTTTTGTTATGATCAACCAAACAAAACAGATTTCATTTCGTTAAAAAGAAGGAAAACTAGTGACTGAACATAAACATACAAGATTTTAGCAACAAATAAAATAAAACAGGCTCTCCCACTCAAACATGCAAGTGTGGAATGGAATGTTTCGTAAACTTTCCCATATGTTTCCCCAATGTCAAGCTAGAGCCTTGATTTCATTACATAACTCTGAATGGTCCTTCTTCTTGTCCTTGAAAGTTCAACCATTTCTGTCATTCCAAACCACCCAAATAACTGCAAAAAACACTTTCTTCCATAGCCAAGTGCCCATATGAGAACATTAATTTTCGTGTCACTTTGAAGCCATCTGCAGGAAGCTATGAGCAGTAGGGGTGGGAGTGTTGTCTTCCTCAGAGATAGATCTAGAAAAGATGATCCATAGTTTCCTCAGCTTTTTCATACATGCTACACCTAGTAGGGATCATCATACCTCAAATGTAATTGAATAAAGACCCTAGTTGTAATTGGATTTTGTAAGTTTAATTATAATTGAATAAAGACCCTACTTGTAATCAAAATTTGGTTATAGTTGAATAGAGGTAGATTTTTCTTTTAGAAATGTAGAAATGTAGTGATATTCCGATTCTGCTCGAAGTTCCTCAATAACTTGGTTGCATTTAGAAATGTAGTGATGATGGGAAGGATTGACCTTGCTGAATTTTTCTTTTATAAACTAGTACTTTGTTCTCAATTGATCAGTACTTTTCTCGTGTTGCAACACTTGAGAAACTTCTAAAAGGCTATGCTGGGAAATATGCTACTGGAAATGAAGTATTCCTGGTTGGTTCTCCTTCCCCCAATTTTCAAATTGTGATCTATGTATCACCTTCATGTTTGCATGTTCTCTGTAAAATTTGCCTTGATAGTAGCAGTGTAAATATTACGAATAGATGAAGAAGAAAGAGATTGTCTGCTACTGTGACACTTCTTTTTCTAATTTCCTTCAATTATTTTGATGCATTTTTTATATATCCTCTCTCTCTCTCTCTCTTCTCTCATATTTGTGGGGCAGAGAACATGACTTAACCCCTAAAACCTAGCGTACAACCATTCCACCATGAAACATCAGAGACATTCCTGCATCTCTGGACATCATGACATCCCAAATAGGTCTTCACCCTATGAGCATCCATGATTATGTGCAAGTGTGCAACCTTTTTATACTAATGATCTTCCTTCTCAAAGATAAGATTCAGTCCTTGTCAAGCTTCTGTAAGCCTTTTGCTTTGGAAGGCAAGCTTCTAGCAGTCCTACAACTTTTAATTTTTTGACAGTTGAGCTTGTGAAGCCAAAGAATCAGCCAGTCAGCGACAAAATTGCCTTCCCTAAAACATACACAATAAGTCATTGGCTAGAAGAATAGAAAAGTAGGTCCTAATGAAGTGCCTTAAGCTCACTGAAAAATTGTTCATACCTCTTCAAAAAATCATGGATGCCTTAAGTCACGATCTCTCCCTTATTATTCTCAAATGATAAGGCCTCTTGCTGTAATGTTAGATATCTAAGATCGATTTAGTTTAGATCCTTCAAACTCCCGAATACCAATTGGGACATAGGAGGCTATTATCACATGGAATAGGAAATCTTTTACACAGTTGTCTATAAAAGTAAAATGGCTGTTAGCTTCCTAGTTTTGTGTTTGCTAATAGGTCAGTAGTCACTGCCTTTATCCATGTAAATACTACATATTTCATATAGTTTGGGTTGTTATTCTTGTTCTCCCAATGGTTATTAACCAAGATTTGTTGGACTGCATAATTGCAGGCAGATGTATTCCTAGCACCCTAAGAATAATCCCATCTTTTTTGTTTATTTTCCTCTTGTTCAACATCAATTTCATTTATATGACACACTGAATTAATGTTCAAGTTTCTTTTTAACTGAGCATCATTCAGAACTTTTGTTTGTCTTTAATGCCATGGTTCTCTGTTACTTACTTATCTAGCTACTTATTTATCTAGTAGGTCTGATTCCTCCAGTTCAGTTGTGGATTTAACCAAATGATAATATAGCCATATGGAGCATAGATGATTGAAATATGATTTTATTTTCAATTCATTGTTCTTGATTTCCTTTGTTTTGGTTTTGTGGTGAAATATTCTCATATTTTTTTGTGATTCCATATTGCAGGGAGAACATGATCATTGATGAGCACCAAAGCTTGTGGAGCATTTCGTAATTCAGTTTCTTTTAAGCTAACTAGCCAGGAATTGTACAACTTCGGTTTTGGTGGTTAGATGTGAACATTGGGAATATGTAACAATTTAATTTATAGTTTTCTCTGGACCATGTGATATTGATTTTGAAATGAAATTAAGGTCCCTTTTAATGTGTGATGATGGTATCAAAGTTTAGTGTCATTTATATTTGATTTTTTATTTGAGTTTAGAAGTTGTGCACATGTTAGATAGATTGTTTTCACCCTATGAAAAGAAAGCACCACAGGTTGAAAAAATGTGGGTTTTTTGGTAAAAAAAAATAAAAATCAAAGAGAATTAGAGGCGGTTATAGCCGTTTGTGTGTTTATGAATTTTAGCGGCGGTTAATAACTGTCGCCAAAAAGTCATCAGGTTTTGCCGACGGTTGCAACCGTCGCTATATGGTATTCAATGACGGTTTTGCCAACGTTTATTGACAACCGTCGCTATATACATATAGCGACGGTTATGCCAGCGGTTGCTGAAAACCGTCGCTGAATACCCCAGTGACGCCTTTATTAGCGGCGGTTGTCCAACCGTCGCAGTATTATGTAGCGACGGTTATAACCATCGCTACATACCTTTGGCCACCGTCGCTAAAATACAGTATTCTTGTAGTGACTGATGGTGTTGATGAAGGAAGAGCATCCAAAATAGAACCTTGCGTATTTTAAGAAGATGTCTTACACAGACTTCAAAGTGGTCTCTGCATCATCAGAAAAAGAGGGTGATCCGGATCCTAGTTCTCAAATTGAGGCTCGTACGGCTGCAACTCCTGCTCTGTCTCCTGCCAAGCCTAGTTCTCCCGTATCTGTACCTCCTCCTGATGAGAAGTAGACTTTGTACACTTGCACTCTTTTATTTTGACTATTAATGAAAACATGTTTATTTTTAGTATGCTTTGTACCCGCATTGTGTTCGGTCTCCCTGTCGCGCGCTTTCCATTTTGCCTTGTCGTTTTACTTAGAACAGGTCTGGTTGAGTTAGTAGGAAGCCGAGTGATATGTCCGTTGTTGAGAGTTTGACCATTTATGTCGCGAATGATTCTGACATTTGCTTTTGTGCGGTCTCAGAGTCATTATTGTTCGGTTGCATCTAATAGTGGGCGTTCTGCGGATGGTTTTGCAACGAGTTATGCTACCCAGGCCATAGCTCATTTCCTCAAGGTAAATCACTGGAGACTTAAGTTGCGTATCTGACTGTTGGTTATGGTTGCTGGCATGAGTGAACTGTGGCAGCCTAACACATGCGTTGTATTTGAGCTAGAACGCTTGTACCGAGTTAGGTTTAGTAAGCTCGGGCTGACATCCCGTGTAGCATTCGTCTGCATGTCAGCGGGTTGATTTTTGCTTTGGCTTGAGTGGCAATGGCTGATAATAGAATGTCAGCTTGTTTGAGCGTAAAGAGTTGCTTGAGCTGTAATTTACTTCGGTGACCGTTGTCTTCAAAATAAGCGGTGGTAGCATGGCGAGTCGTGGTCCCACTTTCTGGGTTCCCACTTTCGAAACTATTTATACCCGCGCAGAGCGGATTACAGGTTTGGGATGTGAGAATTTGGCGATCATGGTCTGTTGGAGAACGATGATATGTGGCGAGCCGTCGATATCAGTTCGGCACTGACTAGGCTCTCACCTTCCAAACCATCTACACCTACGTGGAGCGGGCTACAAGTTTGGGATGAGAGGATTCGATTACCATAGTCTGTAGAAGAACAATGGTTCTGTGGCAAGCTGTCGGCATTAGTTCGGGACTGACTAGGCTCCCACCTTCCAAATCATCTACACTCGTGTGCATCGAGTTACAAATTTGGGAGTTTTTGGCAACCGTCGGCATCAGTTCGGGACTGATTAGGCTTCCACCTTCCAAACCAACTACACTCGCGTGGAGCAAGCTACAAGTCTAAGAGTTTTCGGTGACCATGGTCTATAGAAGAGCAGTGGTCCCATGGCAAGCTGTTGGCATCAGTTTGGGACTGACTAGGCTCCCATTTTCCAAACCATCTACACCCGAGCCGAGCAGGCTACAAGTTTGGGACTTGGTAATTCGGCGACCATGGTCTGTAGAGCAGTGGTTCCGTAGCGAACAATCGACATCAGTCGAAACTGACTAGGCTCCCATCCTCCAAACCCATCTACACCCGCACGCAGCAGGCTACAGGTCTGGGCTTTGACTAGAAGCTGTCATTGTCAGTCGTCACTGGCTAGGCTTACCTGATTGGGTTCGGCGACCGTCATCCGTGAAGGGGGCGTCGGTCCCTAGCGAGTCGTCGTCACCAGGCGTAAGAGCGCTGATTAGACTCCCACTTCTTAAGCCATTGACATCCACAAGGAGCGAACTAGGCGTCAGGATGAACCAGAAGCCGTCGTCATCAATCAAATTTGACTAAGCTTGCCTGGTTACGAGCGTGCGAGCCTACATCCGTAGGCAGAGTGCATCCTGTGGATTAGTTTCCTTTTGAAGAGAAAGGAGTACCTTAAATCAGTTGGTGATATGTAGGTGTGATCTGTATGTCAAAAGTGACTAGGATTTTTACTTCTTGTGTTAGGCACGTGGTAGAATACCGCTTGAATAGTGGGTTGAGCCCATGGGCCCATAGAAGAAGAACTATGGCCTGTCGTAGGATCAAGATGCTACATGTACATCATAGATTGCATGGTGATACGCATACGACATAGATCGCAAGACGGTTGAGTATCGGTTACTCTCCGAATTAATGGGGTTGTGTGCAGCGTCATTAATTAGATGAACATGGTCCTGTGCGGTTTCCTTGGGAACCGTTGTCTCTTCGTTTCCCATACATATTCAATGCTGATAGTTAATGTTGAAACGCCTGTTTGGTTAACCACTACGTCTATATAATGGTGTTCCTTCATCGTTGTAGGCATTACCTTTTACAGAGCATACCTCTTCAGATGCTCTTACTCAAAGAATATGTTTTGAGTTTTCCAAAGGTTGAAGGGAGATCTCCAATGCTGGAGTCTTCGAATGTTCTGACATTTGTGCCGATGAGTCATGTTAAGACTTGCTTTTACGCACGGTGACGTACTCTTGGTGCGCACCCAATTGGTTCGCTGAGACCTTGTAATTTCTTCTCATATTGCAAAAAAGGGTTATAGACTTCCTCCCAAGGGATGAGTTTTTCGTTTATTAACCAATGCTTCCGTGTTACCTTGTGCCATTCTGTCTGTTGGGAGATACTCCCTGCGGCTAGTTTATGGTTGATCGAAGTGTTGGCAGATGCTTCGCTGCTTACGGGGGTGGTATCTCGGAGTCACCCTGAGTATCGCGCATGGAAAAAGTGTCCTCGCTTGGCAGCACTGTGAGACCTTAATTATCTCGTCTCTTGCGGCCATCTTTGTCTGTCCTCTTCTATCTCCTTCGAGGGGCCGAATGTCGGATCAGAGATGTCTACACTTCGTCGCAAGGTCCATATTTTCGTTTGCGGGCCTTTTTTGTGGGTGATTTGGCAGACCAATGAGCTGCACTTGTCCTTTTAGCCCCTTTTTGCACATTTTCCCTTGTTCATGGGACATCTTCTTTAGAGAAGTCGTAGAGTGGAGTCTACTTTGGGTACCCTTGCTGTCGCTTCAGAGTCTTTTTCTAGAGTCGGACTGTTTAAGTGGGTCTTTACTGTATGTCACATCAGATTCAGATACTTGTAGTCTTTAGTCTTTTATACCCGCCTCTGGACGATCGTTGTTACATCTTTCCAGTGATCAAGGATTGTGATTTCGTTTTTTGAGTTAATTTTGGTTTCTTAATTTTAAGAAATGTTTTGTGAAAAATTTCGTTATGTGTAGAAAAAACGTAAAAATTTCGTTTGTGATTTCAAATTTAACAATATATATAAGTGATGCATTTTAGACTCTTAAATATTACATAAAAAGTCTCACATGACTTGTAGTGTCATACAAACTGCATATTACATAAGAATCACTCACATATATAACAAACTATTGATACTAAAATAACATTATATTATGTTAAAATATACGGAGATTGAAATATTTATTTCTTTTCTCTGAAAAATTTCGACATATTTCGGATTTCAAAAGAGATTTCGGTAACTTGAAAATAAGAAATATTTTGTGAAATTTTGATATATTTCGAGAAATCACAATCTATGCCAGTAATCAATAGAGTGTGTTTGCTTAATTATCTTTTATTTCTTAAATGATTGTAAATCACATAAGTTCCTGAGAATTAAAACTCTACATTGACTATGGAAAGAAAAACAACCAATTGAATAGATTGACTGTTGGCGGAGAGAGGTCGACCCGGCCCTGAAGTGAATTCGCATGGCTCTTCCTGGATCATTAGTAGCTTCAATGAACTGCCTAGTTTCGTTGATGACATTGATGTGAGAGTAAGGATTCTCTCTATCTAACCCCAAGCCATAGAATGTAGGTAATAACGAGATCACATGTGGCTTCAACTCGAAATGAGTTGCGTTGGTGGGAGGCAACACAATGCTCGAGGTTTGACCTTGGTTTATTGGGCAAAATACTCTCGAAGAGTTCTACCGCCAACATTGGTTGGGTTTTCCCTAACCTCAACTCTAGGTTGTTCATTCCATTGATTTGCCATTGGATTTTTTTACTTCAAACAATAATGAGACACCCCAAATGGTCTATCAATCAGAGTCAAGCGTTGAGTGTGATCCCGTGACCAAACGTTCATACAACAATCACAACCCTCAAATGAAAAACTAAGCTAAATGCAATTTCACTTAGAAGATGATGCACAAATAAGTCCTTAGAGTCTAGCACACAACAAATTGATTATCTTCAGTCAAGTGAAATGGACAATTGATTTTAAAACCAAATTTAATTGAAGTGGAAAATGATTTTGAGCGCCTCAAAATAAATTCTCACCCTAGTTAGATTTTCCCATATGTCTTGTAAGTTAGTAAGGGGCAGCTTATTACATAAAAACCCTCTAGACCACCACACTAGGCAGAGATGTGTTCTAGCCAGATTTTACCCCGTTTGGCATGCTAGAAGTGGCTAAGCCTTTGAAGGGCGTCTTTAAAATCCAAAGAGTTGTCACAAAATTAGCTATCACTTAAAAACTTTCAAGAACTCTTGTGTTCCCAATCACAATAAGATTATACTTGTGCAAAACTCTGTCGAAACACCACTCTCTAGGAGAAAAGGTAAGAAATGGCGGTGCAATCACACTGGTCTTTACCAGCGCATACCAACTGGCACTAGAGCAGTCTTGCTTCGAAAAAGTTTGACACAATCTTTTCTTTTTGTGAGGTCCTATGAAAACCGTTCTAATTAGCTCTAATTATCTGAGTTCATTTTAATTAGTTTGGCCAAGTTTGAATGTGAATTTGAGTGATGAGGTGGGTAATCAAGTCCCACTCAGTTGCAAGTAGCTAGGTTCGTTTTTATGTAGTTTAGAATAGTTTGATATCTTGCAAAAATTTAAACACTCATAATCATTCCAGAAACACTTCTTGCATGAGATTCGATGTGGGTTGAGAAAGGTACCTCGCTTTGCTTCTGGTTGTATCTTGGACTCTATTTTACTTATTACAACTTAATAGTGCAAATATAAGTCATCCCAATCTCTAATTTTTTTTTCTTAATTATGATCCAAGTGTCTTCCATTGTTCACTAAGTTCACCAAAGCTCTTCTTCAAGTATCCTTTTTGCACAAACCCTGAAAATTATACCATAGGAGAATGATTAATGGCTTAAAAAACAAAGTATAGAACCAAAAATTTGAAAATCATTCAAGTTTGGCAAAACAATGCATTGCTAAAAATTTCCAAAACTGATAGATCGACTTTGAAAAATCGTGCAGAGTTCAATACTTGATGAAATTCAAATCTACAAATTTTCCTGGATTTCTAGGATTTTTAGAAAATTTCTAAAAATACATTTGAATGCCATAAAGTAGTGTAAAGTTGAAGTGAACAAAACAATGTCAAGATTGTGTATCTGCTACAAGAATTCAAATTTTGTTTCGGCCAGTTATCCAAATTGAAATCTAAAAGATGATCGAGAAACTAGACAAAATTTTGGAACAACTTAGAATTTTGAAACACTCAAAACATAACTCTCAATCAGTAGAAACATGTGTCCAAGTTAAAAAATTTGTCCAATGAACAAGTGGAAAATGCCCGTGAAAGTTCAGATCATGTATATTTACCAGAAATTTAAAAAAATATATATAACATTAAATAATAGATACTAAAAAATTGCAAACATGAAGATGCATCAGAATTTCCAAACTACAAATGTTATCAAACAATGCAAATGCACCTAAACTATGAAAATGATGATCTTAAACAAGACTAGTAATAAGCATTTAAAAATGGATTTTAAAACTTATTTTCCATTGCTCTCCCCAGCAATGGCGCCAAAAACTTGATCGATCTCAAATCATACTGCGAGCACACGATTATCTATTGAGTTAGATAACGTCAAATACGGGTCGAATCCCATAAGAAGGGCTAAAGTTTGGAAAATTAACTTTGAAAATCAATTTAAAATCCTTAACCTAGTAAAAAAAGGGTTTTGAATAATGTTTCTAAAAAACAAGAGCAAATGTAAATCTAGCTTAAAATGGAACTTGAGTGAGGAAATATTAGGATTTTAGGGATCACTACTATGGATTGATAGCCCCATTAGACCACACTTCTAGTTGGTATTCAAACATACTCATTAGCGCACCCTAAGCTAGATTCTCATCTCACCTTAGAGTGGAAAATATGACTTTGAGCACTTAAACATCAAGCCATATTGATATTCTAATCTAGCATAAGAACATGGTATTAAAACATCCAAAGAATCCATATTGAAATGAAATACTAAGGATCTAATCTCTCATATGTTAATATTCAAATACCATGCTAGACTTACAAGTCAATAACCTCAAAACCCATGAGAGTAGAGGTTAAGTAACTTATGAGTCTTAGATAAAGAAGATCTTAATCATTGAATAGAGGGCTTGTTAGAACAATATGGAATGAAGACTATAGTTTAGACTTTTAATGATGAAAATAAAAGCAAGTGATGTATCCATATTAATGAAAGACAACACTTCTAACATCTTCATAATGGGATTAAACCAAAGTCACTAAACAAAACTAACATTACACAAGTTCTAAGTACATGAGATATTAAAACAACCAAGCTAAGTAGACCTAAATGGGGTCATCCTCCCATGGGGCTTTCCCATACCCTGAAGTGAAGTTTAGCCACACATGGTTGACTCTAGGCCACTCATGGTGATAAACATAAATATAAAGAAAACTACAAAAACTTACAACAATAAACTCCAAAGCTCTCAATCTCTAACTCCAAATTTCTCACCTCTTAAGATATTTTGTGTGGGGTATTTATAGATGAAGAATGATGAGACTTATGTGTAGAGATAATGGGGTGGAAGTAAAGTGTTGGAGTGAAATAAGGAAAAGTGTTGGAGTGAAATAAGGCGGAGTGTAAAAGTGATAAAGTAAATATATGAAAGAGTGTAAAAGTGAAATACAATGGAGTGTAAAAACGATGGAGTCCATATGTGATCATAAATAGTGGAGTTTGTAGATTGGCTACGATGAAGTTTCCATGTGGATGTCCAAATCTTCAAGTTGATATCCTTGATATCCATAGATGATGATACTTTGTAGGTTTGACTTCATGGGTCTTGGGCTTGAAGATCATTAGTCTTTGACAATGCATGTGTGAACTTCCAATGGGCTTTTTAGTTGTTGTACTTAGCTTTATTGTGCCACTTTGTGTATGATTTGAGATTAGTGCTTGATTTTCTACAAAATACACATAATGAGATATTTTTATTAGATATTGGGACATAACAAATATAGAAGTAGGGGCTTAAAATGTATCATTTATAAGACTATGAAATCCCCCCAAACCTACATTTTGCTAGTCCTCGAGCAAAAGAAGAATAAAAAACTAACTCACTTTCATAGGAATCACGATTACATTTAGCATATGTAATAAGTTTTTAAACCTCTAGGTTTCCCCTAGTGGACAAGTTGTAGTGTGAGGGTTTCCGGAAATGATACCCACAAACATTAGTGATACTCGGAACTTGGACTCAAATTTTAAAAAAAAATAACTCTTTCCTTATTTAACCTCAGAGAATTCCTACTTGAATGCGTAGGGTTTAATAGATGTATTCTTGTAACTTATAGATCAGTATTAAGTCAATAAGTGACTTCAGTAAGCATTATTCCAAAGACATGAATTATTCATTCAAGTTTATATTAAGTGTTTGATCATCTTCTTTGTTGCAAATTTCAGTTTTAAAAGTGGACCTATCTCTGGATCACATTCTAGAAAATTCGCTTCAACTTCAAATCTCACAAGGAATATAATCACTCAAAATAAAATCACTCAGAGATTTGGCTATTTTTTCTCAAATGTATGTGAATAAGATGAAATAATGAATAAAAGATAGTTCACATGCAAGACAAAAGATCGGAATTCGAGAATACAATAAATATGATCTCAAGAAGGGATATCATCCACTGAGAATGTTGATTTCATTCACGACAGTACTTCTCAATTCACCCTCCACACTTCAGTCATATTTTCCTGAGGATCAAATAATGATTTGACAAAGTTGTAATGTGGCTTAGGACAAGTGTAAACAAGAAATGATAAGGATAAACAAAACTTTTGAGAAAGTTAGAGGTCATCTAAGATAAGTGTAAGATGACTTCAAAGCTTGACTCAACTCCTTCGTTTGTGAGCATCCAATTTTCTTATTGATTGTAAGGAAGTACTACTTCTATTTTTCTGGTTTTTTTTTAATACCAAATGGCATTGGATCTTGAGGCTCTTTGTAAATTCTTTTGATAATGTGGAGTATAATATTCCATGATGAACCATTTTTTCTTTGATAACTCATCGCTAACCTTTCTCAAAAGCGAAGGACACGGTAAACATAATTGGGTAATTAGTGGGTTGAATTGGTGGTTAGTGAGCAAAACAATAAAAGGCTAACATAACAGGCTTCAAACTAGTTTCAATGGTAAACAACAAAGAGGGTAGGCTACAAGGCTCGAACTAGGCAAGAAAAACCTATCTTCATTTCCCTAGAATAATATGGTTTTTATGCCTTGGTGAACTTCATAACATACTGCAGTGGTATGATTCAACTTTGATTTTTTATTCTCAGTTTTTGACAGAACAAAAAATATAGAGATCATGCAACAAGATAATGTCGGACTTAAGAAATTTAGAATTAGTGTATAACCCTCAGAAAGAAGAAATGCTAGAAATCTCACAAGGTTTAAGTCTCCACTATTATTCTCATGTTCACCAGATAACTAATCCACTTTTCCAACTTTAAACAAGAACATCAAAGCTAAAACACAACTCTCAATGCAAACTCTTAGAAAATGCATAGCTTATGAGTAGTACAAACTATTGTCTAATATTGACAAACTACTAACTTTCAAAGTTTTAAATCCTATACTCAGATGCCTTTGCAACTAGGTTTATGGAACCTACTCTCATCATGGATAAGTACTCGGGTTATAAAGACTAAAAAACAAACAAAAAAAGTTTAACTCAATGTACAACCCATTTTCAAATGAGACATAAGTTTTGAAATATCTTCGCCCAAACCAAAATCAAACATTGTCCTCAATGTTTTAAAATAAGATACCTTGGTCAAATATGAACTAAAGAGAAACAATAACAATGGAACCAAAGGTAGAGATCATCATAGGTTTGTTTGATGCTCAAATGAATGTACATATCACAGACCACGAACAAGGTATGATCTGTAGGGTTAGCCAAGACATCCAAATAACACAAAGACATAGAAATGGTATATACAATGAATGAGTATAAATGGTATAAATACATAAAAGGATCTCCTCAACTTCTAGGTTACGAAGCTCTAAAAAGGGCTTGAGACGTTGTCCGTTGACTTGGAAGCTATTGCCGTCTTTTGGGTTCTCAGCTGTGATGGCCCCCCATGGGGTAATAGTTTTGACAATAAAAGGTCTTGACCATGGGTCTTTAACTTTCCGGAAGTATGTGAAGGCGAGAATTGTACAAAAGTACTTTTTGACCTAGGTGAAACTCTTTTCGCATGATTTTACTATCATGGAATTTTATCATTTTCTCCTTATACTTCTTAGATAGATCATATGCATCATTTCTGAGCTCATCAAGCTCATTTAGTTGCAACTTTCTATGTTCACTAGCTTTATCGAGGTCAAAGTTAAGACATTTAATTGCCCAAAAATCTTTGTGATCGAGCTCAACGGGTAAATGACAAGGTTTGCCAAATACTAAACGGTATAGAAACATTCCTATGGGGCTTTTGAATGCAGTTCGGTAAGCCCAAAGAGACTCTGGCGATCTCAAACTCCAATCCTTTTTATCTGGTCTGACAGTTTTTTCAAGGATTTGTTTGATTTGTGGGTTGGAAACTTCTACCTGACCACTCGTTTACGGGTGGTATGGTACAACAACCTTGTGGGTAACGCCATGTTTTTTCATTAGGTTCTCAAATACTCTATTGCAAAAGTGGGAACCTCTATCACTGATGATTGCACGAGGTGTGCCAAAATGGGCAAAGATGTATTCTTTTAAGAAGTTGACAACTACCCTATGATCATTGGTCCTACAAGCTATGGCTTCAATCCACTTTGAGATATAGTCTACCGCAACAAGTATGTAGGTGAAACCATATGAAGTTGGGAATAGACTCATGAAATCAATACCCCACACATCAAAGAGCTCTACAATCAAGATTGGAGTCAAATGCATCATGTGTCTGCGAGATATACGCCTTAATTGTTGACATTTTGTGCAAGCTTGACAATACACATGGGCATCTCGAAAAAGGGTGGGCTAATAGAAACCACACTGCAAAACTTTTGCAGTAGTCTTCTTCGCACTAAAATGGCCTCCACATGCATGATCATGGCAAAAATCCAAGACCTCTTTATGGTCCAAGTTAGGGATGCATCTACGAATCATTTGATCTGGACAATATTTATTAGAGATAAGGATCGTCCCAAGAAAAATACTTGACCATGGATAGAAACTTGAACTTATCTTGCCTAGACCAATGTTCCAGAATTTTCTTTGTAGCAAAAAAGTTCACAATGTCAGCACACCAAGGTGGTTGTGACTGGACATGAGCAATCATCATTAGTTGCTCATCTAGAAAAGTTTCTGTTATGGGTAACGGTTCTTTCTCTGATTCAATAATCATACGAGATAAGTGGTCATTGACCACGTTTTCGGTTCCTTTCTTGTCTAGAATCTCAAGATCAAATTCTTGAAGTAACAAAACCCATTGGATCAAACGTGGTTTTACATCCTTTTTAGACAAAATGTATTTTAAAGTTGCATGATCAATGTAGACAATCACTTTGGATCCAACGAGATAAGATCTAAATTTTTCATGGGCAAAAACAACTGCCAACAACTCTTTTTTTCCGTGGTGGAATAATTGAGTTGTGCACCATTGAGAATCTTACTCGCATAGTGGATCACATGGAGACATTTGTCTATTCGTTGCCCCAACACAGCGCCTATAGCATTGTCAAATGCATCACACATTATCTCAAAGGGAATACTCCAATCAGGTGGACGAATAATGGGTGTTGAGGTAAGTTCAGACTTCAACTGCTCAAATGCCTTCGAGCATTCATCATTTGAATCGAATGAGACTTCCTTGGCCAAAAGTGCACACAAGGGCCTCGCAATTTTGTTGAAATCTTTGATGAACCGACGATAGAAACTAGCATGTCCTAAAAAGGATTGGATTTTTTTTACAGTTCTTGGAGGTGGTAGATTAGCTATGGGGCCTACTTTGGCTTTGTCTACTTCAACACCTCTTTTTGAAATTATGTGAACTAACACAATACCCTCCTTCACCATGAAATGACATTTTCCCAATTGAGTATAAGATTTTTCTCCTTACATCTTTCCAACACAAGGGTCAAATGATTCAAACATTGATCAAAGCTAGAACCGAAGACAGAAAAGTCATCCATGAAGACTCTTAGAAAATTTTCCAACATATCGGAGAAAATACTCAACATGCATTTTTGGAATGTTGCGGGTGCATTGCACAAACCAAAAGGCATACGCCTATATGAAAAAGTACTGAATGGATAGGTAAATTTAATTTTGTCTTGATCTTCTTGGGCAATTGGAATTTGGTTGTAGCCAGAGTAACAATCGAGAAAATAATCTTTCCTAGTCATTGAGTTTAGCTTCTGATAATCAATACATACTCGCCATCTGGTTTGGACACGAGTAGGCACCAACTAACGGTGATGCCAAATTTCTTGGGAACTACTTGAATTGGGCTAATGCATTGACTATCTGAGATGGGGTATATAATGCTCGCATCTAAAAGTTTAATCTCCCCTCCTCTCACAACTTCTTTCAGTGTAGGATTTAGTATCCTTTTTGGTTCACTAAAGGTTTTTGCATTCTCTTCGAGATGAATCTTGTGCATCACCATAGAAGGACTTATTCCTCTGATGTCTGCAATAGACCAACCAATTGCCTCTTTGTGCTTTTGGAGCACTTACACTAATTTACCTTCCTGAGTGAGCAGAAATGATGACAGGTAAGGTATTAGTGTCTCCTAAGAAAGTGTATTTCAAATGGTTGGGCAATGGTTTGTGTTCCAGCTTTGGTGGTTCAACTAATGAAAGAATTTGTGTTTTGCTACTGATGGGTAACGACTCTACCTTTGGTTTCCAAGTATCGGTGTCAAGTAAAGGTATAGAGTCAAGCAATGAATTGACTTCTCTAATGGTATTTTCCTCATCAAGGTCCAAACCAAAATGGGTCAAACACTCCTCCAATAGGTCACGATAGCATTGTCTCAAGAAAAAACTTTTCGCTGAAGCACTCTATCATGTTCAATTCCTCCCGACATTCTTCCTCAACTGGGTGTTGGACACTATGGAATACATTAAGTTCAACTGTCATATTGCCAAAAGACAACTTCATGAGACCATTTCTGCAGTAGATGATGGCATTTGATGTTGCTAAGAATGGACGACCTAAAATGACAGAGATTTGATTTTTAACATTTGTAACTGTCTCAGTGTCTAACACCACGAAATCTACTGAAAAGTAGAACTTATCAACCTGAACGAAAACATCTTCAATGACCCCCCTTGGAACTTTGATTGACCTGTTAGCTAATTGGAGGTGATGGAAGTTGGTTTTAACTCCCCCAAACCTAAAGTTTTAACGGTCCCAAAAACTTGATCGATATCAAATCACACCGCAAGTGCGCGATTATCTATATTGAGTTAGATAACAACAAATACGGGTCGAATCCCACAAGGAGGGCTAAAGTTTGGAAAACTAACTTTGAAAATCAACTTAAAATCCTTGATCTAGTAAAAAAGTGTTTTGAATAATGTTTCTAAAGAACAAGAGCAAATGTAAATCTAGCTTAAAATTGAACTTGAGTGAAGAAATCTTAGGGTTTTAGGGATCACCACCATAGATTGATAGCCCCATTAGACCACACTTCTAGTTGGTATTCAAACATACTCATTAGCACACCCTAAACTAGATTCTCATCTCACTTTAGGGTGAAAAATATAATTTTGAGCACTTAAACATCAAGCCATATGTATATTCTAATCTAGCATAAGAACATGGTATTAAAGCATCCAAAGAATCCATATTGAAATGAAATACTAAGGATCTAATCTCCCATATATATGTTAACATTCAAACACCATGCTAGACTTACAAATCAATAACCTCAAAACCCATGAGAGTAGAGGTTAAGTAGCTTATGAGTCTTTGATAAAGAAGATCTTAATCATTGAATAGAGGGCTTGTTAGAACAATATGGAATGAAGACTATAGTTTAGACTTTTTAATGATGAAAATAAAAGCAAGTGATGTATCCATATTAATGAAAGACAACACTTCTAACATCTTCATAATGAGATTAAACCAAAGTCACTAAACAAAGCTAACATTACACAAGTTCTAAGTACATGAGATATTAAAACAACCAAGCTAAGTGGACCTAAATGGGATCATCCTCCCATGGGGCTTTCCCACACCCTAAGGTGAAGTTTAGCCACACATGGTTGACTCTAGGCCACTCATGGTGATAAACATAAATATAAAGAAAATTACAAAAACTTATAACAATAAACTCCAAAGCTCTCAATTTCTAACTCCGAATTTCTCACCTCTTAAGATATTTTTAAGTCTCCTAAAGTGTGTTTATGTGTGGGGTATTTATAGATGAAGAAGGATGAGACTTATGTTTAGAGTTAATGGGGTGGAAGGTGGAGTGTTGGAGTGAAATACGAAAGAGTGTTGGAGTGAAATAAGGTAGAGTGTAAAAGTAATGAAACAAAGATATAGAAGAGTGTAAAAGTGAATAAATAAGATGGAGTGTAAAAGTGATGGACTCCAAATGTGAGCATAGATAATGGAGTTTGTAGAGATTTTTTTGCTATGTTGAAGTTTCCATGTGGATGTCCAAATCTTCAAGTTTATATTCTCGAGATTCGTAGATGATGATACTTTGTAGGCTTGACTTCATGGGTCTAGGGCTTGAAGATCTTTAGTCTTTGACAATGCATTTGTGATCTTTTAATGGGCTTTTTAGTTGTTAAACTTTGCCTTATTGTGCCACTTAGGGTATGATTTGAGATTAGTGCTTGATTTTCTACAAAATACACATAATGAGATATTTTTATTAGATATTGGGACCTAACAAATATAGAATTAGGGGCTTAAAATGTATCATTTATAAGGCTATCACCAGTGTCGTGGATGAGTCGATCGACTTTGGTGGGAGGCTGTAGAACCATGTCAGTGTTGACTTCTTTAGGCTTGTAGAAAATGTTCTGCACATCACTGACTCATAACCTTTTTTGAGCTCCATTACATGCTGGTAATGGTGCAAGTGATCGAACAGGTCGTTGGTCTCGTCATAGAAATCGAGCTTTGGAAGGGGTAAACTTTTTTGGAAGAGCCTCGCTCATGATGTTGTCCACGAAAAGTGGAATAAAGAGGTGGTATAGCACATCTGGATCGTGAGCCCCTCGGCTGAGGGGGTTCTGCGGGGCGAGCCTGTCTACCCTGGATGTCGGGTCCACGTTGACCACGCTGCCACCTCTAGTCCAATGAGAGCTAGCAGGGGCTTGACTCTCATGTTCTTGCTCTATGTTGTCCTCTGGAGATTGGGGTCTATGTTGCTTCTGATCTCCATCGGTGGGTGGATGATTCTACTATATGAGAATCTCCAATGCTTTAGCGATCTGTTATATTTGTTACGACATCAAATCCATCCTAGGGTGTGTCGTTGTTGTTGTTGGCACGGGGGTATGAGCTTCCAGCATGTGTGTCATTGGTACCACTGGGAGCGGTGGTATAGCACCAGTCTGAGTGTTTGACATGTCCCCTTGTTCTCCATTATTGCGTGATCTGGTAGTCAACATCTTCTTGTATTCTGAAGAGAGGTGATGCTAGTGACTGGTTAGGAAGTTTGTCATCCCCACAGACAGCGCCAAACCGATGCAATCAATTTTCAATCCCTACTTTAACCTTGACCTGTTGATCTGCACAAGGAACGCACGTAAGCAACGGACCACCGTTGTGGTGGCCGATGACACTCTGATGCTAAAGTCAAACATGGATATGATGAAGGCGTAATGTTATAAATAGGAAATTTGTAGCGTACTTTAACTTACCAACCTCATGTCTTATTTATAGTGTTGGAGTCCTGATTCGACCAGACCATCTGTGGCGTGATCTTCGTGGAGATCCTTCTCTAATTAGGAGTTGTGTTGTGAAAGAAAATTTCTCAGTTAGACTTGTGCTTCTAGATACGGGAGAGATAGTTCCCAATCAGAGTATTGTCCATAGATAGAAGTTTTCATGTGCGATATATACTCTGGTATTTGTTTCCTAGTTGAAAGCAAAGTGTTGTTGTTTTGCTTGTCCCAAGCTGATCCCTGATATACTTGCCTTAGTAGGGCTTACGGGTATTGGGGATAGTTGTGAGACGTGTGGGCTTAACGAGCTATAGTGATTTTGGTCCGTCGGGCAGACTGCATTGAGAGGGCTTGAATTCACTTGGGCCGGATCAGTGCTGGGCTGATGCTTGGGCCTGCTATTTCTCGAGATCATGACACGTGTACGGTGTAGGAGAGGGGTCATTTTGGTGTATCATCAATTACTAATAAGAGATACACAACTGTTGGCTTGCTACAGCGAGGTTATGAGCCTCATAATTAAGGTCTCTACAGATAAATTTACAAAAACCAAAGTTTGTGAAGATAAAACATTCGCTGGATATTACTAATAAGAGGTCGTCAAACCCAGTCCATGGCTGCTCTAGGTTGCCTCTAGTCATCCCGTAAAATAGAGAGAAGCGTCCCTGAGTCTCTAAGCAAAAAACATGTCCTCCACTGCTTGGCCTATATAAGAAGAAGAGTCGTCTCAGTTGCATGGCACTCCGCCATTGTACTATCCATCACCTTCCCAATGATCGAGCAAGCAACCCGCTCAAGCACCTCCATATGCATGTTGATTGCAAAAACTCCGACCTTACCCTGTTGAGATTGGGCGAAAAAACGTGCATCATATGTGACCACTATTATGTCCGAGTCCAGGAAAAGAGGAATAGGTTTCAGCTGTGAGGATCTAAGGTTTAGTTTGTGCCATCTCGCTGAATGGATTTGAGCCTTAATCAATGTTATCCGGGTAGTGGCTAACTCAGTGTGGGGGCCAAAAGGAGATGGCGAAAAGGAACAGGAATTAGATCGAGCGTCTATGACAACCGTTTCTATGACATGGTGAATAGAGACCGAACTGTTAGTGTCATCAGTGGTAAGGGCTTCCCGTTGACTTGTGGAAGTGGAATTTGTAAAGAAATATTGGTGTTTCCCAGCAAACCAGATGTTATTAAAAGACAACTAAGACTTATGAGCATTGAATTTGGCTTTGTGGAAGATACAGTTGTTACGTGTCTGCCATATGGTTTGAATGTAAGTTGTAAATTGAAAGAGAAATTCCTATTTTATCTTAGAATGAGCATTCGACAGTGTCCCATAAGAACTTTAGGAAGAGGAAAATACTGGGCACCCCAAAGTTATCATTAGGAAGAGGAAAATAATGAGCATTCGGCAGTGTCGATTGGGGTGGGCGAGACAAACCAGAGGTGTTGAATGACCAGACAGAGGAAGAACAAATGAATAAAAATTTATGTGTTGTTATGATAGAAAATACAACAATCCTCTAAAGGTATGTGAAGTCAGAACAGATTAGTCCTGGTGGGGAGGATATTTTGACTGAGCTTCCAGAGAAGAAAAAGGGCAAAAGGAGGCATTTTGATTCTTCACAATTCTCTTAACATCTTAGCATAGGCATTAAGAGTGGGAGGGATTGAGGTGAAACATTCAGATTGCTCTAAAGTGAGCACCTTGGTAGTTTTTTTTACAGTAAAAAGACATTTTTATCTAGGAGACAGAGCAGCATGTCAGGACAATCTGATTGTCTGATCAGAATATCCTGAATGTCACTAGCCACAGGAGCCAGGAAGAGGGAATTGAGTAAGCTATCATTCCAGTGGGGATTTTGACCATTGGGAAAGGTCCACAACTCTAGAATTTTGTTGGGAAAATTTGGGGCATGGGGATTGAGAATACACCCGGACAGAAGTAATCCTGACTTAACCCAACATTCTTTCCAAAGGTATATATTGTCTCTTGACAACACTTGCCATTTGATATAACACTTCATTTGTCCAACGCAATGAGATTGCCTTGCAAAGCAAAGGAAGCCAAGAACGAAGGTTTCAAGATTTGGAAAAGGCTTTTGGAGTTAAAATAAAGCGCTTTAAGTTGGATAACATGGGTGTTCTAAGGGGAAGAGATGACTTGCCACGTGCCTTTTGCTATTAAGGCAAGGTTTTTATTCCTCACTGAGGGGATATTAAGCCCGCCCAGATGGCGAGGCTAAGTGATCTGATCCCAGGTACACATGTGCTTAGCTTTGCTAATTGTTGTCCCATTCCACCAACAATCGCAAGCTAGAACGTCAATTTTGGTAGTAATTGAGGTGGAAAGAAGGAAAGTTTGCATGTTGTAAACCGGAATCGAGTTTAGGACAACTTTGATCATAACTGTTCTGCCCGCTTAAGAAAGCACTTTGGATTTCCAGCTTGAAAGTTTAACATTGATTTTATCAATAATGAATTGGAAATTATTGGTTTTTTGGTTTGACATGAAAAGAGGAGAGCCAAGATATTTGTCCTTAGGATTGTAGAATTTAGAGCCCGGGATCCTATTGATCATATTCGCATGCCTCGGGTAAACATTGGAGCTGCAGTACACCGAAGATGTATCAAAATTAACCCCTTGACCCGATGAAAGACAATATTGTTGAATAATATCTTTGACTGAGTGGGCTTCAGCAAAGGAAACTCGACAAAAAAACATTAGATCATCTGCATAAAGCATGTGACTAAGAGAGGGGGAATGCCGTTGATCTTAATGCCTTTGATAAGTCCCACAGCTTCTGCTCGGGTAAGAAGACGGGACAAAGCTTCCGCCACCATAATGAAAAGATATGGAAGCGGGGGATCCCCTTGTCGAATGCCTCGAGAGGGTTTGATGGAAGAAATGGGTGAGTCGTTAAGAAGGACTTGAAGGGATGTGATGGAGATGCATTGGTCGATAAGTTGGATCCATCCTTCAGTAAACCCTAGTTGTCTAAGAATTTGTAACAAGAAATACCATTCCACTCTATCATTGGTCTTGCCATATCCATTTAATGGCCATTCAACCTTTTTTTTTCTTCCGAAAGTGTTTCATTTGGAAGAAAGTCTCATGAGCAAAACTGACGTTATCTGCAATAGAGCGCCCTGGAAGGAAGGTCCCTTAGTTGGGAGAGATGATGTTATCTAACAGGGGTTTCATGCAGAGTTTAGTTGTTAAAATGCAACGTTTATGACAAATCCATGGCACACTTTTAGGTGTGTTTAGTTTCGTGGAATTTTATTTCATGAGAATCCATGAGGGGACCACGTATATATAAGCTAATTTGATATTCACTCACCAATTCAAAATTAAATTTTGTGATCAATGGTGAGAATGAAAGTCCCATGAACATGAGGATCAAATGCTTTGGAGTACCAAGGAGTGTGATTCTCATGTTTATGAGACTTTCATTCTCACATTGATAATAAAATCTAATGATGAATAATGAGTGCTAACTCAATTTAGCAGTTGAATCATAGATTAACTCATCCAGGGCTGCTGCTTACTCATCCAGGGATTCATCAAGGATGGTCCATACTCCAAGTAGAGGAGAGATTAGTCCACAGTTACAACTGAGGCTTCTAGGATGTGCAGCCAAGTTAACAGCACAAGAAGCCCATGCAATTGCTCAAGAACCCGAAGTTATTTTAGTATTTTGAGAATCACATCATATAACTTCACACAACTCGGTCATGGGAGGCAGAGACACAAAGATGGATCAGATACCATCATTGGAATCCTTGATACAGGTAAGCAGAAGCGATTGCCAGTGGAAGAAGTATGATTATTCATGCATTTTGCAACTCAATCATAATAACTTAGAACTGCCAGAGTCTGGATTTCTATGTGTGGATTGACAAATCAGCGCTATTATTATGGGCTATACTTGCAGACAATCCCAATACTAACTACTATTCATTTCCTTAGGTAGCTCAAATTTGATTGATGAGTTGAGAGTGTGCATGGAAGGGTTACAACTTCAATGCTTCACATTGTAATAGGTGAGAGCATTCAGGCGCAATACTTGTCTAAAAAACATGATATACATGATGATATACTTTCGGAAGTACAAGGCAAAGCCATAAATTTCTCCAAACTGTATAACACTACTGTTATAGCCACTGCCACCCAGATCCAGATATGATCAATGGAAAGATCGTTGTTTGTGAGCCTTCCGATTCTGCTTACTCCAGAAAAGATATTATGCATCAAGTGAATGACTTCGGAGGAATTGGGTTAGTTCTTATTGATGATTTGGTAACAGGCACTGTTTCTTATGGAGATTTCCCAATGACCGTAATCTCTTCCAAGGAAACAGCCAATATTCAGTCCTACATCAGATCAACAAAGCAAGTGTTGCCGTCTTTTGTAATAGTTTTACTTGAGAAACTTACAGTTCATTAAATCTGATCCTTGTCGCTGAGCATCAATTGCAGGAAACCAGTTGCTACAATCCTACCGACGAAGTCAGCGATCAAACATACACCGGCACTGGTGGTGGTCGTTTTTTTTCATCTAGAGGCCCAATGTTTACTACATTCAACCTTCTCAAGGCAAACACTAGCTTCATACATGCATGCAATTTATGTACACAATCTTATTGAGGTATTGATCAGGGATGTTGCTTGAATGTTTCAGCCAGATATAGCAGCACCAGGAGTGAACATTCTTGCAGCATGGACACCAAATGCACCTGCAAGCAAGAAGTCGTCCAAGTTTAATCTTCTCTCAGGAACCTCCATGTCGTGCCCACACTTTCCTGGGGTTGTAGTGAGAATCAAATCAATGACCTCGAGCTGGAGTCCATCAGTGACCACATCTGCCATTATGACAACAGGTGAATCTATATAACAACCATGTCCATCACATAGAGGTCTACATATGAACTTTTTCTTTTTTATCAACTCAAGGTTTCATTATAAACTGACTTATGAGCACATGTGATTATGCTGGGCTCAGAGCAAAATGTTAGAACAACACCAACTGTAATAGCTAACTATTTCTACCTTGGATGTATTTATTTGGGATGTTGAATAGCAAACCCATAAGACTATGATGCTGGGAAGCCTGTCAATCAAAAGTGCGCTGCTGGCGTTGTCTATAAAGCAACTACAGTGTATTTGGATCAGTTACTTGAACTAACGGGAAATATAAGGTCCAGAGTCCATTTGTAGTTCACTTTGGCAAGGTTCTAAACTTCTAATGAATATATCAAAAGGGCAAGCTTGAACTCTGGGAGAGAAAAATAAAACAAAAGACACGTGCAAAAGTTTTCCTGGGGACTTCATTTCTGATGAAACAACTCAGAGAATTTGTAACGAAATGAGTCATTGGGAAGGAAAAACAAACAGTGAAGGTAAGAAACACTTCATTAAGCAAATTCAATCATTAGAATCCACAAAACCTGCTTTGCTTACTGGTAAATTAACTACTTATCAACGTAATATCTACTTTTTTGCCTCCCCCACTAAACATGATGTTTGAGCTGGCTAAGATGCTCTAATGTCCTGTAACATCAAGAGATTCAAATGATATAATGTAAATGAATTTCACTTACCTAAATATGTGCTAATTGTGCAGGACAAGTGTAAATTTTGCACTAAAGGTACATTCCTAATTCTAAAAGATTAGCAAAACATGGACTTGCTGTTTAAATCCACATGCTTTTCCTCAACAGATTCTGAATAAACCAGTAGCAAAATCCTAAACAAAAAAGGTGACAGAATATAAGCCAACTACAGGGATGCTCTTTCTTTCACCACTAGTAAACATTTGCAGCATGGATTGACTGGAGATAAAAGCCATCCCATAACTCTGGAACTTCCATGGCATGCCCACATGTATCTGGTTTGCAGCGACAATCAATAAAATCAATGAACCCACCCTGATGGTCCCTCTGCTATCATGACAACAGGTCCATATCTTCATATTTGTATCGTCATAACAACCAAACAACCATATCATTGATATGTAAATATAGGCCTTCACGAGTGTATACTGCTTGAACTCAGCATGCAATAAGAAAACAGGCCTTTTACAGAGTTCCTCCTTGCAAGTTACCATTGGCAGTTTTGTCAAAATTGTTCCTCTACATTATAGTGCTGCATACCCAGCAAAGAAAAACCTGCCCTTTTTGCTGCTACAATCTTACATGTCTGCCTGGGAGATGCACAATAACATCTAGCAAAAAACTGTTCCTTCTTGCAGACGATTGAATGTTTAAATCAAAATAGCATTCATTTGGAGATGATTGAACATTTAAATCATCATATGATCATAACAAGAATTCACCATTCCCATTGTTGTAAGCATAGACCTTTCATTCTTGCAGACGACTGAATGTTGAAATCAGCGTTGCAGACGACTGAATGTTCATTCGAAGGAAATGACATGCTCAAGTGGAAGAGTGACAGCTAGATACCGTTACAGCCTGTGAAGTACAGCCTGAGATGCAGCAAGATTCTTCACTGTAAGTACAGCCTGAGATACAGCAAGATTCTTCACTGTAAGGCATGATTGGGAGCTTGCTTGAAATTCGATAAATAATATTATCTGCCGGTAGTCCTGGTAAATCATCTGCGCAAACCCGTTGGATTTTTTAATGTTCATTCCAGTGCCAATTATATTGTATTCAGTCTATTGCAGCATCATGTTCTCGCAGAAGAATAAATAAAAGTCTACACACAAATGAGAAGCAGGGTATACAGGACTACAGAGGCATGAGGAGTGGCAGGGTCAAAATGCAACAAAAGTCCATATTAAAACTTGCAGCAAAACCTTAAAAGAATATCACCTGTAAATGAGCGAAAGCTGCGGAGAGGAAAAATAGCTAAAAGGGTAGAAGGAGACGGCTGTGTCCCAAGTGCAGACAGAGAATGAACAATAGCATAGGGAGGAACGTCAGACAATGAACAAGAGTAAAGGGTGAGATGCTGTTCAACAAGTTCAGAACTCAATTTGAAATGGACGTAGAGAGATAAACTAGCTTTCCCTTTTCAAGTTATATGACATGTGACATAGGCACCTGAGGATTCAGCAAACATACTCGAGAAACAAGAAATGACACTGGTTTAATTAGCCAGTAAAATTGATGAAACTCCTATCCAGTCATATATCCTGACAACTAAACAAAAAACACAACATATATCAAATTAAAGGATAGCAACTCAGAAGCAATTGCGAATGGCTTATCACATTAACGGAAAAACAACAATAATTCAAAGAGATGATCCCTCCTACAATGGAGCACATTTTACCAACAATCCAAGCAAAAGATTTACAATAGAAACACAGACCATCGCACTTGTGTATATATAAGTTCTACTAATGTTTATAACCTTACACAAACATACCCTCCTATCCTATTCCAGCAATCAAGATAATGTTTTGTTTACTCAAAGGCCCATTGGTTCTCCCTGCGAACCTCCTCTTCCTCCTCGGGTGTGAAATCATTCTTGATGTTGAATGTCTTGCGAATCTCCTCAGGAGTCTTCCCCTTAATCATGTCAGCCACAGTTTGGCAAGTGAGATCCAGCAAACTTTTGATGTTCAGGTAGTTAGCAGCCTGCAACAAATAATAAGATAGAACAGTCGGAACAATACCTTTTAACAACTATACCCTGTTCCAGTTCCCATAACATCACTCATTTTATTCCTATAGAGCTATATCTTATCAATTGAATTTCTTATCATCATCCATAGCAGAAGCAGAAAGTGGATGCAATTTATGGAAATAATCTCATCACTGCCCCTCATACAAAAACAGTAATCCCTAACCTAACACAATTGCAAACACTTAACCTCCAAAACTAGATATGCATATTAAAACCCCCAAAATACCAAATGGGCTATCTAAAAACACAATACCCAAAATGAACAAATCTTGCAAAACCCCCAATTATACATACAACTTTAAAATTAAACCCCAATCTAACATGGAGAGAACCCTAAATCACATACTAAAAAAGAGGAAGGGAAATGAAACCCTTTCTAGAACCGATGCCCTCTATATGAACACAGATCGAAAATTGGACCATACTCTAACATGATTAGCATAAATCACTTAGTAGAACAGAAACCCTTACCAGAATCGAAACCCCCAAAACAACAAAGGTCCCTAATACAATGTATTTTATACAAACAATTGGAAAATTAAACACAATCTAACAAGGTTGGAACCCTAAATCACATGCTATAAATATGCAAACAAAACACCATCATAAACAATTAAAAACACCCAAAACAACAAGAACGAAGAAACGAAGAAACGAAGAAAATGAAAGAAGGCTTACGAGGATGAGATCAAAGAGAGTGGCCTGATCGACTTTGACAAAGTCGGTGTCCCAAGTCTTCAACTCCTTAACAGCACGATCCTCCGTCTTTGGGGTCTCGACATGCTTCTTACAGTACTCAATCACCTTCGCCAAGATCTTGCTGGTCACATTCAGCAAGGGGATAAAGCTTCCGGTGCAGCCGTCCTCGATCATGTGCTTGATGGTTTGCGACTCCATCGCCACCACCTCTTCCACTTCAAAATCTTCGCCGTCCGAGCTCTTCAACACCACCTTTCTTGTTGCAGTGGCAGCCATCGCGATCGATCGAATTGTAGAAAAGATTGAAAGGACAAATTTTTCGAAACCCTAACCCTAGCTTTCTCTTTCAAAAAGCGATATGGTCTCCTGACGGGTTGGAAGGGGTTGTTTTATAGAGTCTTTTGGGAACCCACAGTGGTCGGTGGAGTCTTATCGTTTCGGTGAGGTTATCCATAAATTGATCGACTTTCCATAACAATTTATTATTATACACATTGGCTATATGCCCACTATGTAACGTCCATTATAGCATTTTTATATTGCAACTTCGATCAATAAATTCTACAATCCATCTCAAGAATAGTTTTGCTATAAATAAGTGTTACAATTATAATTTTGAGCTCGAATTACAGGTGTTTGTGAACGCCGTTTAGAAACTATTTCTTTACAAAATGTTAACAATAGTTTTCCTAAAGTCATGGTAAAGTGGATCCAAATTTGTCTAGTTAAATTTACTAATTATACTTGCCATGTCATTGTATCCGTATTTGCACTTGTCTATCAAATGTGAATTAAAAGACATTTCCTGATTGTCATGCACATCTTTATTAATAAACAAATTCAATGAACAGTATTGTTTGTTTTGCTAGTATTGTTTGTTTTGCTGAATATCTAAAAATATTTAATAGATGTCTATTTGGTGGACTCTACCTCCGGTATTTATGAAAATCTAGAAGCAAAACAAGTATGAAGAAGTTATTAAGCACATCCTTAAAAAGAATTTGGTTCTCTGTGTTCGACTGTAAATAATCGATTTCTAGGATGCCTAAAACGTGCCATGGGGTACAGAATTAGCAAAGATTTGTAGATTAGTAGGATCTTTCATTGTATTCTTTTAGACTAAGAACTTAGGTCAACAAGTTTCATATTTAAGTTTTACGCCGCCATGTTTATTATTGAACATCAAAACCCAAAATTCGGCGTCCTTTAAAACTACCATGGTCTGATAATCATGAATCTTATCTTATTCATCTCTTTTTTTCCTTGCTAAGGACTCAATTCAACCAATATACTATACATCATTCAATCACACTCCTAGCTCTTTTTGAAGAATTGAATTCTCGCAACATGAGAGATAAAGTGCATTCTACAACCTCACTCTCTCTCTTCCTTCCATATCTCCTCCATTTCCCAACATTTCTATAAAATAAAATTCCATCAACCAAACACACCTTAAAAGTTGTTGAAAAACTAATGTTTCTCGTCTCAACTTGTCAAACGCCATCCTAGGGAGAAAAATGAAATGTTAGAGGGAGCTAAATGTACCACCCGAACCTTCCACCAATACCGTTGGATTGTAAATCTTCTTTTAAATACATGATAAAGTGAATCCGAAATTTTCAAATGAAATGTATTTAAATTCTAATTATGCTTGTCGTTCTATTTGCATTTCCACTGGCCTCTCAAATGTAAATTAATAGACATTTAGTGTTTGTCATGCACATCCTAATTAACAAACAATTCTATTAATAGTACTATTGTTTGTTTTACTAAATATTTAAAATAGATGGCTACTTGGACCTAATTTTCCTCTGAGAAGATGTTATTAGTGCATCCTTATAAAGAGTTTGGACCGTCTACAATCTATTGTAAATACTCGATTTTTATAAAGAGATCGAGAATGACTTCAACCATACATTTTCAGAACTTTAACTCCTAGAACTTTCATTTTTTTAGGTTTATGTCACCTTAATTACTTAACCTTGGATAAACATCAAAATTCCAAATTTGGTATCCTTTACAACAAACTATAGTCTGATAATCATGTGTCTCATCACTTTTTATTTTTATTTATTTATTTTCATGCTAACTGCAATTCAACCAAAATACCACTTTTAGAATACACTCATTACATCATATGAAAAAGGGCTAGGGAAAGCTTGAATCCAATCCTACAGGGAGTTGTACATTGTTGAAACTAGCATATTGGAAGATCAATCGGCCAAAATAACCATGAGAAACTACAATATTATAAGTTTCCTATCTTGACCGAATCTATAACCTTCATTAGCATATTCATTTTCTATGGTTACAACCTCACTTTCTCTCTTCCTTTTCTATCTCCTCCTTCATTCCTCCACATTTCCATATAATGAAATTCCACCACCACCTCCTCATTAACTCCTCTACATCGCAACCTTAGAATGGATCAAACATTCCATGTTTATGACCATCACCATTTAGTCGAACCATCTCACTAACTTAGGAGACTTGAAAGTTCAGAATACATTAAAAAAATAATTATGTATTGCCCAATGATCAAACATGGGCTAAACACTTCAAAATTTGCAGATTGCACCATTAAGTAAACAATGCCTATTGAAGAGTATTAATTACTATGATTTTTATTAACCAAAAAAAAAATGATGCCTCCCTAACTGTGGTGCCCAAAGCGCAAGCCTCTAGGGCCTACACTCCTGGCCGGGCCAGTGCCCTAACTTACTACCACCCTACCACCTCCGTGACAGCAACCACCAAGATACCATTCTATCACCTCACAATCAAACCATCTCAATATCTTAGGAGACTTGAGAGTTCAGGGTCTAAGTTAAAGTTAATACAGCAACCCCATAGATCAATCTTGTTAAGCATGACTTATCTAAGTTAGGTTCAAGGATCAAGAAACCAAGAAATAAAGAGGAAGGAAAATGAAAACTTTACTACAACCAATGAACTCTATAAAACAACTCTGCAAATTGGACCATGACTAGAAGCATAAATCAATTAGTATAAATAACAAAACAAACCCAATTTTAAGCCCTAGCAAAAAAAAAACTAACAAGCCCTAAATAACAACAATATAAAGAAGGGAAATGAAACCCTTACACAAGAATCGAAACCCCCAAAACAACAAAGGTCCCTAATACAATGTATTTTATACAAAATTGGAAAATTAAACATAATCTAACAAGATTAGAACCCTAAATCACATGCTATAAATACGCGAACAAAACACCCTAAAGCAAGAAAATGAAATAAGGCTTACGAGGATGAGATCAAAGAGAGTGGCCTGATCGACTTTGACGAAGTCGGTGTCCCAAGTCTTCAATTCCTCCTCAACAGCACGATCCTCCGTCTTTGGGGTCTCGACATGCTTCTTACAGTACTCAATCACCTTCGCCAGGATCTTGCTCGTCACATTCGGCAAGGGGATAAAGCTTCCAGCGCAGTCGTCCTCGATCATGTGTTTGATGGTCTGCGACTCCGTCGCCACCGCCTCTTCCACTTCAAAGTCCTCGCCGTCCGAGCTCTTCAACACCACCTTCCTTGTTGCAGCGGCAGCCATCGCGATCAATCGAATTGCAGACAAGATCGAAAGGACGGATTTTTCGAAACCCTAGCTTTTTCTTTCAAAAAGCGATATGGTCTCCTGACGGGTGGTCGTTTTATAGAGGCTTTTGGGAACCCAATAGGCCGGGCAAGGGACGGATGAACCTCATCCCTATTTTGGGTTAGAAAATTTTAACTTTACCAAACTCATAATTCTAAGAAGAACTATATAGTTTCAAGCAATTGATTATTATTTCTCAATTTCATTAGCTTTTTGATGTAAGAGGGTTTTTAGAGTTCCTAATTTGAATTTTTAGGGTTCATAATTTAGGTTTATGGTACCTAATTTGCTCTTTTAATTTAATTAGGAGTCTTTCCTTTTATGATTAAGCTTTATTTTTTCTTTTAAAAATAGACTGTTTGTTATTTTAGTATTTGATTCTAATTTTTATTTTAGGAATAGGTTGCTTATTATTCAAGTTATTCGTAGAGCTCTTCCTTAATATTGTAGGAGACCTTTGATTTGAGTAATTTTGATTAAACATTAGAGTTATTTTCTCTGTGTTTTGGGCTATTATCTTGTGTTATTCACTGTCAATTATCTGTTGCTATTAGCCTACAGAATAATCGCTATTCTGCCCAGCGTCAGTTGGTATTAGAGCTTCAGCATCTTCTTGGGGTGAGATTTTATCAGTTTCTATGGCTGGTGGTCGTGGTTATGGTCGTCGCGGGCAGGTTCCGAACGAGGAAGCCCTTCACCGTGATCGTAGTATTCAGGATGTGATGATTGAGGATTTACAGAGGCAAGTTGCAAAGTTAACCCGACGTCTAACGGCGCAGGATTTCGGTAATCGTGAGATGAAAAATCACGATTATGATTGCAGTTTCAAAAACTCGTATCACAATCGTGCTCAACTCTGGGAGCGCCGTGGTCGGGAGAATCGTCATGGAAATCTCAATTTCAAAGTGGATCTACCCGAGTTTTCTGGTACGTTACAGGCCAAAGGATTCGTGGATTGGTTGAATGAAGTAGAGCGTATGTTTTAGTATAAGGAAGTCCCAGATCGTGTCAATGTGAAATTGGTTACCAAAAATCTCAAAGGCAGAGCATCTGCGTGGTGGGAGCAGTTGACGCAAGCACGAGACAGGCAAGGCAAAGCCAAGATCACTAATTGGGAGAAGAAGATGAAGGGTCACTTCCTTCCTTTCGGATACACTCAACCCTTATTTCAGTGACTTCACTCGTTGAGGACTGTTTCTGAAGTCTACCAGCATGCACTTGCTGTGGAGAAACAACAGAACATGAGGTCAATGATCATAAGTGATCAAAGCAATCGGCCAGTTCGCCCTCAAGAATCTCGTCCTACCCAGCAGCCACCGCAGGTTACTTCTAACTCTACTATTAGATGTTTCAAATGTGGTGAACAGGGACAGCTTGATTGAGTGCAGAAAGTCTGCTATTCAGAAGGTCAACATTCTTCTGATTGAGGAAGATGTGGTAGACGAAACTGAGGAGCTTGGAGAGCATGTGTATGACACTGATGAAGAAGAGGAGGATGATCCAATTCATGGTGTAGAGCCCTTTTCATAAAGAGATGATTTTGAGGATGAGCAACTGGCACTAAATGATGATGATGAAAGTAGTGAAATTGATAATGATGTTCACTTTCTTGAGCTTCACTTGCAACCAATTCTGAAAAATCAACGGTTAGTGGTTGCCTGCGATGATGGTTGCATACAATTATATGTGGTCCCTAATTCAGGGACGTATAATAGGTCATTTCCTAGAGCAAGTGGTCGTGCTTTAAGTGTTGTATGGAGCCTGGATGCAAAGTTAATATTTTCTAGGAGCAGTGACGGGTTTATTAGATGTTGGGATGCTAATCTGGCCCATGAGATCTATAGGATAACAGTTGGACATGGAGGCTTTGGTAATGGACATGAGCTTTGCATATGGCCAATTCTTTTCCTAAGGTCAGGGACGCTTGTAAGTGCAGATAGCAGTGGTAGCATGCAATTTTGGGAAAGTCAGCATGGAACTATGTTGCAAACACATTCTCTCCATAAAGGTGATGTCAATGCATTAGCAGCAGCTCCTAGCCATAATAGGGTGTTCTCTGCAGGTTCTGATGGTCAGGTTATTCTATATAAATTTTCTAGTGATGCATCCAGATCTGGTAATGACAAGTCTTCCAGTGAAAGAATAAAAAAGTGGGTGTATGTTGGTTACGTGAAAGCCCATACACATGATATCAGGGTATTGACAGTTGCAATGCCTATCAACAGAGATCCAACTCCATGTGAGAAAGTATCCAAGAAGATTCGTCGTCGTAAAAAGCCTATCGTTTCCTCTTACCATAAGTGGGCCCATTCTGGAATCCCATGCTCATCTCTGCAGGTGATGACACCAAGCTCTTCTCATATTCTATGAAGGAGTTCACTAAGTTCGATCCTCATGATATATGCCCTGCACCACAAAGAGTCCCGATGCAGCTGGTGCTGAATACAACATTTGGTGGTGCTTCACTGATTTTAGTTCAGTGTTCTAGTTTATTGGTTATTTTGCATATAAATGTGAAGAGTAGTGTTCTTCCTGGAAAGGGCTATGGTGGGAGTAACATGACACATGCAAGCATTAAGAGCAAAGCAGAGAGGAAGATCCTTTGTAGCGTTATATCTTTCTCAGGTGTATTCTTTGTTTTATCTGACAATAAGTCACCTTGCCTATTTGAGTTGAGTTTTGACATGGGGACAGATTTTAAGTATCATTGTGCTCATACATGGTTCATGCAGATGGATAAGTTCATTCATTATGTCAATATGGATGGGCGCGTGAATGTCCTTTACTCCACCCCATCGATATATACTGATGCAAAACATGCAAAAAATGAGACATGACCATTTAAAACTGATGATTTCTTCCCATATGCAGCCCGTGTAAATGCGTATTGGACAAGTTATTTCACCAATAGGCCAGCCATCAAGCAATATGTTAGGATGATGAGTGGTTACTATTTGGCAGCAGACGTGAATCCAGATTTGTCAGCGGAGGTGCAGCAGCTAGCAGAGTTTTCTGACCTGATACCAGATGATCTTTCTCCTGGGCTGCCGCCAGAGGATTCCGATGAAGCTGTTGTGAACTCGAGGACGAGTTCTTTCCAACCCGGGGAGACTGGTGCATGAGGGTTTCTAGGGTTCCTAATTTAGGTTTAGGGTACCTAATTTGCTCTTTCAATTTAATTAGGAGTCTTTTTAGTTTCCTTTTAGGATTAGGCTTTATTTTTTCTTTTAGAAATAGACTGTTTGTTATTTTAGTATTTGATTCTAATTTTTCTTTTAGGAATAGGTTGCTTATTATTCAAGTTATTTATAGAGCTCTTCCTTAATATTGTAGGAGACCTTTGATTTGAGTAATTTTGATTAAACATTAGAGTTATTTTCTCTGTGTTTTGGGCTATTCTCTTGTGTTCTTCCCTGTCAATTATCTATTGCTATTAGCCTGCAGAATAATCGTTATTCTGCCCGGCGTCACTTTTACTCATTTTTTTAGAACCACTATTGAAAATAGTCATTTTTTTGTACATTGCTAACAAAAATGATCAATGAGTTTGTCATTTAAAAACTACGATGAACACACATTGTTGTTGTCAAGAGTTAGGAAGAGGAAAAAAGAATGGTGAAGGTTTGAGTTAGATTTATTATCTAAGTGAGTCGCATGAAAGTTTGTGAGAATAAAATAGTCATATCAATAAATAAAACAACAAATAAAAGTCATGACAACAAATAGTTTCATAGTTTCATACTATATATTTCATATTAAAAATGAAAACAAAATTGGTTCGGGATAGGATGAGCGGGATTGAAAATCTTCATCTCGATCCCATCCCACTCTAGATTGGGACGGGACGGAATCATGATGGGATTGTTCAATCCCAATAGGTGTCGAAAAATCGGGAAGGAACGAGATTGGGATGGGATCGGGATCACGAGATGGGATGCCCACCCCTAAAACCCACAGTCGTCGATGGGGTCGTATCGTTTCGGTGAGGTTGCCTATAAAATTGATCGACTTTCCATAATAATTAAATTATTATTATACACATTGGCTATATGCCTACTATGTAATGTCCATTATAACATTTTTATGCTGAAATGACACCACCACCCCATTTTTAATTTTTATTTTTTTTATCTGCTGAAGGACACCACTCCTCACTTTCTCTTCCCTCTTTATAGAATCGCAGGAGCAGCACCACCCTGCATGCCTGCCATAGTCGGCCGCACCACCTCTCTTCTCGTCATCTTCTCATTTGTTCTTGTTCTTTTTTTCCTTCTTCTTCTTCTTCCATGTTGTTGCTTAAAAAAACGGAAAATAAGAAAAATATATGAAAAAAATAAAGATGAAGAGTAGAAAAGAAGATATGCGGCGGTGGTGGTGGTGGTTGTGCTCGATGGAAAAGAGCGAAAAATAAAGGTGGCGTGGTAGTGGTGGTGCTTGATGGAAAATATGAAGAAAAAGGAGAATGAAAGGTGGTAGGGTTTTTTTGGTTTATATTAGTAGGGATGGCAGTGGGGCAGATTTTCGCAGATATCCGCTCCACCCAAACCGTTTGGGGCGGATTTGAGTTTATTTAAATGGATTCCGAGGTAGATTCGAAGACTCAAATTGTATCCGTAAAAAATTCGGGGACGGATACGGATTTAATCATATCCGCCCGCCCATAAAGAAATTAAAAATAGAAAATAAAGGACAATATAGTCACATCAGTCAGCACCTATGTGGCCATGTGACTCCCTCCCATTTACTTTTTCTATATTTCACATCAAACACTCTTGTGCTCAAGTGGACAAATACAAATACTTATTTGTCCCCTCACCTTCACCCGTCTTTCTCTATATCTTTTTCTATATTCATCATCACTTTCATTCATTCCTTAAGATTTGATAGAGAATTCTTAAGATACTAAAAATATAATAAAAAATATGGGTTATTTGCAACTTGCCCCCTATTATACATAGCTAATTAATAAATAGACTCATCATTAATCACTATTACAATTACCCTCCTTGACTAGCGGCAAACTTTCAAAGACCGTTAGGGCACTCACGTGACGTAATTTAATGATCAAAATTCCATTCACGTGCATTTCACACACGATTTGAAGGATGTGACCAATTGGATCATCCCAACCGTCCCATCAACTGATGAACTGACGTTCACGGCTGAGATTTGGGCGTCTCTCTGTAACCTTTCAGAGAGTTGGAAAGTGGAAGGAAAACTCCCTCCATTCAGTCGTTCTGTGTTCTCCCTCTCCCTCTCTGTGATTTGCTCTGTTGTCTGCAAGTTCGAATGAAGAAGAAGAAGAGGAAGGGGAAGGGGAAGGGGAAAGGGAAGAAGGTCACGTTCGATGTTTTGGTGAGTAGTAGTAGCAGTGACGATGGGAGCATTGTTTCGAGTATTCATTGGGAAGATCTCTCATCTTTTAGTGATTTCAGTCAAGAGGAACCAAATTTGAGGCGAGATTTTACTCCTTCAGACAATGAAGAGGACATCAAGCCAAATCTAAGACTTCCCCTTGTTCACTAGCGTGAAGTATTGTAAGTGTCTTTTTCGTCTTTTTCAGGGTTTCATTTTTGTGTTTCAATCTTTGTTGCATGCGTTCGTGGATTGTGTGAATGATGTTGTTGTTGTTAGGGTTTTGTTCATTTGCACAAATGATGGATCATACACTGCTTATTTGCTTAGAGTTTTCTTTCAGTGCAATGATGTTGTTGTTATGAATCATTCAGTGAATGATGTTATTGTTGTTATGGTACTCATTCAGTGCAGTGTTTAGGGATTTTGTTAGGCTACACATTCAGTAATAGCTATAAATAATTGTTGTTGTTGTTAAACTACTCATTAAGTGTAATTGCCATGACGCATTGTTGTTGTTGTTAGGGCAATGCCTATGAAGCATTGTCGTTGTTGTTAGGCTACTCATTCAGTGCAATTGTTATGAATCATTGTTATCGTTTGTTAGCCACTCATTAAGTGCAATGACTATGAAACATTATGTGTATTTGTCTTGTATTTTCTTTTTACTTATGATACATGTTACTTTGCATGGGTTTGCATGTTTTCTATTGTATTCATTGATGAATGTGTTTCATTGCAGTAATGGAAAATGAGGATAAAAGTTGGAGGTCTAGAAATTAATGGTCACTAAGATGGGAAATGGAGTAGGAGGGCTGAGATCCCTGGCAGGTGGAAGGTGACTGACTATAAGAATGAGAAATCTATTGATTTTGTAGGAGTTCATGAGGATTATCTGAATTTGGACAAGCTTAACAAGAGTATCCTTGAAGGTGCAGCCAAGCAAGATAAGCATGCCTTGACACTAGGAGATACACATACCTTTATAGAGAATAGGGTGAGGATGGACATAACCAATGATGCAGATATAATGTATTTCTGGAAGCATGCAGACATTGATGACAGTGATGCTTTGCATATATTTGTTGATGTTAAAGTGGCAGTACAAGTTCATGAGAGCAATAATCCTGGATCTAGTTTAGTAGATCCTTAACCCATTTAAACCCCACATTTTGCTGAAGTTGACCTTACCTCTGTCACACAACCCACCCTCCTAGTAAGATCCATTTGAGGCCTAAGGTGTGTGCCAAAAGAAGTTGGAACAGGAAAAAAAATCCTACCCCAAGAAAGAGTACACCAAATGATTGGTACTCCCTTAGGAAGTCCTTAAGAAGAGTGAATGTACAAGATAACAAGTATGTTATTAGTAAATGTCAAAGTACTTGTGGGAAAAGAACAATGGTGGGCTAGGCTCAGGCCCAAGATGAGAAAATGAGAAAGTCAATGAAGTCAAAAGTTGAGAAAGAGAAGAAGAACTTTGATGAGTTGTCTGAAGAAGAGCTTGATGATGATCTCCCCTCTGTTGAAGCTAAAACCATTGATGCACAGTCTCAAGGTCAGGCAGAAGCCCATTCAGCTGGTCCATCTCAAGCCCAACCATGGGACCAAGCCATTAAGCTAGTCCTTCTCAAGCCAATGAGTTTGCACATTTGGATGACCTCCCTGTAGAAGAGGAGTACCATTTAGATCATTCAACTGAAAATGAGCATGATGCACAATCACCTCTAACTGAGCATGTTGCATTTGTTGCTGAAACTGGTGAGGAGAGTGGTGATGAGAGGCAAATAGATGATTGGGTGTTGAAGGTTGGGAAAGAATGAGACACAGTTGATGCAACTAGATTATGGTTAAGAAAGTATGCAGTGAGGAACAACTTTGTGATGCAATTCAAGAAGAATGATCCTAACAGACTTTTGGTAGTGTGTAAGGGTGAAAACTGCAAATGGCAGTACTATGCAGCATTGGACAAGGATGGGCACTGTGAGACCCTGAGTGAGCGGACCTGAGGTGAGGGTGAGGGTTGGAGCCCAACAGGCTCAATAGGCCGAAAGAGGTTGGACGAGCTACAAGGGGAATCATAGTCCCATATCGCCTGGGTAGGGGAGGAGGATGATCCTTATATGTGCGGGGTCAGCTTCTCATTGTATCGAGGCCTTTTAAAGCCGTGAGGGCCGGATGGTAGCCCAAAGAGGACAGTATTGGTACAGTGCGGGAGGGGGGTCGTCACAGTTGGGCCTTAAGGGGGGTGGATTGTGAGACCCTGAGTGGGCGGACCTGAGGTGCGGGTGAGGGTTGGAGCCCAACAGGCCCAATAGGCTGAGAGAGGTTGGACGAGCTACAAGGGGAATCATAGTCCCATATCGCCTGGGTAGGGGAGGAGGATGATCCTTATATGTGCGGGGTCAGCTCCCCATTGTGTGAGGCCTTTTAAAGCCGTGAGGGCCGGATGATAGCCCAAAGCGGACAGTATCGGTACAGTGCGGGAGAGGGGTCATCACAGGCATGTTCTTAGTGTTAGGACCATGGGGGAAGAACACACATGTATAGGAGTTGATAATGGGAAGAACCCAATGGTGAATGTCAGGTTTGTTGCAAAAGAGTGTGAGTCCATAATTAGTACACACTTCACAAACTTCACAACTGACAACCTCATCAAACAAACATGGAAAGATCACACTGTTGAAGTGAGTTACCATGTAGGCTAGAGGGCAAAACAGAAAATAATGGTCAAACTGATTGGTTCATATGATGACAGTTATAAGAAGATCCCTTCTTGTTGCATGGAGCTGTTGACAGCAAATCCAGGTAGCATTGCTTCATGTTCAAGAAATGATGATGACAATAGATTCATTAGATTTTGCTTGGCATTTTTTGCATCTATCATTGGTTGGCAACATGGTTGTAGACCTTTGGTGGGGTTGGATGACTGCTTTATGAAGAGCAAATATGAGGATTGTTGCTTGTCTGTGATAGGCTTGGATGGAAACAATGGTCTATTTCCACTGGCTATCTACATTTGCCAGTTTGAATGCTACCAATCTTGGTTCAACTTCTTGAGCATCATTCAGATGCACTTGAATATGCATGTGGGGAAGCTGACTTTCATTTATGTTAAGCAGAAAGGGTTGATTGAGGCAGTGAAACAACTTTTTTCATAATCAGACCATAGATTTTGCTTCAGGCACATGTACAAGAACTTCAAGAAGGCTGAATTTGGAGGTAAGTTCTTGATGAAGCTATGTTGGAAAGCTGCTAGGAAAGACAATGAGGTTGACTGTATCTCCAATTTGAAAGGTTGAAAGATAGTAAAGTAATCCAATAGCACATCAGTGGCTAGTTGAATGGGATGTGAAGACTTGGTGCATGACATATTTTGACAGTAGAGTATGCTCAGAGCACATCACAAACAACTTTAGTGAAACCTTCAACAACCGGATTATCAAGCTTAGGGAAATGTCGTCTGCAAGTTCATAGATGAGTATCACATGCTTCTGATGAGGCTTATGTACGACAGAAGGGACAAAAGCAGTAGTTGGGACATAGATGGACTAGTACCTAGAGCTCAGAAGCTCATTGACAAGCTCAAGGAGATGATGAACCATTTCAACCATTTTGGGTCTACTGATGGTTTCATCACAGTCATACACAGTGGTTCTAGGTGGAGAATGAAGACATGTGTCAGATATTGTGATTGTAGACGATGGGAGCTGACAGGCATCATCTGTGTGCATGGAGTAGTTTGTCTAGCTAATCACAGACCCATATGGGCAGAGTAAGTATCCTATGTAACTTAATGTTTGCTCCTTATATAATGTTTGCCCCACACTTATATGCATTTTATGCAGGTATTGTAGTCCTTATCATTCAGTGAAAGCATATGTGGAGGCTTATTCAAGGGGCATTTTCAGTATTAGAAATAGGAGGGAGTGGGCAAAAGTAAGTACCAGTCTTAGATTAGATTGTTTGCTAGTTTTATTCATGTAGATTGTTTGCATATGTGATGATTGTTTTGATGTGGCAGCCTGCATACTTGGTGCTCCCACCTCTTGGGAGACCAAAGACTGAAAGAAGAAGGGACGAGGATGAACATGTGGAAAAGAAGCAATGAGCTGTTGAAAGTGTGGTTTGGAGGGTAACAACAGCAGAACCTGTAAAAACCCTCCTAGGGAGCAAACACAAGGTTGTGGACATACATCCAGGGCAAAACCTAGATTCAAAGGAGGTAGGACCAACAAGAAAATGGGTGCCAAATCAGGTTCTGGAACTGGGAAAAGAACGTGTCAACCTCCACAACAACCCAAACAACCTGAAATGCCAACATTCCCTCCACAACAACTCAATCAGCCTGAAATGCCAACAGCTTCAACCATGCACAACTTTCATGTTTCATTGTTCCCAACTCAGCCCTTTGAACAAGGAATAAAGCTTCCTCCAATAATGCCATCAATGTTCCATCCTGGTAAAGGCAAGGGAAGATAGGACAATCAATGAAGCAATCAACCTATGGGGCCAAGAAGGCCAAGAACACCAAACACGTGATACTAACTTTTTATGTTTTGAAGACTGTTTTTTTAAGACAATATTTTATGGTGATACTATATATAGTGGGGAACATACTAACTTCTTTTGGTTTGTTTTTAGTGATTTAAGTATTGATGATATCGTTGATGGCTTTTTGATGGTGGTACTGTTGATAATTGTTTTATGTATGTTTATGTCAGACATTAAATGGAATGCATTTAATGACATTTTGCAAGTATTGAAGGGCATGTCAGTCTTGAATTTGCCTGTCAGACTTCCTTTGTTATTGTTTACATCCAGTTTCAGACTTCTATTGAATGACATATTGTTGCAACACTGATATTGAATGCTATGTTCATTCACTTCTTATTTAGGGTAGATAGAAATGCTTTACAAAGATCTTCAAATGCCATAGTCATTTGGAAAGTAATTGTTACATTTGGAGAGTTATTACTTCTTTCGGCTTGAACTTGCTCACTTTCAGCTTGTTCAGTAGTTGCAACTAAAGTAATAGGGCTTTGACCATCACTTCTAGGTATGTTATCAGGTATCACAGCTCCCAACCACTCAAACCCCTTAGTGCAAGAATCACTATTGAGGTACTTGTGCCATTGTGTATGAGGTTGATGAGATCTTTTGACAGTTCTCCATCCAGAGTATGAAGGCATTAGGCATGGAAGATCCACCCATAGACAGTCTTTCATCCAATGATTTGGACTGTCACATTTGAAACGAATACTCTTTTTGGAGCTTGAGCTTGAGCTTGAACTTGAGCTTGAACTTAAGTTGAAATTTGCTTTTGAGCTTGAACTACCTTCTTCATTTCTCTTCAAAATAACTTCATCAAGCCATATAAACCTTTTGCAACCAGATATTTGACAGGCCAAGAACATCCTATTTGGGTTTTTTTAGGTTTTGGACTTCAAAAGCTTGCAGACTCCATTACAACCCTTCTTGGGACACACATAATACAAATATGGCAGTCTTCACTTGTATGATTGTACTGATGACAATGCTCGCTAGGAACTTGCTAGAAAAAAAATTTAATTGCTCCTTACCCCTTATAATAGATAATGGCAATAATTTAACCCCCTATAATAATTTTGAATGTAAGAATGCCCATGGTTAAGAAAACGCATGCGAGAGGTTGAAGATGACCTCCAAATCTTAATAAATGTCAACATAAACGTCCAAATGAAATCAAAATCACTAACTTACCTTCATTATGGTGTCCTGAACTGAGATTTATGATGAAATAATCAGATCTGTTGCTTGTGTAATGAAACCATAAGTTCAAAACTTGGGTTTGTATCAACTTTAAATGGGGTTAGAGAAACTGTGCCTTCAATGATCTGATACCTAAAATTTAAAGTCGATACAAATGATCCAATGGATGAGATTGAAATCTCAACTCTCATCCAATGGATAAGATTCAAATTACTCATTGGGGAATGGTAACATAGGGACAGGACAACTCAAATATCAACTCTCTGACTCTTTGAATGGTTGCATATTGGGGAAGACTTTCACTGAAGTTGGGTAAGATGAAGTAACCATTGGGGGAGAGGAAAGACGAAGTAGCCGTTGGGGTTGTTAGGGAGGCATCTTTTTTTTTTTTGGTTAATAAAAATCATAGTAATTCATACTCTTCAATAGGCATTGTTTACTTAATGGTGCAATCTGCAAATTTTGAAGTGTTTGGCCCATGTTTGATCATTAAATTTTAAAAATATATAGAGAGAAACTGCGGTGCCCAAGGCGCAAGCCTCTAGGGCCTACACTCCTGGTCGGGCCGGTGCCCTAACTTACTACGTACCACCCTACCACCTCCGTGACAACAACCACCAAGATACCATTCTATCACCTCACAATCAAACCATCTCAATATCTTAGGAGACTCGAGAGTTCAGGTTCTAAGTTAAAGTTAATAGAGCAACCCCATAGATCAATCTTGTTAAGCATGACATATCTAAGTTAGGTTCAAGGATCAAGAAACCAAGAAATAAAGAGGAAGGAAAATGAAAACTTTACTACAACCAATGAATTCTATAAAACAACTCTGCAAATTGGACCATGACTAGAAGCATAAATCAATTAGTATAAATAACAAAACAAACCCAATTTTAAGCCCTAGCAAAAAACACTAACAAGCCCTAAATAACAACAATATAAAGAAGGGAAATGAAACCCTTACACAAGAATCGAAACCCCCAAAACAACAAAGGTCCCTAATACAATGTATTTTATACAAAATTAGAAAATTAAACATAATCTAACAAGATTAGAACCCTAAATCACATGCTATAAATACGCGAACAAAAACCCTGAAGCAAGAAAATGAAATCTATCTTACATTTCAAAGTGGGTTTTTACCGTTCATGAACAGTATTTTTAGTGTGTATGTCCTACGTGGCAGGATTTGTATTTTGGCAAAACTTAAAGTTAAAACCTACTCCTCGATACTTTCCTCTCACTCCCCACCTCTCTCCCTTCACTTCTTTGATGCTTTCAGATTTCAACAGATCAACTCTTCTTCCTCGAAGAGCCACAACCTCCCCCTCGAAGCTCTCTTCTTCCTCGAAGCTCTCTTCGTCTTCCTGGAACCTCGACTCCGTCGTCTCCTCCTTCTTCTCCGCCGAAGACAACATCCCTACTGACCCTCCTCCTCCTCCTCCGCAGATCAACCCTCCTCCGCAGATCAACCCTCCTCCTCCTCCTCCTCCTCCTCCGCAGATCAACCCTCCTCCTCCTCCTCCTCCTCCGCAGCAGATCAACCCTCCTCCTCCGCCGAGAAGAGGTAACCATGTTTGATTTCATTTCTTAGTGTTTTAGTGTTCTTTGCAGTTTTAAACCCTAGATTTTAGTGTTTTAGTGTTCATTTCATTTCTTAGTGTTTTAGTGTTTTTTTTTTTTTTTTGTTGTTGTAGTTGTGAAACCCAATTAGGGAGTGGGAGATTAGTTCAAAGTCTGATCAAATAGCCATTGGGTTTTATGTTTCAGTTATGCGAGGTGCACGGGGATCTCGGAGAAGGCGCGTTTCGGTTCTTGGACTAGCTTCATGAGGCTGGTTTCTCTGTTTGGCAGGTTTGTCTCTAGCAAAATCTGTTGAAGTTTATAGTTTATAGTTCATGTTCCAATTCTTTTTAACTTTATGCTTTTCATGTTCCAAATTACTTGCATGAAATTGTTGCAAGTAATTTGCTTTGGTTTTCATTGCAAGTATTTTTTAAAAAAATGAAAGAAAAACCCAATTGCGATTATTCGACAATTCGGTGAAAGTACAATGTACTTTATAGTAGTGCCAACGGCACGGGTATTACACTAGTAAGGCTTACATAGAGAAGATCATAGAGAGTGGCCTGATTGACTTTGGCGAAGTCGGTGTCCCAAGTCTTCAACTCCACCTCAACAGCACGATCCTCCGTCTTTGGGGTCTCGACATGCTTCTTACAGTACTCAATCACCTTCGCCAGGATCTTGCTCGTCACAAACGGCAAGGGGTAAAGCTTCTGGTGCAGTCATCCTCGATCATGTCCATGATGGTCTGCGACTCCATCGCCACCGCCTCTTCCACTTCAAAATCTTTGCCGTCCGAGCTCTTCAACACCACCTTCCTTGTTGCAGCGACAGCCATCGCGATTGATCGAATTGCAGAAAAGATCAAAAGGACAGATTTTTCGAAACCCTAGCTTTCTCTTTAAAAAACATGGTCTCCTGAGACGGTCGTTTGTTTGGGATTGGGATGGGATAGACCTCATCCCGATCTCGTCCCATCCCAAACGGGTTCTGAACGGGACAAGACATGATGAACATGTATTAAATTTAGGATTGAAAATTTAACATGCAAGATTGAAAATTTTGGATTTACTAAACACACAACTCTAAGAACAACTATATAACTTTAAGTCATTGATTATTATTTCCTCATTTCATTAGCTTTTACTCATTTTATTAGAACCACTATTGAAAATAGTTATTTTTTTTGTACATTGCTAGCAAAAATGATCAATGAAATTGTCATTTAAAATCTACGAGGAGCACACATTGTTGTTGTCAAGAGTTAGGAAGAGGAAAAAACAAGGGTGAGAGTTTGAGTTAGATTTATTATCTAGGTGAGTCGCATGGAAGTTTGTGAGAATAAAATAGTCATGTCAACAAATAGTTTCATAGTTTCATGCTATATATTTCATATTAAATATGAAAAAAATCGGTTCAGGTCGGGATGAGTGGGATTGCGGGATTGAAAATCTTCATCCTGATCTCATCCCACTCTAGATCGAGACGGGACATGATCAGGATGGGATTGATCAAACCCTATAGGACTCGAAAAATCAAGACGGAACGAGATCGAGATCACGGGATGGGATGGGATGCCCACCCCTAAAACCCACAGTCGTCGAGGTTGCCTATAAAATTCATCGACTTTCCATAATAATTAAATTATTATTATACACATTGGCTATATGCCCACTATATAATGTCCATTATAACATTTTTATGCTGAAACGCACCACCACCCATTTTTTATTTTTTATTTTTTTTATCTTTGAAGGACACCACTCTTCACCTTTTCTTCTCTCTTTATAGAATCACAGGAGCAGCACCACCCTGCATGCCCGCCACAGCTGGCTGCACCACCTCTCTTCTCTTCATCTTCTCATTTGTTCTTTTTTTTTTCCTTCTTTTTCTTCCATGTTGTTGCTCAAAAAAAGAGGAGAATAAGTAAAAGATATGAAAAAAAAAAAAAAAAAAAAATAGAAGATGGAGTGGAAAATAAGAGATGTGGCGGTGGTGGCGAGGGCGGGGTGGTGGTGGTGCTAGATGGAGAAGAGCAAAGAATAAAGGTGGCAGGGTGGTGGTGGTGCTTGATGGAGAATAGGAGGAGAAAGGAGAATGAGAGGTGGTAGGGTTTTTTTGGTTTATATTAGTAGGGATGGCAGTGGGGCGGATTTTCCGCTCCACCCAAACCGTTTGGGGCGGATTTGGGTTTATTTAAACGGATTTTGGGGCAGATTCGGAGACCCAAATTGTATCCAACTGGGGTTTACCTTGTTTTCCTTGCAAATTATCCAAAATTTACTTGATTGCATGTGAAAATCATATTGCAAGTGCAATCATGTAAAATTGGAACACTGCCAAATAGACATAATACTATGATTTACAAGTAACCACAACAAAGTTCTTATAGGCGAAAACAACCCGTCAGGCTTTGTCAAGAAAACAGAACATTTTTAGAAACTCTCCATCAAAGTATCCACAGATATAGAACCTCCTATAGAATACATTCTATTAACATAGTAACACATCTTCTCGCATTTGAGCTGAAGACCAAATTCTCCAACTCATAGTTTTGACGCAGTTAATCCTGCAAAGCGAAAAAGAAACAAGGGGAATTGGTATCAAAGAAAAATTGTAACACAGATGGAAGCTGAAAAGACAAAAAAAAAAAAAAAATTACCTAAAGCTTTTGCATTCACAATGCTTGGACAAGCAGCTGGGGGAGGAGAATTCTCATTCAGGAAGGGGTCTACATTGTTAGGGTTGGACCAAACTGGATACCCTTTGATCTTTCCCTGTTGTTACAAATGAATAAAATTCTTTACTTCAAAGTCTATATCTGAGAAAACTTCAATTGAATTCTACTTACCAATACATTCAAAGCAGCCAGAGTCGCCATTCCTTCACGAGTCCACTGCATGAAGTAAGAAAGTTGTGTATGTTTATGTTGATGATTCAAAAAGCAAATCTAGGAAGAAAGTTAATGTTTCCTTTTTGTTCTTCTTTTTTTTCTAGTTTTAATTTTGCCTTTCATGATTTAAGTGGCTTTACAAAAATGCACTTTTACCTTTGAAGCAGAAGCAATATGGGGCACAACAACAGCATTTTTCATGTCAGCAAGGCCTGGTTTCATGTAAGGCTCGTCCTGTTAGATGAGAATGGATTATTAATTAGTTAATGCTCAAAACTCGACTTTGCTTTTGTAAATTCTCACTGGAAGAAAAAGGAGGGATAAAATACCTCGAAGACATCAAGGCCAACCCGGAACATTGGGTTCTCTTTCAAGTGCTCCACCAAAGCTACTTCATCAACTACAGGACCTCTACTGCAGTTTATAAGAATTGCTTCCTAAAATTTGAAGATTGCTGCGATTTAGCCCAGGAGTTTCATATAATATACATGCTGATCGTGAATTCAGAAAACAAGCATGTATCGAATATCACCTTCTTCATGTTAGCAAGGCTATTCTTGTTAATCAGATGATACGTAGTTTTATCCAAGATCGGGTGAAGACTTATCTGGGGAAAACAAAATTTTATTCTCATTATTCAAACCGTCACAAGTTACAAACAGAAATCTTGAGAAAATGTTCATAATGTGGGTGTCAAAATTAAGCACAACAGTCTCACCACATCAGCCTCTATGAGCACTTCTTCCATAGACGATGCTCTTTTCCATGTAACAGGTGCTTCTCCATTGGATTTCAGGAACTCTCCATAAGCTACAACAGCAACAACATGAGTACTGCAGAAGGTTTTTGCAAATGTAGGTAGTTCAAGCCGAGCATACCTGTAACAAACTTCTCTAGTCGTGTCGATTGGTACAAGTCGTAGTAAATTAGGTTCATTTTGAACCCTTCAATCTGTTAAAACAACACATCATTTATGAGGGATGGAATATGTAAGTTATTTTGCATGAATTACTAGCCATCATATGAACAAATTCAGCATGAATAGGTTACCATCATCCTAGCATAAGCAGATCCAATACGGCCAGCTCCAATCACTCCCACAGTCTGCCCCTTGAGCAAGTTCCCTACAAATCTACATATAAACACGGACCCAAATAATGTACTTGCCAGAATCTGTTGCTCCTGTTCATGTATCAATTGTCGAAAAAAAAGTAGCGATAGTCATAGTATCTCTTACAAATGTGGAAGCCATCCATCATATAAGCCAGCTCTCATGAACTCATCTGCTTCGACTATTCTTCTGGCAGCTGCTAGTGAAAGTGAAGCTGCTAATTCTGCCGTTGTCTCAGTGAGTACACCCTACAAAGTAAATATGGAATTAACCTCACACTGATTCTAATGTCAATAGACTAAACTATGTAATGGTATACAATACAAGTTAAAGACACCAAAAACACCTGACTTAAAGTGGTTTAGACATTGACTTGAGCTTGGTGAATTACAAATAAAGTTGGGTTGACATCTGACTGAAATGAAACTGAATTTAGGCTGTATTTTGTTTTCAAGGAAAATATCCAGAGAAAACAGTAAATATATAAGAAGAAATGAGATGGGAGAAACAGAAATACAGAAGGGAAATTTTGAGTTTGAATGACATTCAACATAATTTTATAAGGGCAATGAATTCGCGATGGAAAACTAAAAACGATATAATCATCTCCAACCTCAAGTGCTCAACTTTTCCTCTCCTTCCTCTTTGATTGTTCCCCCTAGAACATTTTTTTCCTTGGAACCAACCCAACCTAAGGGATCATCATGGACTGAAAAGCCAGTTATGACATGGATTAGCCCTCAAACTTACCCATTACCAAGCCAATAGGGTACTAGCTCAGCTGGAAGGCTTGTGGCGAATGGTATCACAAGTCCAGGGTTCGAACCTGCCGGCAGCATTTGGGGTGGGAGGGGTTAAGGGATTAAAAAAATGAATTTAAAAAAACCACAACTGAGAATGACGTGAATCTAGCAGGGAAAGACGCCAGATATCAAAAATGAATTTATGTGGCTCACCTTAACATTGGTCAAGTCCATTTTCTCAAGGTATTTAGCGGTTTAAATTTGCATAAACTGCATTATTGAAAGATTTCTTATTATCTGGTATAAGAAAGAAATAGAAAAACTGATTGTACATCTGAAACACTTTCCTATGTTAACACAAAATGGTAGAGAAGTTGAATCATGCGGACTCTGATTCTACTTTACTATAAGAATGCAGTGTTATCAATCTGTGTATCTTCGATCCAACAGTTTGTCTTTAGACATAAATGCACCCTACTGTTGAGGGAAAAAAAAACATTCCGGTGTATTTTCCTCTTCTTTGGAACATGACAAATCGATGGAAGAATCCACTGGGAAAAAAAAAAGCCTTCACTATTCGTTTTTTTCGAACATAAGAAGCCCTTAATTTAAATACTTTCCTGCTTGGAGTAGCAAGACATTATACATGTAAATAAATATGGATTATATTCATCTCAATCCCATTACATATGGTTTTCAACGATGTGCTGAGATAATGGGTGAAAATCTGAAACAAAGAAATATAACCGTATATACTTGAAAACAACCATAAATTGTGTCAATTGATTGCAATTGTTCTACTTAGTAGCTTATATGTGTATGGCCGTGTGAGTTATGTACTAATCCATGTGTATGTGAACCACTTACCGGAGTGTTTCCAACAGCAACCCCATACTTAGAGGCAATGCTAACATTGACGTTGTTGTATCCAACAGCCATGTTACTGAAAGCTCTTCCTCCTGCTCTGCTTAATGCAGAGAACAACACCTCTCCCCAATCTTCTGTCAACTATAACCAACACACAAGCAACCAATCATCACCAAAAGAAAACCAAAATCTCAATAACCAAACATATGATTCAAACTATAATTCAAATGAAAAAGGAGAAAACTTACCTGTCCAATTACTCCATCGCACTTATCTCCAATAAGAGCCACAATGTCCTCCACAGACAATATGGTTTTCTTCTGTGTGCATATCTACACATGGGAAGAAAGAAACCGTTAAACACACAAAATGGTTCATCTTTATGATTCTTTCAATAAAATCAATGGGAATTGGAGAATTCAATGGAGAAGGAATGCTGAGAATTACTTCAACACGGCAATCTTGATCAGTCAAGAGACGAATCCATCTGGTTCCAGGCATGGGTTTGGTACTAATTACTCTGTATTTCCCATTTGGGTTCCACACCTCAATCGAAACTGGCTTTGCCATGAAAGCTTGTTTGCTGGTAGAGCTCAGAGTATAGTGCAAGAAGAGAATGTTCAATGTAGAAACTTGAAACACAACCTTTTACTTCAGTTTCTTATATTCATGATTTTGTGTAATATGTCACATTATATTAAATTGTTCCACTGTATCATAACCATTAGATTTTCATTTTCTTTTGTGATATCATCCGACTTACAACTTGTCAATCCGATTCATGTGGAGATAAGGTAATATTGTAACTTACCACGTATCAGATATTTTCGTGTTCTTTTGAATATGTGAAGATGATAGAAGTGTGTCCATTGTGTGGTAATGCTGTTTGAAGTTTGGGGCCTCTCATTCACTACAAGATAAGGAAGATAAGAGGCTCTTTTGCTGAAACGAGCCAGTCTTTTTCATGAAATGACAAATATGTCTTAATTGTGCATTTGTCTTTGGAGATAGAGCAACTCTAGCCATGAACTTTTCTTGACAGACTGAACCATTTCCATGATCACAGGCAACAAACAGACTTAAACAAAATGCTCTATGGTTTCAATTGATCAAGCAGAATTGGATTTGGTGTTCATATCCATCACACATGGGTCAAGCTACTAGGTAAAGGCTTGTGCAAAATGAAGCAGTTTCTATTCATTATCTGGTTGAACCCCACTGTTTATTGTGTTGCGGATCTGTACAAACTGAGCTATCTCCTATATTCAGAAAATTAGCTTTGATTTTTTTTGTCCAGACCAAGAAGCCCCCCATGTCCTCATCATTATGGAGGTAAGAATATTCAGACTTCAACAACAGGCCTGCAAAATTATAGCTAGCCTCGAGTGTCTGAGGCAGAACTGACTGCAATAATTAATTAGTTTGGTTGTTCAAATTGTGGTTTAGAAGTGGTTTGCTATTCAATTTTGATGGCATACAACAGGGTGAGTGAGAAATTATCCTGCCATGATAAGAGATCGCGAAGCAAGACTTCTACTTGCAAAAACACTGCAAATCATTCTGATACACACTCAAGCCAACGATCTCTTACAGATGTTTATGTAAATGTCAGTTGAATGCAATTTGCACAATGCAGAGTGCTACCAGTATCCAGATCATATATATGAACTAGGATCAAGGGCAGGCCTCTTACAGATGTTTATGTAAATGTCAGTTGAATGCAATTTGCACAATGCAGAGTGCTCCCAGCATACAGATTGTATATATGAACTAGGATCAAAGATGACTTGAAATAAAAACAACAAATTCCCTGCAAACACATCGCCTCCAAATTACAATATGAAATCCTGATATATAATCTTGTTCACCCCACAAGACCACAACACTCGATGGTGGAGGTGAACCATATCAATCAATCCTCCAAAGTCCACACACTTGTAGTTATGAAATGCGAAGACAATGATCATCCGTTATTCTACTTTTCCACTTTCTTGAAACTACTCTTAAATAGCAAAGACCATGTCAATGTACTGAATTCTTTTGCACTTTCTCTATATTTGGTGTATTCATAGCCCTCACATGCAGAAATTTTCTTTTGCATGCCTGCTCATATAATCAGGCCCTCCGCATGCCACAAACCCTGCTACCTTGGTCCTTCATTAAGAGTGCACTCCTTGGTTTCATTGGATAACATTCTCTAGTCTACTTAAGCAATTCCCATACCCAAAGTACTTATTCAGCCCCTCTACACCTTATCAAGAAATGGAAATAAGAAATTGAATTATTATTCGTCAGTTGTATAACTACAAAACATGAGGATGTTCTAAGAAACCCGGCACACAGCCGAGTGAAGCAGGGAGCCTCACTTAGTCCATGCAAAGCTTTTCAAAACATATATAAGATGATTTTTAGATTGATTTTAAACATCGTCCTCAGAAAAATAGATTTTCTAATTGCATGCTGCTCATGGATGCTGAATACTTTGTTTACAAAGCAAGATGAAGATTGACATGATTTCAACTAAAAAGATATGGACAAACAATTATGTCACTTAAACCTTTACAATGTTTTTTACAACATCACACACAAATACAAATCAACTAAAAAAAGTTCCCTATAAAAATTAGCCTATAACACATGTACTTTCATTGGGTATATAAAGAGCAATTTTACACACCTACATCAATGAAGGAGATGAAACCAGGACTACAAATGCAAATAACATGGGTAACTGGCCTGTTACCTCTCATCGGTCGGTAAAAGATTTTGGATTATCTCTGTTCATTCTTTTCTCCTGAAAAACACTCAGGATTCCATGTATTGAGAAGGTGGAGGGCTTATTTTGGTCTTCTCCGGACCTGCAAGTTGGTTCCTTGTAAGACTATAATTCTATTTAACCTTCAGATGGGAAAAGTCGGTTCATCAATCAAACATCAAAGTTTTAGATCATTTAACATGAGATCATAAGCTGTATAGCATACCATAAGCACCACGCATCTCCACTTCACGCCATTCTTGGACAAGAGCGCAGCAGCAGCACATCAAATGAGAGAGGAAGTCGTCACATAAGCCTCCCTGTTAAATGAAATAGTAAGGTGGTGATCATTATGGAAAAAATGAGAATTGCTGCTAACATTTTCTTGAAATATAGTTGACCTTTATGGCTAGAAAAAAGTTAATGATTTGAAAAATGAAATGAAAGTCAACATGAAGTCCTTGGTGAATTGATGCACAAAATAGGTGACTAAATAAGTGCAAACACTAGCAGAGAGTATCTCTTTGCTCCTTTTAGGTGATCATATAGTTCATAATCATGGTTAAAGGACCTTTGCAGGGTGTATCCATACAAGATTGCATAAGGTAATAACATATATTGAAAAACATGGAGACAAATCTTATGCGTAGGAGAGTTAAACTAGCCATCCAATATATTTGACTGAATTATAGGATTTACAAGCAACCCAGTATCAATTAAACCATTGGGATTGGTGTATATATTGACTTTTCCATGAATATGGTTGACTGTGTGATATAACAAACCCTAACGACAAAAACAACAAGCCATGAAGAAGGGGCTACCGTTATATTAAGTGTCTTCCGGAGCTTTCTTCTTATGCAGCAAGTGTAACAACAACAAGCCAATATCAGTGAATATGCCATCAGTTCATTACATGCTTCTCCAGAAGCTGAAGATCAAAGAGATCATATACTTCATCAGTACTGAATTCAATTTAAGTTTGGGCATCTCAAATTTAAAATATAACTTTTAACTCTTCATACACAATCTTCAAAAAACAACCATGCCCTTGAAATTCATTCATTAGTTGAAAATTTAGCATCTCAAATGCAAGTATAAGAGAGAAGCAGAGATAACAGATGCATAATTAATCACTGCCTCTACAAAAAAAAAATTCCATCAGAAGTGGAGTTTGTTTTTCTAAGACCCTTTGTCGGTTCACTTATAACTATTTCATAATCACTAAAAGACAAATCCAAGTTTAAGAAACAAGGTATCAATGCATATCTTTGAATAAACAGCTTGTCTAGAGAGCCAGGCCAGGCACGTCAGGCCTGCGCCAGGCCAGGCCCAATACCTTCCATCTTCCTAGAGAAGTTCATAATGCCCCAGTCGAACACAATCACACGTACAGAGAGCCCCTGGCGCTAGGGGCCTGGCTCTCTAGAATTTTTGTTGAATAAATATTCAGGAGACTGGATTTATGAAGACATATACTTACACATGGGTCTGTTAGTGGCCACAGAAGCAATCTTTGAAAACGTGCCACAAGGACAGAAAAATGTCTTAAGACCTGCAAAATGCAGCAAGTTACAGAAATTCTGAAATACTGAAGAAGTGACGGCATGTTTAATCCATGAAAAGACCAAAACAAAACAAAAAATAAAAAACAAAAAAAATTCAACCATAGATATCATAATCATAATCAAAACTCAAAAACCACTGAACAAAAAATGGAAGCAAACAAGAGCTAATGTAACTTCTCAGTGAGTAAAATTTCAGAGTAAAAATCACTTTTTACTGCCAACAGTAGATATTGTATCCATGTCCAAAATCCATTAATCGCTCTGATAACAAACTCAACTTTCACCTTTTGATAATTTTGGAACCAAAACTAATGAACTAGATGATTTCCTAACTTTTCAGTGGGTCCTAGTTAGTGCTTCTTTTTTTTTCCTGGGATCTAGATAATCGTCATACACTCCATGTGAATTATTATGATCTTACTTTAACTTTTTAGTCCTTTGTGGATGGTTTTAAAAGTTTGTGCAATGCTAGAGCTTTTGCTTACATAATACAGATCATGCATCCAGAGTTCAATCATGAGCTTGGGAGTACAACAGTCGCTTAACGGGCTTTGAATCCTAAGAAGCAGATATTAGTGAACTACTAAATATAGAGGGGCCGTTTTGTTTTTATGATGTGTCAGAATGTTCTTCCTTTAGTTGTACAATGCCCACCAACCACAACACAAAACAGTTGCAAGTTGTAACTACTTAAATTTAACAATTAGAATGAGCCAGTTTTTGTTATCGCCAATATTAGCTGTTTGCACTTTTGAGGGTTGAGTACTCTAATGATGTTCAAAATTCAGGAAATCTATAAAGAAAAATGTTAAGAGTTTTGCTACAAAATTTCAACTTATAGAATGGTTGACTACCTTTCTTTTCAACGCAACAAACTACAGTGGAAGATTTTTAGCCTTGTTGAATAATTCTAAGCTAAATATCGAACATCTTCAAATACAACTTTTATGATTGTTTCTAACCCACACATGAACAGAACCTTAAAGTATCAACTGAACCATTAAAATTAGGCAAAAAAGAATATGGGGAGGGAGGATACTGATTTTCCTTGTATCTTAGAAACAAGATAAAGTCCAAAGGCAACGTAGAACCTATGAACTTCGAAACCAAGCAATGCAAGGGAAGCTGGGTTCATATTTTTGTTTGTTCCCAGCTCTGGGAGAGCTGAAGTACAAACAGAAACCTAAAAACAGGTACCACTGGCCTAATACCATATAGTTCCAACTGGATAGAGAAAGAAGAAATGACCAGTAGGGTTGCTTTTTTTGTGCCAATGAAGAAAAAATGCAAAAATAAAAGAGAAGGATCAACTTTGTGCTTTTCTCCTTGTGATAAATCCAAAAAACAAATGTTGTTACTTACAAGAATAATTCATAGAAAGCAAGAATAGATGAGGATGAGAGCATACACAAAGATGGTTCTGAACAACAGCCAAGCAGATCTGAATGCCATTCTTCATGCCGGTATGATCCTGTGGTTGATAACAGATCACGCCCTGATGAAACCGAAGAAGTATTTCTGCATAAAACAATAGTCACATGAGGAATCCACCAGGCTTGCAAAGTTGCAAGTGAAACTTATCATCAATTTGCATATTGCTTCCGAGAAAGCCTGTGAAATGCCAAACTATAGCAAGATTGGACCTTTTTCAAGTGAAAAAAAATCTAGATGCATTTTAGGTTTTAAAGCAAAGATGTGTCGTACTCTGATAAGTACTGTCCATTGTTTCCAGGGTTAATCATTAAGGGTTAAAAAAAAGTGCCTGACATTGGCACAGGTGTCTGTTCTTCATGTTATGCACTTTACAAAATTAGTATTCCAACCATCCGTGACAAATAAAATCCTAAGTGTTTAGATAGCTAATGATTGCAGAACCTAGCAAAGGTAATAGCAGCCAAAAGAAAGGTGATCGCAGTAAAAACTTCTTGAGCTACCCTACTCTGTATTGTCATTATATCAGAAAGTATTTTATGCATTCAGTTGAAAGACAACAAACTAAAATTGTTTTCGCCATTCAGTTGAAACACTAAGTAAAGTAAAACCAACCTCGACGGAGCCATGCAATTTTCACTTTTGCTATGATACTTTTCACTATAAGTATGATGCTTAGCATTATCAGCATCCGAATGATCCACCTTCTTAGGACTTTTAGGGGGTGAGTTTGGTAACGAGCATGCTGCAGATTCTGCGACTTGAAGCAAACGTTGGATGAATTCACATTGTCCAACATCCATGTTAACTTGCGATAGTTGCAGTTCTACTTGAAGTTTTTCATTCTCTTGTTTTAGGGCTTTATCAAAAGGAAGGTTAGGATAAGAACAAGAAAGACTCTTTTTCAACATCATGGAATCATGTTTGGATGGTTCTGGGTTTAAGATTACAGTTTGAACCTTCCTATCTTCTTCATCCAAAGTGTATTCACATTGATCCCTTTCAATATCTTCTAATCTTTCCTGCCAATTCGAAAGAAAAAAAATGAATCACAACAAGAAAAAGTAACAACAGGGTTGTCCCTATGAGCTGTGTTATATAAGATATTGTTGGTTTTCAATCAAACAACATATTCAACAAAGCCACAGATATAAAGATTACTATATACATGACAATGAAATAAATTAGAAAGGGTGTGGTAAAGAAGTGAAGAAGTATACACAGCACAACAGATGCAGAAGTGCAGCTTTGTATATTTTTTCTTGGCTGGTTTACCAGCATGAGGAATGAGATATTAATATTACTATACCTTAACCCTTCAGATCAAAATGATAAACAATATATCCAATCACACCAGTCACTACCTTAGATTGAGATGTGCATGACACCATATAGTCTACCAAGTCGCAGGTCTTTCAATATTGGACAAGATACATAACCCACATTATATAGATTAAAAACAGGAAAACTTCAGGGCTGCCTGTGCACTGGATATGCTTGGCTTTAAGTTCTAGCTCTGCCGAAGTACTGAACCACCAAACAGTTCTGCTCATACACTAGTATAGCATGTCAAGGAAATGTATCTTTTTCACACAATTGGTTCAAGTATACAAATCATTCTCTAGAACTCGACATATTCATACTCCATGTCATGAAGAAACTAAAACTATAGGGAGCTGATAAGTTAAACCGAACAATTACAGTTAAGCATTCGGCTGATCATTTAGTATCTGAAATGCGTTCATTTAATTACAAGCCTACCAAACTAAAATATCACAATCTCGTGGGGCATATATACGTAATCACTTTCTCTTTGACATTCTTGCATCTGGACCCCATAAAAATATCGATAGTCAACAATCAACGGCTGATGAATTTCAAGCAAACAATATAACCAAATATTCCTTTGTCAAATTACATATCCAACAATAAGAATCCAAAGTAAGATTAAGCAGTAATATCAACTGAAAGGTGGAACAGAACACTTAATCTAATAAGAATGAAAACCAACAAAAAGGAGGGGAAAATATACCTTGAATCTTGCATTATCCACAAGAGTGATAAGAGGAACAAGCCGCAAGTACCGATCAATCTCCCCCTGAGCTTTCCTAAACTGATAGACAATATTCCAACCCATAGCCAACAGATAGAGATAACTCCGGTCCTGACAACTATTCACCAGAATATAAGACCTTCTCAGGGCATCCTCAAGCTGCTCCAATGGCTCCCTGGTTTCAGGATACCTCTTCAACTCAGTAATCTTTAGCTGCTGTAATAAATTCCCAATAAGCTTCAAATGCATCGCAAACTGCCTACAATTCTTCTTGTGCATTCGAGCCGTACTCGCGGCCTTCACTATCATCCCAATTAGCCTCACAGCATCCAAACCTGTAAGTTGTGCCACATTGGCAAGCTCACCGAAATGATCCCACGATGCAGCCATCTTCACCTTCCCCTAAAAACTAACTCCTTTGCATCTCAACAAAACATACCCTCCATTGATCTACAATAAACAATATTTTTTTATTTTTTTTTAAATTCGCGATACCCATTTCTCTCAAATGTCCTAATTCCTTAGCAGCATTACACAAAATAAACTAAAATCAAATATCAAAGAAGATAAGTTTTACCTCTAATGAGAACCCAATTGACCTTACAAAACTTCAACCTTCCAACCAATCTCTGGGGGAGTATTAAAATCGCTTCCAATTAGTAATCTTTTACTAGGGAATCCCAATTTCGAGGAAGAAATTACAACCCCAGTGAATCCTGGAAACTAGAGATCCCAAAGATGAAAACTTTACACAATCTCCAAGTTGTTCCAAGTGATCTTTCCAGAAAGCAATTAAGTTTCCAAGCACATGTTCAAATCCGAATATTCTCAGACATTCATTTTACCTACAAAAGCAAAATTTGGACAACAACTGTTAACTACACTCTTCTTTCTGACAAAAAAAGATTAAAAAAAAAAAAATTTAACAAACAAATATATATTGAAGTGATTCTTTATCAAAATTACAGAAAAAAATTTACCACAAAAATTCAAACACATTTGCTTCACAAAAGCTCAAAATCTCTCACCAATTCTTAGAAGTCTTGAAGTTGCATCTAAGATCCGAAAGCTCTATCGATCAAAACTTGTGAATGAACAAATTTGGGTTTTTCCTCTTTTTTTAGGAGGGTTTATTTTCGCTCTTCTTTTTCTCTCTCTTATTTTTCCTTGGACTCAAAACTTTTTTTTCAAAGTTTGAAATGTCGGCAGCAGCGGCAGCTTTGAATTATGTGAGTTTCAGGCATTGCTTTGCGGGAAACAACTTCTTAAGCAGAAAAGAAAGAGAGAGATTTTGTGGGTTTTCAAGTTGGTGTTCGGGTTGGTTTTCTTTCTCTTTCTCTTTCTCTCTGTTTCGGTTCGGTGGTGTTGCAGAGAGCACCAGAGCAGAACAGCGCTAGTGTTTGTGTACTATATAGGAAAACGAAGACAGAGCAAGTATAAAAGCCAAGACAATGAGTAGCCGAACCAAATGAGTGTGTTAAATGGCACTTGGTTTTCGATAAATATTACGGGACTAGCCCTGATTTTTTACCTGTGGAAGTGAAAGCCAACCGACAGCTTGATTTGATCGTGGTCAAGTGTTACTTGGGATCGCATCTTGCCCTTACTACATTCCTCCTCCGATGTAGAATCAAAGCAAAGAAAATCAGGACCACGGCAAAGTGTGACGAGCTCGAAAGTATTAATTGAGTTTTAAGGGTGTATTTTCAGGATTCGGGGTGGCTCCTGCGCACAATGCACAGGAGGACGTTCTGCGCAGGAAGCACAGTCGTCGGATCTGATCCAACGGCTCAGATCGACGGATTTCAAAAAAAATAATTTTTTTTTTTTTTAAATCCAATTTTTTAAATCCTTCGATCTGAACCGTTGGATCTAATCCAACGACTATGCTTCCTACACAGGACGTCCTCCTGCGCATTGTGCACAGGAGCCACCCCGGGTCCGTATTTTCATGGTAAGAAACTAACCCAATGTATATTAAAGATTAGTAATTGAATAATTCTAGACAGTTTTGTTTGGGATTGTATTTGAAAAAAAAAAAAAACTCAAATAAAACACCAAAGTGACATCCAAGCAAGACATCCAATATTTTTTTTGCAGCGACTACTCTACACCATCATTTTCTCTTTTTCACACCATTCTACTTTTTCATATCATCTACTTTCTTTCTCACACCACCTATATAAATTAAAAAACTAGCATTTTCCCTCTTTCCATTCAAATTGAAACTTCATTTCTCCCTCCCCCATTCAAATCTCTTGCAAAATCGAAACCAATTTATTACCTCTTATTCAAAATCAAAACCCTTAAAAATCGAACCCCAAATCGCAACCACCCCAAAAATTTTCAGAATAAAAACAAAGTAAATCTCATGAAAACTTAAGAAAAATTTTCAAAAATATTTTCAATTACAAAAACAAAGTAAACTTCAGAAATTACAAAAAAAATATTGTTTGCCTGAGACAATGCGAGGTTTTGTAAAAACCTCGCACCTCGCATTGTTCCGGGCGAACATGAAATTTCAACAAACATTTTTTGACACATTTGTGTGATTTTATTAAAATGACTATAACTTGCTCATTTCATAACATTTTCAAGTGATTCAAGTTGTGTTTATTAGATAACTCATAGTACTACAACTTTTGTGTTTCTATCAACTTGAGAATCGGTCTCGATAGAGCACATAAATTGGCCGAAAGTCAGAAACACTATCTCATTTTTATTGCGATACGGATTTGCGCGGCTTTAGTAAAATGACCATAACTTGCTTATTTCAAAACATTTTCAATTGATTCAAGTTGTGTTTATTAGATAACTCAAAGTACTACAATTTTTATATTGGATGAGCTTGAAAATCGATCTTGATCGAGCATATTAGTTGGCCGAAAGTCAGGGACACTATCTCGTTTTCATTGCAAGACAAATTTGCGCAACTTTAGTAAAATGATCATAACTTACTCATTTCAAAACATTTTCAAGTGATTCAAGTTGTGTTTATTAGATAACTCATAGTACTACAACTTTCGTGTTTTAATGAGCTTAAGACTCGATCTGAATTGAGGGTTTAGATTGGTTGAAGTTACCCAATTTTACATTTTTTCGTTTTGAGTTTGGATTTCTCTGTTAAATTATGTATATTTATTGGTGGTGTGAGTAAGTAAAAAAAAAAAAAAAAAAACCTTCAATCTCAATGGTGGTGTGGAGTAGTCTACCAAATTTTTTCTAGTAATTATATGGTTGACCGTTATTCAACTATGAGCATAAGTAATAATAGTCAACAATTTGGTAATTGACTCATTTTCTCCGTTCTGGGTGTAGTAATTTGTAGTATGGTTGGAATATTAAATGTATTGCCATTCACCATGCATCCCCAAGTATTTGTAATAAGTTTAGTCTCGTATCGAGCATCGGATAGATGATGGGGATACATGAAATACAAGACCTCTATCGAACAAACTTTTTGTGAGGACACTCTTCATAACAATTGTTAACAATGCTCTCAGCCATGCTTTAACATTGACAACCAAATATTAAGAATGTCCTTTACTTAGATATCTCACTAGGGTCTTGTTTAGCTGACTTGTGAAATGGTTTGGACGCTAGACTAGAGCAAAATTTTGAATCCATAACATCAAATTGTATCCTTCACACTTACCATGGGTTTGTCTAAACAGCGAGGGAGGGGGTGAAGCCGTTTACGGCCCGCGAGATGTGTGAACTCACCTCGAGATACATGCTTTCACGCATCTCGAGGGGGTGAACGGCCTCACACCCCCCTCCCTCGCTGGTTCCCTCGCCATTTAGAATTTCCCCACTTACCATATAAGAAAGAATTTTCATAGAAAATTTAGCAAAAGAGAGACACCAGTGAGAATGTCCCATAATGCCAGCTGCACAATTTGGCAGTTGACGCAAAATTGCCATGTTCAGTGGTATAAAGTCAAGCGTCTACTGCACTTGTCGAGCAGGGGTAAAATCATCAAAACAATTCTAACACAAGGTTAATATAGTAATTCCAACTCCAAGTTCCACGTGAATGATTCTGGCCTTTGCGGGGTTGTGGCTAAGCTCTTCACCGATGGATCGTTTCGTCACTATCATATCCAACGGTCACACTACAAGACATGTGAATGCCACCTGGCACAACTTCGTCAATCTACCCTACGATCAAGGGTATAATCGTCATTGTCAATACTATATAAACAGTAGAATACAGATACGTATACGTAATGTATTTCCCGTTAAACGTCCCGGTCGAGTAACTGCTAGGACTTAGGTGGGACCCGCCACTATAAATAGGAGAAAGATATGGACCGACTGACAAAAATGGAAAATAACATGTAATACGTGTCACCCCCAACATCAGCTACATATCCCGCCAACGAACTAGAATCTGCCAGGTCACCTCTCAAACACTTGAGTTGCCAACTATACCCTTCAGTATTGACCTATTTAGTACGATGTGAAGGGTATTTTAGGAACTGAAGAAAATAAGGTGATGGGGGAGAGCACCATTTCACCCGCCAGTGTTTTCATCAGTAAGTGACATTAGTACTGATATTATGATTAGTTGCAAACTTTCATGATGTTTATGATATAATTTAGAAAAAAAAAAAAAACTTTGCTAGCTGATTTACATCACGAAATTGTGATTTTGATTTTTTGCAATGTTATGATATGTCACAAGATGCCAAGATTGCAACGTTTAGTAGAGAAAGATAAAAATAGTTTGCTGGTATATCACGGAAAGAAAAAAAATTTACATAGGTCCTTGTGTCTAGGGAGGGTGTCTAGTATGTGAGTGTCAATTCTATCCCTCTACATGAGTTTGGAGAAGATAGAGAAATATGTAAATAAAATAATTGGAGAATTGTATTATTGTTTGACTGACTACAAATTTATATAAACTATCCCTAACCTAACTTTGTGGAAACAACAAACTTAAAACTTCCTGTACAAAATAGATGATTTTCCTATTATTGTACATATTTTGACTTTCCTTCTTGTAACTTTCATCTTTTTGTAACTTTTCTTATTATAGAGAGTGAATCAATCTTGAACTTGAGCTTGGCTATGTTGAGTGTAAGTCCTATATATTCTAACACTCCCCCTCAAGCTGGACATGTAGACGCAGACGAAATGTACAGCTTGGAGGAAACTTTGAAGTTCAATTTGGTGAATAAATCATGACTGTCGAGTAAAGCTGCTAATGGTTCGACTCAAGACATCATGATTGTCGAATTTTGAAAAATTCTAGATGATGGTGACCAAAGATGGTGGGTGTGAATAGCGGAGTGAAATAAATTCAAATTTATTTCTTTTCCCTCTATTTCTTCTTCTTCTTCGTTTATTCCCTGTTGTGTAATCAAACTTGTGACAGGGAGAGAGAGGGGACGAATGAAAGATCGCGTGGTCTACATTTATCTGGGTGCTGCTATAGTGTGCACCAGAGAGAGACGTTGCTGTTGTTCTTTGTTGAGTTGAGATTTTCTTTTAAAAATCTGATGTGCGATCGAACTTGTGATAGGGAGAGAGAGGGGACGAGTGAAAGATCATGTGGTCTGCATCTGTCTGGGTGCTACTGTCGTGTGCGCCAGAGAGAGACATTGTTGCTGTTCTTTGTTGAGTTAAGATTTTTTTTTTTAAATATGCAAAAGCGATGGTGCTGAGATGATGTGTATGAGTTGCTTCAGTTGTGTGTAGGCGGAAAGTGCTGCGGTATTGAGAAAGATGGATAGACGGTGGTCTCTCTGTTATTGTTGGAGGAGTATGGAGTTGCTGAATTGACATAAACTAATTTAGAATCTTGGGGTGCAAATAACGTGTGGGTAAAGAGAAAATCAGGCCTTTCTCTTTTTGCTCATTCTTATTTTTCTTTGCCTATTTGGCTTTGGATTCAAGAGGATGGAGATGCAAGATCGACAATGGATCAGTGGTTCCAATGACTGTTGCAAGGGACGATCGTTGCAAAAATCCAGCTGCTTTCACTTCCACTTCTTCTTGTCCGACCCTCTTGATGAAAGATTGTCTACTCGATAGTTTGCTTGATGAAAGAGACAACGTCTGGGGCTTCTTTTTCTTCGTTGATCTCGTCACCGCTATTGAAAGCGAAGGGAAATCCGACCGGTTAAAAACCTCGGTCGATTGTCCGAGTTCGCGGCGAAGCTTCATAAACCTGGCGAGATCGATGGTCGATTGATGACAAGACCGATTAGTCGATTGATGACGATATCAATTGGTTGATTGATGACGAGATCGATTGGTCGTCACCGCTGTCTCTGTTCGAGTTCGCGGTGGAGTTTCAGAAACCTGGCGAAGATTGATCGACAAGATTGATCAACTCTTTTGATGATGATTGATCAACTCTTGTGATGATGGTTATGTTGGCTGTGACCGGTTTGTGATGGTGGTTTGAGCTGTCCGGCTGAGATCAACCTAACAGAGTTCAAACGAAGTAGATCATTCTCTTCTAATTCCCTTCCCCGTTTATTGCATCTAGCACAGTCGTTGGAGGCGAGGAAGAGTTTAATTCCCCAGAGTCTTAGGTTGGGTCCCCAGAGCTAGGTTACCAAAGAAAGTTGCTATGATACCATGTAAAGAAAATAATTGGAGAATTATTTTGACTGACTACAAGCTTATATAAGCTATTCGTGATCTAACCTTGTGAAAATCAGAAATTTAAAACTTCGTATACAAAATAGATGACTTTCTTATTCTAACTTTCATATTCTTGTACATATTCTACTTTCCTTTATGTAACTTTCATCTTCTTGTACTTTCCTTATTGTAGAGGTGAATCAATAGATTTGGACTTGACTATGTTGAGTGCAAGCGATATATATTCTAACAATGCTTCAATTACTTCAACCACTATGTACCAAATTTAGCAGTTTATTAATGTATACAAGGTTCACACATCACTCGCTCACACAGTACGTAGCACTTACTACATTCTCATGACAATGGTTGTTGGCTTTTTACATATGGTGAGTGCTTCTTCAATGCGCCAAAAGACTTTAAAGGCATGACAGTTGAGCATAAACAACTTTATATACCTAAAAATGGCCAGGTGACATTTTCTTTTTTCTTTTGACAATCAGGTGTGCTAAAATTGTAGATTTTTTTTCATTTGTTCAACATGTTCTTCATTATCCCAATCAAAAAATGTTAGAAATGGAAATGATTCCACGATTGAGAAAATTTGTGTAGAATGATCTTGATATGATGTTGGCCTAACCTTTCATAAATAGTCCCAACAAACCTTATGGTGTCTTACAATACCACTTTGTTTTTAGTCATTTTTTGCAGCATACAAAGGAGGCATATGTTAACATCAAATTTCACTCTTAAATTAATACATACGCGATGCATTTATATATCTTTATCAAAACATTTCATATGAGAATAGATTGATGATTACATTATACATTACTATTTCCTCTTTAAAGGTTCTTCGGTTGAGCTTCACCAACTTGCTACCTGACCTTTAATCAGCATACCGAACACAAATTTATATGAAACCATTGTTACCGATTGTCTCTATCGCCCATATTTTTAGGTCTACGACACCTTAAATTACTGATTCACGGGTTCATATATGCAGAATCGAATATTATTTATCATTATTAACTTGAAACAAACACTATTATATAAACAAAAACATTCCAATAAAACTAAACCTGTATTAATTATCAGTGTATAATATCCATCTGAATTGCTTATAAGCTTCAACATTGCTTATAAACAAATACTCGCTTAAAACTGCAGTGTCCTCCATGTGATCCATTTAAAAAGTAAACTAACAGAGTGGTATCTACGGATGCATTTGTTTAAGGAAGCAAATGTAAAGTGGGTCTATGTGAAGAGGGAATTTTATAAGCTAAAAAAACCAGAATGCATAGATGTATAAGGGATGGGTACATTATAAATTGTTGAAAACTAAATTATCTAATTTGTGATTCCAAGGAGGATCAGGAGATACTTATATTATATTATATTATATTATATAGTTTGATATTGAGATAATGGAGATAAAATGGACATTTTTTTATTGTAAGGTCAGACAGTGCCAAGTGGTGGGTGAGGTTGAATGTTTGCTGGACTTGGTATGAAAAGTTTGGGGTCTTTAGTAGTGGCAAAGTGACCCATTTGCTTTTGTCATTTCAGACTTAGAATTATGATGCAGTGCTACGAAAAGGAGTACAGTTTTTGTTAGGTAATATCTGTTCATTAGATTAGTGATAATGAAAGGTCAATAGTTAACAATTAGTTTAGTGGCATCTTAAGTTTAGGAAGTAACTAATATTATAGCTTTAATACATTAAGTATGAAAATTTCAGTACAGTAGAACCTCGATAATTTAATACCCGAGAAATTAATAACCTCGGTTACATAATATTTTTGACTGGTCTGATTTGGAAATTACGTACTAAATTAATAATTCGCTAATTTATAAGATAATATATTATAATAAAAACTCTATAGGTCCTACGTAATATATATAATTTCCTGATACATAGTGTTTACGAGAAGCCATTGTTGATTTCTTTACCAGTGAGATGAGAAATAATTGTTGTATGTATGTAGTGTTGTGTTACTATAACTTTTGTTTATTAAATAGAGTTTTTACTTGGATAAATGTCCATAAAATTGAATAATGTAGTAAATAAAATGATGTACAATTTACTTTAGGTAAAATAAATAGATTCATGAATTTTACGTGGTTAAACAAATAACGAAAAACCAAATACAATATTTAAGAAAATAGGAAATGGTTGATAAATTAATAAGTTATTAACTAACCAATACATTAATAATTTATTATTTAATAATTATTTAATATTCACTAAATCAATAGATTTTCCTTTCCCAAGGCTATTAGTTTATAGAGATTTAACTGTATGTTGTATGGTGCATTTCAACCATAGACAACTCATTAACTACTTCCTGAAAATTTTTTAGAGAGCTTGATCCAAAAGCATTGATTTGTGTTTGGGAGGGTAGTCTGCACGTGATTAGACCAACTCTACCCCTCTCCAACTTCTCCAAACCCATGGAGAGAAGGATAAAATGGTTCGATCACGTGCGGACAACCCTCCAAAGCTCAAATCAGTGCTCTCCGACTAAGCTTTGTAGAATGCTACTTCCTGATCATGTATTTCAAGCAAGGCAACCCCATATAATTAAGACTTCCCTGTACCGTCGAGCTGTGGTGAGATAGTAGCACAGAGGCTATACCATATAAACCATCCCAAATTGTGTGACCTAGGAATGTACTACTGGGGCATGGAAGCCCAACATGAATCATATTTCATGTATTGCACTGTAGCCTACACGGACAAAGGGATGGGCTAGGACATTTGTGAGTTTTCCAGTAAAAACTATCGGGACCAAATGATTTTGTAGAGGCACCCAGCAAAGCGATCTTGATACAAGGGGCCCCCAAGCAAAAAAAAAAAAAAGTTTAAATTACTTAGCACTGAGAATTTTGGGTGTCTTATCGCATTGATTTTTGCTCAGCTTGGAGCGTTTGCCGATCTTTTTCAGGGAAAGGAAAAAGAATAAAGAAAGCCGCAATTGTTTGAAGCTTATCTGTGAACCAATATACTCTATAAAATGGTTCTGATCCAACTATCTATGATTATTATCAATGATGAAACTCTGAATTCACCAAATCACTTTCACATAAGGTTGCATGATTTTAGTGGTTGAATGAATTATTGATCTAGGTAAAACCCTAAAGTAGGTTGACATTACCAACAACTCCCTCAAAAGTAAAATCCAAGGACTATGAGTATGGAAACATAATTTTGTTCCCAAATTTGGAATCAAGGATCATAAGTACACCACATGCCTTCAAAACTATCATTATTGAATGAGATAAATAATTGAAGAACATGTCTCCACAATGATCTGAGTTGATTTTCATTTGGGACTTTCCAAGAGAATCCATAGTAGCTGTCAGTGACGGAGCCAGGATTTTTGTCGAGGGGGGGCGAAGTGATGTCATAATTAATTAAATATAATATAAAAATTAGTTACTTTAACATGAATTTTTTTTAAATCTGAAATTCTTCCTGGCCTGGAAAAACCAGCGAGGTTACTGCCTGGGGAGGCAAAAATACACTTTTGCCCCCCTATTTAACAACCTTTTTGGAAAAGGTGTTTAAAAAGGGGGACAAAAGTGTAAAAAAGTGTTTAAAGAGGGGGGGGCAAAAGTGTATTTTTGCCCCCCAGGCAGCAAACCAAGCAGGGGGACTCAGGCCCTGTAGAATTACTACTATATTCATTGATTACTACTATAGCAAAAAGGGGAGTACAACAAAGACAGTCATTGAAGATGATTACTATTATATTCATTGAAGATGATTACTACTTATAGAAACACAACAGAAGAGAAAGGTTTGAATCGTTGATTACTACTACATGAAGAAAATGAGGAAAAGATTGAGTTGCTTACGATTTTTTTTGTGGAGATGACCAACACAGTGATTAATGAAGGCATCTAGTACCTAGAAGAAGAAGAATAAAGTGGTTTGAATCCTACTGGATCTTGTGAAGATGAGCTCAAATAACTCAATAGTTATAGATCTTTGAAGATGATGAAATATTGGGGTTTCCCTCATCTTATCCAATCGATGGAGTGTGAAGAAGAAACTGTGGATTTTGGTTTATTTGAGGAGCAATTCTAGCTGGCCTGGAAAACTAGCCTGGGGGGCGAAAATACATTTTTGCCCCCCTCTTTAAAACACCTTTTTGGAGTATGTGTTTAAAGAGGGGGGGGGGGGGGGGCAAAAATGTATTTTTGCCCCCCAGACAGTGGTTTCTCAGGTCCGCTAGAATTTCTGTTCTTTGAGAGATTTGAGAGATTTAACCTCTATCTCCAACTCTAAAAGTAGAGTTTGAATTTGATATGTACATGATTTGAAGGATGAAGTCCTGGTTGAAGTGAAAAGTGAGAATAGAGGAGCAAATTAAAACTAATTGAGAGACAAATAAATTATTAAAAAAAAAAAAAAAAAAAAAAAAACTCAAAAGTCAGAATCCGTGCCTAGCTGTTAATGTCAGAGTTCACAGCATGTGTAATACTTCTGTGGTTATATGTTGAGTCACCCAATAATAAGGATTTGACATAAGAAGCTATCCGAGGAACCGTCTGCGGTTGCAATGCCCGTTAGTCTGTAAACAATGCAACATTCCCTTCTGAACATTACAGAAAACACAAGCAAAGAAGACCTAGAAAAAAAAACACACACATACACACAAAGAAAAAAAAAAAAAAACACCCAAAGCCATCGCACCGTGGCAAGAAACAAGCCTTATTCAACCGCAAAATATACAGCTGTCTCAACTTAAAGAACTAATTTTCCAGAATGTCCCAAGGAAGTGGTTTATCACAGGAAGGTAAAACCAGACGAGGAGTTCATTCTGTTGACTGTGAGGACTCTGCTTATTTATTTATTCATCACGTGAAACAATTCACACTGAAGCATTCACTATGCAAATACTGTTCTATTTTAACTGGTTGTTTTCGTTAGTTGCATCCCAAATGCATCAACTAAAAAATCCATGTTGAATGCGGAAGCTCGCAAGTATTGAATAAAATCAAGGTAAAACTAAACAACACACCACAAACTAGTAATCGTCAAAATTCTATTTTCCTTCTATATTTCAATCAAAATAATTTAAAGAAGCTACTAGCTAGGCATTTATTGTCGCTGATATGCACAATGTTTAAGCACACTTTTCTTTGTGAATAAATTCAGGTAATATTAACACCACCAAGAAAAAAAAAATGCAAAAACTGGGAAGTTACAGTTTGTTACATTGCAGATGTACAATCGGCCAAAAAATGGTTATCTGAAGGGTTTCTGTATACCTTACCATTCACCAAGAATTGGAACTTGCAGTACACAGTGAAGACTTGTTAAGCATTTCAGGAGGGACTCTTAAACCAACTGCCTGGCCAACAACTGATAACCAGGATGCCAAATACTGTTGGAATACTTCTCCATGTTTAGTCAGTGAAACATCACCAAGCAACAGAAGCTTCATCCATTCACTGGTACCACATGGGTGAAGTGTGAACCATGGCCGGTTCAAGTATGGATGTTCCTAGCATACAACACAATATGGAAGTTCATATGGTTGTAAATATGGTATAAAGCCCACAAGCCTACTAAAGGCCACACCACTTGGAAGACACTTCATCACCAAAATAAGAGAGAAAGAACATCTAGCCATGAGATTTAAATCGAAAGAACATCTAGCCATGAGATTTAAATCAATGCCAAATAATCTTATTTCTTCCAAGTCAATCTATGTTGAGGAGGAAGATTGGTTTTTAAGATCTAAGAAATAAGATTTCCCAAAGTACCACTTTTATGAGAAAATGTCTCTGGATCACACCAAAACCTTGGAATTCAAGATTTTCCTTGTGGGTTGGTGTGGTTGTAGAGCATGGCTTGGAATGGGGTTTCCTGTGAGTTGATGTTCTTATCACCTTCTAGGAGGTATATACAAGTGGAGAAACAGTCGTGTGAAGGTGGCTCAGAATCAAGGGAACATCTCTTTCTTTGATGCCCTTTTGCTCAAGAAGTTTAGAATCATTTCTTTTTTTAGTTTTTCAGCATATCATGGGTACTGCATAGCTCTTATATTGATGTACTCAAATCACAGAAGTGTACGCTTTCCTGAGAAGAGGTCCAGGTGCTCTTCAAGCTCTCTCGCTATGCAACATGGCAGTTGATTATGTAATGCGAGGATGATATCATTTTTAGAGGAAAGGGTGCTTCAGAGACTTTTGCTCAATGTTGTTGCTTTTATTTGGAATTAGCCACCCATTAAGTTTTCTCTCAAAGGGGTTGGTATTGGAGATCTTCTTATGAATTGTGTTTTATGATCTCTCATCTATCTTTGGAGATATCTTGTAAATTTTCTACGTTTGTTTTTGTTACAACTCAAAAATATAAGTTTTATCCCTATTTTCAACAGCAGTTTTTTGAAAAATAATCAGAGGGCCTCTGTTGACCTCTGAATATTCTATGGTTTCTCCTTCAATAAACACTATAGCACTACATGATGGACTCTCTTCTATGGCTAGACTCCATAGAGTTGAGTACTCCAGCCTTCCAGTTCCAGTTGAGTAGCCACCATGTCAAGCTGCTAAAAATCAGTTTTTGGCTTTTTGATTATAAATTCCCTCATAAACAAAGCCCTCGTAGCCTTAGAAACAAAGAGCACATAAGTTTGTTATGAGGACACCTAAATTGGCAATAGTGAGAGTGACCCTGGACTGCTGTCCAAATAAAGAAAAAGGTACCATGAGGAATCCTCTTAAACCAAACCGAGGAGTGGCAGACAGAATGAGTACCATGAATCCATGCGTATATATCCCTCCGAGTCAAAATGGCAATGGTTTACCATTACCTTGCCACACCCAAGAGTCTTCACCCCCATCAAATGATTCGACTTGGATTGCAACAAACCCAGCAGCTTGAGAACCTGAACTATTTCCAAATTCTGACTGACCTTAGCCCCCCTCAAAAAAAAAAAAAAAAAAAAAATTGTTGCCCTTCGTAAGTGGAGATTCCAACTCAAGCAAGATCCAAGAAGCATCAACCTGAAATTTGGGTCTTTGCAAGGAACTAGAAGTATTGATTTCCCATATATTACCCATGAAATTGTTATATGGTAAAATATTTTGGAATGACTTGGTTTTTTGCATAATGATCTCCTCTATATGTTGATGATAGATCATCATCAAAAAAATTCAATCAATTCCGAAACTTGTCCCCTCTAACAGGAGGCCAACCATGAGGGAATTATAGGAATTCACCGCATCGGGGCCCTGGAAAAACTCGTAAATTTGGGGTCCCCCAAATGTCTCATCTATTATATATGATGCCCCCCCACACAAAAAAAAAAAAAAAAACCCCATATACAAATCCACAAATTTTTTTAAGCTAGTTATAATGACTTGTTTTTAATCAGTTACAATAACATGATTTCCTATTATCTATAATGATTCTTTTTAGTCACTAGCATCAAGAGAATTAAGTAGTTTATTAAATTATTTCATGTTAATATAGGAGGGTGTCCACCAATTGTAGCTCAGTTGGTCGGACATCCAAGTCTCCATGCGAGATGGAGGCGATGAGGTTATTAAGTGGTAGGCCTGGTTTGGTTAACCCTATATGGATTAATAAATAAATAAAAAAGGTCAACAACCCATTTTTTTAAGTATAAAATAAAAAAAATATAAGAGGGCCTCATTGCTGGAGGCCGCATCAGGCGCCCAAAATCTCAGGACTGCCCTGCCCTCGAAACTAATCTCAAAGTTAACATTGAACACAGCCTGTAAAGTACCATCTTAACTTAGACACAACTCTTTGGGGCAACAAATATCTGAGCCTAATTGAAAAGGGTGAAATAAGTTGTGAGAAGAACATCCTCACAAGTTATCAGGTCATGCGTAAAGGCTGTAGGTCAAAATAAACAAGTAACCTTATTTTATGTACTTCTTTTCTTTCCGATCTATTAACTTACACATGCTAGCTCTTTTCTTTTTTCCCCTTCTGTAGTGGCCTTTCATAGAGCTGGGTTTGGTTTTACATGAATTTAGGCTATAAATTTAAAAAATAAAAAATGAAAACAACCACTGAGAGAATTTTATACCTCTTGAGTCATGAAGGTCCATTTTGAATCCCTTAGTTTGTTTAGGGAGTTAGAAGAAAGGTCTTTTTCAATGTCCTCCAATGCCAAAGGTTGTCCATCTAATATGAAAAGACATTTCAAAATTTCAATAAGTAAATTCTGTTCTTTTAGATTAAACTCGAAAATGGAAAAAAAAAAATACTATAAAGTTTCAAGCATTTCCCAATATGGATGACTTGTTCCTTTCCATCTAGACCAACAACCTTTAAATTGGAATAGGATGATGTTAAGATTCAAAAAAAAAAAAGCTAGAAGAAGGAAATCTTCTGCTTAGCACATGATTGTGGGATATACCTCTCTCAATGACCATATGATGATGGGCGTAAGGCCTAAAGGGCATGTTGTACACAATCCTAGGACTAGGAGTGTACAACCAGATTCGAATCCTACAGTGCCCACCACCATTCCAGATTTTTACCATAAGTGAATCCTACTTGATCTACCTTTAAAAAATAAAATCCAACTCAATCTGAGACAAAAACATCGTAGCACCAACACCATGTAAATGAGGGTAAATCCTACCACCTAGGAAATTATGTCTTCTAAATCCAATCCACCACCGTGATGACACCTAGGCGAGAGGTTTTTCCAAAAAAGTTCTCAATGTCATTAGAGAGGAGTCAGATATTTTCTAAGATGATTTTCAATGGGTGACCAATACCATATGCCCCTAGCACCTCTAGCAGCAACAATTGCATTGTCATCAAGTGGAATATCAAAAAAGTCCATCAAGCTTATGTTTGGCATGAAAATAAATAAGTTTACAAACAACAAGTTAGAGGCAGGGAGGAGCAAAGGAGAACAAAAAGAGAGTACTTGACAATAAATTGTTGATGTTTTCTAAAATTATCAAAAAATATTTATCCCCACCCCAAACACAGTATACGAAATTTTATATGCATGATTACGTAAGAAACTCTCAAACCAAACACAACCTATAGAGAAAATCCCTAGTGAGAGAGGATACAGTACACCCTAAAAACTTACAAGAATAAATTGCAGTGCATCAGCAGCATCACATGTGCACATGGTATGATTTAAAAATATGTACATACCACAGTGATAGCCCCGGAAATAGAGCACAGGTACCCGATATGAAGTGCTATATAGTATGTGATAGTCATAATAATGTACTTCCTCATCGTCCCTGTGAACCTTAAAAATAAGGATCAAACTTGGTCATGCCATTAATAGAGACAAGATATAAGTGGGAGAGAAGTGATACTCATTTTCCTAAATCTTGAGCCTATATATTAACTAGGGTTCCAATAAATTTTCAAAAACTGATGAGTAAACAAACTACAAGTCTCTTTATTGGTAGATAAGCAACAGCAAATTACTATAATGTAACATGAAACAAGACTGAGAACAATACCAAGGTTGCATCATCAGTAGAGTCTTCTTTCACATTGCAACGATGTGCTTCTTTATCATCACCACACTCTTCCTGTAACTATAAAATTCCAACAGCAAAGAATATCGTTTATGTAGTGAAAAAATCTAAAATTTCAATGAAATATCAACCTACCTCATTACACCTGAGATAGCATAGGTTTTCTAGAGATAAATGTCCTTCAACCTGAAGTAGAAGAAACAAAAAAGTAAACTGAAAAAAGGAAGATACAATGCAGGGAATAATATTTTTTTAATTGATTAAATTTTTTTTTTTCAAGAAGTATCAAAAGAGAAATGGAAATAAGTGATAACTGGCAGTGACCTTATGGGCAATAACACCAAATGGCCGTGTACATGGAACCCATTTCCAAGGAGGGAACGTTGAGTTGGTTATTCGCCATCTCTCAGACAGGGCTCTTGTAGCATTGTAGAAGTCAGTTTGTGAGAGTGTTCCATCCCAACGAGAAGAAATATCCATTTTTTTTGCTATGGAAACATCTAGGATCTACAAGAGCTCCAGTTCACATAAAACCATGAGAAATGATAATTAAAAATTAGTTTCAAATGACAGTTGATTAAATAAAATGCTAGCCACGCCAGTCCATGATGTTAACAGCCTTGAATATATCACGAATAACTACAAAATTTTGGATAAGTTCAAACATAATATTTTGATAAGCAAGTCACAAGAGATAATATGCTTTTCATGCACTGAGAAACTCACAAAGAGACTAAGAAAGATACAGATGAGGATTAAATTATCGATTGATGATACTGGTGTAGTTTCCTGCTCTTGGATGTACAATGTTTTTGGTGAGAGACGAGAAAAAAAAACAATTTATTGCATTTATTTTTCAAGTGAAAGAGATGAAATAGAATAAGGGATTCCGAGTTTTTTGTTGATCAGGTGACACCCAGATTTAAACTAGGGAAAATAATTTCTAGTCCTCTGCCTTACAACTAGGTCATGCCACCAAACAAATACATTAAACCAATGAAATTCTTTGTTCTCAATTCTCACTTTCTTATTGTCTTTACTTTGTTGGTGTCACTTTAAATTTTCAAGGATAGGATAAATTCTCGTGACTTTTAGATAGGTCAATGCCAAAATGTTCTTTAATGTCTTCTTTTTTTTTTGTTTTTTTTTTAAGGAAAGAACTTTAAAGGTCTCAATGATCATCCCTAGTAGTTTGAGGAATAATTGCATAAGTCTGTGAATTTAGTGTCTTTTATTTGAAGTGATTTATAGTTAACTGTAATAGTGGAAGGATCATTAATGAATAAATACCTAGTGCTTATATTTTAATTTAAAGAATAAATTGTTGATACTTCTGACTTCTCCCTTCCAAATAAACTAAACAAATAAATTGCGGATAAACAATTCATCTGCTTAAATAGGTAATGAAGGGTAATATCACTATCACTAAATTGCTTTGTTTGCAAGAAAGGCTAGGTCACCAAACAAAGTGTTGTTACATGTAACACTGAATCTCCTATTTTCTTCTCCTACTTTATACTACATAGATAAGCAATCGATAAATAAAATATGTTTTAAGCATACCTAAAAGTTTTCTGAAATCTAAAACCCATGGTGCGTAGTAATCATATATTGATAGAATAAATTCACCTGGTGGGATCTTCCCTTCCTTCAAACAAAACTGTAGAATTATAAAATCATAACGCACTACACAAACCACATTGGAAAAGGATAAATCAATGGAGCTTCTTTGGCTCAATATGGAGTCTCATAAATCAACTGTAGAATTTAGCTTTTTGGGTGAATTGGGATAGGTGGTGGGTGCCTGTCAAATCTGTTGGGCTTGTTTTCATTTGGGTTTTCAGCATAGATGCAAAGAACACATGGAAACTAGTGGAGTGGAGTATACTGTGAGAGGCACATGAACAATCAAGAAATCCCACAACCCCACTCCTCTTTATCTTTCTGCTGTCTTTTTTCCACTACCAAATCAACACTACACATGTGACTTTACACTCCCCAAATCACTTAACAAGTGGAGTGGAGTATGAAAATATGCTTTCCTACATTCCAAAATACTGTGAGAGGCACATGAACAATCAAGAAATCCCACAACCCCACTCCTCTTTATCTTTCTGCTGTCTTTTTTCCACTACCAAATCAACACTACACATGCGACTTTACACTCCCCAAATCACTTACCCAAACTGCAAACAACAGACAATTCTACAAAAACTAACCTCTATACAAATCAAATGAAACTCCTAAAATTTATTAAATTGCAAGTTTTCACTAATAAGAAGGCAGAGGGATTGAGTGACATACTCTTCGAGTGGTATTGAGCGTGGGTTCTTCTGCTTCTTATGGCTCAGTGAGTTTCTGGTTCATTTGAGGGAACAAGCACCTCTCTGCCCTTCTTTGAATTTCTGATTTTAGAATGAAGGACTTTTTGAGTTTAGTCCCAATTTCAAACTACCACTTCCACGCCCATTTCTTAAGTCATGGTTGGTCTAAGGTGTCAAGACTCAAGACATGTGAGGGTATTTCCGTCAAGTATAGCAGGCATGCGGCACGTGACGGAAGGAGGAGGACACGCGCAGGGCACACGCTGGCGGAAAGGGTAAGGTATCAGAGATGACGCGGGAAATCAAGCCAAGGGTAAGTTAATCACCCACTCGAATTAACTTAATGCTAGATAATAATCGATTATTGCTCTAAATATAGCTTTAGCATCGCAAGTGCGGTAGCGATAGACCTTTATTTTTCAAACCAACTCTTGGAGCTTCCCTAATAGCCATTTCTTTGTCAATATTAATTGTATTATCAAAGCAAAAACTCTTAAGAGTTAGGCCTCTAGTGCCAGGGGAGGCTTCCCTGCATGTTTTTAAGAGAGATCTCAAGATTTCCTCAAAAATTCAAGATTTTCATTCTCTTTTCTAAAAATGTGCAGAGAGCCTCCCCTGATGTTCATGGGCGAATCTACCCTAGTTGCCCCCCTTATCTTTATGAAAATTTTCACTAAATTACTCAATTTTTTTATATTGCCCCCCTTTTAAAAGTTTAGGTTGTTCCCTTTTGTATACAATCTTGGCTCCGAACTCCACTAAAAATTATATTATGGGTTATTTTTAAAGTTTAGGTCCCAATTTCTATACAAATCTCTGCTACCGATATATTCGCGTTTCAGGGTTCGATATAGTCAGCTGCTACGAAGTTGAGCGAATTGGGAGTGAGATGAGAGGCGGAGTTGAGAGATTACATAGTGAGAGAGGGTTTGTGAAGAAGAGAAAATATAAGAGAAGGAGAAGGATAAGAGGAGAGAGTGAGAGGGTTGGTGAGGATGGGTTTGCTGAGAGTTAAAAAAGAAAAAAAAATCTTCGTTCGGTTCGGAAAATCATGTTCAGGGGTAAATTGGTCTTTTCAAACTTTTTTTGCCCCCCTTTGTCAGCAATCCTGGCTCCGCCCCTGCTGACGCTAGAGACTTGACTCTTTAGATAAGCCCTTATCAAAGATAGAGTGAAAACACACTCAATTTACTTTTTTTTCTTTTTTGGATAGAGTTGCTAATTGGTGGAGGCATTCATTAGCACAAAAACTCTCGGTAGTCTTTGAAGAGGTTCTCCACATACATAGCTTTATTTTATTCTCTTTTCGTCATTCACATAACTATTTATAGCAGTTGATCATTTTCGTCATTCTTTATCACGGGACATCACCTATTATCTAAATGATGAAAGCTCTTAGGAAGAGCGGTAGATCAATTAAACAAATTTTAACAACCATGTCTTATTTTTTATTGGGGCTACAATTTTTTTTTTGATAGAACTCTACCAACATGCCACATAGAAAAAAATAATATAAAAAATAATTTAACAAAATTTTTTAATTGTTTTCTTCGGCTTGCTTATTGTAGATGCGAAAATTCTATTGTGCCCGCTCTAATGCCCGGATGATGCCCAGCACGTGCAACGCATGGTATCAGGCACGTGCTGGGCCTTGATCGATTTTAGAAGGAAACCTCATTCTCTCGATCGAAAATTCGAAACCTAAAAAAAAAAAAAAAAAAAAAAAAAAAAAAGTTGAAGAACAGATCTCAACTGAGGGAGAGGAGGACGACTCATCTGAGGGAGAGGACGATCTGAGGAAAGGAAGAGACGTGTTGGGCCTTGATCGATTTTAGAAGGAAACCTCATTCTCTCGATCATCTGTTCGAAACCTTAAAAAAAAAAAAAGTTGAAGAACAGATCTCAACTGAGGGAGAGGAGGACGACTCATCTGAGGGAGAGGACGATCTGAGGAAAGGAAGAGACGTGCTGGGCCTTGATCGATTTTAGAAGGAAACCTCATTCTCTCGATCATCTGTTCGAAACCTAAAAAAAAAAAAAAGTTGAAGAACAGATCTCAACTGAGGGAGAGGTGGACGACTCATCTGAGGGAGAGGACGATCTGAGGAAAGGAAGAGGAGGAAGAGGATCTGAAGAAAAGCTCATCTGTGGAAGAAGGGAAGAGCTTCAGTGAAGCTTCAGGGAGAGGAAGAAGGGTGAGTCCTCACTGATCCTGTTGGCCACCAAAAATCCAAGTAAGTATGTCTCACATTGATTCCAAGTATAGCATAAATTCCAACTAGCAAAATTATAGCATAAATTACATGCTGAAAACGGTTGAAAACAGACAAGTCCATATTGTGATTCATGTTATTGTGATTCATGTCGAGTTAATGAGCAAGTCTATGAATGCTATATTGTGATTCATGCTGAAAACGGTTGAAAACGGACAAGTGTATATTGGGATTCAGATTCCAAGTAATTCATGTCTATATTGGTTTTCTTCCTGGTTGAAAAAACATATTTGGCAGAAAAAGGAGTGGACGGTTTTCATTGTAGGTTGAGTGAATTCACAGGAACAGCAGAGATCCTTATCTGAATGAATTAGGAGGGGAGGGGAGGGGAGGGAGGAAACCCAATTGAATGATTGAGTGTTTATTCATGATTTGAGTGTTATGATAATGTTCTTTTCTTTTGCCATATATTTATGCATGATTTGAGTGTTTATTCTAAGTTTTACTTGGAATAATGATAATTAAGTTGTAGTTCTATGAAAAAAATGTGTTCAACAAGTCGGCTAAAGTTACATCATTACAATCCAAGTTGTGGATGAAAGGACTTGGCAAAAAGGTTGAGCATTACATTATTTTGTTTCTATATGAAGAAAACCTTGTGCCTTATAGAATACTTTAGGAAGAAGTCTTTGTTTCACTTTGTACAAATCCCTTTTGAAAGTTGAAACCAACAACATTCTCTCCTTGTTTTGGTTGATGGATACCATCTTCCTAGCTGGTGGCCTTCTTTTCTTGATATGATGGGTTGTTCTAAGTGTTATGAAGATGAAAAAAAATGGGAATCTATTGAGAATCAGATAATCTACATTTTGTTTTGTTGGGTAACAAGGATTTCACATTAGGTTATTATCAAGGTAAAATGGCGTCAATGAAGGTTGATAGGTGGCCTGCTGCCCTTCACTAAAATGAAAGCAACAGAGCTTGGTGGATTGTACTCGAACAACAATATATATATGTGAAATTATGATCTGATCAGTTTATATGAAATTATTCAATCAAATGTTATTTTTTTGTCAACGCAGGAATGGCATACAAAGCTTATGTTGTTTATCGTGGGCGTGTTCCTGGAGTATATATATGTGACTTGGCCAGGTTGCGCATTACAAGTTAACGGATACAAGGGTTGTACGTACAAGGGTTTCAAATCAGTTGAAGAAGCCTATGAAGATTACGAAATGTGGAAGCTATCAGAAGAGAACAGATTAGAGCACGAAGCGAGAAGAGAACAAGAGGCAAGAAGAGAGCACCCGGCAAGAACAAACGACACTGAAGACGTAGTCGACCAATCAAATAATGCTCCTGAGGGTCCTTGGGCTTTTACAAGGGACCTAATCAACAGTGTATTAGTGGTAGTTTTATTGATTCTTGTAATTATATTTTTTAAGCTTTTGGATGGTATTTGAAACTGAATTATCTCTTGTAATTATCTCTTGTTTAGAAACTGAATTGTATGTCAGTTTAGAAATTGCATGTTGTATTGGATTTGGATTCAGATTTAGAAACAGGCTGAAATGGTTCTATGAATGGCAAATTGTATGTCGATGTAATTGTATGTGAGGCTGGAAATTGTATGTCGATGTAATTGTATGTCAGGTGCTGGAAATTGTGCTATGAATGGCAGCATGGAGAGCGCTTAAAAGCTGCTAAAATTTTGGCAGTTTGAGCGCTTAAAATCTGCTGGAATTTCCGCAGTTTGAGCGCTTAAATGCTGCTGAAATTTTCGCATGAAGAGCGCTTAAAAGCTGCTGGAATTTCCGCAGTTTGAGCGCTTAAAACCTGCTGAAATTTTCGCAGTTTGAGCGCTTAAAAGCTTCTGGAATTTCCGCAGTTTGAGCGCTTAAAATCTACTGGAATTTCCGCAGTTTGAGCGCTTAAATGCTGCTGAAATTTTCGCATGAAGAGCGCTTAAAACCTGCTGAAATTTTCGCAGTTTGAGCGCTTAAAATCTGCTGGAATTTCCGCAGTTTGAGCGCTTAAATGCTGCTGAATTTTTCGCATGAAGAGCGCTTAAAAGCTGCTGGAATTTCCGCAGTTTGAGCGCTTAAAACCTGCTGAAATTTTCGCAGTTTGAGCGCTTAAAAAGCTGCTGAAAGCTGTTGGAATATGATAAAACTGCTAGAATAAAAACTGATAAAACTGAATGGTAGCATTACTGATAAAAACTAGTAAAACTGCAACCTCACAAAACTGATAAAACAGACAAAACTGATAGCATTACTCAGTACATATTCAATTATAAAAACTGCTAGAATATGATAAAAGAGTTCTGAAGTCTGCCAATTACAAAAACTGCTGAAATATAGCACTCCCATTACAATTTGAATTCAACCAAAAGTCCTATAACAACCACAACAATTACTAATATTTTGTCGCTTGTTTGAATAAGTTCCTTCAGGGTTGGCTTCTGACACATAGAGTTCATATGCAACACCATCATCTCTACAAACATGTAAACAAAACATGAGATGCGTTGATATATGACAAAACATTAAAAACTAACAAAGTTTGAGATCCTTACCAGGGCGTAAATAATGAGCTATAATCTGTCAAGTTCGTGTCGTTGCTAGAAGGTGGGCGCTGCAAAAATAAATGATATTACATAAAGGCTTACATTTTTTATGTGGTCGTTAAAATGATCTTAATACAGTAAATTACATACCTGTGTTATAAGTGAGTAAACCTGACCAAGTCCTTCAAATGTAGCATTACCATATGGCTCAACATGGTTTGAAAGAGTGTCATATATTGTGAACTTTCAAATCCAACTTGGGTAGAACCCTACAAATGACATGAAAAAAAAATTAATATTCTTGAATTTAAAATATATATATTCATTAAAGTAAAACAACCAAGTAAAATTACCAATTTATTCTGAATGGCATGTTCTCTGTCAATATGTCTCATTTTCTCCTTCTCTTTCTGTGTTTCTTTCCGTTTTTGGCTCTTTTTACAAACTTTTTCCAGGGTGGATTGCTTCCTCGAATTAGAACGTCGTCCTTTGCAACGGACGGCCAATGGACTATGAATGTCACCAGTACTTTTAGCGCCAACTTCGAACACCCCGTCTGACTGAACATTGACATCACTATCACCATCACCTTTTGATCTCTTTAGTTCACCAGTCTTCATATTTATCCAACGTTTAACATTATTTGTCTCCTTTTGGTCCTCTGAAGCTATATCAGCCATTTCATAAAAGAGGCTGCACATCTCATCAAACCGTTCATTTTCAGGCTTCATTGCCCAATCCGAATATACAATTTTTACCTTCTTATGACACCTCTTAATATCTTTCCTCCACCTTCGAAGAATAAATTTTTCAGGTAAAACATTAATCCTCATATGAGACAATACCGATAAAATATGTTTGCATAAGTGTAACGACCCGATCCGCACAGTAAGATATTGTCCGCTTTGGGCCCAACCGGCCCGCACGGCTTTAAAAGGCCTCTTTCAGAGTATGCACAGCGGACACTGGGCCCCTCTCTGGCCCTACTCATCCAGATATTGTCCTCTTTGGCCTATTGGACAGCATTCCGCACCTCCCTCACCTCAAGGATTTGTTGCTTTCACCCACCTACTAGGGCTCCACAGGCCTCTTACTATGGGGATCCAACCTCGCACATATATAACACATCACCATCTCGCACCCAGGCGATGTGGGACTATGATTCCTCTTGTAGCTCGTCCAACCTCTCCCGGCCTGTTGGGCTCCAACCCTCACCCTCACCCTCACCTCAGGTCTGCCCACTTAGGGTCTCACAATAAAAATTAATGGGGGGTCCCCAGCCGTTAATCACGCTCTGATCACACGACCATCATTCATCAGCCAAACTTTGGTTCCTGTCTCCTTAGCAGATAAGGATACAGATGTACGAGCCTATAGAACTGACAATTGCACTTAATATTGAAGTCATCATCAGTAAATAACTGACAATTGCACTTAATATTGAACTCAAATAACTGACAATTGCACTTAATATTGAAGTCATCATCATTAAAATAAACTTTAAAATTGATTGACCTATATGCGTTTCCTATCAACCTGTCTTCCGAAACACAATAAACCTGAAAGCCATACTCCTCCATGACACGATGATTAACTGCACAACATAATCTTCCTGCAATATCTGTTTGAAACTCCTTAAATTTATTTGTGGTGTAGGCAGCTTGAAATTTTTTCTCAAATGCGTAAGGAGTAATGCAAGGAAGGCAACGGCTAAATGATCTAAAGTCCTCATCAACTTCTTTTTGAACCTTACTTCGTAGTGCATTCTTATATTGTTCTACGAATTGCTTTAGTGCGGTCTTTGAATTTACATAACCATCAAAAAAAGCATTCATACTTTCACTCCTTTGTGTTGAAGACATCCCTGCCCAAAAAGTATTCCTCTGAAATGTGGGTACCCAACGACTTCTTTCATCATATAATCCACTCAACCAATCATTATTTTCAAGGTTAAATTTCTCAATGAACCCACACCAATATTCTTCAAACTCTTCACGAGACAGAGAATCATAAACTGCTCTTTGCATTGCAAATTTTATAGCCTCGTATTCATTGTAACCCGACCGTTTTTCAGGCAACTTTTTCATAATATGCCATAGGCACCATCTATGGCGTGTGTTGGGAAACACAATTTCGATGGCTCTCTTCATTGCTCTGTCCTGATCAGTGATTACAGCAGCTGGAGCACAATCATTCATACACACAAGCCAAGATTTGAAAAGCCAAACAAACTCTTGTACTGTCTCACTACATATCAATCCACATCCAAGAAGTATTGACTGACCGTGATGATTCACCCCAACAAAAGGAGCAAATGACATTTCGTACTTATTAATTAAGTACGTAGTGTCAAAGTAATGACGTCACCAAACTCTTTGTAAGCTGCTCTACTCCATGCATCAGCCCAAAAGACATTTCTTAACCTCCCATTGTCATCCAAATCCATCAAATAGAAAAAATCAGCATTGTTAGCTTGCATATTTTGAAAGTAGTTCTGCAGTGCCGTCGCATCCCCCTCACCAAGTCTCAATTGCCTTATTTTATGCAAATAGTTGTAACAATCTTTTTGGGAAAATGTCATATTATCATTCCCACCAACTTCAACCACACACGAAGAAAAATTCTTATTTGGCCTAATGCCCGCCCTATCATTATATTCAAGCCTCTTCTTCACATATTGGCTCATAACTCGATTTTGTTTGTAATATCTCGATTTTGTAGGGCTCAAATCATGATTGTGATCATCAGTTACTGTTGTCACTTTCACTGTTCCATCATGGCGTATAAGAGCTCTAATCTTAGCCAAACAACCACATCTACAAGAGGGACGCATTTTTATAACACTTTCTGCTTGACTTTTAAATTTCCCAGCCCGACCACATACAAGAATAAGATATCTAGGGTTTCCCTCATCATCCTTTTCAGTTGACCTTACTCTCACTGGAAATCCCTTTTTATTACCATAATCAAGATAATATGACTGATACTCATCAATGTTGTTAAATTCCATCCCTACGAAAGGCTCTTTTATCGACTCTACAAATTCGAAATTTTCCATACATTCGCTATTTTCTAATGTATCCATCCCTGAAAATATGACAAATTGAACACATAATTGATGGAAAATTAGCATCTGAACTGATCTAACATAAAAAAATAACAAAGCACAAGTAATTTATTGATTCCAATTTCGGACTGATCCTTAGCACAAATAACAGGTTCTTATTGATTCCAATTTCTAGTTACTGTGATGTTGTAGTTCTCATTATTTCAGGTTCTTTAGGTTCATCATCTGTTCTAAACTTATACAGGGAAAAAAAAATTGAAAACCTAAATTGAAAGCTATAGCAAATCCTTTCCTTTAACCATAAAATTTCCAACAAAAAACAGATGACATAGATAGATAGGGGTGGTACCTAATCGCAGGTTGCAGTTTGGAGGAGGCGGAGGTGGAGGTGGAGGAGGCGCAGTTTGGACTCATAATCGCGCCGTTTGGACGGATGCGAAGGTGGAGGAGGCGCACTTTGGACGGAGGCGGAGGTGAAGGAGGCGCACTTTGGACGGATGCGAAGGTGGAGGAGGCGCAGTTGGCTGCCCTAATCGCGAGCTGGAGGAGGCGCAGTCGAGAGAGAAACTTTTGCGATTTTTTTTTTTTTTTTTTGGCTTTTCATCCCTCTCATTAACTGGCACGTGCCTGGCACATGCGGGGCATTGTACCGGGCACTGTACCGGGCACAGTAGAACGACTCTTGTAGATGTTCTTAAATATCACTAATGGAATAAAGTAAGTATACCGTACCACACCATTCAATTTGTGCATAATGCGCACCTCCTTCTAAGTCCATTGCAATATAAGCTTTTTATCGTCTTGGCGTGGAGCTATTTTTTCTGTATAGCTTTCCTTATAGTATCATCACTGCAGTAGGACACCAGAATATCAAATCATTAATGAAGAATTTTTGTGAACCAAGCTGGTCTAGGTTATAGGAAGTAAAGTGCAAGTCCAAGGTTGAGGGGAAAAAAATGCAATAACATAGTCATGCACTCATTCGAACACCTTAATTACATTGCTTCAGTCTTATATGTAGCTGGTTAAAATAATTTTACTAGACCCATCCTTATGAGTTTTGAGAATAATTTGATGGAAACATATAGATTCAATAGAATTGATAACTGATAGTGCCACGATTCCACCCTTCACCAAGCCAATCAAATGGCCGGCTTTGTGGACTACATCTCTTCAAAATTACTGAGAATGTGTGTGAGTAAGATCTTCTTCTCTCTATTAACTAAACTAATCTTTTTTTTTTTTTTTTTCGCCTATAAACAAAAGGCACCCTCTCCCAAATCAAAGGAGGAACCAGCAACAAAGGCAGCCATGGAGAGGCTTATCGGCTCATCTCCTCCCATGTTCTCCTCCTCCAAAACCCATCTTAAATCCTACCCTCTCTTCCTCACATCTCGATTGGGTGCTACTCGATTAGACTCTCTCACACTCAGATCTTCTCCTTCCTTCAAAGGCTTCTCCTCTTTCAACCATGAACACCCCATACTCTCTTCGAAGACTCCTCCTTTACGATGTTCATCCTCAAAGGTTTCTTCTGCAGAGTCTACTACAGGTGTTGAGACGGCCGATGGGTCAAAACCCAGATTCCCCTTTCTTCAACAGATATCTAAGGCGGCTTCAGATCAACAGAAGGTATGGTCTTTTTCATCGTATAAGATAAGATTTTAGACTTCTGTTGGTGGGTCTATGAGATTTCAATTTTATGTGGGTGTTCTTTTGTAATTATTGCTAGATTCCAAATGGGTATCATTGATTCTGTGAAAAAGGTCCACTTATTCTTAGTTGAGTACCTCTTATGGGAGATTCTATAAGATTCAATTGTACTAATCTTTGTTCTTCATTTCTCTGCACTTCATGGCTTTCTTTCACGTTTAATGTTGTAATTTAAGGTGATTTAGAGATTTGGGTAGAATAGAAGTCAAGAAATGTCAATTGTGAGTTTTATGGTGACAAGTTGTTGTTTCTTGGTCTATTGGCTTTATTTCTATGTGGAATTCACTCAGTGCGGAATTATAGCATCTATTGGTATAGATTTCGGCTAAACATCCGTGGATGTGTTTGGAGAGTCAATTATTTGCCTGATAGCATTGTCGGACTTGAACAGAAGAAGCTGATGCCATAATAGCACACTGCTATGTCTGAATCATGTGTATCGTTTTCCACAAAGAAATGAAGTCGTATTTCAGGTATTTCAGAAGAACGTGTTCAAAGTTCTAACCTTTTTACTCTCCTTAAACCCGTAAGATCCCATCCAATTTGATGTTGCTTCCACTTGGGTAGCCTATTACAATGTTGGTGCAACTGCACATAAGGTCATTTTCATAATTGGATATTAAATTGTTTTTGGCATATTTATTCTTCTTGTTGATTTGATCTACAACTTTATGGAGGGAAGGTCCTGATCATATCATATTTGTTGGACCAGTGGTGCTTTTAATTTTAATATTAATATTTATGTACTATGTGATTTTATCTTCTCCATGCCATTGTTGTTAAGGCGGATGCCTAGGCGCGCCTCGAGGCGGTTTGGCAAAGGGGCGCCTCAAATTGGGGCGAGGCGGAGCGGTATAGTGAGGCGTCCGCCTCAGCCCGCCTCACGCCTCAAACGATTCGGACTGCTTCAGTCATTTTAAACCTTGAAACCCAAATAAAACCCAAAAAACCCAAAAGCTCATTATCTTTTAGGGTTTGGGGTGGGGTTAATTACAGTTTTTAGTCGAGAGATATCAAATTGGGGGCTGCTCATTCATTCTTCCTTTCAGTCTTTCCTTCAACTCAACGCCTCAGTCTTTCCTTCATTCTTGCTTCCTTCAAATCAGCAAATCCGGTATGTTTCTTCCTTTCTTCTTCTTCTAATCTTCTTCCCTCTTCAAATCATGTTGCATTTTTTTTTTTTTAATGATCTGTTCACAGAGTCAGACTGCTGCGTTTCTGAGTCCACGCCCTATTTTTGTTATGATCATCAGAAGGAAAATCTGGAAGATTAAGTTGATCAAAAATCAAATAAGCTTTTTCCGAGAAATAAAATAAAAATAAAAATAATACGATCTGTCCTTGGGAATTTCATTTTTATCAATAGCACCCTGCAGTGCAGGCCTGCTATTATGAACTAGCAAGCAATACATGTTACCAATAAAAGCTTTCGGAAATTTCTTATGCTAGTTGTTTAGATTTAGGAATAAGTATTTGATTCTGATTTAAATTTCTCAAATAAGTTTTACAAAAGAGATACTAGGAGTTTTATGCCAAGTGCTCTCCACATTATATTCACCCAATCTCCTTGTTTGCTAATTCATAGCTTAGCAGTAAGCTTGGTTCTTGACATTTCCAATGCCTGATTTGTTCATCTTTTCAACACTGTTTATCATTTTGTTAATATTAGTTCTCCACCATGCAAGTGCAACATGTTATTGCCTGTAAAATTACAAGTAGATGGAGGAGAACCCAGCTACATTGGATTCCAATAGATAATGAATACGCTCTTGCTATCTATCGAGGATCAATGTACAAATAGGTGGTGGGAGGGAAAGAATACACTATTTAAAGATATCAAATACGCAGGTTTCTTGTTTGTTTCTTCAATCCAAAGTCCAAGCCTGCAAAACCACAGATGGAAATATTTAGTTAATATCAAGAACTTTTGTTACTATCTTTCAAATAGGTTTTGGCTATTGAAGAGGAAGAAGAGTGACATAATGAGAAATGAGAAGTTGGTGTCTTGGTGACTTTGTGAACTAGTTTACATTATGCTTTGATGTTTTTCTTGTTTGTTTCTTTTTTAGTGATGTTGTGAATGATGACATGTTAAGTGTACACTTATGTAGTGCATCTTTTTCTATGCTATGCAACTTTATTATGTTTCCATTTCAATTCTAAATAGTTGTATGACTTTTTGTACATATTGGCTTTACAAGTTATCAAAATGATGATGAATATTACTTATCTAAATATGTTTCAATTTATTATAATAAAAAAATCTTTAAAAAATGATAAAGACCGCCTCGCCTCAGAGGCGTTTTCAGGCTCGTCTGCCTCCCCGCCGCCTCGACGCCTTAACTACACTGCTCCATGCATTTTTCCTTTTATATTTTCACTGAGGTTGGGCTTTGATTTCTCAAACAAAAGTTCATTTTTATCAGAGAGGGGCATAGAGAAAATGTGTATTATCCACTTATCCTACCTTGAGCACTCGCCAATTCCAAGCCGAGCTATCTACTCTAATACCATTGGTACAAATATTGGGACCTTACATTCCATCACCTGATGCTTCCACATCTGATAATGCTTTGTACCTGAATCTTGAAACAATCTATTGAGAAAAATGCCAAAGCCTGGATGTCTAGCAATCCACCTTAAACATAAAACTACTTTTGCAAAGGTCTATGAGATATATCCGAATCTCCTCATCTTTATTTGCTTTTAGGACTAAAGTTGGTAATTTTCATTTGAGCAAGTGCCTGGAAGAGTGAGCAATTCCACATACTTGCATTTGGGAGAGGACAGAGTCACCATTATGAATAAGAAACATAGTCAGTGTGGGAAACTGTGCACCCTGCTTAAGATTTCTGCCTTTGCCATATGTATCACAATTCTATAAGTTCAGACATTTTAGGGTTTCTTTTGGCGATTTTTGAATGGATGCTTGTAGGTTTCCTTTGCAAAGTTGAAGACGTTTCAATAAGAAAAGCCGCAGGGGTTGGATCTTTAGGTAGCCATCTCTCAACTTCTTTGAGCTCTATAATTGGAGAAGCATTTACAGTTTTGGATATCGCTGTCTATACGCATTTTAGCTAATCCCTTAATTTCATATTCCTCACTGGGAACTGAACAAGTCTACTAATTCATTCTTAACATTTTTCTTTTGTTATTGACATCTTGAGTAGATGAGTAGTGAGTTCTTGAAATTTGTCAGTGAAGTATGTTTTTCCTTGAGATATTGATTCGTTGGAGACCTAAATATGTCTACATCAACATACCGTACTCGTGTAACCAGTGTTACTCTGGTGTGGTCCAGATTCAGTTATAAAATATTGTGTAGAAGGTATCAAATCTCAATTGTGGATGTGCCAAGGGCGTGAACGTCAACAACGCCAAAGACAATGTTTTACCATGTTGAAAATGCACTGTGGAATCAATGCTCAGAAGAGACATGGCTGCATCAGTTAGTGGTAGTGGTACAACAATTACCTCTTCTTGGAAGTGAAAATATAAACTCAGTAATACTTAATATGTAAGTAAAAGTCTTTGTTTGTTTGGATTTGATGTGTGGCTTTGATATTTCTGCCTGCAGAGACTATTGATTCCAGCCTCATGTAGCCTGGCTATTGTTGCTTCAGCTATGATACCTCAACTCAGTTGTGACCTATGCTGATTTAACCTCCTCTATATCTCCTGAAGTTTAAAACATTTGCAAAATTTCACCTTGTAGGTTTATCTTCATCTGCAAATTTTATGGTCATACTGAGACTGAGTTTTATTTTCGTAAATCACCATCCTTACCATACGTTAGACAACCTGTTTCCATGTGTGTTCTTTGTTTACAGAAACTATGCAGATGCAGAGTTTTACAATGTTGCTGTTCAGTTTTTTTGGAAATCTCTCAACTGAAACATATTGTTTTTTTTTTTTTAACCTTCTCATGCGTCGTGACCTTGAAGAATTTCTTGACAATAGTTTCCCCAGCTTAAACAACCATGTATTTCATGAATGCTGACAGAGTGTTCATATTCTGGAAATTTTCAGGCTGTTCGGACGGGGGCAATTTTATTGCTATCAGTTCTTATCCTGACCATCGTCCACCCAGTTATTGCTCCACAAGCCTATGCCACGTTTCATTCGGCTACCCAATCAGGGGGTGCTGCTGCTGCTACTGCTACTGCTACTGTAGGGGGCAGGCTTGCTAGAACTGAGCTTCTAAGTAGTGCTTGGACTGGCTTTTTTGCTGGTTGTTTGCACACATTATCAGGGCCTGACCATCTTGCTGCCTTAGCCCCTCTTTCAATTGGTCGTACTCGTCTGGAGAGTGCTGCTGTTGGAGCCCTATGGGGTTGTGGCCATGATGCAGGGCAATTGATTTTTGGATTGTTGTTTTTGTTACTCAAGGATCGACTTCACATAGAAATCATCCGGACTTGGGGTACAAGGGTAGTGGGCCTAACTCTACTCATTATCGGTGCAATGGGAATTAAAGAAGCATCTGAGGTCCCTGCCCCATGTGTTGCTTTAGAGAACGGGGACTGTGATGCGAGTGTCCTTGAATCCCTCGAGACTCCTACAGGTGGGAAGAAGAAGAAGATTGGATTTGCAACTTTTGCAACTGGAATCATCCATGGTCTGCAGCCGGATGCGTTGATGATGGTGTTGCCTGCACTTGCTTTGCCGTCTAGATTGGCTGGAGCCGCCTTTCTGGGCATGTTTTTGCTTGGAACAGTGTTTGCCATGGGAAGTTATACCGTGTTCATAGGTTCATTTAGTCAGGCATTGAAAGAAAGGATCCCTAGGATTACCGAGAAATTAACTTGGGCTTCTTCCCTAGTAGCAATTGCTCTTGGGTTCACCATTTTGATTAGTCAGTACTTTGGGTTTAGTCTGTATTAATCATTCTAACCCTTTTTAGACCCTTCCCCATGTTTTCCTAGGTTTCATGTAATTGTAGAGAAAAAATCTTGTAAGGAGTAAGGGGTAAGGGGTCTGATTATGGCAAAAGTCATATCTGTATTCCCCAATTTTCTTTCTCAGCTTGTTTTGTCCAGTGAACTTGTAGGTTTGGCTTTTATAGAAGAGGATCCTTTATTTGTGCCTTATTCCCTCTAGTGACTTCTTTGTTAACCTCTGTATGTTTGAATTGGCTTTGCATATTTGCTTTTGATGCTCCAAATTATTTTGTATTCCTTCTCTACCTTTGTATGTATCAATTTATCATACTATTCACTTCTATGCAATTTAAATGTATATTTGCATTTCCATAGAAGCATGATGCTAGACCAGCAAGGCTCTCGTGAAAGTTGCGTAGTACTGTCTTAACTCGGAAGATATCTTCTCATCACAATCTGGAACCCTCTTCCATATATGGAAGATTTGCTACCAAGAGAAGCAATGTTCCTTGATATTGCTCTGCCCTTCACTGTCTTGAGCAGTTGAGGTTTGTCATATGGTATTTGATCTTAGTTTCTGTCTCATACTCATTTCGAATTATTTAACTTTATGTATATTTTTGACGTGACAGAAATTAAGAGTTACCTTGTTTGATCGGAACAAAATGCTAAGTAAACAAAATTATAAAATCCTTGAATGAGCCCAAAAACATGATGGGTGGACGGGTAGGGTAAGTAGAAATGTATTGGGGTTAGGCGTATTCCTAGGGAAAGTGAAGGGATTTTTTTTGCTTGTTTCGTCATGTTGACAACTTGTTCCAACTACACTACTACTTGATGAAAACACTCTTTATTGTATATGGAATTATGGATAGGTTGTTGAAAGTCAGTTTTCCCTGATTCTACTGCCCGAAGTAAAGGGTCTAGTCTCCTTTTGTGAAGTTGAGTGGGTTTTCATTGTAGGTTGAAGGATGAGGGTGATATTAAGCAAAGGAAAATATCTGCAGGTTTGTACCGAGGGCGAATCAGACCCGAAATTGAATGTTTGAAGTATATCCTATTTTGCTCGTATTGCAGTAGGAAAAACCATAAATGTCACTCTGTGCAGAGTAGACCACCGCTTCATGGTTTAATCTCAAAGTATATCTGGTCACTCTCGCACTTTTTATTCCTTAAGTAGGGGTTTGACGAAGGCTTTCTTGATGGGTTAGATGGGATATTATTATTCCCCAATCAATTGTGCTCCGGTAACTCACTTGCTTTATGCAGATGACACTATGATATTCCTCAATGCTAGGAAGAAATCTGTTGAAGGGTGCATTGAGATTAAACTTTATCACAAGGTCCAAACCTTTGGCATGAACCTAGTTCAAGAATGTCTTATTGTAAGATCACTTGGATTTGACCAGTGGGATATGCATCTGTAGTGGATCTTCAAACATTAAAATTGGGTTGAAAAATGTAGTACCACCTTATGGTACATAACTACAGATAAATATGATGTGCTTTTATATTGATAAGCGCAAGTGCGTCAGTATTCACGAATCTTGAGCAATGATGGTGATGACTACAAGCTGTATGAAGCAAGCATGGGTTACTGATGCAGACTATATCTTTCATGTATTTTTGACAGACTGATGCTGAGGTCCTTGTAAGCTTTCTGCGTAGGGTGAATGCTGTCCCATAATAAATAGTTGGAGACATCTGGACATGTAACCGAGGTTAAGTCGTTACCTGGTAGACCTACCTCGATCTTCCCTGTGCAACAACATCCTTTGTCTACGACTTTGAACTCTATGAACACAAAAACAAAAGTTAAAAGAGGGGAAACAAGAAAACACTGAAAAGAAAGATGGAAGGAACTTGATTCAGTGGCTAGCAAGCTGGAAAACTACAAGCCAAGAGCAGATCTTCATTGAGGTGAGTTTTTTGGGTAAATCCTAGTGCATAAACTCTTTTAAGTCGGTTCATAATCTTCGAGCTGTGTAATCATCTTATAGAAAAGCCTTAGTGCAGTCTGCTTGAAAACCAGAAAAAAATTACTTGCGAGTAATTTAAAGAAATTTGCCTATATTTTTTATTTACCAAAAATGACATTACCTTCACTTACAAACTTATTTCATCATTAGACTCACCTTATCAACTATTATTTTTATCATGACTAGTGAATATATTCTGTGACAGCCAAAAACACTTGGATAGGAAAAACTTGTGATTGAAGACTAGGATTACTGCCAACACTCTTTGGGATCTCTTTTGAATTTTTCTTATTGCTAACGACAGTTTAGTTCTTTTTTTTTTTTTTTTTTTTTTTTTGCACATTGGAGTGAACTGATATGCTTTCTCCATCCACTTTTCCTCACCAGCTTTCCCTCACATTTGCAATTACACTCCACCCTCCTTGTTTCACCTACATGTTTTTGGATCTTCATCTTAACCATCTCCATCAGGATCACCACTTACCTTCATCCCACCTGTTCCCTGGTGTCCCTTGGTGCCTCCTCATGGCCCCATTCACCATATACCCTTATTATCATGCAATTCTAAGCACTCCTACCATAGCGAAAAATGATGTTGTGAGTGAGCATTGGCAACAGGTTTTCATTAAAGGCGATGGTGGTGGTTAAGGGGTGCATAAAATGAGAAAAAAGGTTGGTACAACAATTTCAGGTTCTTAAAGTTTGACTAGGAATGTTCAAGAAAGTGGGTCTTTGTCCAAACAGGAACTTGCTGGGCTGTCCCTAAGGATAGACCACTGAGAAACTATGCTAGATCATCTGCTGGGTGTCAATGATGATAATAATGTGAGCGACAATACATATATTGAAGAGCAATGGTGGAGAGAGGAGTATTACCGAACTCAGTAGGGTTTACTATGTGATCAAGCAAAGGGGCGATATCTACGTAAATGGCCTTTTATTTCAGAAGTTGCACGGGGTATAGCTTGGAGTTGAACAAAATTTCTGCTTGATTGTATTTCTCTATGCATTGTCTTTTTACCCCTCCTCAACTGTTCTTGTTGCTGGTACACATCCGACAGGAGTAGCGTTGGCCACGCCGGATCCTTCTTGCTACCATATTGTATATCTCCTGCCAACCATTGAAACGATTAAACAAGACAAACTAAACAATCCATGACTACTATCACATTATCAGCTCTTGCTAAGTAGAGATAAAGCTTACTTGAATGAATGACACCGGAAAAATGGTGAGGATCGAGACAACCCAAGCAAACAACCGAAGATAATTAACTCGCCACCCAAAGGAATTCATCTATGAGATAAGAGTTAGAAGATGACAGATTTCTCGCCACCAAAGGCGTAGCCAGGATTTTGATAATGTGGGGTGGGGAGGGGGGGGGGGGGGGGGGGTGGGGGTGTGGGGATAATTTTAAAACGCATTTGATGTTATAAAAAATATAATATAGATAAATGAGTATGACATTCATCAACCAAGTAAAAAAGAATTGAGAACATATTTCACAAAAAATAGAATTGGTATTCATTGAACCATTACACATCGTTTTGGGCCATCAAAATGACTATTTAAAAATAGAAATTGTATTCATTGAGAATATGAATTAACCAAAGAATGTGAAGCTTTGAAAGTCAAATAAACAAGTATTACCTAGCAGAGGATGGATTTCAGGAGAGAAGCATAAGTTGACATCAAAACATAATTCACTAACCTTGCACAGAAAACACAATCATAGAAAAACAATGAACATAGTTTCATATAAGAACGATAAGAAGAATCGGGAACCCACTTAAGTTGGTGGACAAAGGAAGTGAATAACTAAGAAAAACAAGTAATTTAAACAAAAATAGACTTGAAATAACATAAATACTTTAAAGTGAAGTCAATTTCTTTGAATTTGGAAACATAGCTTCACGATTTTAACCCCATTGTTGCTTCGAAATTGAAAACCTAGCTTCACGATTTTAACCCCATGGTTTGGTTGCAAAAATTGACAGAGTTGGATGAAGGAAGAAGATATCTTGGAAGTGGTACAAGAGATATGACCGTGATGGATGTTGCGATGGGAGATGAGAAATTGTGGCATAGGTTTGTAGCTGTAGAGACTCTAACTCTATGAGTCTTGACTCCGTAGAATACACTAAAAAAGAGAAGATGTCCAACAATTCTATGTAGGGGGGAGGTAAAATTTACCTATATGTAAGGGGAGCAAAGAGTACAATGCAGTCCGCCACATGGACCAAAATCATTACAATTTGCTAAGCCCACGCGTCTCACAGCTATCCTCAATACCCGTAAGCCCTGCTTAGGAAAGTATCTCGAGGATCAGCTTCGGACAGGCAAGACAACAACACTTTGTTTCCAACTAGGAAGCAAATACCAGAGTATATGTCACACATGAAGACTTCTATTTATGGACTATTTTCTTATTGAGAACTATCTTCCGTGTATCTAGGAGCGCAAGTCTAACAGGGAAACTTCCCTTCACAACACAACTCCTAATTAGAGAATGATCTTCACGAAGATCTTCTTCTCTAATCTACGCCACCGATGGCCTGGTCGAACTAGGACTCCAAAATTATAAATAAGACATGAGGTTGGTAAGCTAAGGTACACTACAAATTCCCTGTTTACAACATTACATTTTCCTTAGATCCCTGTCTGACTTTAGCATCGGAGTGTCATCGGCCACCAAACGGTGGTTCGTGGCTCACGTGCGTTCCTTGTGCAGGTCAGCAGGTCAAGGTCAAAGTAGGAAACAAAAATCGACTGCATCAGTTTGGCGCCGTCCATGGGGACGACAAAGTTCCTAACCTTTTATTAGCATCGTCTCTCTTCAGAATACAAGAAGATGTGACCATCAGATCCCGCAACAATGGAAAACAAGAGGACACATCAAACGCTCAGACTGGCGCTATACCACCTCTCAGCGTGCTGGTGACACACGGATAACAGGCTCACACCCCCGCACCAGCAACATCTACGACAAACCTAGGATAGATTTGATGACGTCACAAATATAGCAGATTGCCAAAGTAGTGGAGGCTTACAGTAGAACCTTCCACCTGCCAATGGAGATTAGGAGCAACATAAGCCCCCATCTCCAGAAGATGACAGAGAGTGAGCACAGGAGACTCAAGCCCCTGCTAGTTCTCACTAGACTGGAGGAGGCGGTGTAATTAACGCGAACCCGACCTTCAGGGTAGACAGGCTCTAACTCGCAAAATCCCCTCCGCCGAGGGGCTCAAGACCCAAACATGCTATACCACCTCTCTGTTCCACCATTCATGGACCACATTATGAACAAGACTCTTCCAAAGAAGTTCATGCCCCCAAAACTCGATTTCTATGACGGGACCATTGACCCATTCGATCACTTGCGCCATTACCAACATGTAATGGTGCTCAAAGAAGGTTCTAAATTGGAGATGTGCAGAACGTTAAGTCACACTAACATGGTTCCACAACCTTCCGCCAAAGTTGATCGACTCATTCAAAATGCTGGACAAATAATTCCTGTCGCACTATGTCGGAAGCTAGCGAATATGAAAAGGCCCACATTACATACTCTCTCTGAGACATATCCAATGAAACGCTAAAAGAGTATGTCACACGCTTCAATGACAAGCTGACGCTCATTGATGGCTGCAGCGACGACACAGCCGTGATGACTTTTACTGTGGGCCTAAGAGAGGGAACATTTTACGACTTCCTCACCTTGAAACCCTCTGGATATGGAAGAACTCTTGAAGGGCGTCCAGAGGTACAATAACCTAGAAGAGATGAGAACAACGAAGAAAACTGAAGTTGAGAAGAAACCCTCCGTTTCTAGGGACAAGAATGAGGGAAAAAGGCGAGAAGACGAAGAAATGAATAAATGAAAGCGCAACGAAAACAAGTCAGACCTTGGCTGGGCCATGCCAGAGAAAGGTTTTAACTATTGTGGATCCAGATCCATGACCCCCCTCAATTCTAGTTTATCGGGCGTCCTGAATTTCATGAAAATTGGGAAGATCAAAAGTGGCCCCAAAGCAGCGCGGAGACCCCTCCAAACGTGACAACAACAAATATTGCTCATACCACAAGGAGGGTGACCACGACACCAATGACTGCAAGAGTCTAATGTATGAGATCGAATATTGGATTCGCAAGGGCAAGCTAAAGGAGTTCCTGGGTTCAGAGAAGCGACAAGACCGACCCAGGGACAGGGGGGAGGCAGTCAAGGAAATTAATAAGGAGACTCCGGGCATAATATATGTCCTTCACGGAGTCGGATCAGATGAAGACCAATCAAACAGATCCCGCAAGAGGACTCTACTTGAGATGCAAACGCAGCCCGCAGGCGAGGACATACGCGTATACTACTCGAGGGTACAAAAGCTCTATCCTCACCTTAACCGTCAGAGACAAGGACCTCAAAGGCGTTCGCACACCGCACAATGACACTCTTGTTATTTCGGTCTCTATCGCAAGAAGGGAAGTAAAGAAGGAACTGGTGGACCTCAAGGTGGAGAGCTTGACATCCTCTGATTACCTGCTGATTGGATTCAGCGGTGATAAATGCTTCCTGATCGGGAAGATAATGTTAGCAGTGGTGGTAGGAGAGCCACAACTAAGAAAAGTCTTGTTCTTGGACTTTATGGTGGTGAACGCGCCGTCTACCTATAATCTCATCCTGGGAAGACTGTGGCTTCACAAAATGGAAGCAGTAGTTCCACCCTTCACCAGTGCGTGAAGTATACTGCTAACCATTCAGAAGGAACAATGCATGCAATCTATGTTGTACATGTAGCGTCTTGATCCTATGACAAACCCTAGCTTTTAATCTACAAGCCCATGGGCTCAACCCACTATTCAAATGATGTTCCAACGTGCCTGACACGAGCATTAGAATCCCTAGTCACCTTTGACACATAGATCACACCTGCATATTACCAGCTGATTTAAGGTGTTCCTATCCCCTCGAAAGGAAACTCATCCGCACGATGCCCTCCGCTTGTGGATGTAGGCTCACACGCCTATAACAGGCGGAACCCCTACCTAACAAGGCAAACTTAGTCAGTTTCGGCTGATGACGACGACTTCTAGTTCATTCCATCACCTAGTTCGCCTTGTGGATGTCGATGGTTTAGGAAGTGGGAGTCTAATCAGCGCTTTTATGCCTGGTGATGACAAGACCGTTGGCCTCTTCGTGGACAATGGTCGCCGAACCCGATCAAGTAAGCTTAGCCAGTAATGACTGACAACGATAGCTTCTGGTCAAAACCCAGACCTATAGCCTGCTGCGGGTGGGTGTAAATGGTTTGGAAGGTGGGAGCCTAGTCAGTTTCGACTAATGTCGACGGTTGGCCACGAGACCACTACTCTTCTACAGACCATGGTCGCCGAATTACCAACTCTCATACTTGTAGCTCTCTCCGCGCAGGTGTAGATGGTTTGGAAGGTGGGAGCCTAGTCACTCCCGAACTAATGTCCACGGCTTGCCACGGGACCACTGCTCTTCTACAGACCATGGTCGCCAAAAACTCCCAAATTTGTAGCTCGATGTGCATGGGTGTAGATGATTTGGAAGGTGGGAGCCTAGTCAGTTCCAAACTAATTCCGACAGCTTGCCACGGGTCGACCACTACTCTTTTACAGACCATGGTCGCAGAATCCCCTCGTCCCAAACTTGTAGTCGCTCCGCGCGGGTGTAGATGGTTTGGAAGGTGGGAGCCTAGTCATTTATGAACAGATGTCGACAGCTTGTCACGGGATCATCGCTCTTTAACAAACCATGATCGCCAAATCCTCACATCTCAAACCCGTAATCTGCTCCGCACGGGTATAGATGGTTCGAAAAGTGGAAGCCCAGTCAAGCCCGACTGATGTCAATGGCTTGCCACGCAACCACAGCTCCCTTTCAAAATAGCGGTTGCCGAAATAAATTGTAGCTCAAGCAACGTCTTCACGCTTACACAGGCTGACATTCTATTATCGGCAATGGCCATTCAAGCCAACCTAAAAATCAACTTGTTGACATGCGGACGAATGCACTACACCAAAAATACCCATCAGCAAGGGTTTGGGACCATGGGGGTAACCTATTGTCACGGCTTAGAGGCCTGGCCATTTGAGGCGTCGCCAAATCACCGTTGACAGCTATAAACCATGGCAAAACATATTAGCAACGGTTTTATGTTCGAGGACGCTTGATTATTTTCTGCATTTAGCCACGGTTTAGCCACGGCTACCCGGCATGGCTAGATGCTCCACGTTCCCTAACCGTGGCAATATATATCACTTATTTTGAATTTCTTTGGTCTCACAGCCGTTGCAAGCATAAAGGCCACGGTTTTCAGCCGTGGCAAGCATGAAGGATCACGGTTTTAAGTCGTGGCACGCATGAAGGACCACGATTTTAAGCCGTTGCCAGTAAAAAAAAATTTCAAAAAAAGAAAGAAATCTGGTTTGTTGCGACGGTTTGAAACCGTTGCAAATTAATATAATCGAAAAAAAATTACATTTTTTTTGTTGCTGCAGCAAAATCACAGCCCCACACCTGCAAAATCAGTCCTTACTAAGATCGACCAGACACTTGCCATGTGGCGTGTACCCGTGCCTACGACACGGCTACCGTGTCATGCCTCCGTCATGAATAGGATTCCACAAACTATATGCTAGATAAATACAAAATCAACCGTAAAATGGAACCTTGGAATTGCATTCAAATGAAGCCAAGTATCTATTAATTCACATTGGAATTGTTTCTCATTCCATATTTTAAAGGGGGCACGAAAAAAAAAAATCAATGCCACAACAAAACAAAATATCCATCTTCAAGCTTCTATCTACCATCGAAAGAACTGATACCTTGTTGGTCCAAGAGGTAGGTACTTAGCCCTTGGAACAAAACAAAACAACGAGACCAGATCAAGCAGCTTCTCATGGGTCTCATATAGCTTTTTTAGTTCATCATCTGTCCACTCCTTTTTTGCATTAGCATGTGTTCGCATATCTCTGTATATCCATGTAGATAAGATAAAGAAATCAGAGTTAAAGGAAGCTCAATATTCAACCATATCAAATATCCATCTTAGGCCTTACCTAATCAGATCGTCTTGTGCTTTATACATCTCATCAAGGACATTTAACATGGGATTTATCAAAGATCCAAGACCAGTGCCACTGGCTCCTTGATCGTCTCCATTACTAAGATACATTTCTGAAAATTGAGATTGTACTCCACCTTGAGCTAAGGCATATAAAAATTCATAAATCTGTAACCTAAAAGGCTCGCCAGATCTGATAGCGATGGCGATAAGAGCCTGAGCAGCCACAATGCGCACCTGCGATGGCATCATCAAGAAATGAGAAGTCTTAAATATTTAACACTATGTTCTGTAAAACATAATTAAACGTGTGTATATTGTTCTAATCCCATAAAAAAATTGCATACAAAATATGATCAACAACCACACTTCATAAATCAGAATACTGGCCAGTGAATGATTTGAAAAGTGATATCGCATATCCCATACGAGTTATTAGAGAATGCACAACTATGAATATCAAAGGGATCCCCAGTGAATGATTTGAAAAGTGATATCACACATCCCAGACGAGTTATTAGAGATTGCACAACTATGAATATCAAAGGGAGACAACGTGATTCCTAATATAAGTGAACACCACATGAACGGAGGGTGGGATAAAAATCTTAATAATTTTCAAAATATTATACCCCTGAAAATGAAATTTCGTTCACTAATAGGCAAAACAAGAAAGATGATGCTGTGATGTTATATTCAAGAATACAAAAAATGTTTTCAAACAACATGAGAAACAAACTTAGCTTTCAAGAAAGAGTGACACGAGAAAAGTTTACCTCCCAACTCCCACTGAAAGCACACCTTTGGAGTCGAGTCAATGCACCAGCTAGAGTAGGATTTCGTGAACTGGCAGCGACAACCATTTTATCTGCATCTAACATCATCAATGCAGTACCAGGAGGGGTCGCAGATTCCCAAGCATACTCAGATGCAACATAGTTTGCATTTTCTCCAAGAAACCATACTTGCAAAAAAAATCTTAGATTGTCAAAATGCAATTTTGTAAAGTTCTTAGTAGAAACTAGGTTCATCTGATATGGGTTAAGTGTAACTATGCTCAGTGTACAATTTGTTTACAAATGAATGAAATAATCCTTGTTTCTCTCCCCGTTCTCCTATTTATACAATATGCAACATAACAACTAACAATACTGACAGCAATGCTAACAGAGCAATTAACAGCCAGTCTAACAGAGCTAACAACCTGACAGAGCAACTCTAACAACAATTATAACCCAACCTTTTCCCACAGACAACTTTGCATTTACTTATACTTCTTCCTTGTATACGTAAACCTGATAGGGGGTCTATCAAAAACACAAATTAATGATCATCCTATATTACATGTGATGGTATGAACATACTTTCCATAATAGTTGTAATACGTCCGCATCAATCTTTCCTGGAACTTTCGTTGCAAAAATTCTTGCAACTTCAAGAAGAGTGACATCCATATCTAGAATTGCCTAACAAACCATAAACCAAGAAAAAAAATAATCGACATCAGAAACAAACAAATTGGAACAATGGTATTCAAATTGATATGAACTTAAAAATAATGATACGATCTGACTTCTTCTTATGATATTCTGCAGAATGGGAACAGTTCAAACTCAACTTGCTAATGCAATCACAGAAAAGAATGGAAGATGATACTGCAGTTTTCAGCAATCAAGCCTCAACAAGAAAATCACAGGAAAGAAAGAATTATTTGATTAAAATGTATGGGTTACAATGGTCTGGATAGATTGGAATGTAATAGGCAGAATTCAAGATTGCCAATCCCCTTATAGAGCAATGTGCTCACTTGTACAAAATGTTTACAAAAGAAGAATCAATACAATCTCTATTACAGATCCTTTATTTATAAGAGTTCCTAATTCTGAATATAGCAACAATACAACACTTGGCTTTCCAACTCTTCCTAGCAACAATACAACACTTGGCTTGCTAACTCCCTGAACCTCTTCTTATTGCTAATGTCCCATTGTATAACCAACTTGCAGAATATAGTAGCAACAGTCTGAACTCTGACTATAGCACCCAACTTGCAGAATATAGTAGCAGCAGTCTGAACTCTGAATATAGCACTTGCAATCTTTAAAGCCACTCATTGGTTTATTGATTTATATCTCCTCCTTGTATAAGTATATTTGACAGGAGGTCTATCAAATAACTAATGAAAGTTATGGTATTCAAATTGATATGAACTTAAAAATAACTAATGAAAGTTAAAAATAGCTTACAAATATCTGGTATTCAAATTGGAGTGCCTAAGGAAGCCTCGTGGTGCTGGAGACGCATTCTGCATTACAGAGAGAAGGCATCACACCTAGCTCTTCACTCCATTGGCAATGGTGAAGGCACCTTATTTTGGAAGGAACCTTGGCATCCGAAAGGTATTTTGATAGAAAAATTCCCACAGGAGCTCTTATATGACTCTACATTGCACAAGAACGCCAAGGTGGCAGCTATTATTGGTGATAACCACTGGCACATCCCACAGAGTGCACAGAACTGTGTTACTGATATCATTAGCATCCTAGGAGAAGTGGAGTTTGATGCTAGTAGGAATGATGAGGTTGTATGGACTGCTGGGAATGATGGAACATTTCACTTGAAAGCAACCTATGAAGCAATCAGGAATCGACGAGCAAGAGTGGAATGGGCATCAGTGGTCTGGTTCACAGGCAATATTCCTAGACACAGCTTCATTACTTGGTTACTGATTCACGGTGCCTTGAAAACTTTGAGAAAATTGAAGAAATGGGGACTCACTCAAGTGGATACATGTTCACTGTGTCAGAGAGACACTGAGACGATGAAAAACCTATTTTTCGAATGTAGGTATTCACAGTATGTCTGGAAGAGAATGCTGAACCGGGTAGACTACACAAGACAGATTGAATGCTGGGATGAGGAACTTATCTGGTGCTGTCAGCAATTTCAAGGGAAGAGCAAAGCTGGCCAACTCAAAAAATTGGTCCTAAATGCAGTGGTTTACTACCTATGGATGGAAAGGAACAATCGAGTTTACCAGCAGAGATATTGCACAGGTCTTCAACTTGTCAATCAGCTTCACAATGACATCCGTCTCAAATTTAGTTTTGATGAACTTATTGTTGAAGGCAATGCGCTATTTGGGTGAGAATTACTTTCTCATTATAATTCTCACCAATAAAAATGGTGAACTGCAGTCCCAGCCTTTAATCAAACAACTTAACCACATTTTGAAAAATCAACATGCTGAACTGCAGACATCAAAGATTTCATTGTGCCAGACGAGATACCCTCTAACACGAATAAGTAAACAATTCCCCCTCAAATCCTTTCAATATTAGATATTACTTCTTATGGGAAACAGTAAATGTTTCCCACAAATAGGATAATGGCATAGATGACATCATAGTGAAATATCGTTGGTCTACAGGGCCAAACTAGAAGTTACAACTGACTCGACCACTGTCTTTAATTATTGCGCAGAATTAAATACATGCTTAGCTCACTGGAAAACTATAAAGTCAGTCATGCTTATAGAGAAAATCCTGAAGAAATAATATCGGAACAAAATACTAATCAATCCAAATGATTAGTTGTAGACAATACCTCTTTGAGAAATTTCTTGAAAGTTTCTCCGACTTCAATGACAAGCTGTTGAGGGATTTGATGGCCATCCATACCAAAAAGTGAATAGCTACAAAAAGAAATGTTAGCACTAGTCCGGTATAAGGGCAGTCCTAGGTTGCGAATCAGTGGTGCCAAGGAGTTTTCATTGCAAACACCATGCAACCTGTATTATGGATATATCAAAGAAACATTAACCACAGCAGGTTTGACAGCGAAAGATATATAGTGGATGAAAATGTTGTATATATCAAAGAAAAATCAACCACAGCAGCATCATTGAATCAAAGAAAAGGTGTTAAAAACACTAACCATCAACGAAATTGGCCTCACAAAAGGACTGTTGTTTGCGCTCCATTGCTGAGTTTCAGTCTGCTGAGTTTGCTGCATATATATAAGAACCAGATAACCATATCACAATGAAAAAAATATAATGAAACTTAACACAAAAATTTATAAAGGTAAACATACCCTCATCCCTCCTCCTTTATCCGGGCTTGGGACCGGCAATGTAAAAAAGAACCTTTACATTGGCGGAGTTAAAAAAGGGTTGTTATAAATTTAAAAAACATAGGTAAGTATATATATATATACATATATTCAACAAGAAAACAACACTACTAAGATTACATATTTGGGACTACCAAATCCAAATTAAAATTACAGATTTGGGACTACCAAAACCAAATCAGCTAGGAGTGTGTAAGTCAAAAAACAAAAATGAACGTATCACTACTAAGTACTACAGTATTGCATGCAAGTCCACAAAAATAGCAAGCATCAAGGATATCGTTCAAGGTTGTAACTACCAAGGTAGTTGTAACTATCAATCATCAAGTTCCACATGATTTTTACACCATACGAAGAAATCACCAACGTCCAAATCCCCCATCATGTCTTCTTTTGGATCACTCTTGTAAAGTTTCACCTCAGTCATATATTTGAAGCATAAGGAAAGTCTGACCTCTGTTGCAGGGTTCAATGATCCATGGCAATTGCAAGAGAATCGATGGATAGGATCTACAACCTCTTTTGCTATTGCAATGACATTCTTATGCCAATCACAAACTTTGTAAGTCCTTGACACTGAAGGAACATGATTGCTTGGAGAAGGAAACCTCGCAACACCTTGAGAAGATGGTGGTAATGGAGATGGAGGTAATGGATTTTCTGGTTGCCTTGTCGATTGTGCACTGGATGAAGGTGTATCTTCAGTTCTTTGTGTTCCTCCTTGTGTTCCCTCACTTGTTGATGGTCTCACATAAGTTCCATTTTCAAGTCTCTCTCGTATCCATTGAACATTTTCTTCCAATCTATCATATTTTTGGCTCAATTTTTTTTACTTCCAATGTTTTATCCAAAAGCAATGAACGAGCGGGAAGTAAAGCATCATACTTCCTTTTAGAGACGGTGGTTCCAACACAACGAACACGTCCCCTTTCTTCTTGGCCAAACACTTGGCTTAGAGGATCATTATCAATAGTGAGGTCAGTGGTACCCTGGGTTGAAGATTCTTGCAAGGCGACCTTTTTTGCTTTAACTTGTTCCTTAAAAAGAATGAAAAAATAAAATAACACAGGACACAAATAATATTCAAACAACTACAAAGTAAATTAAGAATTGTGTATAAAAGACATCATTGGGCACATACCATATATAGTTCAGCACCATGCGTGGGTTTTCCATCCTTTCCCGTGTGACAAACAATCCATATATCAGTGTGTGTGATTGGTTCCCCATCAGGGTTCATCTCAACCTATATACTTGAAAGATTAGTCTCAGCCTATATAGTTAAATGGTTATTATTGTACTAGTAGCTAGAAACTCAATTACCATTTCATACTCCACTTCTGCAACACTCTTTTGGCCACCCCTCCATACATACTTTGAAGCCTTTTTGTTTTTGGCATTTTGGGCTCTAATTGCCTTCGCTTCAGGGGTGCTCTCATAGCGAACAAACTCCTTCCAATCCTCCTCTCTTACACCATTTGGAACATGCTTCTCTTGTTCCTCAATGGTAGGATACTTATTGTCACGCCCCGATTTCCGAAGGAAACGAAAATCCCAAAATCCACGTAGGATTATCCGTTTCCCCCAAAACTCGGGACGTGAAAATTCAATAATAACAGAAACAAATAGCAGCAACAACTAAACAACTAAAACGAATAAAAAGTCTAACCCGGAGAAGACTGGCATGGCTAGCTCACTAGCGGAACTCCAGTAATATAGCTCAAAATCTCTAAACCTGAAAGACTACTCGGCTACATTCCAAAAGGAATGTACCCAAGAAGCAAAAGCTCACTCGGGTCAGCAATAAAGCTGGTGTGAGAAATCTTCATCCCAAAAATCAATAAACCCGCACATGATAAAAATAAACCAAACAATAAATAATCACACCATCAGGTAGTTCCTCAATGAGGCAATGGTGTTATTATCCTAATAAATAAATATGCATCATTTATCACTAATAAATAAAGTTTATGAGTTATCAATCCTCATAAATGCAACAACACTACAATTCATAATCATATTAGACTATTATTGAAATATTAAACAAATACATTTTTCTACCTTTAGGAAGACGTGTAGTTCTCATTCAATGGTTGAATGAGCATTTAGTTTCTTCCCTCAAGGCTAACCTAGTATAAGCTAAATTAATCTATACACAATTTCATGGCATGCTCAATTCAATGGTTTAATTTAATTATTTATTTTGTTTTCTAATTCTTGGCTCCTTTTTCCACAATCGCACTCTCCTCCTGTGCCGAACACACCTCACCCAAGTGTGCCTCCCTTGCCATCGAAGCCACTCGGAGCGTACATGACCCAAGTGGGGTGCCACCTCGAGTGTCATGTCATCTCACCCGAAGTTCGATCATTGACAAGCATTCTACACGTACAACCGAACTCACATGGAACGGTGCACTGATATGCAAGCAAGTCTGCATACCCATAATAATATCATACGTATACAAGCAAGTCTGTATACAAAAGTTTCTTTTCTTTTCACATCTTTTTTTTTTTCGGAGTTGTGGAAAAAGAACATTTACCAAGTATTTTATTTGAGTCATTACTTTTCCAATTCAATTAACGTCACATCACATTCCCTTTACAAGAACCATATATACATAAAACATTACCAAGGTGATATTCACAACATGACAAAATCTATTTTGCCATCTCCTTCAGAAAAGAATGAAAAACAAGTGTGTCGCAAGCACAAACATTCTTTTAACATAGTCACATACGCGTGACAAGAAAACAAGTTCCATTACTGGCTATACCTGACTATCCTTATGGAAATCCACCTTTTCTTTTGAAAACCACCTATCATGACCACATCTATTGATTAGACAGTGACAATCAATATAGAACATACACTGTCAACATACATATCCATACCCATACCCATACCCATTTACTGTATGACCTTTGTCCTCTTTACACTGTCCCCACACCAAGTAGTGAGATACTCCTAATGGATATGATTGGTTTGTCAGTTCCACTTACATTCAGTTATCTACTTGGTAAAGGAACTTTTTAGGAGATTTTGACTAGTTCAAGAAAACCCAACAAAGAGAAATTTGTTAAAACTGGAAGTTAGAGTTGTATAACAATGAGGTTCTCTGTGCAAGTCCAAGATAGGGAAAAATCCAAACTACTACACTCTAGTAAAGTTTATAGAGATGCCACAACAGAAATGCACATCAAAATCCAAATCCATCAAATACCATAAGCAACTCACCTAACTAATTGAATCCATTAAAATTTCAAGAAACTAAATGCACAAAGAAACAGATCCAACACATTCATTGTGAACTACTAATCCTATATGGATTGATACAAGAACAAGAAAACCCGTGGACACAATCCTCCTACAAGTAACTAAATTAAACATCCCTGCATTAGGGTTTCCTTAGTCTTACACAAACCCTACCCGATCACATGCTTTTCTAATGATAATGATGACCTAGAAAACCCCGAATGCCTTGACAATTGCCTAAAGTCAAAGTGAACTACAATGGGTATCCATTCATTCACTCAAATCAATTAATTAAAGTAATCAAACCCCATCAATTTAATCTACTAAGTTAAGGGCAAAATCAGGAAGAAAGAAAATGAGGTTTTAATCAAAGTAGATTAAACACACACATAACTATCAAAACCATCACATAAAACAAACTGAAAGTGATAAAAGAGAACTCACATCCATGAAAATAAAAACCCCATCATCAAATCCTAAAAATAACTAATTCAGTCAATAAACAAGGATTGCAAGATACAGGGAATAAGAAAAACTCCCAATAAAAGAGAGAATGAAGAAAACTCACCGAAATCGCAAAGGATTGCGCAGCCATTGCAAGCATCCCAAATCGTCTCCTCTCCTACTCGTAATCTCCCTGAAGCAACTTCGAATCAGGTCTGAAACAGACCCTAAACCATCCCTGCAACACGCCCTGATTCAGTCCTTGAAAACGCCATTGAACCACCCTTCAAACAGCTTCGAATCAGCATTGTATGGGACCTTGAAACTACCTGAAACAGACTCTGATTTAACCCTGAAACCAACCTCGATTCAGCCCTAATACCAACCTCAATTCAGCCTTGAAACTCGCTCTGAAAAACTTCCTGTTTCAGCCCATACACACACCTAAATCAACCCTTGCTACACCAGATGACTTATTGGCATATACCTGTCAAAGAGTTCTGCAATCAGGCAGAGTGTCTGTCTCCATTTATACTATCATCAGCCCTTGAAAGTATAGATATTGACAAGCATATCACTCTCCAAGAATTCAATATGTGCCAATCATAGTGATCGACTTGCAACCTTATTTAAAGATGCCAAAATTAACATCACAACACATAAACTGACCCTTTGATTTCCCAACTTTGATCCACTGCTCTCTGCATATAAAGGAAACCCCAGTTGACCCAATTCGCAGTCTTCCTCAACACGGGTATAGAGTATGTAGCCTTGATTGAAGTACCTTGCTAATTTCATTGTTGGGAGGCGGTAAACGACTCAGCAGTCCATTTTTAAGGTGTGACATAGATGCTATTATTGATGCTCCTGCAACAGCATTAGGGTCTCCAGATCTTGTCTTAAGAAGAGCATCCTGCGATTCTTTTACACCAACAGAAGATGCTTCCGAAGCAGCAAAGCTCCCACTTTCAACTTGCTGGAAGATATAAGCATCACTGGACGAATTAAAGACCACTTCATCCCCTTCATAGAGATTCACCGTCGAGTTATGATTAAGGGCCTTCCCATAGAATTTCTTCCCTATCACAAAGGTCCTTGCCATGAACCATATATAGAAGGTTGCCCAGCTCATTCATCTCCCATTCAGTGAAGATGAAAAACTGAAGTTCCATCCATGATGCTCATCAGTGGAATAGTGGTATCCCAGAATTCCACTATGTCGCCTTGCTTGTTATTGCAGATCTGAAACATATTCGAGAAGGAGTCTCTTGACCTGATTCCCTCATACCATCTGTCATTCCTGAAATTATTGGGTCTCCTCTACCAAGCTTGTACGAGATGTCATGGACATTGTTGTTTAAACTCTAAATTCTCTTCCATATCCTCCTCCCCACCCTCTTGAACTAACTTCGCACCCACCCCGCCGCCATCTCTGAATCTACCCCATTGTCTCATTATCAGCCGCCATCGAAGGAGAGAAGAGAAGAAAGGAGAAAAGAAAGAAGGAAGGAGAAAAGAAAGAAAAAGGGTTTTGTTTCTTTTATATGGTGGGAAGCTATTCGCCCCCACCGAACTTTCGAGTGCATCCATCCTCTTTCACAAAATAAAAACCCTACTTATTAGTTTAATAAAAGTCCAAAACCAAGCCCAAATACAACTTAGTAGCAACCCATCAACATTAGGGTTTACAAAAGAAATTTTTATATTTATTTAATTAGGCGGGTATTACACTTATCCAAATAGGCCTTCCTTAGATCTACCTTGAACCTTCTAAAATATTCTGGCATTTTCAAATGCACACTCCTTTTCACATAATTTGGGATGTCGTATTCACGCTACAAATAAGCCATTGAGATATAAGTTGACAATAAAATAAAACATTATGAAAATCAATGATGTAAAATCTCACCTTGAGGGCATTCCACACATCCTCTTTGTAGTTGTCAGTAACATGGTGCCAACCCTTGAATTTGATGGGCACAAGTGTTTCAACAAGCTTTCCAATGCGTTTATTCAAATTTCTAGCACCAGGTCCAACTGCTAAACCATGGACATTGAACTTTATGGTCTTTTTAACTTCACTGCATCATTTGTAGATGTAGTGACATCATTGGTGGAGAGATTGCCGCGAGTACTACCCATTTCTATCAATGGCATTATAGATATTAACCATTATCAAACAAAAAGAAATAAGAAACAACTATATACACTACATTTATAGATAGTTTCCTTCCACAACATATCACCACAAATAGATTTTTATAAAGCATTGGAAAAGCCAATCTGAATACTTAGCTACAAAGCTTCCCTTTCCCAACTCAAAAGTCAAAATAAGAAACAAAGACAAAATAATTGGTCTCAACCAAAGAGGATGACTAAAATAGCATTAGAAATGCATCAAAAAATATTGTAGCATAGTCAATTAAAATTCCAGTAAGCTCTTCAGGTTGGGGTTGTCTTTCAAGATGCTATGATACACAGTGAGAGTTTCCTTTTTATCGACATTAGTGTTCAAGCCTCTTTGAGTATGTAGAACTACACGCCACCCGTCATTTGATTGATTTTTCGAATAAAATACCCCACTTGCTTCTTGAGCTAAAATGAATGGATCCTCTTCCACCTTTCTTTTGTCTTTTAGCTTCAACAAGTTTATCATCTCATGGTTCCAAATTGGGTCCACCTTATATGCATTTTTCTTATCTTCCACTTTGACCCAATCACAATAGAAGACTGTTTCTTTGAAATCTATGTAGTCTAGCACCAGTATGTCTCTAACAACTCCATGCCATTTGACTAGTTTGTCCTTTGGCCTCTTATCTTTCTTACTAGCAACAAAAGGAGCAATGGCATCCATGGAGACACCACTATCTTGTGTCACCAAACATTCATCCGAAGAACTTGTCGCAAATGTGAAACCATTTACACAATATTTTGGATATCGGGTTTCCCAAAAATTGTGAACCATTGGCTAACCTCCAAAGTGTGGTATTTGTTTCCCCAGCCTTCTCCAACTACATTATAAAACAAATCATCTTAGAACTGGGGAAATATGAAAAAAATTATATATATATATATGAATAAATACACCTTATAAAATACCTCATTACACAACCAAGGAATAAAATCAGTGGCTTTCTCAATGAATTTCCTTGACCCTTTTTTTTACTTTGTGTAGCCAACTCCATGCAATATTCATTGTATTATCATAATTCTAGATTTCTAGTTATTAAAAAAAACTAAAATATTATATATCTTACTTTTCCCAATCACTCGAATCAGCAAGTGCATTGAAAACCCATATTTGAGCTTGTTTAAATTGTACATTATTTAGCATATATTTTTCCTTTATCCAATGGCTTTTCATCGGCATACTCATCATCTACATCAAGCCACTCCTCTTGACTGTGTTTGTGAGTTTCGAACCGTGGCTTTGTCATATACTCCATGCAGTATGTAACTGATTCATCTACAAGGTATGCTTCTGCTATTGATCCTTCTATGTATCCAAAAATTTTAGCATAGTCTTTGTATTGTTTCATTAACCTATCAATCATAAATAAAATGATAAATTAGTATATAATATAATAAGATAACGTGATGACGTGCACTAAAATTAGAAAAATTATTTACCGCTCAAAGGGATACATCCATCGATATCGAACTGGACCACCAAGCATCGCTTCCTCGGTTATATGAGCCATGCAATGGACACTTATAACAAAGAATGAAGGCGGAAGCTCCTTTTCAAGGACACAAATTGCCTCAATCACACCTTTGTGTGCCAACTGAAGATCTGTTTTGTTGATTACTTTAGCACATAAGATATTAAAGAATAAGCTAATTCTTTGAATAGCAATTCTTAAATCTTTATCCTTATTGTCACGAAATACATGTCTAAGAAAAACTGGAAGTAAATGTTGCATAATGACATGGTAGTCATGTGACTTCAGTCCTCTTAGCTCCAGGGGATTGCCAAGAACACAATTACTCAACTTGGATGAAAATTCACTCGGCAATTTCAACTCTTTTAGTGTATTCATAAATACTTTTTTTTCTTTCTTGGTCAAGGCAAATGATGCTTTTGGCATTGAAGTTTTTCCCGTTTCAGTGTCATGGCTCAACCAATATCTCTTATGAGTTCCCATGTCTTCCATATCTTTTCGAGCATTCTCACCATCCTTTGTTTTCTTAGAGACATTCAACAAAATGTTCAATAAGTGTTCAATGACATTCTTTTCAGTATGCATCACATCAATATTATGCCGTAGCTCAACAAACTTCCAGTACGACAAATCAAATAAAATGGACCTTCTAGACCACGATGGCGCAATGTTATTGGTTGGTTCATCATTGACGTTATCATTATCAACCATATTCTTGCACTTTTGACCACTAACCCTACCTTGTGTAGAACTACCTTCCAAAATTTCCACTATCCTTCGTTCAACTTCTTCGCCAGATAATCGTCGTGGAGCACGGCGATGTTCAACATCTTTGTTGAATCCCTTGTCATCTCTAAACTTGTGTTTTGTAGGTAAAAAACGTCGATGGCCTCTATAGCATATCTTCCGACTGTTTGAAAGACGTTCAGATTCTACATCATCAACACAAATATGGCATGCATTATAATCATGAACATTACAACCAGCTAGAGTCCCATAAGCAGGAAAGTCATGGATACCCCAAAACAACATTGCTTTCAACCGAAAATTGCTTTTAGTACACACATCCCAAGTTGAAACACCATCCGCCCACAATTCCTTCAACTCTTCTACTAATGGCTCCAGGTAAACATCAATATTCTTTCCGGGTGCTTTTGGCCCTGATATTAACAAGGTTAACAAACAAAACTCCTTTTTCATGCATAAAGAAGGTGGAAGATTCAAAGGTGCTATTATTACTGGCCAACAACTATAAGCATTACTTAGATTTCCACGTGGGTTAAAACCATCAGTCGATATTGCAAGTCTCAAATTCCTACTATCAGAGGCAAACTCTGGCCATCTCATATTTGTTGAAGTCCATTGTGCTGAATCACATGGATGTCTCATCAAATTCCCATCTGAACAAGCATCCTTGTGCCAAGTCATTGCTTCACCAATCCACGGTATGCTAAAAAATCTTTTCAACCTTGGAATCAATGGAAAATACTTTACAACCTTTTTAGCTTTTTTCCTGTATACCTTGCCAGACTCGTTGTCATTGTCATCCACATAAACCTTATACCTACCAGAACCACATTTTGGAAAAGTAACCAGACCCTCATATTCTTTCCAATAGAGTATGCATCCATTGGCACATGCATGTATTGTCTTACATTCCATCCCCATATCTTTAATTGTGTTTTTCATGTTTGGGTAGTTATCTGGCAAATTACAATCATTCGGCAATAAGGTTTTTAGCCATTTTAACAACATCATCACACTATTACCACTCCAACTAAAACGAGTCTTGAACTTCTGCAATTCAATAATGTTGGACAACGTGGTCTTATCCTTAGGACACCCATTGTACAAAGGCACAGTCGCTTTTTCCTTATACTTTTGATACTTCTTGTTCATAACTGTCTCAGGTTCACAAGAAAGTTCCGGACCACCTTCTGGATTACCGCCAAAACATTCTTCGACGGTGTCATTCAAGTCATTTATCCCATCATCAGCCTCCACAGTTTGCATGTTGAGGAATACATCATCAACTAGGTCGCTCATCCTAGGATATTCAAAGGCATCATCAGGTTCAATCACTTCTGTCATAGGTACATCAATCACCTGCTTGTTTATATTCTCTCCATGATGTATCCACGTGACATAATTGGTATCAATGCCATGGCTTAACAAATGAACACCTATGTCATCAATACTAATGTTTCCCCTCGAGTTCCTACAGCGAACACATGGGCAAGGAAAAAGACTCTCTCCATTTGCATTATCCTCAACAAACTTTTGGAATTGTCTAACGCCGTATATATACATTGCACTTCCCCGTTTGTTCATCCATGACTTATCTAAAGGAATTGTTGACATTTCTACACACCAAAAATTAAAAGATTAACTTTAGTCAAACACTCATGAAAATTAAAAGATTGATAGTGACACTTTTATGAAGATAACCTCCATAGGAACCATACCATGAGGAGGCTATCTTCCCCTTAATCATCTCCCTTTGAGGCCCATGAATTGGCATAGGAAGCAAATTAGTTTACTAGAATAATATCTAAGAGTGTCTGCTTAATCAACTAGTATTCAATAGACATGGAATACATGGGAGTACCCTACTACCTCCATCTTTCCAATCAGTTTCAGTTCATTAGAGATTTAATATCCTGAGGAGTCCAGCTATGTAATTGCAATTTTTGCTCCTTGAAGATTGCGTGAGATTGGTTCGACAAGTTAGGTTTCAATATTACAGGGCAATGTTCAAAGGGTAACATGCTTCATAGCTTAGTTTTTTCTAGGATTTAAGTTGAATGTACCAGTCGTTGTAGATTCAACTTATAGATAACTGGTCTTGCCATGGATTCCATGCAACCAAAAAAACCTTTAATTTTGTTCTACACATTTAACATAACTGAAATGATGGAAATTAAGCAGGAAGTAGTGCTGAACTATTGCGAATTTACTTGTTGAATATGTAAACAGTGCTGAACTATTAAGCAGGAAACTAAACAAAATTTTGTACATCATACAAGCTATACCTTTTTTTCTTGAACTGGTGGTGCAGCTTTGGCCTCTGCAGGATCTTCTGGTGGCAATCCTAACTTCCGCCTTCTTTCTGCCTGCCAAGCCAAGATAGACAGTTAGATTTGACAAGACCAATTGCAGCCTACACTCACACATATATAAGCTAAGCATTGGTTTAGATTAAATTGAGATTGTCAAAATCAAGAATATATCCCAATGGCATCCAACAATGTGATTGTTTAGAATCATTACCCCAAGGTGGTGACATTGAGGAAAGGCAGGGTTTACATGAGCCGAAGATGGAAACTCTTGTACTTCTTTTTAAATTTAAAATTTCATAAATTTTGTCTATATATCAGTGTTCTATTTATTTATTTTTTGGTAATTAGTGTTCTGGGAAAAAAATGTCATTTTTCAAATGAGACCAATGACCAATATTGAATTATAGAATTTTTTTAAGCATTAATAGCACATTACCATACTAGAATAGCCTAACATGTTTCAAAGACACGAGGTGCTAAATGTACTGGTAAGAGGGGGACGGGGGGGGGGGGGGGGGGGGTGGGGTGGTTGGAGGAGCTTGTTGGACTGAATTCAATAGATCTATGGATCAGAAGGGGCTTTGGTGGCACAATTAATATATGAAAATTTGTTTGTGAGAAAATCATTTAGAAACATTGGGCGATGAATGGTGATACATAAGAGAGTGCGAAAACAAGGGTTTCTGATTGAACAACTGTATTCTAGACCAGTGGAAGTAGTTTGGTGTCTGGGGTTGGAACTGTCAACCTATTCCAACCACTTAGGGATCTTTAGTTACATTTTAATGGCCATGCTTCAACTGCAGGAAGGACTAAACCAATATTTGTTCCTGTATAATCTATTAGAGGTTATGTTGAGATTCGCAGAAAAGAAAATGTGAAATCCATTTGTAAATTGGTCTAGAAAATATTGGTAAAGTTGCTTACTATTTTAGCAAACTGATCTGAAGGGAGTTTTTGAAAAACAGAAAAATTGTCATGTATAAGGTCTACTATACAGTCCATACTAGATATAATCTCAAGTAAAAGAAGGCTACCCAAAATAATAATGATAATAATAATATTAGTAATAACAATAATAATAAGGGTTAGTTGTGATTTACACCCATAATAAATAGCTAATATGAGATCACCCGAATAGCTATTCGTATTACAGTCATAACCAAGACTAACAATTTCCGTCCCTCGACTGTTAAACACCTCACGTGTGTAATTTTGTTGACAAAATTACCCTTGAGTAAAGAGAGGATGAGAGGGGGAGGTGGCAACGACGCTGGGTGGCGATGAACCGATCATAGATGGGGAAAGATAGGGTCAGCGGCTGGCAGTGGGGTGGTGGTGAACTGCTGCTGCAAAGAGAGAAAAAGAAGAGGGGAGGGGATCTGGGGTGGTGACAAACAGAAGAGAGAAGGAAAAAGGAGGGAGGGTGGCCAACTGAAATCATACCTCAATAAAATAAGAATTCTTAGCCGCATTAAATGTGTTTATGAAGTATGAACTTAAACAAATTATTCTTCAATCATACCTCAATAAAAAATAAGTTGAGAATTCAACATATACCTTATCCTCTTCGAGTTTCTGACGGATCTTCTCCCTTGCTTTTCTCTCTTCCTCCTCTACTTTTCGCAAGGCAATTATCCTACAACAGGAAAATGAATCTATTTTAGTTTTAGGGGGCAAACAAATAAATTGCACAGAAATGGGTGAAGTGAAACAAGATAATGGTGAAGACTGAAGACAATAAAATATTTTCCAACCAAAAATAATTTTCGTATCAAGACAAACCGTTTTCTTTCATTATCTTCCTCAATCCGCTTTGCTTCAAGAAGCTCCTTACCCATACGAATTCTCTCCTACAAATAACGGTACTATTAGGTTAGACATTATTAATGCCTGACCAAAAATATCAACAAAATCAATAGAATGCAAAACTCTTTCAAATTTTGTCCAAAATATGTCCTAGAACTATGCATCAACCAAGTTGAAATCCTAAAGAGGGAAAATCAAAAAAGGGAAAAGTCTAATACATCTTAAACAGTCAGTAGGTTATAGTGATTACTCAAAAGCATTAGCTGTAAAGCCATTAACCTACTAATATTTACATCCTCTTCCATTATGTTTGCTTTTTTTTTCATTAATTTTTTAAATGGCCTTATATAATATACATCAAGTAACTACATTAAAGTTGGCCATAGATCAATAGAGCTTATAAAAACACACCTAATGAATGAGTGAGACAATCACACTTGGGAAGTCGACTTACAATGTGAAAAAGAAAGTGCAAGTAAGAAGAGAAAATGTCAATAGATTCTGTCAGATGCATTAAATCCATAACTATGCAATTTCCCAATCCCATAATAAAATTTTGAATCAGAAAGAAAAAGACAAGTCATTGGTGAACCATAAAATGTCAATGCTCGGAACACCAACAATTAAAGCCATTTTTATATTAAAAACACGCTTCATTTTGTCACTATCCAAATGACCCAAAAAAAAAACTCGCACTGTGTATCTCAATTTTTGTCAGCTGATTGATAGATCTAGTGTGTAGTACTTTCAAATAGTTTGTTTGAGAAGAGCTGCTCAGCCGTAGGTCTTCAAATTTCTATCAGGAAGTAGTGCAATCCAAACCAAACATTAGTCAGCAAGAAATCACGAATCAAAACCAGATCGAATTGAATCTCAAATTGATCGATATCGATAACAACACACAGTACAGTAAGTGCAAAAAAAAACCAAAAATAAGTGCAAAAATTACCCAAATAATCGCAAACAATCAAACAACCCAAATAACAGTAAGTGCAATCAAACAATCGCAAACAATCACGAATCGATTCAATACAGTAAGTGCAAAAAAAAACAAAACCCAAATAACACATAAATCATCTCACAAGCAAAAATTACCTTGACTTTGTGCTTTCTTCCACTTCTTCTTCTTTCTCTTCACACTCTCCTCTGCTCCTCCTCTCTCACTCTGATTTGAAACGAAAATGGAGCGATTCTTTCCCTTCACACTCTCCTCTGCTCCTCTATCTCACTATTTGATTTTCTAACAAACCCTAAAATGAAAATGGAAGGAGGCGGGAGCGCCAATTTTTTCGCAAGACCGCGATATTGTTTTCGCAATGGCGCGCCAAATCGTGAAATGGATGTGAACCGTGGCAACACAGATGTTTTCGCAATTACACAGGAGCATTTCTTTTTATAGCCACGGTTTTAGGCCCTTGGCCAATCTAGCCACGATTTTTGGCCGTGGCAAATAAACTAACGGTTTTGAGCCGTGGCCATCTCCGTGTAGCTAATCAAGCCTTTTGGTGTAGTGATGCTACATGGAATGTCAGCCCGAGCTTACGAAACCTAACTCGGGAAAGTGCTCTAGCTCGAAGATATCGCATTTGCTCGGCTACCACAATTCACTCATGCTAGTAGCCACAACTGACAGTCAGCTATGCAACTTAAGTCTCCATTGTCTTACCTAGATGATGAGCTACGACCTGGGTAGTGTAGCCCACTGCCAAACCATCTGCAAAACACCCACTATTGAATGTAACTGATCAATAATGATTCTAAGACCTCACAGAAGAACATGTCAGAATCATTCGCGACATAAATGGTCAAACTCTCAGCAGCAGATAAACCACTCGACTTCCTGCTAATCCAATTAGACCTATGTCAAGGTAAAACGACAAGGCAAAATGAAAAACGTACAACAGGGAGACCAAACATAATGCGGTTATAAGGCGTACTTAAAATAAACCTCTTTTCATTAAAAGTCGAGACAAAAAGGTACAAGTGTACAAAGTCTACTCCTCATCAGGAGGGGGTACAGATACGGCATAACTAAGCTTAACAGGGGAAAGAACCTGAGTTGCATCAGTATGCGCCTCAATCTGAGCGTCATGATCCAGATCGAACTCTTCTTCTGATGATGCAGAGACCACTCCCAAGTCTGCGTAAGACATCTCCTTATAATACGCAAGGTCCCATTCCAGATGCTCTTCCTTCATCGGCACCAACAACTCTAATCTCCCATGCATGACCCAACAGAATTCACACTTGCCCCGCACCTTGAGAAGCTCTTCCTCACGCACCTTCGCCTAAGCAAGTTCACGCTCCAACACCTTCAGCTTGCCAGTCAGCGCATCAACCCGAGACTGCTCCGTAGCGAGGCTACTCTTAACTGCGTTGAGCTAATCTTGCTCTAGAAGAAGCTGGTCTTCAGCTTTCCTCGTTTCCCGAGCATTGAATTCCACATCGACCTCTAACTGCTATCTCTAGGCAACCCATTCAGCATCCTTCATGGTGTTCCCATCAGCAAGAGACCGCAACTCAGAGCGCATCTTAGTCGCAGCTTCATGCGCAACCTCCAGATCACGGCGGATCAAATCAAATTCTTGCTTGAATCTGTCCCTCGCAGACACTGCCCCTGCCAAATCAGACTCAAGAGCTTCCTGACGAACTCTCTGAGTCCACGCGACAATGACTAACTGTTCCAGCCTCCTCTCCTAAACCTGTTTCCTCACAACTCAATTTCAAAAAGTGCGTCAGAATACAACTTCTGCATAGTCGAGAAGACACGCTCCATGGTGTTCACCCTCTCACGAGTCGCCTCAACTTTCATCCCAGCAACAACCACTTGGTTCAAATGAGACATCCTAGCATAAGGTGCTTCAAACCCTTATCCATACGCCCTTTTAGCGTATCCTCCTCGGGCTTCGGAGTGTGGTCCATCAGCCACCCGTAGCACATGCTTATGTGCTTCCTTGAAGCATAGTCCACGTCAACCTTCTGGTGTCAGGCCTGGTTGCTCATCTTCATTACGTCTAGAGCAAACAAACTTATCCGCACATCCAGATGGAGCTCTCCCGAATGTGGAATTATGCCAACACCGCCCTTGGTAATCGCTACTGCACCTAGGCCCTCATCCACGACCTTCCCCTTATCACCAGTAGCTGACCCTTCATTGCGAGATGACTCAGCGAAATCCAAAGAAAGAGAAAAACAAATTGTCCAACGGACCCTCCATCACCCTGATATACGGCCTGGAGCGAGATGGGGGACAATGCAGACTATAAGAAGGATGGCCCGCATTACCGCGGGCACTGTCAGGCGACCCACCAGCAGAACGATTGAACTCTGAGACCTCGGGAAAATTCTCGTAAGAACCCTCCAGTAGAACGATTCTAGATTGGTCAGCACCAGTAGAAGCCATCACAGTAGCCAACATCATTTTCTCTCTCAAAGCGTAAGCTTGCTCGGTCCTTAGATTTGACGTGTCTTCAACCCCTGCTAATCGCAGGTGGTTCTTCTTCCAGCCAGATATTTCAGCCTCCACCCTGGCAGGCTGGTCAGGTTCAGGCGCCTCCCTCACTGGAGCAGATAGTTCGGAGCCGGCTCAGTCCTAGCGCAAGACCTCTTCGAACTTATAAATGAGATGAGCATCTCAGAAAGCCCCTCCGTGTTAGAAAAAGTAGGAGCCCTAACTTTGGAAGCCTTCCTCTTTCTGGATGGGGGTCCACATTCATACTTGACCTTCAATGTTCGGTAAAAAGTGGAGGCCGCGTGCCAGTTGGCCCACAAACCACTGCGACTAAAGTTAGTAGGACATATAACGTCATCTACACCTGTATTCAACATGTCACAGAATGCCTTCATAGTGTCTTGTTCTTTTGGAGAAAGAGGAGTGGTGGGGAACCTCCCTACAAAGAAACATGCGCATGATCAACATACAATCGACGCAACGAAATCAAAGGGCGAAACTATACTTACGAAGTGGCTTAACTCCCACTCAAGCGGACGATCCTTGAACTTGAAGTACTTCAAATCCAAAGGAGCCAATAAGCAATATTTCTGCCAGAACTTGAAGTCATCCGACAACTTATCGAAGCAAGCCGGCAATGTCATCTTACAAACGACATGATCATTCAGCCAAGGAGAAGTCAACAATTGGATCACCTGCGGAGTCATGCGGTCGCCAACATCCTTTGTTCTGATCAAAATGTGAAGGATACTCCTGTACCCATTTGGTACCAATTGGGCAGGAGGGATTCCAAGGAAATCCAAGAAGCCCCAAATCTTGTCGAGAACAATAAAATAGATTCCAGTTTGAAGTATCCCACGATGCAAACAGACGAACCCTTCCAGAGGAAACATCGACATCTGATCATCATTCAGAGCATAGAATGGTAGGTCCTTTAGGACCCCGAATGTTTTTCAAATTTCAGCAAGGCTCAATTCAGATACCGACCTATCGTCAAAGAACTGGAGGCCCTTGGCTAGAAGAACATCATCAAGATGGTTTTGGTTAGCCATGGAAAAGGTGAACAAGTTTTCAATCAAAAAACAAACATAGCGGAATCTTTTAAAGCAAAGAAATGGAAAAGTCAATTTCTGTAGAAAGGAAAATCTAAATAGGGATTAGTTTCCCGCCTCTTCTCCACTGAACCGACACACACTTAATTAATGAAGCGCTTGGCTCAAGCAACGATTCAGACTTGATCATCACGAGCGGCGTATTTTTTCAAAAAGTGACTTAGTAAACCGATGCGATGGCCCACTAATTAGAGAAGGATCTTCATGAAGATTTTCTTCCCTAATCTACGCCACCGATGACCTGGTCGAACCAGGACTCCAACCTATAAATAAGACATGAGATTGGTAAGCTAAGGTATGTTACAAATTCCTTGTTTACAACATTACGCCTTCAACAGATCCCTGTCTACTTTAGCATCGGAGTGCCATTGGCCACCACAACGGTGATCCATAGCTCACGTGCGTTCCTTATGCAGGTTAGCAGGTCAAGGTTATAGGAAAGAGAGAAAATCGACTGCATCAATAATAATAAACAAACTTATAATGAACTGTCAATACTCATATTTATGTGAGCATTCACCATGCTGTCAATGAAGCTAGAAGCTTTTTTTATCATTAAATCAGTGTAGGACAAGACATCATATTCGAGACTTCTGAATGGTGTACTTACTTATAATATGTATAGTGAAGTCATTGCTCCCTACAAAACTAAGTGTATAGTGTTGTTTATAATGCTTTTGACCTTCTTTACTCCAGCAATAAATTTCAGCTTCCTTATGTAGGCTCCGAAGTAGTTCAGTTCATCTGATAAATTGATAATTCCCTAATAATCAAACCACAAAATACAACAAATTAAAGAAGAGTGTGTAGGACTTGTAACCATTTTGTGAGTAGCCACTTCTAAACTTCAAAGAACATACATAATTGATAGTTAAAAACTAGACACCTCTCCAAAATTTGTGCATAAAAACTAGACAATGAAAATTTGAAAATGTACCACAACTTTGTGAGTGTATCGTATCTGAAAGTGAAGCTTATACCAGTAAGGAGGTCAATAGAAGTAACGCTTGGATCAAGATAAGCATGTTGTTGTCCCCAAACCCAAGATCTATCTTGATCTTTTGGAGAACTAGAACAAAAAACAAAGAGAATATTAAATAAACAATGACAATCACACAAAACACAATGATGTAATGTGGTTCCGCAAAATGCCTACATCCACGAGTGATGACTATCTCTTTTTATTAATTTCAGAGGACAGAAAATAAGAAATACGTATAAGAACTATTCCAACCACAAGGCTGGTTTTTGATGCGGGTTTAACTGACCTAAATTAATAGGTTAATTTAACCCACTTGTAATAACCGCAAGTGCACGGTGCCTAACTGGTAGACAACGGCAAGTACGGGTCGATCCCACGAGGAAGGTGGATGCAATTGAAATTTATAATTTAATTTAAACTAATTTAAATGGGAAATGGGGTTACAGCATTTTAAAACTAAACTAAAATAAATTTAAAAATAAGAAAAGTAAAATAAAATAAAAAGATGGGCTTTGTGGGCTTGGACTCACAAGTGAGTTAGCAAAATTATTTAATCTAAATTACTGAATTTAAAAACGAGAAGCGTTAGGGATGAGAATCCCTTGCTTACACCGAATATGTGATCGTTAAAATCCAATTAAATTAAATCATGTTTCTATCAAACATTAACAAATTATTTCAAGCAAAAGCAATTTATCAAAAACTTTCAGAAATAAATTGTAATTAGTAATTGAGCACGCAATTCAGTAAAATCAATCACAATAACTTATACAACCCATTTAGTTTGTCGCAAAATCGATGTGGTGGTACTCAGCAGTTGGTCCGAACACGAATCTCGATAAAATGAAGTACACAAGCTCTGTGGTGGTACAGAGCAGAACCGGGGGTGTGAATAGCCAGAAAACATATTTGACTCATTCTCCCGCTCTGCTACAGTACTGCTACAGTACCGACCTTCTTCTCCAGCGCGACAGCGCCGCTCGCGGTGCTTTTCTTCGCTCCTCACGAGCGTTCTCGGCCTCCAAATGCTTCCAGAACCTGCGAAAGAAGAGAAAATGTGAGGAAACACCACGAAAACAGAAAAACAGAGAGAGAGCAGCGAGCAAATGACTCCCCTGTTTCGTTCCTGTTTCAGCGATGGTGGTGCGCCGCGGTGAGGCTTTCTGTGGTGGTTGGACGGTGGCAGAGAGACGGTAAGTAAGCCTGGACGAAGAGAGGAAAGAAAGGAGAGGAGGACGGCCTGTGGCTCTGTCGCGAGGCGGAACAGAGTCGCGGCGGTGATGGTGACTCTGTTTCGCTTCGCGGTGATGGTGGATCGCGAGGTGCTGTCTGGAGGTGATGGTGGTGATCGGGTGATGGTGTTTGATGGAATCATTGTTTAACATTGTCCTCAATGTTTAACACAATCATTCTTACAAAAGAATGAAATAAGTACATGAGAGGAGGTTAGAACAGTATTACCGCGGTGAAGATTTTACCAATTTCCAATAAGTCGTCCATCAATGAGGCTCACAAACATAAGAATCATGGAGTTTTCATTAGAAATCGATAAAATGCAGAATCGACACTAACAAAGAAAACTAAAAAGAAAAGGCAAGTTGTAAGTCAAAACTGTTACGGAGCTAACGAGTATGAGTGAAACACAACTAAATAGGGTACTCGAAAATCAATCCAGACTAACAACAGAGACACACAACTAAAGCTAGGCTGCCTCCTAGGAGTGCTTGGTTTAACGTCATCAGCCCGACAAATATTCTTCCTAAAAAATGGTGTATCGAAAGGTGGAGAGAAAGAACATGACAAACACTTAGTCCATGGTCGTATATCAACAACCTGAACAGTTGAGGATCAGTCCACCAAAATATAGCAATCACATGGGGCACCAAATACACTAGGACATTCCAAAAGTGACCAGTAGTCATACACAACTGAGGATTCTTGCGTGCTCCACAAAGGGAACATCCTATGTCTGGTTCCAAATCAGATGATTGAATAATTTTCACAACAGGATGATGAAAAGTGAAATCCTCAATACAGCACAAGGGATCAGTGAAAGTAGCCATAGTAAATGGGAATGTGATGCACGTAGATGAGACGATTGATATATCAGGTGGTACAGGCTCATCACATGAATCATATAGAGATATTGGTTAGACAACTCATCACCTGAAAATGCATACCTGAGGGTGTCAGGTAATTGTTTAAGGTCAAGCTCAGGTGGCTCAACTGATGGGACTAGCTTTGACTCACTGAGTGGAAAAGGCTTCACTTTAGACTTCCATTTATAACTAGGATCCACAATGGGGACTGAGTCAAGCAAATCATTGACTTCCCTAATGGAATCATCAACATCAAAGTCTAAACTAAATTGAGTCAAACAAGCCTCTAAACAGTCAAGGGGGGACTCTAAAGAATGTTCACAGTTTGATTCGATGCATGAGTCACTAGGGAGGCATATGTCTAATGAGTCAACATGGGAAGGAGATGTCTGTAGTGTCTCAGAATCTTCAGGTTCATCAATAAATAAGGCTTTATCAGCTTTCTTATGAGATGAGGATGCAATCTGTCTAGACAACTCAATGACACCCATATTAGGCATTTCTACCTGATTGTCAACCAGTTTTCCACTCCTAAAGGTAGCAATGAATTGGACATCTTCACTGTCCGACTCAGATACGCCACTAAGTTCAAATTGACCATTTGGGTTGAAAATAGGTTGGCTAGGGAATTTTTCTGACTCTATCTCAGGAAGTGATTCAGCTATCTGACTCATAGTCATCTCAAGTTTCCGGATAGCTTGAGAGTTTTGTTGATAAATAGTTGTCAGTTCTGTGATATCATGAGAATTTTGCACTCTAATTAGTTCGGTGATAGCCTGAGAGTTTTGTTCGAGTATGGTTCCTGTTCGCTTTATAAAAATTTTCATGATATCCTCTAACTCATTATCAGGAATGAAAGCTTGAGGAGTCTGAGGAGTGTCTAGAGGGCCTTCATGGTACTGACCATGAGCCCATGAGAAGTCAGGATGATAGGCTAGACCTGGGTTGTAATAATCTAAATATGGATCATAATCAGGTCGTCGCATGTCATAAAATAAATTGACTTGCTCGGAAAAATAGGCTGGATAATCCCTTGTGTTCATTTTTTTTTAATTTTAATTTTAATTTTAAATTTTTTTTTTGAAAGCACTAACTCTAAAAATATACACAGGCTCACATGCAATCAGCAACTAATAAATGCACAAGAAACATGCCTCCCTAAGCAATCAACGTTTTTTAGATCAATTATCTTTTTATCTTTGGGGGACAATTATTTCTTATGTAATCTTTATGACACAACAATGGGTACTACAAGTTGATCCTAAGAGTATACACTTTACACCGCAAAGTTCAAAATCAGTAGGCTAGAGTTTTGTTTCAAAGAAACCGGATTATCGCACAAAAGAAGGAGGTCACAATGGTTCAATTAAGTACTTCCTTGTGCTACCGCTCTGTAAGCCAATAGATGTGAGAACGATGTGATGTTAAATGCACACTTGAGGCTTGTGTTCCTAACCCAAAACTGTTAGTTACACCAATCCTTCTTGTGGATCGTAGCTTACTTATGACTCGGCGTACCGGGTAAATTACCCTTGTGGCAGTGGCCTCTCGGAGTTCATTGAATGATTAAACCCATCGTCACTTTTAGCTTGGGTCTACACAAAAATTATTGGATTCACCTTGGTCTAGGTTGTCCTATGAACACCGTACCTAAAAGAAGGCTCTATCTAACTTGCTAATTGATTTTAATTATGTTAGTTTATTGGTTGCACACAGCTGGAGTGATGAGGTGGGGATATCAAGTCCCACCAGTTTCTATTTATAAGCTGGTTATGAATTACTAAAGTTTAGCATCCACAATTACAGAAATTTAACAACCAATCACACAATTTCAAACAATTACACCATGCACCTTGGTCGCTAATACGTTGCGTGTGATAGAAATACTTACAATGTGTGTATTCCAATCTGCACAAAAAGTTAGCACAATTCAAAAAAAAGTCCGACTTCTGTTTATCTGTTTCAATCAGCACACAAGCATATGCAATCAAATTACTGGTCTTGGTCTTAGAAGTCGAATTTCTAAATCATAAAAATTATTGGGTAACAATTAGAGTTGTTTCCCTATAATTTCTTTTGACTTAGAGAATTTTAGGTTTTTTTTTATTTTATTTATTATTATTATTTTTTTTACTTAAACAAAATGAAAAACAGTAAAATTTAAAAATTATTACACCACACACTCGTAGAACGAGGTGAAAATAAAATTAAAACTCTCCTCACAAAATAAAAAAAAATTAAAATTAAAATTAAAATTTGCTTGATGTTTTGCAGGATCGTCCAATATCCTCGAGATGCGTGTAATCTGCAAAATCAAACACAAAATGAGTGTAAAAAGAACAAAATAAAAATAAAAATAATTTTTTGTTTTGTTTTTTTATTTTTAATTTTTAAATTTTTTTAAATTTTTTTTTTGATTTTTTTTTTTAATTAGTGAAAATAAATCTTAAATTCAATTACACCGCAACCTTCCCCGGCAACGGCGCCAAAAACTTGATGCGGGTTTTACTGACCTAAATTAATAGGTTAATTTAACCCACTTGTAATAACCGCAAGTGCACGGTGCCTAACTGGTAGACAACGGCAAGTACGGGTCGATCCCACGAGGAAGGTGGATGCAATTGAAATTTATAATTTAATTTAAACTAATTTAAATGGGAAATGGGGTTACAGCATTTTAAAACTAAACTAAAATAAATTTAAAAATAAGAAAAGTAAAATAAAATAAAAAGATGGGCTTTGTGGGCTTGGACTCACAAGTGAGTTAGCAAAATTATTTAATCTAAATTACTGAATTTAAAAACGAGAAGCGTTAGGGATGAGAATCCCTTGCTTACACCGAATATGTGATCGTTAAAATCCAATTAAATTAAATCATGTTTCTATCAAACATTAACAAATTATTTCAAGCAAAAGCAATTTATCAAAAACTTTCAGAAATAAATTGTAATTAGTAATTGAGCACGCAATTCAGTAAAATCAATCACAATAACTTATACAACCCATTTAGTTTGTCGCAAAATCGATGTGGTGGTACTCAGCAGTTGGTCCGAACACGAATCTCGATAAAATGAAGTACACAAGCTCTGTGGTGGTACAGAGCAGAACCGGGGGTGTGAATAGCCAGAAAACATATTTGACTCATTCTCCCGCTCTGCTACAGTACTGCTACAGTACCGACCTTCTTCTCCAGCGCGACAGCGCCGCTCGCGGTGCTTTTCTTCGCTCCTCACGAGCGTTCTCGGCCTCCAAATGCTTCCAGAACCTGCGAAAGAAGAGAAAATGTGAGGAAACACCACGAAAACAGAAAAACAGAGAGAGAGCAGCGAGCAAATGACTCCCCTGTTTCGTTCCTGTTTCAGCGATGGTGGTGCGCCGCGGTGAGGCTTTCTGTGGTGGTTGGACGGTGGCAGAGAGACGGTAAGTAAGCCTGGACGAAGAGAGGAAAGAAAGGAGAGGAGGACGGCCTGTGGCTCTGTCGCGAGGCAGAACAGAGTCGCGGCGGTGATGGTGACTCTGTTTCGCTTCGCGGTGATGGTGGATCGCGAGGTGCTGTCTGGAGGTGATGGTGGTGATCGGGTGATAGTGTTTGATGGAATCATTGTTTAACATTGTCCTCAATGTTTAACACAATCATTCTTACAAAAGAATGAAATAAGTACATGAGAGGAGGTTAGAACAGTATTACCGCGGTGAAGATTTTACCAATTTCCAATAAGTCGTCCATCAATGAGGCTCACAAACATAAGAATCATGGAGTTTTCATTAGAAATCGATAAAATGCAGAATCGACACTAACAAAGAAAACTAAAAGGAAAAGGCAAGTTGTAAGTCAAAACTGTTACGGAGCTAACGAGTATGAGTGAAACACAACTAAATAGGGTACTCGAAAATCAATCCAGACTAACAACAGAGACACACAACTAAAACTAGGCTGCCTCCTAGGAGCGCTTGGTTTAACGTCATCAGCCCGACAAATATTCTTCCTAAAAAATGGTGTATCGAAAGGTGGAGAGAAAGAACATGACAAACACTTAGTCCATGGTCGTATATCAACAACCTGAACAGTTGAGGATCAGTCCACCAAAATATAGCAATCACATGGGGCACCAAATACACTAGGACATTCCAAAAGTGACCAGTAGTCATACACAACTGAGGATTCTTGCGTGCTCCACAAAGGGAACATCCTATGTCTGGTTCCAAATCAGATGATTGAATAATTTTCACAACAGGATGATGAAAAGTGAAATCCTCAATACAGCACAAGGGATCAGTGAAAGTAGCCATAGTAAATGGGAATGTGATGCACGTAGATGAGACGATTGATATATCAGGTGGTACAGGCTCATCACATGAATCATATAGAGATATTGGTTAGACAACTCATCACCTGAAAATGCATACCTGAGGGTGTCAGGTAATTGTTTAAGGTCAAGCTCAGGTGGCTCAACTGATGGGACTAGCTTTGACTCACTGAGTGGAAAAGGCTTCACTTTAGACTTCCATTTATAACTAGGATCCACAATGGGGACTGAGTCAAGCAAATCATTGACTTCCCTAATGGAATCATCAACATCAAAGTCTAAACTAAATTGAGTCAAACAAGCCTCTAAACAGTCAAGGGGGGACTCTAAAGAATGTTCACAGTTTGATTCGATGCATGAGTCACTAGGGAGGCATATGTCTAATGAGTCAACATGGGAAGGAGATGTCTGTAGTGTCTCAGAATCTTCAGGTTCATCAATAAATAAGGCTTTATCAGCTTTCTTATGAGATGAGGATGCAATCTGTCTAGACAACTCAATGACACCCATATTAGGCATTTCTACCTGATTGTCAACCAGTTTTCCACTCCTAAAGGTAGCAATGAATTGGACATCTTCACTGTCCGACTCAGATACGCCACTAAGTTCAAATTGACCATTTGGGTTGAAAATAGGTTGGCTAGGGAATTTTTCTGACTCTATCTCAGGAAGTGATTCAGCTATCTGACTCATAGTCATCTCAAGTTTCCGGATAGCTTGAGAGTTTTGTTGATAAATAGTTGTCAGTTCTGTGATATCATGAGAATTTTGCACTCTAATTAGTTCGGTGATAGCCTGAGAGTTTTGTTCGAGTATGGTTCCTGTTCGCTTTATAAAAATTTTCATGATATCCTCTAACTCATTATCAGGAATGAAAGCTTGAGGAGTCTGAGGAGTGTCTAGAGGGCCTTCATGGTACTGACCATGAGCCCATGAGAAGTCAGGATGATAGGCTAGACCTGGGTTGTAATAATCTAAATATGGATCATAATCAGGTCGTCGCATGTCATAAAATAAATTGACTTGCTCGGAAAAATAGGCTGGATAATCCCTTGTGTTCATTTTTTTTTAATTTTAATTTTAATTTTAATTTTTTTTTTTGAAAGCACTAACTCTAAAAATATACACAGGCTCACATGCAATCAGCAACTAATAAATGCACAAGAAACATGCCTCCCTAAGCAATCAACGTTTTTTAGATCAATTATCTTTTTATCTTTGGGGGACAATTATTTCTTATGTAATCTTTATGACACAACAATGGGTACTACAAGTTGATCCTAAGAGTATACACTTTACACCGCAAAGTTCAAAATCAGTAGGCTAGAGTTTTGTTTCAAAGAAACCGGATTATCGCACAAAAGAAGGAGGTCACAATGGTTCAATTAAGTACTTCCTTGTGCTACCGCTCTGTAAGCCAATAGATGTGAGAACGATGTGATGTTAAATGCACACTTGAGGCTTGTGTTCCTAACCCAAAACTGTTAGTTACACCAATCCTTCTTGTGGATCGTAGCTTACTTATGACTCGGCGTACCGGGTAAATTACCCTTGTGGCAGTGGCCTCTCGGAGTTCATTGAATGATTAAACCCATCGTCACTTTTAGCTTGGGTCTACACAAAAATTATTGGATTCACCTTGGTCTAGGTTGTCCTATGAACACCGTACCTAAAAGAAGGCTCTATCTAACTTGCTAATTGATTTTAATTATGTTAGTTTATTGGTTGCACACAGCTGGAGTGATGAGGTGGGGATATCAAGTCCCACCAGTTTCTATTTATAAGCTGGTTATGAATTACTAAAGTTTAGCATCCACAATTACAGAAATTTAACAACCAATCACACAATTTCAAACAATTACACCATGCACCTTGGTCGCTAATACGTTGCGTGTGATAGAAATACTTACAATGTGTGTATTCCAATCTGCACAAAAAGTTAGCACAATTCAAAAAAAAGTCCGACTTCTGTTTATCTGTTTCAATCAGCACACAAGCATATGCAATCAAATTACTGGTCTTGGTCTTAGAAGTCGAATTTCTAAATCATAAAAATTATTGGGTAACAATTAGAGTTGTTTCCCTATAATTTCTTTTGACTTAGAGAATTTTAGGTTTTTTTTTATTTTATTTATTATTATTATTTTTTTTACTTAAACAAAATGAAAAACAGTAAAATTTAAAAATTATTACACCACACACTCGTAGAACGAGGTGAAAATAAAATTAAAACTCTCCTCACAAAATAAAAAAAAATTAAAATTAAAATTAAAATTTGCTTGATGTTTTGCAGGATCGTCCAATATCCTCGAGATGCGTGTAATCTGCAAAATCAAACACAAAATGAGTGTAAAAAGAACAAAATAAAAATAAAAATAATTTTTTGTTTTGTTTTTTTATTTTTAATTTTTAAATTTTTTTAAATTTTTTTTTTGATTTTTTTTTTTAATTAGTGAAAATAAATCTTAAATTCAATTACACCGCAACCTTCCCCGGCAACGGCGCCAAAAACTTGATGCGGGTTTTACTGACCTAAATTAATAGGTTAATTTAACCCACTTGTAATAACCGCAAGTGCACGGTGCCTAACTGGTAGACAACGGCAAGTACGGGTCGATCCCACGAGGAAGGTGGATGCAATTGAAATTTATAATTTAATTTAAACTAATTTAAATGGGAAATGGGGTTACAGCATTTTAAAACTAAACTAAAATAAATTTAAAAATAAGAAAAGTAAAATAAAATAAAAAGATGGGCTTTGTGGGCTTGGACTCACAAGTGAGTTAGCAAAATTATTTAATCTAAATTACTGAATTTAAAAACGAGAAGCGTTAGGGATGAGAATCCCTTGCTTACACCGAATATGTGATCGTTAAAATCCAATTAAATTAAATCATGTTTCTATCAAACATTAACAAATTATTTCAAGCAAAAGCAATTTATCAAAAACTTTCAGAAATAAATTGTAATTAGTAATTGAGCACGCAATTCAGTAAAATCAATCACAATAACTTATACAACCCATTTAGTTTGTCGCAAAATCGATGTGGTGGTACTCAGCAGTTGGTCCGAACACGAATCTCGATAAAATGAAGTACACAAGCTCTGTGGTGGTACATAGCAGAACCGGGGGTGTGAATAGCCAGAAAACATATTTGACTCATTCTCCCGCTCTGCTACAGTACTACTACAGTACCGGCCTTCTTCTCCAGCGCGACAGCGCCGCTCGCGGTGCTTTTCTTCGCTCCTCACGAGCGTTCTCGGTCTCCAAATGCTTCCAGAACCTGCGAAAGAAGAGAAAAGGTGAGGAAACACCACGAAAACAGAAAAACAGAGAGAGAGCAGCGAGCAAATGACTCCCCTGTTTCGTTCCTGTTTCAGCGATGGTGGTGCGCCGCGGTGAGGCTTTCTGTGGTGGTTGGACGGTGGCAGAGAGACGGTAAGTAAGCCTGGACGAAGAGAGGAAAGAAAGGAGAGGAGGACGGCCTGTGGCTCTGTCGCGAGGCGGAACAGAGTCGCGGCGGTGATGGTGACTCTGTTTCGCTTCGCGGTGATGGTGGATCGCGAGGTGCTGTCTGGAGGTGATGGTGGTGATCGGGTGATGGTGTTTGATGGATGATAGTGGTGGATGGATGATGGACAGGGAGAGGGACAGATATTGGTGGCGGAGTGAAAGTTTGACACGAAACAGGGTTGTCACGCCCCTGTTTCGTGGTGGTGGCGTGGTGACGGTGGCGGAGCTCGATGGTGGCGAGGTGGAGCTTGGTGGTGTGGCTGATGATGGATGGGGAGGGTGATGAGAATCACTTGATTGAAGGACAGAGGATTTGATTTTCAACTCATATTTTTCTTCCCTTCTCTTCCTTCTCCCCTTTTGTGAACGAAGAGGATTTGATGTTCTATTATTTTTCTTCCATTCCCTTCCCTTCCTTCCTTTTTGTGAAGGAAGAGGATTTTATCTTCTATTGTTTTTCTTCCCTTCTCTTCCTCCCTCCCTTCTCATCTATTGAATTTTTGTATTTAAAGGGATTTAGGAGAGAATGAATGTGGACAGGTTCAAGAGAGTGTTCAATGAGTGATTTAAGTAAAGAAATAAATCAAAATCTTTGGTGATTGAGGGAATGTGTCTAGGGTTTGAGTGGGCTTAGCATTGGATTTGAATTTAAGTTGTGGGCTTAGGTTTTGGGTTTAGGTTTTGGGCTTAGGTTTTGGGTTTAGGTTTTGGGTTTAGATGTGTGACCCTCTGCTTTGTACCACCGCTAGAATCGACTAATGATCGTTCCTTAACTTGTCGCCTTAATATGATTTCATCGTTTACGCTCAAATTCCTACAAAGACATGAAAACGAAATAATTAATATACAATATAATAATCGAAACACTAACATGCATAAATTAAGGGATATATTTTGTAATAATTATGTGAATATCAGTTTTCCCTCTCATTCTCTAGAAGAATCTCTCTAAAAAAACTCTGTTTATGCAATACAAAATCTATCTAAAAAGCCCACTCAAGATGAGTTTATATCAAATGAAGAATAAACACCAAAATATGAGAGTTTGTCTCCTAGCCAAACAAGGTTTCCAATTCCCAACCAAACATCTCTTTTGAGGTTTCCAATTTCCAGCCAAGCACTGATCCAATTCCTACAATTTCTTCATGAAGAGTTCCTAATTCAAAACAACTTCAAAAAAAAAAGTAAACTCCTAATTGGTTTGTTGTTAAACTAATTCCTTGCTCAATAATAAAAACCACATAGTTGTGTAGTTCCAAACTCCATAGTTTCCAAATAGAGAAATCTCCAATTTTGATGCATTGCAATATGGGCAAAAAAACAACAATCTCCACCTTGGCGAATATTTCAATGTCACACATAGAACGGACATTAGTCTCTTACATCTCCACCTTGGCATGAAGTCTACATTTTGTCAAGTCTCAAACCATTACCACCACACAAAGCCCTAAAGGTATTATGCGGCAAATGGCCTTAACAATAAATGTTGATCTAGTTGAGAAAATGCTCAAACTTGACCAAAACCAATGTAGTCAAAGCCATCCAAAGTCACCGCTTAAAGTCAAAAGCTAAGCCAAGCCATTACATTTCGCTTCAAACTGGAGTCCGCTTCCCTGTTCTTGACTTGATTTTGGGACCTCTTGTGTTTTCTAGGAATCCCTCCTACTCAGGTTGTACCCAATGGGTACAAGATCGTTTTTTTCATTTTGATCAGAGCTAAGGAAGCTGGCGTCTGCTTGACTCCACGGGTGATCTGATTGCTGACTTCTTTTTGGTTGAATGATCACGCCGTTTGTAAGATGACATCGTCGACTTGCTTTGAGAATTTGGCGGCTCCTGTGGATTCAAAATACTTCCAGCTCAAGGGTTGTCCGCTCGAACAAGAGTTCAAGCCACTTCGTAAGTGTAGCTTTATCTTCCAATATCGTTGTGCTGATTGTATGCTAACTGTTGCTTGTGTTTCTTCACAGAGACGTTCCTCACTACTCCTCTTACCCCAGAGGAGTGAAACTCTATAAAGAAGTCTCACGACTTGTCGAAGAAGAATGTGGAGGGGATCATATGTACTACCAACTTTATTCGCAGTGGGTTGTGGGACAACTGGCATGAGGCCCCCACTATTTATCGATTGTCACGAGTTAAGTCCGAAGGTGGGGCCCCTTATAGAAAAAAGGAAAGCCGCCGAAGTTATGGCTCCTATTTTGTCTAACACGGAGGGGCTTTCTGAGACGCTTGCCTCATTTGTAATTGAAGAAGCCCCGTGTTAGGACTGGGTCATCTTCCAAATGGTCCGCTCCAGTAAGTGAGGAGCATGAGCTTGATTGACCTGCTAGGTGTCACAACTACCTTCTTGCCTAGCCAAGTGAGGTTAGCAAGTGTAAATAATGTAGAATATTCCACATTGTTCTAGAGAGTTCTCTAGAACCTTCCATAAAGTTCCATAGGATTCTAGTCCTTAGATATTTCTAAGGAAGTGTGTAGAAGATCATTGTTGACCGTTGGATCAAATTGATCACCACCGTCCATTGAGGAGGTGGAGTTGTATAAATAGGCTAAGGCCTCATTTGTTGTAATCACCTCAGAGAATTCAAACAATACAAGTTCTAGTTCTCTTAAGTTCTCTTGTGTGTTCTTAACTTGCTTAGCTTTCCATAGACTAAGTAAGTCTTTCATGGGCAAAGTTTGCTAATGCCGTATGGGAAGTACTTGAGAAAAGAAAGCCCGTGACAGTTGGTATCAGAGCCAGGTTTGGCAAGGTTGGTGAAATCATTCTACACAAGAGAATGTCGTCAGAGGTCAACAACCCATCAATTGGCAACAACGACAAAGGTGGGAAAGTCCGCAAGGACAATTCGAAGGACATGATCGTTGCGATGGATGAAAGGTTGGCTAAATTGTGTGCCATTATGTCCGACTTGAAGGAGAAAGTGGACCAACGCATCGAGGGGCAAGTGTCCAATGGGGAAGACCAAGAGCTTCGTGAAGAGATGCAAGGTTCCTTAAACGCGGTAGTAGACATGGTGTCCAAGAAGATTGAGTCCCTAGAGGCCCAAGTTGTTGCTAAGGATGCGGAGATGGAGGCTTACAAGGAAAAAGTTGAGAAGCTTGAAACTCAACTCAATGTGTGCATGGATGCGGTAGCCAATGGCGGGGCTACACAAGGGACGATCGCTCACAAAGTCAAAGCTCCCAAACCTAAGGCCTATGGTGGGGAAAGGAGTGCAAGGGAGATCGAAAACTTCTTGTTGAACATGGAGCGCTACTTTGATGTGGTTGGCATAAGGGATGAAGTGGCAAAGGTACGTGGTGTCTCCTTATATTTGAATGATGTTGCTACAGTTTGGTGGCGTAGAAGCTCTGATGATGTCAAGAAGGGATTGTGCACCATCGACACTTGAGAAGAATTAAAAAAGGAACTCAAGAGACAATTCTACCCGAAGGATGCCGAAAATGACGCTAGGGCCAAGCTTCGTCGCCTTCAACATAAGGAAGGTCACATAAGGGAGTATGTGAAGGAGTTCTTGGAGCTGCTCTTGGAGATTCCTGACATGGGAGAAAAGGATGCTTTGTTTAGCTTCCTTGATGGCCTAACGGGTTGGGCCAAGTTGGAGTGAAGAGGCTAGGTGTGCAAGACCTTGCAACGATTATGGCTGCGGTCGAGTCCTTGATTGAGTTCAAGAGAAAGGACTCATCCAAGGGGCAAGGGAAAAAGCCAAGTAATGATGGCAAATGTGGGGGAGACAAAGAAAAGTCCTCCAAGGAACACAAGAACTCCAAAGACAAGGGGAAGGAGAAAAGAGATGGATCGCCCAAGAAGATATCTTGCTTCTTATGTAGTGGACCTCATCGGGCATTTGAGTGCCCAAAATGTGGGAAACTTGCCGCGCTTGTCGTGGAGGAAGAAACAAAAGAGGAAAGAAGGATTGCCTCAATGAATCTCCTAAGTGCCATTCAAGCTAAGGCCGAGGAACAACCACGTGGAAGGATGTACGTGGAAATCAAGATCGGGAACAAGACTTTGAAAGCCATGGTGGATACCGGAGCCGACACAGTCTACATGGCCAAGGACCTTGCTGAAGAAATTGTCCTATCATATACTAATGAGAAGGGATATATCAAGGGAGTCAATGCTAAAAGTCTCCCAATTGAAGGAGTAGCTCGTGGCACCGATGTTCGGCTTGGACAATGGCGAGGTAAAGTCGACATAACTATTGCTCTAATTGATGATCACAAGTTCTATTTGGGTATAAATTTCTTGAACATGGTGAAGGCTTTTCTGGTCCCATATGCCAACACCATGTGCATCATGGAAAATGGACAACCTTGTTTTGTGCCCATGGTACGGGAGATAAGTAAAGAGAGAATGGTGTCCGCTCTCCAACTTTCTAAAGGAGTAAAGAGAAACGAGCCTACTTACTTGGCTACCCTCAAGGAAGACGAAAGTCCCATGGATGGAGGGGTGAATGCACCTAAGGCCGTCCAAGATGTTCTCAAGGAGAACATGGATGTTATGCCTGCCAAGTTGCCTAAGAAGCTTCCACCAAGGAGAGAGGTGGATCATGCTATTGAGTTAGAAGTTGGAGCAAAACCACCCGCATTTGCTCCTTATCGTATGGCACCTCCTGAGCTTGAGTAGTTAAAAAGACAATTGAAGGATTTACTTGATGCTGGTTATTTCCGACCCTTTAAAGCTCCATATGGTGTGCCGGTCTTATTTCAAAAGAAACATGATGGATCCCTACGGCTTTGTATTGACTATCGAGCACTCAACAAGGTCACTATCAAGAACAAGTACCCGATTCCACTTATTGCGGATCTCTTTGATCAACTTGGTGATGCAAGGTACTTTACCAAGTTTGACTTGCACTCGAGATATTATCAAGTCCGCATAGCCGAAGGAGATGAACCAAAGATGGCATGTGTTACAAGGTACAGATCTTACGAATTCTTAGTCATGCCATTTGGTTTAACTAATGCGCCGACCACATTTTGCACTCTAATGAATAAGGTACTAGCTCCTTACCTTGATCGGTTCGTAGTTGTGTACCTTGATGACATTGTGATCTATAGTAAGACATTGGAGGAACATGTGGATCACTTGATGCAAGTGTTCCAAACTTTGAAAGAGAACGAGCTCTATGTCAAAAGGGATAAGTGCTCATTTGCCCAAGAAGAGGTGACATTCTTGGGTCATATCATTGGCAAGGGCAAGCTTCGTATGGACAAGTCCAAGGTACAATCCATCCAAGAGTGGGAACCCCCGACCAAAGTCACCGAGTTAAGATCTTTCCTTTGCTTGGTGAACTATTATAGAAGGTTCATCAAAGGCTACTCTTCCATAACCGCTTCATTGACGATCTTGCTCAATAAGGGACGGAGTTGGGATTGGAGTTCAAAATGCCAACAAGCTTTTGAAGGATTGAAGTAGGAAATTGTTGAGGAACCGGTGTTGGCACTTCCCAACCATTCTATGTCTTTTGAGGTACATACGGATGCTTCCAATTTTGCTATTGGTGGAGTATTGAGGTAAGAAGGACATCCTATTGCCTTTGAAAGTAGGAAGCTCAATGATATTGAGAGGCGTACACAGTGCAAGAAAAGGAAATGACTGCGGTTGTGCATTGCTTGCGAACATGGCATCATTACTTGCTTGGGAGAAAATTTGTGGTCAAGACCAACAATGTTGCCACTAGCTACTTCCAGACACAGAATAAGCTCAACTAAAACAAGCTAGATGGCAAGATTTCTTGGCAGAGTTCGATTACACTTTGGAATACAAGCCTGGCAAGGCTAATCTTGTTGCAGATGCTTTAAGTAGAAAATGAGAACTTGCTGACATAAGTCAACCTCAAAGCAACTTGAAGGGATGCATAAAGGAAGGATTATCACATGATTCCATGGCTCAAACCATCACATCTCTTGTCAAAGATGGGAAGACAAGACGATTTTGGGTGGAGGATGACTTGATATACTCTAAGGGAAGGTGAATCTATGTTCCACCTCATGACAACCTAAGGAAGGAAGTCTTGAAAGAAAGCCATGATAGCAAGTGGGCGGGACATCCAGGTATACATCGAACTCTTGCTCTTGTGGAAAATTCCTATTATTTGCCACATATGAAGGATGATATCGAAGCATATGTAAAGACTTGTCTTGTATGCCAACAAGACAAGGTGGAGCAACAGTTACCTGCCGGCTTACTTGAACCTCTCTCCATCTCAGAAAGACCTTGGGAGAGTGTTTCCTTGGACTTTATAGTTGGTTTGCCCGCATCGGAAGGTTGCAATTGGATACTTGTGGTCGCGGACAAATTTTTGAAGTATGCCACCTTCATTCCCACACCCAAGGAGTGCATAGTCGAGCAAGCCGCACATTTATTCCTCAAACACGTGGTGAAGTATTGGAGTGTGCCAAAATCTATTATCAATGATCGGGATACTCGGTTCACTGGGAAATTTTGGACTGAGTTGTTCAAGTTGTTGGGTACCGACCTTAATTTTTCCACTAGCTTTCATCCTCAAACAGATGGTTAGACGGAAATGATGAATGCCTTGCTGGAGTTATATCTTAGGTACTATGTGAGTGCCAACCAGCGAGATTGGGCTAAGTTGCAGAATGTTGCCCAATTCTCTTTCAACTTGCAGAAGAGTGAAGTGACGGGTCGTAGCTCATTTGAGATTGTCATGGGACAACAACATATGACCCCGAGCTCTATTGCCACTTGCTATACTAGAGTGAGTCCATCAGCCTATAAGTTTGCCAAAGGATGGAATGATAAAGCTGACGAGGCTCGAGCTTACTTGGAGAAGGCATCCAAAAGGATGAAGAAGTGGGTCGACAAGAAGAGACGGCTTCAAGAGTTCCAGGTTGGGGACCTTGTGCTTGTCAAGATGCATGCTCATGACAGGCTTTGAGGACTGCATCGCGGCCTTATCAGGAGATATGAGGGTCATTTCCCATAGTCAAGAAAGTGGGAAAGCAAGCATACTAGGTTGAGTTGCCGCTGAGGATCAAGTTCCATCCAGTCTTCCATGTGAGTTTATTGAAGCCGTATAAAGAAGATCAAGATGATCCAAGCAGAGAAGTTTCACAAAGAGCACCAATGGGCATGAGGATCCAACATGACAAGGAAGTAGAGACTATCTTGTCAGATCGTGTGGTGCGCCATCCCAACCAACCTCCCACACATGAGCTACTCGTCAAGTGGAAGGGATTGCCAGAAAGTGAAGCTAGCTGGGAGCCAATCCAATACTTGTGGCAATTCAAGGAGCAAATCCAAGCGTATGAGGATTTGAAGGCAACGAGGACGTCGCCTAATTAAGTGGGGGAGAATGTCACAACTACCTTTTTGCCTAGCCAAGTGAGGTTAACAAGTGTAAATAATGTAGAGTATTCCACATTGTTCTTGAGAGTTCTCTAGAACCTTCCATAAAGTTTCATAGAGTTCCATAGGATTTCAGTCCTTAGATATTTCTAAGGAAGTGTGTAGAAGATCATTGTTGACCTTTGGTTCAAATTGATCACCACTGCCCATTGAAGAGGTGGAGTTGTATAAATAGGCTAAGGCCTCATTTATTGTAATCACCTCAGAGAATTCAAACAATACAAGTTCTAGTTCTTTTAAGTTCTCTTGTGTGTTCTTAGCTTTCCATAGACTAAGTAAGCCTTTCGTGGGCAAGGCTGACTTGCTTTCTTTGATAAGTCGGGGCAAATTTTGCTAGTGCCTCACGGGAAGTACTTGAGAAAAGAAAGCCTGTGACACAGGGTGGAGGCCGAAGTGTCCGATTGGGAGAGGGACTACCTACGAGTAGCAGGGGTTGAAGATGCATCAAATTTTAGCACCGTGCCGGTAGAAGCTCTGAGCGAGAATCTGATGCTGACTACTATGGCAGCTTCTATAGGTGTTGATCTGTCTGGAGCCGTTCTGCTAGAGGGTTCAGATGAGGATTCGCCAAAGGTTGGAGTCCAATCGTTACATTGGTGGGTTGTTCGATAGTGGTTGTGATGACACATGCCAAGTTTCTAATAGTTTGCATTGTTCCCCATCTCACTCCAGGCCGCATCTCAGGGTGATGGAGGGTCCGTTGGACAACTCGCTTCCTTTTCTTCCCCCGGGTTGTGCTAAGCCATCTCGCAATAAAGGGTCGATTGTTGATGACAAAGGAAAGGCTACGGAGGAGGGCCTGGGAGCAGTTGTGACTACAAAGGGTGGTGCTGGCGTAATTCCTCATCTGGGAGAGCTCCATCCAGACGCGCAGATAAGTCTGTTTGCCCCAGACGTAGTGAAGATAAGCAATCAAGCCTAGCACCAAGAGGTTGATGTGGATTATACTTTGATGAAGCCTATAAGAAGGCGTCATAGTTGGCTGATGGATCACGCTCTAAAACCCGAGGAGGATACGCTAGAAGAGAGTATGGATAAGGGTTTAAAGTACCTTATGCTAGGAATGTCTCAGTTGAGACAGGTGGTCGTCGCTGGGACGAAAGTTGAGGTAGCTGTGAGAGGGTGTACACCATGGACCGTGTCTTCTCAAACATGCAGAGGTTGTATTCTGACGCGCTTTTTGAAATGTAACAAGGGAGTCACGAGCCACGGGTTCACAATTGAGCTACTGAGGGAGCAGATTGAAATAAGAAGGTTGAAAGAGTTGGCCGTTGTTGCTGAGACTCAAAGGGTTCGTCTGGAAGCCCTTGAGTCTGACTTAGCAGAGGCGATGTCCACGAGGGAGAAATTCAAACAGGAGTTAGATCTGACCTGCTGTGATCTGGAGATTGTGCAAGAAGCTACGGCTGAGGCGCGTTCTAAATTGCGGTATCTCACTTAGGAGAACGCCTTGAAAGAGGCTAACTGGGCTGTTTAACGACAATAGTTGGAGTCCGATGTGGAGTTCATTGCTCGCGTAGCGAGGAAGGTTGAGGACCAACTTAAATTGGAGCAACATGAGCTCAGTGCTATAAAGAACAGTTTGACTACGGAGCAATCTCAGGTCGATGCGCTAAAAGGCAAGCAGGAGTTGTTGGAGCGTGAACTTGCTGAAGCGAAATCGCGCGAGGAAAAACTTTTCCAGAGACAAGGCAAGTGTGAATTCCACTGGGTTGTAATGGTAGATTGGAGTTGTTGGCGCTGACGAAGAAGGAACATCCGGAATGAGACCTTGATCAATATAAGAAGATGTCATATGCAGACTTATCAGTGGTTTCTGCATCATCAGATGAAGAGGGCGATCCGGATCACGACGCTCAGATTGTTGCACGTGCGGACGCAACTCCTACTCCTTCCTCCATTAAGCTTAGCTCTTCTGTTTCTGTACCCTCTCCTGATGAGGAATAGACTTTGTACACTTGTACCTTTTTTACTTCAACTATTAATGAAAATAGATATATCTTAAGTATGTTCTGTACCCGTATTATGCTCGGTTTTCCTATTGCACGCTTTCTGTTTCGCCTTGTCATTTTACTTTGGCATAGGCTGGTCGGGTCGATAGGAAGTTGAGTGGTCTTTCTGCTAGTGAGAGTTTGACCATTTGTGTTGCAAGTGATTCAGAGTCACTGTTCCTTAGTTACATCCAATAGTGTGCGTTCCGCTGATGGTTTAAAAGCGGGCTATTCTACACAGCTGTAGCCTATCTTTAAGGTAAACCACTGGGGATTTGTTTTGCCTACCCGACTGTCAGTCGCGGCTACTGGCATGAGTGAATTGTTATAGTCGAGCACATGCATTGTCTTTGATCTAGAGCGCTTGTCCCGAGTCAGGTTTCGCAAACTTGGGCTGGAATTTCATGTAGCACTCGTTCGCGTGTTGGCGGGATGATTTATGGGTAGTATGAACGTAAAGACAACAGGTTCGGGAAGACACTGCTTGAGCCATGATTTATTTCATGAGCAACCTTTTCTGATAATAAAATGTCAGCCCGTATGAGAGTGAAGACGTTGCCAGAGCCGTGATTTATTTCTGCGACCGCTGTTTCGAAAGAGAAAGGTGGTTGCGTGGCGAGCTATCTAGGGCTCCCATTTTCTGAACCGTCTATGTCCGAGTTGAGTGGACTACATGTTCGAGGAGGGAGGATTGGGTGATCATGGTCTGTTGAAAAGCGATGATCTCACGGCGAGCCGTCGACATCAGTTCGAGATTGAATAGGCTCCCACCTTTCAAACCATCTACACCCGCATGTAGCGAGCAACAAGTTTGAGACGAGGGGATTCGACGACCATGGTCTGTTGAAGAACAGTGGTCCCGTGGCAAGCTGTCGGAATCAGTTCGGGACTGACTAGGCTCCCACCTTCCAAATTATTTACACCCGTGCGCATCGAGCTATAAATTTGGGGGTTTTTGGCGACCATGGTCTGTAGAAGAGCAGTTGTCCCGTGGCAAGCTGTCGAAATCAGTTTGGGACTCACTAGGCTCCCACTTTCTAAACCATCTACTCCCGCGTAGTGGAGGCTATAAGTCTGGGGTTGTTAATTTCGTGACCATAGTCTGTAGAAAAGTAATGGCCCCGTGGCGAACCATCGACAACAATCAGAACTGACTACGCTCCCACCTTCCAAACCACCTACACCAACGCAGTGGGGGCTACAGGTTTGGGCTTTGATCAGAAGCTGTCGTTGCCAGTTGTCACCAGCTAGGCTTACCCGATCGGGCTCGACGATCGTTGTTTGCGAAGGGGGCAACAATCCCTAGCCAATCATCGCCACCAAGCATGATAGCACTGATTAGACTCTCACTTCCTAAACCATCGACATCCGCATTGGGCGGACTAGGTGTCAGGATGAACCAAAAGCCGTCTTCGTCAGCCAAAGCTAACTAAGCTTGCCCGACTAGGTGGGGGCTCCGCCATTTGCGAGCGTGCGAGCCTATATCCGCGAGCAGAGTGCGGACGAGTTATGAAGAGACAAAAGTACCTTGAATCAGCTAGTGGTTTCTAATGCTCGTTTCTGGCACGTGGTAGAATATTGTTTGAATAGTTGCCCAAGGCCATGGGCCCGTAGAGTAAAAGCTAGGGTTTCTTGTATGAAATATGCTACGTGTACAACGTAGATCGCATGGTAACACGTGTACGACATAGATCGCGAGACGGTTGAGTATCGGTCACTACCCCAATTAATGGGGTTGTGTGCAGCTTCGTTGATTGGACGAACGTGGTCTTGTTCTGTTTCCTTGGAAACTGTCTTCTCCTTGTTTCCCATGCTTCAATGCTAACAGTTAATGCTGAAGCGCCCATTTGGTGGACCATCATGTCTATATAATGGTGTTTCTTTATTGTTGTAGGCATTATCTTCTGCAGAGCGTACCCCTTGTAATGCTCCTACTTGAAGAATATGCTTTGGGTTTTTCAAAGGTTGAAGGGAGATCTCCATCATTGGAGTCTTCAAATGTTTTGACTTTTGCATCGTTGAGTCACGATGAGACTCGTTGTTATGCACGGTCATCTGATTTGGGTGAACACCTAATTGGTTCGCTGAAATCTCATAATTTCTTCTCATATTTCAAAAAAGAAGTACGGACTCCCTCTCAAGGGATGAGTCTGTCATTTTTTTGGCAGCGCTTTGGTGTTACCTTGTGCTGCTTTGTCCACCAGTAGACGGTTCCTACAACAAGTTTATGGCTTATTGAAGTGTTGGTAGATGCGTCGTTGCTTCTGGGGGTGGTATTTCTGAGTCACCCCAAGTATTGCGCATGCGAGAAGTGTCCTCGCTTGGCAGTACTGTGAGACCTTGACTATTTCGTCGCTTCCGACCATCTTTCTATGTCCTCTTCTACCTCCTTCGAGAGACCGGATGCCATTTGAAGAAGTCTGCAACTCGTTGCAAGGTTTGTATTGCCATTGTTGTATCACTTTCTCAGAGAAGTCATTGAGTGAAGTTTACTTTGGGTACCTTTGTTGTCGCTTCCAAGTCTTCTTATATAGTCAGACTGTTTAAGTGAGTCTTAATTTTATATCGCATCGGATTCAGATGCTCGTAGTATGTAATATTTTGTATTCGCCTCAGGACGCTCATTATTACATCATTTTAATAATCAATAGAGTCTCTTTGGGTAATTCTTTTTTTATTCTTAAATGATTGCAAATCACATAGGCTTCTGAGAACTAAAAATCTACGTTGACTATGGAAAAGAAAATAAACAACTGAAATAGACTAACTGTTGGTGAAAAAAAGTCGATCCGACACTTGAGTGAATTTGCATGGCCCTCGCTGGATTGTTGATACTTTCAGCAAATTGCCGAACTTCGCTGATGTCTCTTAGGTTATTGAAGAGTAAACCTTGTGTGGGAGTTAAATCCCGCGCCGATGGATTGTCGGGGGTTGTATTCCCATCTGCATTGATCTCTCCGCTCTGCTGGGTTGAGTAGTGGTTTGCTCATGTATCATTTCGATCCCTCCTTGTTTCTGAAATGAGCCACCGCTATTGAGATCTCGTGCGAGTGGAGAGATGCATTTACAGTCACTGGTTTGATTCTAGTTCAGATTGCGCTCTGGGATCTAGTTGGATCTGGGAACATTCTATTTGCTTCAGTGCAACATAATGGTAGCCTTGTGTCGTAGGCTGGTACCCAAGTATCATTCCTTCAGAGTGGTTAGCAGTATACTTAACGCACTGGTGAAGGGTGGAGACTACTACTTCCATTTGGTGGAGCCATAGTCTTCCCAAGATAAGGTTGTAGGTAGACGGTGCGTCTATTACCATAAACTCCAGGAACATGATCTTTCTTAGTTGTGGCTTTCCTGCCACCACTGCTAACCTTATCTTCCCGATCTGTAGGTTGTGTCTGCTTTTCCAGTAGAGTCCACTTGCGGGATCTGTTTGATTGGTCTTCATTTGATCCGACTCCATGAAGGACATAGATTATGCCCGGAGTCTCCTTCTCGATCTCCTTGACTGACTCCCCTGGTCTCTGGGTTGTTCTGGTCGCTTCTCAGAGCCTAGGAATTACTTTAGCTTGCTCCTGCGGATCCAGTACTCGATATCATACCTTATACTTTTGCAGTCGTTGGTGTCATGACCACCCTTCTTGTGGTATGAGTAGTACTTGTTGTTGTCACGTTTGGAGGGTTCTCCGTACTGCTTCGGGGGCCACCCCAAATCTTCCCAGTTTTACATGGAATTTAGGACGTTCGATAGGCTAGAATTGATGAGGGTCATGGACCTGGATCCAACGTAATTGGATGCTTTTCTGGCCTAGCCCAGGCAGAGTATGATCTGTTGTCATTGCGCTTTCACATGCTCATTTCTTCATCCTCTCGCCTTCTTCCCTCTTTCCTGTCCTTAGGAGCGGAGGGCTTTTTCTCAACTTTTGTTTCCCTCTTAACAATTCTCATATCTTCTAAGGTGATGTACCTCTAGGAGCTCTTAAGGACATTTGTCATATCCAAAAGGGTTCCAAGGTGAGGCATTCATAAAGTTTTCCCTCCTTTAGGCCCATGGTAAAAGCCGTCACGGCTATGTCATCGCTGCAACAGTCAATGAGTGTCAGCTCGTCATTAAAGCGCGCGACATACTCTCTGAGTGTCTCATTGGATCTCTATTTCAGAAAGAGTATGTAGTGTAAACCTTTCTGGAGACGCTAACTTCCGACAAAATGCGATAGGAACTCATTCGCCCGTGTCTTAAATGAGTCGATCGACTTTGGCGGAAAGCTGTGAAACCATGTTAGTGTTGACTTCTTCAAGCTGGTAGGGAAAGTTCTGTAGATCATCGACTCAGATCATTCTTTGAGTGCCATTACATGCTAGTAATGGCGCAGACGGTCGAATGGGTCAGTGGTCCCATCGTAGAAGTCGAGCTTTGGAGGCGTGAACTTCTTTGGAAGAGCTTCGTTCATGATACGGTCCACAAACGATAAAACAAAGAAACGATACAACACGTCCGGGTTGTCCTTTCTGCCCTGAGAGTCGATTCCGCATTTGTTGCGCCACCTCTTCTAGTCCAATGAGAACTAGCAGAGGCTTGACTCTCATGTGCTTGCTCTTTGTTGTCTTCCGGAGCTGGAGGCATGTGCTGCTCCTGATCTCCATTAGCGGGTGGAAGATTCTGTTGTATGAGGACCTCCATTGCTTTGACGATTTGTTGTATTTGAAACGACAACAAATCTATCCTGGGGTCCGTCGTTGTTGTGGTTGGCGCGGGGGTGTGGGTCTGCTAACCGTGTGCTGCCGACACTGTTGAGAGCGGGGGTATAGCGCCAGTCTGGGCATTTGACGTGTCCCCTTGTTCTCCATTGTTGCGTGATCTAGTGGTCACCATCTCTTAGTATTCTGAAGAGAGACGATGCTAGTGAAATGTTAGGAACTTTGTCGTCCCCATGAACGACACCAAACTGATGCAGTCATTTTTGCTCCCTGCTTTGACCTTGACTTGCAAACCTGCTGACCTGCACAAGGAACACACGTGAGGCACGGACCATCATTGTGGTGGCCGATGGCGCTCCGATGCTAAAGTCAAACAGGGATCTGAGGAAGGTGTAATGTTGTAAACAAGGAATTTGTAGCATATCTTAGCTTATCAACCTCATGTCTTATTTATAGTGCTGGAGTCTTGATTCGACCAGGCCATCGATGTCGTAGTTTAGGGAAGAAGATCTTCGTTGAGATCCTTCTCTACTTAGGAGTTGTGCTGTGGAATCGAAGGAAGGTTCTCTGTTAGCCTTGTGCTCTTAGATACGCGGGAGATAGTTCCCGTTTCGAAAGTTGTCTGTAGATAGACGTCTCTATGTGTGACATATACTCTGGAATTTGCTTCCTAGTTGAAAACAAAGAGCTTCTGTAATTGCCCGTTTGAAGCTAATCATTGAGATACTTGCCTTAACAGGGCTTACGGATATTGAGGATAGATGTGAGACACATGGGCTTAGCAGGTTGTAAGAATTCGAGTTCGAATGGTGGACTGCATTAGGTAGGCTTAGAACCGCTTATGCCGGATCAGTGTTGGGCTGATGTTACAACATATTATTCCTCAAGATCATCATGACATGTGTATGGCACAGAGGAGGGACCGTTTTGGTGTATCATCATCCACCATCATGACCCGAAGAAGGAACCCACATCTATACACTGATTATCTATGCATTAATAATGTTGTTATTTTTTGTTTACTTAAGGTGATCGATTATGGAAGAAAAATGTGGAGCGGGGGAGAATAATTCTCGAGAAGACATCGGTTAGAAGCACCGTGTTGCAGTGAATGGTAACAAACATCATAACATAGGAAGCAATATGAACACTTATATTGATTTGAGCTAACACCTCTAAATTTAGTAGAAAAACATAATGCATATATTTAGAAGCTTAGATACAAACAAAATGCATATATTTATATTTTTATATAATATTAATATCATTTTTTAGGGTCGCGTTACTTGTGTAAAGCCATCGCTTCGCGCTTCGCGCTTCGCTTTTTTTTTTTTAAAGCCAAGCCATGGCAAATCGCTCCGCTTTCACTTCACGCTTTAACTACCTTAACCAAAACATTACCAAATCTGCAAAATATGCATAATGATCATACTCACTTCGTGTATACTTTAGTACTTACGTAAATGTGTCAAACTTCTTGTACCACTGTTGGGGTGACTGATTCAAGCCATACAAAGACTTCTTCAATTTGCACACAAAATCTTCATTGCCAACAACTACAAATCCAACAGACTGATATTCTTCCAAATCTCTATGCAAGAACTCAAAATGGATATCTAATTGCTCAAGCTCCAAGTGAAACTATGTAAATAAAGCTAAAAGGATCTGGATTGAGGTGTGTTTCACTACCGGAGAAAAGACTTATCATAAACAACACCCTCCGCCTATACATACCTTTTGCTATCAATCTTGCCTTGTAACATACACCATTACTTTTGATGTTTGGAAAACCTTCCATAACTAAGGATGGTTCAATTTATGGGTGGGCATGGTCCTGATCGGTTCCAAATTTATAAGAACCTAACTCGAACAGTTTAAATATTACGGATTCGGTCCGGATTCCCTCAGTTGAACATTGGGACCGAACCTAACTCGAACCATTTAGAACAGTTCCAAACGGTTCCAATCCACCAAACAATATTTTATTACAATCTTTAGCAAACCATACAACAGAGTAACAGATAAGCAACTGAAGCAACAAGCAGTAAACAAAAACCCATTATAAATGCTCATTCAAAGTTGCTTAAACAACAAAACCCATTTCTCATAATGACTCAAACACAAATCCGACTTTGAATGTGACCTAAAATACTCTTTCAACTCCAAATAAATATAAACCCCAATTGACATATTCATTCAAAGAAGATAAAAAAAAACAAAACCATTTCTCACAGTGACTCAAAACACAAACCCTATTCTCAGTGTGACCTAAAGTACTATGACAAATCCAAATTAACCTAAAACCCACTATATATTGAACCAAAAGAAGCTAAAATAAAAAACTAAAAAGAAAAAAAAAACTTACGAGAAGTAGTGGTACCCAAGAGACTGCTTTGAAAGGTTGAGTTGATCAAGAAAGGGAGCCAAGTGCGAAGCTTGAGAGCGGAGAGAGTGTTAAAATTGTTTCAATAGTTCGTGGAGTTGAGAAATCTCTTTGAGGTTGCCTGAAAGCCCTTGTATGTGCGCGACTAGAGTTCGTGGATGTGAGAAATCTTTCGAAAATTTTTTGTTGAAAGAGATTTGTCGAGAAGAGTCGTGAGGTGCGTGAGGCGATGAGACAGTAAGAGAATAACATTCGAGGATTTTACTTTTTAGGGTTTCAAATAAAACTTTTTAAGGTTTCAAATAGAACTTTGTGTTATACAAACGGGTTGGAATCGAATCGTTTGAATACCAATATTCGAAATCGAACTTGAACCATTCTAGAACGGATTCGAACCGATTCGGACCATTTCTTAATTTGCACAATAAAAATCGGAACTTTTGGAGAAAAATGGTCTGGTTCGATTTGAATCTACGGTTCCTCGACTCGTATGCCCACCCCTAGCTCAATCTATTCTTGACCTTGTTTTACAATTGAAACCTCTTCATCAACTATATTTGGCATATCATTAATTTTTACTTCATGAGTAGAAGCACTATCAAGTATAATGGACTTCCATGGAATAATAACAAAATCCACTTTCTCCACATCATCATCAACTTCAATAGTTGTTGACGGTGATCAATTTATGAGAAAATACATCGTGTTCACAACCCAAATTTCCTTACCCAATCCAGCATTGAATAACATGCACCGTGTTCTCTCCAAAAAGGTTTGGTTCATATGTTTGACTACCTTATCCAATTGAGGATTGCCCTTCACATTGAAGTGTAGCTTGACCATAGTCTTCCACTTTATAAACAACTTGGTGACTTATTTTTGCTTCATTGTGTACAACCAAACTTTCAGCGAAAAGTCATCGATGAAGAAAACAAAACACCTCGCACCCCCATCATGTATAACTTTTGAGGGGTCCCAAACTTTCGAATGGGTGTAATCTAAAACTACATTAGAACAATGAGCTGATGTACCAAACTCTCTACACTATTGCTTACCAAAAACACAATGCTCACAAAAAACCAGCTTTGTTATCTTTTCTCCACCAAGCAAACATCTTTTGCCTAAGATTGGTATTCCTCTTTTGCTCATGCGCTCAAGGTGCATGTGCCACAGCCGTGTAGAAGTCAACTATCGGTCATCAATTTGGCAAACAGATGCTCCACCTATTACCACATTCCCATCAAGGAAATACAAAATCTCATGTCTCTTGCCTACCATAATCAGACAATCATCATATAACACCTTTATAATCCCGCATTCACCAGTAAACTTGTACCGACCAGATTCTAAAGCACCCAAAGAAATCAAACTTTTACGCCAATCCAAAACTCCAACAACACCATCAACATCTGTATCCGAACTGTACCAACTCCAACAGTTTTGTAGGCAAAGTCATTACTCATCAAAACATTTTTACCTTCTACGGATTTGTAGGAAGTGAACCAATCCCTATAAGGGCACATAAGATACGTGGCCCCTGAGTTCAATAACCATCCATCTTATAGATAATTTTTAGGAATAACATTCAACACCTCGTCAACATCATAAAAATCAGATGTTGGTACTCATCTTCCTTTGCTATGTGACCAATCTTATGACAATAATCACACTCAAAATCATCATAATTTTCAGATTTTGAGCGATTTCTATTGTCCCCATAACCTTTATACTCAGTCCTTCCCCTTGCAACCAAGCCTTCAGCTTGAACCTCATCACTAGCATCTTGCTTTCTAGCAACATTAGACAACAAGATTGAAATAACTCCATCAAATGTAATATCTTGTTTACCATACAAGAGAGTACCAACTAGTGTATCATACAAAAGAAGTGTACAAAGCAAAACAATAGTTGTATCTTGATCATCAACTTCATCCCCCAAGTTAGACAAATCAATAACAATATTGCAAAAGTCATCAATATGTTCGTTCATAGAAGTACTTGCATCCATCTTGAACTTGTAGAGTTTTTTCTTAATTAACTAGTATATACCACAATTTTAAGAGTGAGTGGATCGTATCTTGAACGACCTGAAAGTGAAGCTTACATAAGTAAGCAGGTCAGTACGCGTACGCTTGGATCAAGATAAGCATGTAACAACTCCTGGGAAAAAAAAAGAATAAGCAACTCTTATTATATACTAGTGCTGGGCCAGTCCAGTTATCCTGGCGACCCTTTAAAATTCTGATTTTCAGGATGGCCTCACTTGTCCCCATGTAGTTCTGTGCTTGCAAGTACTGTTCAAGTCCGAAGCATTTATAAATAAGCCATATGATTTATTCCAATTTGAATCATTTTTGCCTAGCACACTGTTTCTGATCAAATTTTGGTTATCAATCTAATAAAAATGTTTTAATTATTTTATTTGTTTACCTCATTCATGAAGGCTATATTGTAGACTCTGAATGGTATTCAAATCGCTGCCAAAGAATATCACCAACAGTTTTTGCTCATACATCATATGAGACCTGCTTTCAAAGAACTTTTATTGGATCACATCATTAAAAAAGATTTCTTGTTAAATCAAATATTTTCCCACTTAAGTTTACACTGTCCATGACTTTCCTTATAACAACAGTTGGCTACATGAGCAGAGCCGGACCTAAAAGTTTAGAGGCCATGTGCAGAGACTAAAAGTGTGTACTTTTAAACAATAAAAATTACATATTTTATTTGATGTATATCAATTGAATTTTGGGAATTTTGAATTTGGAGCCTTTTCTCATACAAAGTAAAACTAAATAATTAATGCATAATTTGTTTTATTAAAGTTGGAGACACTTTGGATTTGGAGGGCCCTTTTTCAATGCAAGGAAAACTAAATATGTATACATGGTCAAAAATATTGTATCATTTTTTTATATTAGAGAGTCACCTAAATCTAGGTAATCCTTTAAAAAAAAATTATTAAAAAAATTATATCATAAAGTAACTCGAACCGGTGACCTTATCTAAAAGTTAATGATGATGACCCTTAAAACGAGAAGAATATTTGTATTAGTTTATATGCGGACTATTTTGAACACATAAAAGTATCAAAAATCTACCAAAAAATAAAATTATTGGGGCCTTTAGATTCGGGGACCTTTTGCAGTCGAGCCTCTCGCATATGCCTAGGGCCGAGCCTATACAATAGCTTACAAAAACCAAAACAAACCACTATTTTTCGAATCCAGGCCCGAACGAATCAAAGCCTGAATTCGGGCTTGATACGAGTTCTCTCATAAAGACGAGGAATGTTGCAAAAAAAAGAGTCGGGGAGAGAGTTATACCTCCACGGACGCATCTCCATTAAGGAGGAGACTATTACGAGAAACATCTCCTTCTGTTACGCCTCACATGCTTAAGTTGAACAGAAAATTAATCGCTGCCATTATAAAAAGTAAAAGGAACATTCGACACAGGTATGCAACTTTAATTGAGTTTTGTCCAGATTTATTTCCTTCTTCAAACAGAGTTGCTGACTTAAGCATCGGAGTGCCTTCGGCAACCAAAAAGGTGGTCCTTGGCAGTCTAACATCTGTTTTGCAGGTCAAACTCACATGACGATTTTTTTACGTATCAGTTTGGCACCGTCCATGGGGAACGATGAGTTTCCTTTCCAAAAATAAGATCCACAGTGACAAAGCTCACCACAAACTGATAGAAGATCAACAAGCCGTCATAACACATGATGCACCCTATAGATCCTCAACCCCGCGATGATCGCGACAACTCTCCTACTAGCAATGATGCATCACAAACAACTCGAGAAACAGGAAGCAGCCCGGATCATCAGACCGATGGCGCCCGAGAATTTGGATCCACACACGCAATAGCGCAGACAACCCAAACATCTGGCGACGCTGCCACGGATCCTCGAGTAGACTTACTCATGGCCCAAATGAACTACATGACAAAGATGCTGGAAAAAATCACCCAGGAGCGAATCCAGCCAGCTGACCCTGTTCAAGCACCGCCCCAACAAAACTCCGCCAACCAAACTCAAGGAAGTGATAAAGTCCCAGTAGGAAACTTTGAAAGCAACGAGCTCCCCCAAGGCAAGACTCCACAATATGACAGAACGCTTGCTGAAATCCCTTTCAGAATAGGGGTCACGGATCCCAATGTACTATACGAATTAGCCATACCGCCATTCTCTAACTCCCTTATGAGGATTGCCATGCCTAAAAAGTTCACTCCGCCAAAGTTCGAAGTATATGATGGTACTACTGACCCAACTGATCACCTAAGACACTTCAACCACATGATGGCTCTGAAGGAAACCATAGAGTCAAAATATTTTTTTGCCAATGGCATGACAGCTCAACGGTTAGAGCTTGGCAGATGGTACCACTCTAGGTCATGGGTTAAAACCCAACTTGCGAAATTTTTATAGGTTCTGGGATCCTATAAAAACCCTGCTTGCCTTTCAAAAAAAGAAAAAAAAAGAAACCATAAAGTCGATCTTATGCAGAACATTTCTGACCAGCCTCACTTCCACAATGATGAATTGGTTCAACAGCCTACTACCGAGGTCGATAAACTCTTTTCAAGTGTTAGCGACCGCTTTTATCACCAGATTCATCGGGAGCCAACGGATGAGGAAAAAACCACACTACCTCCTGCATGTTAGAAAGAAACCCGAAGAGACAATACATGAATATGTCACTCGTTTTACCAATGAATTGACAATGATCGATGGATGTAGTGATGACACAGCCGCTATGACTTTTATTGCCGGACTGAAGAGATGCCCCTTCATTGATGCCCTTAACCCAGAGCCTCCAAAAGCCATGGTGGTCCTGTTGAAAACAACACAAAAACACATCTCCCTTGAAGAGATGAAAGCTGCTAGGAAGAATAATGAATAGGAAAGGTAAAACCATTCGAGGAAACAAGAAAGGAAAGAAGAAATAAGGTGAGCCGACAGATCACGGGAAGATAACAATCATTCAAAGAAACATCAAAACGACAGAAGAACCGAGTCCAACCAGCAAAAATCTATGAAAGTCACAATCGGCACGACCCAATCACAAGCGGATAACCAACATAATGAAAAAGGAATACAAACCATACACGACCCTAAAGAAATGCCAGATCAACATCTTGAAATACATGGCAAATTGGGAGAACGTCAACTAGCCAACCAGGATGAGAGGAGACCCAAAAGGAAAAGACATAAGCATGTACTGTTCTTTTTACTAGGATCACAAATATGATACCAAAGACTGCTACAAGCCAAAATAAAAAATCAAGAATTCGGTACAAAAAGGACGACTCGATGAATTCATTGGAATGACAGACAAACAACTCAAAGGAAAATAAAAGGCAGATAACACCGCCATAGGATCGAAAGGACAATCCAGGGAACTAATATACGTTCTACACTACATCTACCCCAGCAAAGAAGCATCTCCCACTTGAGCAGACCTATATCAAAGCGAAAAAATTAACGCTTTGAAGACGGTTGCACTGACCGACTCGGGGACTCTACCAGTGGAGACAAGTTCAATCCAAATTATTAACAAAAGAATTAGTGATGATGTACTCCATCAAGCTTCATTGAGTGATGGCAAGGAGGAACAATAACGGGTCAAGCAAAGGAGGTCATAAATTAAACAAGAAAGAGTAGCAAAGGCGCAAAACCCCCAATGCGGGGATAGACATCAACCAGGCGATGTTTAAAAAGAAATTGATCCACAACATAGCATAACTGCTCCAGAAAAACGACTGTTAGAAATGGTCAGGACATCCAAATAGGAAAATCAATAAAATTTCAAATTCAAAATCATCATCCCACGAAGAAGAACAATTTTAAAGTGAAGCCATGTAAAACAATCAGCATATAAAGCCAAAAGGAATCAGGATGCAAGTCGGACACATATAATAAACTTCTGGTCTAATCAACCAACGAAGTAAGAGTTGAACGAATGACTCAACTAAGTAAAAAAAACTTCAGGTCGACTAGAGCGTCGAACCAACGAAGTAAAAGTTGGACGAACAAGTAAACTTAACACAAACACTTCGAGTCGATTGAGACATTGAGTTAATGAAGTAAGAGTTGGACGAACGAGTCAACTAAGTAAAAACAACTTCGGGTCGACTAGAACGTCGAACCAACGAAGTAAAAGTTGGACAAACTTGTCAACTTAACAAAAAAAACTTTGAGTCGACTGAGACGTCAAGTTAACGAAGTAAAAGTTGGATGAACGAGTCAACTAAGTAAAAACGACTTCGGGTCGACTAGAGCGTCAAACCAACAAAGTCAAAGTGAATGAACAAGTCAACTTAACACAAAATTTTCGAGTTGTCTGAGACGTCAAGTTAACCAAGTAAAAATTGGACGAACGAGTCAACTAATTAAAAACGACTTCGGGTTGACTAGAGCATCAAATCAATGAAGTCAAAGTGGACGAACGAGTCAACTTAACACAAAAACTTCGAGTCGACTGAGACGTAGAGTTAACAAAGTAAAAGTTGGACGAACGAGTCAATTAAGTATAAACGACTTCAGGAAGACTAGAGCATCGAACCAACGAAGTCAAAGTGGATGAACTATTTAACTTAACAGAAAAACTTCGAGTCGACTGAGACGTCGAGTTAACGAAGTAAAAGTTGGACGAACAAGTCAACTAAGTAAAAATGACTTTGGGTCTACTAGAGCGTCGAACTAACGAAGTCAAAGTGGACGAACAAGTCAACTTAACACAAAAAACTTCGAGTCGGCTGAAACATTGAGTTAACGAAGTAAAAGTTGGACTAATGAAACAACTAAGTAAAAACGACTTCGAGACGATTAAAGTGTCGAACCAACGAAGTAAAAATTGAGCGAACGAGTCAATGAAGTAAAAACAACTTCAGGTCGAACCAGCAAAGCAAAACTCGATGGAAACAACTTCGAGATAACCGAATCAACAAACTAGGGGTGGGCACAGTCCGGGTTGAGGCCCATCCCAGTCCCAGTTAAGTCAACCGGGAATAGTCCAGGTCGGGAAAATCATTTTTTGGGGGACAACCCGGTTGGACCTGGACTGTTTGGAATCGGGACAGTTCGGGTCGGGACCATGCCTACCCGGTTTGTTCATTTTTTTGGGCTTGATTTGCCAGAGGCCCAAAGCTTTTAACATTTGTGCTTGTTGAAATGTTGTACACACAGTAATCTATGTTTCTACTAGGGAAAAAAAAAGAACAAGCACTCCAGCTGTGTTTGATTCAAAATAAGAAAAATATCATGAAAACGGTGTGCTTTTGTCCATTGAATGTGACTTAGAAAATGGAAATTGTCATCCAAACCAACATGGACATTTCTTCAATTTGTAGTAGCAGATACAACACATTCAAAATCAACTCAAAGCCTCAATAAGGATGAATTATTATTAGTCAGTGCATCCAAAAGAGACAATTTTTTAAACTTTCGACTGCGTGTTCTAGTAGTGTCGTGTGTGTTTTCAGTAGTGGTAGTTTTGTTGTCCACACTACACACATTACATCATGAACAGAGAGAACCCACCAAGGGGAAAGAAAGATGAGAATGAAAATTATGTAAGGTACAAAACCTTGATTTATTTTTTGTTGAGAAATAATTAGTAGTATATTAAACACACGTACAAAACCTTGCATATGCTCTGAAATCTATGTTCTTGCAGCCAAAGCTGAAAGCCCTCTTTGATAGCACCCATAATGAGTAGAGAAGAAGGGTTGGAGTTTTGGAATTGGAGGCGAGAGGCGAGAGGCGAAAAGAAGAAGGGTTGCAGGCGAGATGAGAAGAAGGGTTGGAGGCGAGAATCGAGAGCCGAGAAGAAGGGTTGGAGGCGAGAATCGAGAGCCGAGAAGAAGGGTTGGAGGCGAGGTTGCCCTAGTGCTTTCCTATTGTTGAGTGTTGGCTCTTGTTAATTTGTTTTGGGCCTTTTGGCATTGGGTTGGGTTGTGGTAAAATATTGGGTTGGGTTTGGTTTGCTTATAACTGGGCTTGGAGTTGGACTTAGATGTTAAGTGCTACAGTAATCGGGACGATCCAGAACGGTTCGGGATTGTTTTTGTTAAAATCGGTTCTGTTTCGGTTCAGACCGGTCTGGGACCGTAATCGGGATAAAAACAGTGAATCCCGAATTGTCCTGATCTGAACCGGTTTGGGACCATACCGAAACTGGTCGGACGGGTTGGGATTCTTTCCCACCCCTACAACAAACCAACTCGAAAGAGGCAAAATCCGTTTTGATCAAACAAGCAAAGCAAATGACGGAGGAACAAGATAACGCAACTCAAGAGAGCCTCGAATTAACTAACACAGCAGATCGACAAAGTGGAAGACAAACAGACAAAACAGTTTTCTCACAAAAGCTCTGAGACAACAAACACGAGGTTAAGACAGACATATTGAAGCAGAGGAAAATTCAAATCAACAAAAGATAGACAAAAAATATGGCTGTAAAAATCAAAGATGGAGTACAAATCATTTAGACGACAATAGACGAACAAAGTCAACAAGAAGAACTGCGACCATGAAGAAAAACAAAGAAGAAAACTCATGTTCTTTAATCAAAAGCTACTTTATTACATTCAAAGATAACAAAGGGATAGAAGATCAAGGGGAAAGATCTATAACATCATCAGCAACACCATCTGCCGGACGAGGAGTAGTTGGGTCATTGACAAGGGCTCTCTCTTCAAGAGGAAAAGGTGGCGGCTCTTCAGCCATTGGATCACCCGGAGGGTCTTAAACACCGTCTTCACCCTTGAAGGTCTGATAGACCAAACGATGGTATTGAGACAAGTTAACACCAAGACCCTCAATATAATCCAGAACCTCATTTCGACAATTGACAACCCGCTGCCAATCCGCCACCTCCATAATGTGAAGTCTATCCTTAACAGAAGCAAGCTCACTCCTGGCCACTATAAGTTGGCCCTCAGCAGTAGTAAGCATCGCGGAGGAATCAACCTTGACCTCTCAAGTGAAGCCATTAATTGCTCCACCTTTTTTTCAGCAATGTCACGATTTTTAGAGTGCTCTATTACGACACGCAAGGCCTCATCATGGAGTGTCTTCTCAGCGGACAACTCTTTTTCCACATTATGCAAACGTGCATGAATATCGTCTAATTCATCTCTTAAATATTCGAGTGTGGTCACAGACTGATCCTGCGTACCCTCCACCTCGGCCAACGAGGCTTGAGCAACCCCAGCCGCTTTGATCCACGCAAAACAATGCACTTTTAACGCGCCATATTGATAAAGAACATGGGAAAACACCAATAACAACATGGCGAGCTTCCTCACCAGAGAAATCACAAGATTACGACTAGCTTGATGACCCGAACCCATCACCCCTGCGTAGGCAAGATGAGTCATCCCATTACAAGCCTAAGACCATCATCAAGATGAAGGCTAAGATCCTGCATAGGCATCGAAGGCCTTTCCACCGACAGTCTGTGCTATTCATTAATCAGCATGCGCACACCATCCTGCACGTTAAGCCGAGAAAACAAACAAAACTTCCCATCCGATTTTACCCGAATCTTTTCAGGGGTAGGCTCCTTCCAACTGATCCGTGAACGGGGATCCGAAAGCATGGACAAACCACCACCCATAGTCAGGAAAGAAGAAGGAACGAATAGAGAACCATCCTCACCCTCTCGTTGTGCAACAACCTTCACAAAAGCAGAATGAGTAGTAGTCCCAACAAGAACAAAAGAGCCTAAACAAGCTGTAGAAGGTGAGACCTTCGCCCCATCATCAACGGAAAAACAAAAAAAATGAATAGACTGCGTCTCGAGAACTCAATCGCAACTACCAAGCTCCTTAGACTGGACAACAACCAGTTGGAACATCTTGTTATCTATGGCCCGAGGATCCTCATTAGAACACTTAGCAGTGTCAAGACCACCATAAGCAAAAAGGAATATATTTTTGCCATCGTCCAGCGGATGAATGGTCTCTTTTCTGCTCCTCTCCAATGCCACCTTCATCTCTTCCGCCTCTTGCAGAGAGCAGTGATCCTCCCTCACAAGTTCTCTATCAACAAAACCCGAGTAAAGAGAAGCACGACAAACAAAATCAATGAGCCATTTTTTTTTTCGAAACCCGGTAGAAACTCAGGAACAACCGCTTTGACAGACTAACATGCCTCGGTACTTTTCTCTTCCTGAAAGTTGGACTGATAGAAGCGCTAACAGAAGCATCGAGATCCGTAACATCCAATCTCACTTTCTGGTCAACGACAGTGTTACCACTGTTGATAATGACAGCGCGAACAATAGTCTTCACAGTTTGCCTCTCAGTTAGCGCTTGTTTGGCCTCATTCATGTTGTAGAAATTGTTGTGTTTCACCATATCATAAGTGAGATAGGTGACCAAAGGAACCATAGGAAGCTGCAAAAGACGCTCGCTAATAATCTGTTCTTCGGCGGTCAATTGCAGATTCCTCCACTTGTTGGCAACCCGAAAAGACCTCACTATCTGCTAACCCTATAAATTGAAGTAGCCCGAGTGGACAAACGAGTAAAACCAATCCCGTGGCCAACCCCTGATGTCATCATTAAGGTTTCCAAAACACGCGGGAGAACGAAGAAAACACATGCGATTGGGTTTCACTCTAAACCCCACCAAAGAATGCAAAATTCTAGCAGTCAAAGGGATACCATAAACAACTTTGAAACTGGAAATCGAAGACTGGCATAAAACATATGCGGGTAAAGCGCAATATATCATTTTCTAGGACAACAAGGACTGCCATTTTCACGAGGTAGAATGATCTCAAGGTTGGAAGGCAAAGAGTAGTTGGAACGGACGCTATCCAAGGTTACCTAAAAAGCCTTCTTTGGAGAAAAATCAACTTCACAGGTAGTAAGCTGCTCACCAACCAATAAGTCACTAGTAAACATCACGAACATACAAGAAAGGATGAAAAAAGCAATAGAAACAAGAAACAACCCTAATATCAAAAATGGCGTAAAGAAGGAAACAAAACCGCCACGACACCCTTTATACAACCGAGCATTGAAGAGACTGCTCACGGAGTGACATGCGAGACATAATGGCACGCGAAATTCCAAAAAATATGTGCGGAGACGAATAGATAACGAAGTAATCAAGATTATCAATCGATCAAAAGTTGTTAACAACATCAAATTCAATGCAATTGAGCGATTGAGATACCAACTGCCACAGTTAGTGGATACATGAACATACCCACTGACTAAGGGGGAGTAGCTGATGATATATCAAAATAGACTGATCATCATGGCTGTACATGTGGCAGAGAACATCCATCACGAGGATATGGCTCCCAATTTGTTGGGCCAACTCATAAAACCCAATAAGAATAAAGCCCATCACAAATTCCCAGACAAGGCTCACTAATGAGAAGACATAAAGGAAGCCCGAACCCAGACCCGAACGAATCAAAGCTCGAATCCAGGCCTGACACGAGTTCTCTCATAAAGAAGATCAACATTGCACCCAAAAAAGTCAGGGAGGGAGTTACGACTCCACGGACGCATCTCCATTAAGAAGGAGATTATTACGAGAAACATCTTCTTCCGTTGCGCCTCACATGCTTAAGTCACGCAGAGAATTAACCGCTACCATTATAAAAGGTAAAGGTAATATTTGACACATGTATGCAACTTTAACTGAGTTTTGTTCAGATTTACTTCCTTTTTCAAACAGAGAGTTGCTGACTTAAGCATCGGAGTGCCTTCGGTCACCAAAAAGGTGCTTCTTGGTAGTCTAACATCTGTTTTGCAAGTCAAACTCACAAGAGGAAGATTTTTGGACGCATCAGCTATGTTAATGACTACTTGAAACGATTGTCGGGCTTGCAGAACAATGTTGAGATGTCTGTGTATCGAGAAAGAGCCTTTGTGTTTAAGTTCTTGAACGAAGAAGACAAGAACAAGGTGCTTGAAGTAGGACTATTCCATATTGCTAACAAATTGTTCATGATCAAACCTTGGAGACCATAAATGGAAGAGGATGTTGAAGTGTTGAACTTGGTTCCCAATTGCGTCAATCTCAGGAAGGTCCCCTTGTTCTTGTGGAGCATTGAAGGTTTGCAAGCGATTGCGAGAACTTTGGGAGTTCCATTGATGCTAGATAAGGCAACAGAGAATCACACTAGACTTTCTTTTGCAATAGTTTGTATTGAAATAAGTTCCATTTGCCAATTTCTTACATCAATCCTAGTTGTAATTGATGATGGTAAGATGGTCACAGTGGAGACTAAATATTCTTGGTGGTCGTCAAAGTGTGGCCACTGCATTGGGTTTTGGCATACCTCTTCTAGCTGCCCCAAACACAAGAAATCAAAACCCACAGTCACTAAGGTCTTGAAAGTGAATGAGGAATGGAACAAAGAAAATAAAGTTGTTAAGCCAACAGAAGAAGATGGTTGGGTAAGAGCTACATGCAGGCATATGACTAGAGTACCCAAGCATCTCTAGTGGTGATTGATAGGAATGATGAGAATGGTGATGAAGATATGATATGTGATATTGAAAACAATGCAATTGTGACTAATAAAGGTGAGTAGGGGAGCAAATGCACAAACAGGTGGTCACGATGAACAATTTCAGCGTCTTAGCTAAAGATGGTATAGAGGAAGATTAAAAGGATCCTGATTTGAAACTCAAGGAGCCTGTGGTAGGCGAGACAGTCACGATAGAGGTAGAGTATCTGCAAGAAGGTGCAGGAACATATGTCAAAACAAAAGGATACGCTAGAGCATTTTAAGTCAGACTGTTTGGGTGTTGATTATTCAAGTAGTGAGGTCAATAAGGCTATCGAGGAGCATCTGGCTAAGTTTACAAGGAATGAACATATTGTTCAAAGCTAGGAGAAACACGTCACTGAATTGGGATGAGAGATGACTACTGGAAGATAGGGGGAAGATCAAACAAAGTTTCCAAGTGCCCTAAAATACCTCCAAAAGGTTTTTGCCTCTTCGGTCATAGATGAACAAAACTCCCTATTCGACGGTATTGATGAATGAAGAACTGACCAAAATAAAAGCTCTATTGGAAAAGAAAACAACTATGGTGGGTCCAAACACTATCGAAGAAGAATGTGAGATCTTCTTGAATCAAGATGCCAAATCGTAAATTTAGGTAATTGATGACGATAATCCATATACAATACACATGTCTATTGGAATCTTGTATGGATAGAGCTAGCAATAAATGGTTTATCTATCAGAGTTCACTGCTCTCCAAATCTTTACGTTGATTTCTCTTACATCTTGAGCTTCATATTATGTATGAATCAAGTCATAAGGGTGATTAAAGGATTGATTGGTGTTTATGAGAGAATAAAGTTATGGAAGATGCACCAAGCAACCACTTTTGTAGCAAAATTACTCCTCAACCTAGACACCGTTGAATTAAAACTAATTGGGTTCTTCATTAAGATTTTGAAACAATTCTATGTTGTTGTTGATGATGTAACGAGGGATATTTGAGTGATTGTAATCTTCATCATCCTTTATTATTATATTAATATAAGGTTTGGGGATCCTCACTTTCCAACAAAAAGAATTGAATCTCCAAATGCTATAACTGCAGGAATCTTGTTATTGCCAGGTAAACTTAACACTGCTTAAAAAGAAGAGAAATAAAGATATGGTTTCGAGAATGGTTGAAGTTGAAAATGGAAGTTGCAATTTAGAAAAAGAAATTGGTGCGTCAAAATATGGTCTACTAGAAATCCGATCTGGAAAACAAATGTTAGATTGCCAAAGACCACCTTTTTGGTGGCCGAAGGCACTACGATGCTTAAGTCAGTAAGTCTGTAAGAGAAAACTTAATTTAGACAGAGTTCAGTTAAACTTGCATACCTTAGTTGAATGTTCATTTTACTTTATATAGTGGTCGTTATTAATTCTCTGTTTGACTTAAGCATGTGAGGCTATATGAGAGGAGACATTATCTATAACAGTCTCCTCTTTTATGAAGATACATCCTTGAGGAAGTAACTCCTGCCATGACTTTTTTCTCTGTAATGTTTCTCATCTTTAAGGGAGAGATTTGTTGGGCCTGAATTTGGGCATCAGATTATGATTTATTTCGAAGGCCCTTTTGGGCTTTAATGACTAGATCCACCTTTTTGGGTTTTGTGAATCAACCCTGACTTGAAATTCTTGGTCTTCGTGATAAGTGATTTTTGCCACGTGTATGGTCGTGATGATAATTTTATTTGATGTATCATCAGCTACTCCCCCCTAGTTAGTGGGTATGCTGACGAGGCCATTAACTCTACATGGCTGGACTTTCAATTTCATCGTTGCAGTGCATTTAATGTTAGTAGCTTTCGATGTGGTTCTATTATGATCTCTAGCTTGTCCGTTCATTTCTGCGCATTTTTGGGATTTCGTGCAACCATCATATCTTGCACGTCGTCCTATTAGTAGTCTTTTCGTTGCTCAACTCTATAAAAAGGGTGTGATGGTTGTCTTTTTCTCTTTACGCTATCTTTGAAATCAGAGTTTACTATTTTCCCTTCTTCTTCGCTCTCTTTTTTGTTCAATTCCCTTCCCGTGTCTACTAACAAGATACTAGATGGTGAGGCATTCTTCTCGCCTAAGAAGATCGCAAGCAACGTTGGAGAGTGTTCGTTATGAGTACTCGTTGCCATCCGACATTGAGATTGTTCTGCCTAGGCATAACGATAGTCCTTGTTGTCCACGGCCTGGCTACATTGCGCTTTATCCGTGTATGTTTTAGTCAGGCCTCAGGTTTTTGGTGTCGGAGATCTTTTGGGATTATCTGGATTTTTTGGGCATTTACCCTGCTCAGATGGGTCCCAACGGCTAGAGGGTAATGGTTTCTACTTGTGCAAGAACCATTATGTCTTGCTTTCCTTTAACTGTTAGGATCTTGCATTCCGTGGTGGGACTTGTTGTGAGCAATAATAATATTTGCTTTTTCAGCTTTCGCGCTTGTTTTGGGAAGCTCAATGATGATTCAGGGACTGCTCGAGGTTTTGGTTTTGTACTACCGTCAACTCTGGCTACTTAAAGTTGTGGTATCGACCGATATGAGTCCCCAAAAAGTGGAAAGATATGCACTTGTCTATAGATGAATAGGAGATCAGTGACCAATTTTTGAAGCTTCCTCAAGTTGTTGTGGAGTCGTTCCTTGCTATGGAGGTTGTGGAGCATAGTGCCTTGTACATTATGAACGAAGCGAAATGGGCGGTGCTTACTGAAGCTTGGACTGCTAAGATCGCTGCTCATGTTGATCCTGTTGGTGTTAGTGATGCTAGCATTGATTAGAAAGTGAGCTCCGACAAGGTGGTTACGGATCTCAATGCTTATATTAGCATACGTCGTGCTAGTTCGGCCAATAAAAAATGAAGCTTCCTAGACCTGCTAGTCCATCGAAGCAACTAGAGATAAGCCCTGGCCATGTACCCAAGAAGAAACGACTTGCTAGTTCCACTCATGGTACTACTCGGACTATTCCTCATCCAAGGTTATCTGGTAAGGAGGGTAAGAAAAGGGATCTCCTATCTTTTGAGGAGGTTGAGGGGATGAATTAGGCTTTGGAGAGGAGCAAAAAGGAGGTGATCCGTCCATTGGACAAGAGTGAGAATTTTTTCTACTCATGGTGTGCCCGACTTTGTTGAGTGGTCTGATGATGACCCACGTGTAATCAACAATAAGATGCTTCAGGTTGTGGTGGAACAGTCAAAGGATCCGAATACGATGAAGACCATATCTGACTTTGGCCTTAACCCACTATGTGAAGAAGAGGTCGTTAATTGTGGTTAGAGTTCTAAGGATCTTCCTCCTCCTTCTCCTATTTGTTTTGATGACACAGTGGAGTTTCCTACTTCGCCTGGTCGTCACGCTTCTACTACTGCTGCTGCCACTGCCACTACTGCTTCTCCCACTCTTGCCACTACCACTTTTCAAAGAAAAGGCAAGAGTGGTTTTTCCGTTATCACTGCTATTCTGACAGTTCTTCCATCTGTTGGGGGTGGAGCTTCAATACTTCTTGATCCCCGAGTTCTTCATCCACTGATTGGTTGGAAAGAGCCCAACTCGAAAGACATCCGTATTAAGTCGGATGGAAAGTTCAGTTGGTTTAATGAGATTGACATGCATGATAGTGCGTTCAATTTGATCAACAAATGACATAGGCGGTTGGTGGAGATGGCTCCAATGGCTATGCGGGAGCCTAGTAATCATCTCGAGCATGACCTTAAGCAGATAATGGAAGGGATGAATGACCTAATTTATGCTGAGGTGATGGGGTCGTATTATCAAGCTATGCGTGGTCAGGTGGTCGCTCTTGAGATGAAGATGGCAGGGCAGTTACTAGTGTTTTCTCATGTTCTTCGTCAGCTAAACGTATTGAAAGCACAGTGCATGGAGCAAAAGAAGGCAACTAAGATTGCCTGGGCTTCTTTGAAGAAGGTGGAGGCTTTGCAGGACAAGTTCACTTCTGAGTTTGAGGCTTCGGGGACTGATTTGGATAGAGTTTGCGAATGGATGGACATTATAGAAAGGGAATTGTCTGTTGAGAAGGCTAGTCATGATGAGGCCATGTGTTCTGTTAATTAGCAATCGGTCAATCGTAAGGTTGCTGAGCGGGTAATGCATTTAACGACTGAGCTTGATGATACTAAGTCGGATGCTTCTGCAATGCTAACCACTGTTGAAATAGAACTCATTTCAACCAAGAATGAGCTTGCAGTAATCAAGGACAGACTAAAAATTGTTGAAGCGACGGATTGGAAAAATAGTTGATGGTCGAATTAACCTCCTCGATTTCATGGAGGGAGAGGGCCTTGATTTGTCTAGATATCGTAGTCTGGTTGATCATGTTTTCGAGGACGATGATGATGATGAATGTGCATTGGACCTTCCAAGTGATCCGATTGATAAAGAACAATTGTCTCCCTTTCCTTCTGATCCTGCCCCATCATCTGTCCTTGTTGTTGAAGAGAGAGTTTCATCCCCTCTTGTTGATGATGTCATTGCCCATCCTCCTTTGAATGTCCTTGTTAGTGATGCTTTGATCACTTCTATTGTTTCCTCTTTAACTACTGTATCTCCTTCTCCAAATCTAACTGAATAGAGCTTTGAATGTCAAGTTTCTTGTTGACGTTTTTATGTTTTGTCTTTCTAGTATTTATTGCTTTCCGATCTGCATGTTTTTCCTACTAGATTGTGTCTTCGTAAGTTGTCGTGGTTGTAGGTTTATTGTTTGGATCAATCATGATATTTAATCATACACAATAAATGTGCGCTAATCTTGCTACTTGTACTTTACTATCTTAGTAGTTTAGTTTTGAGTGGATTTTTACCTTTGGACTTATTTCTTGGCCATCTGAAGATTTCAATTCTTCTGACTTCTCTTGAGCATATTCCATGGTTTGAATTGTTAGTTGGGCCAGGAGGTTTTACGCGTAGGTCTTTATTTTTGTGTTCAGACATTTGTAAGTATACTTCGTAGTTGGTCAGGCCAGGAGTCTTTACGAGTAGATCTGACTTATACGTCTAGACTATTGTAGATTTATTTCATGGTCCGACATAATGGTCGGGCCTGAAAGTTTTACGAGTTAGTCTGACTTATACGTCCAATCTTTTGTAGACTTACTTCATGGTCCAACATATTGGTCGGGCCAAAAGTTTTTATTAGTAAGTTTGACTTATACGTCCAGACTTTTGTAGATTTACTTCTTGGTCCCACATATTAGTCGGGCCAGAAGATTTTACGAGTTAGTCTGACTTATACGTCCAAACGTTTGTAGATTTACTTCATGGTCCGACATATTGGTCGGGCCAGAAGGTTTTACGAGTTAGTCTGACTTATACGTCCAGACTTTTGTAGATTTGCTTCATGGTCCGATATATTGGTCAGGCCAAAAGGTTTTACGAGTTAGTCTGACTTATGCGTCTATATTTTTTGTAGATTTGCTTCATGGTTGATCAGATCAAGAGTTTATGTTTACGTCTGACTTATATGTCCTGACCTTTTACTCTTAGCTCGATATGTTGGTCGTGCTAGTTGCTTTATAAGTAGATGCATAGTCTAACTTTGACTGAACTTGGTAGTTTGAATGTAAGATGGAGGGTATGTATTTGGAAATTTTATTGACAATCCTGGTTCATCAAACGCCTTACGAGTATCCTTAACTTTGGAATTCGTCATTCGACTGGTGAAAATGCAGATTTCTTTTGGAATGGAAGTGGCGACGCTAAATTTTATTGTTTTTTTCAAGTATTATGCCTTCTGAGTTGTATAGGACTATCCCTACTCTAATTTCCTTCTCTTTGGGTGTTCCGTCAAAGCATAGGATCCATTTGTGAATAGTTCGTACGTTGTGTCTTTCCATTTGATTGTTGCTTGGTTGATGTCTGCCGACGTCATTTCTCCTTATAGTTTTAGTAGGGCGCTGACTCCTGCATGTCCTTGTCATTTGAGGAGTACTTGTATCTTCTTTAGATGAGCTTTGATTGTATGTCATCTTGAAGCCTGCTTTGGTGTTGTTCCTTCTTCCAGTTGTCTAGTGTTTAGTTGATCTCTTGAGTTGAGTGCATTCAACTATGTCTATGACTTGAGCTTGAATTATAACGGCATTTTCCTTCATTGATGAATTCAAAATGTTTCTTAATCAAATCCTTGAGTCTGCTTTCTTCGAGGTACTCAAACTGATGACCTTTTCAGTTACAAGGTGAGCTGAGTAGAACTCAACATTGAATTGTCCAATCATGCTCACATCAGTTCCAACTACAAAGGCTTCCATGAATTCCTTTGGTTCCAGACCTTGCAATGGTACCGATATTGTACCAAATCGGATTTGGTCATGTCGAACCCACTGTCAATGATGGAGAAGGTGTTGTTGGCCTTGTCGAGGACAATGTGGATAAAGAGCTCTTGGTTGGGAACCGAGCTCGCATTTATCAGTGGGACCCTCAAACCTGATCAGCTGGTTGATCTTTGCCTGAAATACACACGTCTCTATATCCCCCGTTGCGAGTTACAGCAGTGGCTCTTCTGGTCTCCTTAAATGATACTGATTCTACTGGTTCGATTTAGATCAGTTCGAGTAAGCGGTACTACTGATTGCTTCTTTGATCGATCAGATCATTTTTCTACAGCTACGCCGTGTAGGGCATATATATATTAGTTCTCTAGGTTGTTCTTTTGACCCTGTAGCAGTTTCTTCCTTCTTTTTTTCTTAGACTATTTGTCTGGTAGCCCAACGAATTATCCCAGTCGCCCTCTTTGAATCTAGTGTTCAATTTCGTTTTTCAATTTGTAGCAGTTTTCAATGTATGCCCGTGATCCTTGTGGAAAGAGCGGTACTTGCTTTTATCTCGTCATCTGGGTCTCCTCTCATCTTGAGTGGCCAGTTGATATCCTCCTACTTCGTCATGGACTTCAGGATGGTTGCTTGACTTATTTTCAAAACCGTATAAGGTTTATACGTCTTATTTATTACACTCGTTACATGTTCGTGTCTGGGTCTTATAGATTGCAGCCTTCTGGGTTCTCACTAGTTGAATTTGGATCTTTCGTTTGTCCGGTGACTTTTTGACCGACCATTCTCCTCTCGAGGTTTGTCTCTCCTTCTTTCTTCACTCCTATCCTAATTTGCTGGGAAAAGTTTCCTTTCAGATTCGTTTTTCTTTTTGGCTGTCAATATCTCCTTGAGGCTGATGTACTTTTGAGCTGTCTTCAACAAGGTTGCCATATTCTTTGGGGGGGTCTAGATTCAGAGAGTTGTAAAATTGTCATCTTTTAATCTGGAAGTGAAGGTGGCATTGGCCGTGTCGTCGCTGCAACCGTCAATCATGGTCAACTCGACAATAAAATGAGTGATGTATCCCTTTTGGCTTTTGCTTGATGTAGAGTAAGTAATGTGGCCCCTTTCTCATCCGTTGGCTACCAATGAACCCTGTGATGAAGGTAGTGGCTAATGCTTGGAAGGAGTCTATCGATCTCGGTGATATTTTTGAACCAACTCATCGCTATAGAGGTGAGACTTGTCGGAAATGTTTGGCATAAAATGGACTCCATGCTTTCTTTCAATGCCATCATGTGGTGGATATGTCTCAAATGGCCTATCAGGTTGGTAGTGCCATCACACGCTTCGAACTTTGAGGGAGTAAACTTCTTCGATAGAGGAGTCCTCATAAGTGCGTTAAAGAATGGCGGTGTGGCCAATTCATACATCACATTAGGATCTATGACTCCGATCCTAAATGGAACTTGTGTAGGGATTCCATCGCTCTGAAGGCCATCTTCTTGTGCTTCGTTGCCTTCAAGATTCACGAACATAGTTGGCAGAGTTCTATTGCGATGGTGTCTGGACATGGTCGGCTGATTGAGCACGCTCCTGGGTAAGTTTGTCCACAACTTTAATCAGATGATTCATCTAGGCCAAGAGTTGATCCACGCAGGGATCCGTGACTGCATTGCTAGATGGCTTAGATGATTGGGCTACCACTCCACGTTTAATACTGTGTTACCCGGCACAATAAATCCAGTTGTCGTTGGGTTTGAAACATGCATTATTGGTAACTCAGCTTCACTAGTGGAAGGGTTGCCTTGATTGTTGTTGGGTTGGGGGTTTGTAGAGTGTTCCATCTTCTATAACTTTTTATTGTTGATTAGAACTAAGGAAGTTTCCAACTACAAATTTTTTTCACAAAGGGAATTGTCGCTCCCCACGGATGGCGCTAATTGATGCGTCCAATTCTGGTCTCTTAGAAATCTGATCTGCAAAACAAAGGTTAGATTGCCAAAAACCACCTTTTTGGTATCCAATGCTTAAGTTAGCAAGTCTGTAGGAGATAGCTTATTTAGATAGAGTTAAGTTAAACTTGCATAACTTAGTCAAATGTTCTCTTTACCTTATTAGTGGTCGTTATTAACTCTCTGCGTGACTTAAGCATGTGAGGCTTGACGAGGGGAGACGTTATCTGTAACAATCTCCTATTTTATGAAGATACGTCATTGGGGGAGTAACTTCCGCCATGACTCTCTTTTTCTGTAACATTTCTCCTCTTTAAGGGAGAGATTTGTTGGTCCTGGATTTGGGCCTTTGACTATGATTTGTTCTAAAGGGCCTTTTTGGGCATTAATGACTAGATCCGCCTTTTTTAGCATTGTGAATCAGCCCTGACTTGAAAAACTTAGTCTTTGTGATAAGTGATCTTTGCCACATGTATGGTCGTGATGATAGTCTTATTTGATGTATCATCAGAAATTATATTCTGTGTGCTTGAAAATGGATGGAAAAGTAATGACTTGTTTTAGATGGACGATGGCATCCCACGATCCTTATATAGAAAATATTGTACTCTTCCACATGGTACTTATGTTTAATGTTGACATTACCTGGAGTAGAAAAGAGTGTTTTATCTTTTAGCCAGTCACTGGTAGTGCATTTGTTCCTTATGATTCGCAATACAATAGTGACTTAGGTTTGTTTCTCCCTGTTCGCTATAGCGACACCTTTCCCACGTTTTTTGGTCTACCTTCTTTAACAACTTTGGTTGCTCGCAGCAAACCTGTCGGTCTTTCAATACCCAATGCAATTTCTAATTTGCTTGCGACAAGTCCTTGCATTAGTATGAGTTTGTTGACCATGTAAGGGCGATCCATCTTGATGACGAATTCCACGATTTTTAATGTCGACATTACTACATGCAAGTTATTAATTATCAATGTCTTAACCTAAATAATTAGTTGTTCATTTCGTGCCAGTTTCAAACTTATTTGGTGGTCGTCAAAGTCTAATTATGTATATGGTCCAATCACACATAGAAACATGCAGTGCACGTAGACGAGTAGTCGATTGGGTGCTGTAATGATTATATAACATTTTTGTGAAGGGACTCTATTTTGTGTTTTGTTACAAAGATTTCAGAAGTTGTGAAGAGCCACGCTACAAGATTTCGAGCTTTGTTCAGAAAGTGTGGCTTATATAAGGTCTCCTCTATATTACATAAAGACTCACTTAATGTGTTTGATAAGAGCTGTCCATTACTTTCCTAACAACAATCAATTGCATGAACTCAATGGAGATGGAGATGATATATAATGTATTGTAATCTTCTTTTAAATGTAGTGAATTTTAATCGTTGCACTCTGGAGTTGGCTACCATCGAACCACAAAAGTTTCTTAGGCCTTATATGTTTGTTTATTTTCTTCTCTGCACTAGTGTTATGTTTATGCATAATGCATAAAATGTTAAATTCAGACTTAAAGTTTTTCAAGTATGGAGGTCTGTGCAACTCTTCACACAGCAAGGCCTGAACAACCCTTCGCCAAATATGCAAAATCTGTGTGGCAAAACACGAAGTTGACCCGCCATCAAGTGTTCAACTTTTCTTTTTTTATTTTGTTTCATTTTCCTTTGATATATGTAATCCCTTATGAAATATAACATTTCGAGTTTAATCATATCATGTATTAGGCATCCAATAGGGTGTTGATGGCCTACTCTATGAAAGATTTGGTTTGAAAATCAGGGGAAAAGGGATGAAAGAAGGAGATGCATGTACTAAGTACTTTTTGCCTCGGTCAAGGCCAAACAGAAACGTCGGGTGATTTTAGAAATAACTGGTATGGATGGGAATCGGATTTCATGTCAAAAATACAATCTGCAAAAGACAAATATATTTTTCCAGAAATTGATGACTTCTGAAGGATGCAGGGAAGACCCTGAAATCATGGAAAGTATTCCTCGGTTAATCCAGGAGGGTGATTGTGATTTCCTTATGCAACAACTGAGTTGGGAGGAAGTACGTGAGGTTGTTTTTAGTATCCCCCAGGATAATGTGCCCTGTCCAGATAGCTTCACCTCAGGAATTTTTCAGGTATGTTGGGAGATTGTTGGGAGTGATATATGGGAGGCAGCAAAGGAGTTTTGTTGCATGTCGTTCTCTTCCAGGCTTCTTCACAACAATTTTGTTGCCCTTATTCCGAAATCTGATAAGGCTAAGAGTTTTTCTAATTCAGGAGTCTGTGTAATGTCGTCTACAAAGTTTTTAGTAAGATCATATGTATCAGGATTGCCACATCACTTCCAATAATTATTTATTTTGAACATGTGCTTTTATAAAAGATAGACTGATCACGGAAAACATAGGATTGACGCAAGAATTAATGAGATCAATTGGAAAGAAAGTTGTTGGGAACAATGTTATTTTCAAGTTAGATATGGAGAAAGCATATGATCGAGTTGAATGGAGATATTTGCTGACAACTCTAAGGAAATTCAGTTGTGATAACCGATTTTGTTTGCTAATATCTATTTGCATTGCACATTGTGGGTTTTCAGTTCTTGCAAGGCAGATATGAAGGCTATTTCCGCTCATCTCGCGGGCTCAGGCAAGGGGATCCTCTCTCCCCATCCCTTTTGTTATTGCAACTGAGGTTTTGAGTATGGGTCTCACGAGGGCTTTCTATGATGATGAAATTGGGTTTTTTTTATACACTAAGAACATGTGCGCCTATCACGCATCTGTTGTATGCGAATGATTTTATGGTATTTTTAATGGAAAAAAGTCAGTGTTTGGATGCATGAAAATCCTCAACAGGTACTGTTGGGTTTCTGGTGAAAAAATTAATGTCAAGAAGAGTTTATTTATGTTATATGAGAAAGTACAGGCTGAAAGAATCGTTCTTCTAAATCAATGGACGAGATTTTAGTTTAGGGCCTCACATTTTACTTATCTTGGAGTTCCCATTTATCAAAGTAAGTGTAAAATCTTGTTCTTTGAAGAACTGATGAATAAGATCAGAAATAGAGTTCACGGGTGGAAGGCTAGATTATTATTCCCTGGGGGAAGACTTATCCTTATCAGGCATGTTCTGTTATCTGTACCAGTATACACTATTGCTATGACATGTGTGCCAATAAAGGTGTTAGAATCTATTCAAAAAATTATTGCAGATTTCTTTTGGGGGGATCATGAAGGAAGACTTAAACACCACTAGGTTGCTTGGAAATGTTTCAGTTTTCCTATGGAGGAAGGTGGTTTGGGTGTGTTGGGAACTAGATTGTGTTGTCAAAGCTTTCAGAATCAAGGCGTTGTGGAATTTGGTGAATACTAATTCTTTATGGGCAGTATTTATGAGAAAAAAAAATATATTTGTAGACATGGGTTCCTATCAAGCAACAAGTAAAAATTAGCTTGCCTCCTTTCATGAAGGAGTTACTTGAGTTCAAGGAATTTATGGTTGATTACTCTACTTGGATAATAGGCTTGGGCAATGTGAGTTTTTTTCATAAGAATTTGTCTATTAGGGAATCATTTTAGCATACTGGATGTGTAGAAACATAAAGCAGATGGCCATCTCTTATGGCCATGCAGAGAAAAGAGTTCAGGTCTCTTGGCCCAGTTTGTAACAAAAAGCTTTGGATCTTTATGAGAATAGATTAAAAGGGGAACCTAGCGAGTTGGATGTTAGGATCTGGACTCTGACTAATGATGGTAAGTTAGTACCATCGTTTAAGTTCTTAGAAATAGAGGCCAACAAGGTCACTTCTGGAAAAAAATATGGCACTCATTGTTGCCCTCTAAAATATCTATATTTGTCTGGATAATAATTAAGAGAGCAATACTGATTGATGGTGAACTGAGAAGAATTGGTTTTAAATTGGCTTCAAAGTGCAATTGTTGTAATGAGCATGGGGATGAAACTACAAAACACTTGTTCTTAGAAGGAGAATTAGCGATGAGAGATTGGGCACATTTTGACTTAGTTTTTTACATCCATGTACATGGACCAATGGAAGTATGTACAATGCTAGGGAATTTGTTTGCTAAGGCGAAAGTTTCGACATTGTCCGGTATTCTCTTTCAACTCACCCTTATTTTTTTCTTTAGGAGATATGGCTCCAAAGAAATTAAAAAAAAATCTATGAAGAGGTGGAAGTTTCGGCGAACTATATGATCATCAAATTATATTACTGGATAAGATGTGTATCGAAGATTTTAAGGCCGAAGAAAATTGATGGGAACCAGGTCCTACTTCGGAGGTTGGGAATGCATGGAATGGTGGTGCATACTCAATTAGTCCATGTGGTGTTTTGGAATGGCGGTGCATACTCAACTGGTGGGATTGTGATTAGGAATTTGGAAGGTGATTTTGTAGATGCCTATCAAGTACACTTTGAGCATGGCTCTAATAATGCTGTAGAGACTCACTCTCTTTTGGAGGGTCTAAAAATTTTCAAACTTGAATGTTTACGTAATTGTATGATACAAAAAGATTCGGTGATGGTTATGACAAAAATAGCTAAACAAAAGCTGAATTTATTACTCAATGAAAATACTAAACTGAATGGGATGATCTGCTAGTGATATAGACTCATTTCTTTATACTAAACATGTCCTACAACTGCTATAGTCACTCCTAAATCTTCTCAGCTATTGACTCAATCCTAGCATAAATTACTTAGCTAATATCATTAACTGCTACTACATTGTGGTACAATCATTTGGGTGTATCATAACTAAGAATCCCTCGACTTACTCCCAAGCAAACTCATATGAAGACTCCATTACAACTTTGACATTCACCTGACCTTCTTTCATCACCGGGTGGATGAAGTTATCAGCCGTAACAATAGAATGATTTCCCTTATGTGGATAGACTTTTGAGAATAAAGACACATTACCCGTCGCATGATGGGAACAACCGGAATCGATGATCCAGTCCTTCTCATAGTTGACAGAGGCTTTAGAATTCTTATGTGCATTAGTCGAGTGCACAACAACATAATCCACATTATCAAGTTTGTCAATAACTTCAATAGTAAAGCATTGCTCCCATTTAGGTTGAGCATAATTCGTGCTCTCGTGTGCAACATTTGCATTCTCATCCGGGAGCTTCACTTGACAATTTTCTTTGATATGGCTTGGTTTGCCACACCAACTTTACACGACAATTGATCTTAATGTGTTCCAGCTTGCCACACCTATAACATTTTCTGGAAGTACTTCTGGATTCCACGTTCACCTTTGAATTAATGTTTGCTATCATTAGATGGAGATTTTGAATTGGTTTTATGTTTCCACTTGTCCTTAGTGAAGAGCACATCCTTGATGTCAGAGATAGACTTCGAGGACATTTGCTTTACCAAGGCTTCCTGGTTGGATAATAAATTCTCCAACTCAACAATTGAAGGCTAATGTATCCACCCTTGAACAGAAGAAATAAAGGGCATAAACTCTTTCCACAAGCCACAAATCAGATAACGATGCAATTGTGCATCACTGATGGGTTCCTCCGTATCCAACTCTGAAATTTTAGAACACAAATTTTTAATCTTTAGAAAATAATCTGAAATGGAGAGATTACCTTGAGCCATCCCGACAAGTTCATTCTCTAAGAATTGCAACCTCATCGTATTTTTCTGAGTGAACAATCGTTCTAGTGTCTCCCATACTTGCTTAGTGTTTTCACATCACGAATGTGCTCGATGTAGTCTTTGCTAATCGACGTCCGTAAGGCAAATAAAGCTTTGCCACATTTGATTTTCCATTTCCTCTGCAACTCAATGTTTTGCTGATTGTCGTCTTGAATTACCATTTCATTATCAGAGATAAGGTCCCATAAGTCTTGACCCATGCTTCCAGACAAAACTTCCAGTAACTGTAATTGTTACCAACAAGCTTATCTACGGAGGTTTGAGAAACTCATTGCTGCTATTCATCTTGAGCAAGGGACAAGGAACAAGTATACATTAATCAATAAGAGTTGTAAAACTCAAGTAACTTCACTGAGTAATAAAATCAAAACAATTAGTAGCCTGACAGCTCTGATACCACTTATTGGCGGGTTAGGCACGTGCGCACACCTTGGTCCACTATACATAGCAACGATATTGTCCCCAACTTAAATACCCGTAACATGGGTTTTCCATCTAGGCCTCGGGTGTGGGGTTTTATCTTAAAAGGCCTCGTTTCTATTATGGAGTAGACCACTCCTTATATTCTTAGATAACAACTCAACCTTAGTTGACGTGGGACTATTCAACCCAACTCCATCCCAACAATCTCCACCTTGACGCGAATTGTCACATCTTACAATCCATCTGATCTTCAACCATCTTGAAGGATACAAGGAACACCTCCACCACCGGGCCAATCTCCAACCATCTCAAGGAACATCCACTGCTCCAATCTTAACTATCTCAAGGAACACAAGACCACCTCCACCTAGATTGTAAGGAATGCCCTTGGCAAGATCTACAACATCCTGAGGATCCACATCTCAAGGAACCATCGCTAAGCTTCAGCCGAACCATCGGCTCTGATACCACTACAAAAATAGCTAAACAAAACCTTAATTTATTACTCAAGAAAATACTAAACTTAATGGGATGATCTGCTAGTGTTACAAACTCATTTATTTATACTAAATCAGTCCTACAGTTGCTATAATCACTCCTAAATCTTCTCAGCTAAATTGACTCAATCCTAGCATAAATTACCCAGCTAATATTATTCACTGCTATTACATTGAGGTACAATCATTTGGGTGCATCATAACTAAAAATATTTCAACTTGCTCCTAAGAAAACTCATATGAAGACTCCATCAAACACATATTCCTAAATACTAGGACAACAAACCATAGAGGATAATAGTTCATGTGCACATAGAAATGCACTAATTTTTGACAGGTTAAACAATGGTTTTTCAAAGAGATTAAGGTTTCTTGGTCACTTCATAATTGATGGATGGAGATTTGGGACGTAAGTCATTTGCTAGTCTGCCATTGTCGGCATGTTTTTAGATAAGCAAATTCAGTGGTGGATTCGCTTGCACGACTGTGATACCTTTGTGTGGGCGGACTGAGGGGGAGGGTGCGGGAGAAGCCCAAGAGGGTTGGCAAGCTATAAATGGGAGATCATAATCCCACATCACCTGAGTGCAGGAGGGTGATGCATTGTATATGTATGAGTTTGGATCTACAAAGTACTATGTGTTTTAAAGCCGTGCAGGCCTTGGGCCCAAAGCGGACAATATAGTACTTTGTGGATCGGGTCATGACAGAATAGTATCAGAGCCTGACCCAGCCGAAAGTGTACCGACGAGGACGTTGGGCTCCCAAGGGGGTGGACTATGATACCTTTGTGTGGGCGGACCTGAGGGGGAGGGTGCGGGAGAAGCCCATGGATCCCAAGAGGGTTGACAAGCTACAAAAGGGATATCATAGTCCCACATCACCTGGGTGTTTGAGGGTGATGTACTATATATGTACGAGTTTGGATCTACAAAGTACTACGTGTTTTAAAGTCGTGCAGGCCTTGAGCCCAAAGCGGACAATATAATACTTTGTGGATTGAGTCGTGACAACGACTGACACAGGAGGGAGGGACCTCGAGAAGTTTTTCTTGGGAAATTTTGTCACGTAAGGCAAAATCTCTTCTTATTCTTGACAAACAAAAAAATGGTTATATTAGAAGGGCTTAAATCTTTTCATTTCTGTCTAATGACCTGGATATCGATAGTTTGGAGGGAGTTTTTTTTTTACTATAAACAGGGGATATTTGTATGTAATCTGGTTTATACAAATTAGATCAAGTTGTCCACCAATTGTAGCACAGTTGGTCGGACATCCACTCTCCTTGTGAGAGGTCGCGGGTTTGAGACTCACCAGTTAGGATTTTGTGAGTTTTCATCCAATTATTAGGAGTACATGTGCTCCGTCGTTGATAAGCCTTCGGGTGTTGAATGTAACTGCTTAGATGGACCAGAGCAAAGCAAAAGCAAGTCTTCATGCAAGGTGGAGGCGATGGATCAAAGTGAAAACAAGTTTCCAGGGAGATGGAGGTGACGAGAATATTAAGTGGCAACAATATTATAGCCTTATGACATGGATTAATAATAAATAATAAATAAATAAATAAAACACAAACACAAAAAAATTAGATCAGGTTGGCAGGAGTTTAGGAAGTATTCAATGAAGGGAGAACGCACACTGGCAGCAGAAGAAAATGTCTTTTGGTCAGGAAAGCAGAGCAGGTTTTCTCTGTTTTTAGTGAATTGTGGTGTCTTAAAACCAGCAAGATGGTTGTTTGGTTTTGGAAAAACATGGGTGTAAAACAATGGTATGGAGAAAATAATATGCCAGGATCAGTTTTTCATTATACAAGAAAGGGTATTTATACAAGAAGTATCCTAATAGGTTTAGGTAATTTCTGATAAGAATACAATTCAGTTTCCACAACTACAATATTCCTAAGATTTCCACAACTACAATATCCTAATCATATCCCTATATCATAGGAGAATCATTGATTCTCAACAATCCCCCTCAAGTTGGAGAGTGGATGTCAAGAACTCCCAACTTCTGTAACATGCCATTGAAAGCGTATTTTCTTAACAGCTTTGTGAGCACGTCTGCTATTTGCTGAGAAGAAGTTACATACTTGGTTTCAACTGAATCATTTTGAATTTTTTCTCTAATGAAGTGGCAATCTATTTCAATATGCCTTGTTCTCTCATGGAAGACCGGGTTAGCCGTAATGTGCAAAACAGCTTGATTATCACAGTGAAGCATCGCTGTATCCGGATGTGACACTTTTAGATCTCGAAATAAGTTGAGCAGCCAGGTTATTTCACAACAAGCACTCATCATGGCTCGATACCCGGCTTCTGCTGAAAAGAGAGAGATAATTTTTTGTCTCTTTGTCCTCCAAGATACCGGTGAATTTCCCAGAAAGACACAATAACCTGTCATTGACCTTCTAGTAGTGGGACAACCAACCCAATCTGAATCACAATAAGCTGTTAAATGCAAAGAATTATGAGCTGGGGAAAAAAGACCTCTTCCTGGAGAACTTTTAAGATACTTCAAAATACGGAGTGCTGCATCCCAATGTGGTTTCCTTGGTTCATGCATGAACTTGTTGAGGACATGAACTGCATAAGTAATATCGGGCCTGGTGATGGTCAAATAGATAAGGTGGCTTGCCAACCTTCTATATTTTTGTGGACCTGCAAGCAATTCACCCGTGTCTGACAATTTGAGATTTTGTTCCATAGGAAAGCAAACTGGTCGTGTTCCTAATAAACCTCCATCTTTAATAATATCAAGAGCATACTTTCTCTGAGAAATTGCAATACCTTTCTTGGAACGAGATACCTCAATACCCAAAAAGAATTTTAAATCCCTAAGATCTTTGATACAGATACGATTATGAAGAAATTGTTTGAGGGTATTGATGGCACCCAAATCATTTCCTGTCATCAACATAAATCAAAAGGGCAGTGAATACGTGTGAAGATGGAGTAATCAATTTTAGATTGAACGAAACCAACAGCTTGTATGGCATCAGAGAACTTAGCAAACCATTGACGAGAAGCTTGTTTTAGGCCATATAGGGACTTGTAGAGGCGACATACCAGATTCTCCCCATGGCGCTGTACACTGTGAGGTGGGAGCATATAAATTTCTTCATGAAGATCACCATGAAGAAAGGCATTATGAACGTCGAGCTGATAAAGAGATCAAGATTGAGCTGCAGCAATGGCAATGAGACAACAAATTGTGATAAGCTTGGCAGTGGGAGAGAATGTGTCATGGTAATCAATGCCCCCAGTCTGAGTTTACCCTTTAGCAACCAAACGAGCCTTATACCGCTCGATTGAACCATCAGAGCGATGTTTAATCTTGTAAATCCACCGACAACCAATTGGTTCCTTAGTGGGAGGAAGAGAAGTAAGAGTCCAAGTGTGATTTAGTTCCAACGTTTGAAGTTCGGAGAGCATAGCCAATTTGGATATGAGGCAACATCCCCATAAGTTCGAGGCTTCACATGAGGGCTGATATTATAAATGAAAGCTAGATGGGATGGTGAGTATCGATGGTAAGAAATAAAATTGGACAAGGGATAGTGAGTACCTGATGAGAGAACTGGAGACGAAGACTCTGATTGGATGGATGGTGGCAACGTGATGACATAATCCTGGAGGTGGCTAGGCAAATTTCTGGTACGGTCTGACCGACGATGAGGTGGTGCGGTTGGTGGAGAGACATGAACGGGAGAAGTAGGAAGCACTAGTGGGAACTTTCAGATGAAGAGGAAGGGTTACCTGGTGAGGGAATGGTGTGGTCAATAAGAGAGGGGAGTTATGTGTTAGCGGGTAGAGGAGTAGATGGGGTAGGGGAATGGGACAACCCTGGTGAATCATCAAGTAGGCTAGTAGGTAAGGCATCATGGTGGGTTGGTGGTGGTAAGAGCATTTCCAATGGATCCCCTAAAATAGCCAAAAAGCTATTTTAGGGTTCTCATGTGAGAAATTGCATGTTCCAATGGATCCCCTAAACCATTCCCCATTTTAACTTCACATTTAATTTGCCCCTAAATTTAAGGGCAACCAATCATCCCCTAAATTTTGAAATATCATTAAAATATTTCAAATCTTTAATTTCTAAATTAAAAAATAAAATCAAAAATCAAAACAAAAGGAATAGGGGGATGAAAATGTGGAAGATATATTTAAATAATGATGAAAAAGTTAAAATAGGGGATGCGATTGGAGTGATAAAGAAATAGGAGGACCCCTAAATTTAGCTTTTGGTTAAAATGGGGGATAACCATCCCCCATTTTAACTTTTACCATTGGAGATGCTCTAAGGGGCCCGAGGAAGGAAAAAAATTGAATTGGGTATGCTCGGTCTTAAAAGGAAAAATATTTTCATGAAAAACAACGTCACGATTAGTAAATATTTTTCGAGTGAACAAATCATAAAGTTTGTAGGCCTTTTGCTCATGCGGATAGCCAAGGAAAACATATTGCTTAGCACGTGGATCAAATTTGTGAGAAGTGTAGATATGTTTGGCATATGCAAAACACCCAATAACCTTTAAATGTGTATAGAATGGTTTGCATTATACAATTTCTCAAATGGAGTTTTGTGGGAAAGAAGTAGGGTGGGCAACCTGTTGATCAAATGAACTGCTGTGAGTATGCATTCTCCCCAAAGATGAAGAGGGAGGTTAGCTTGAAACCGTAAGGCCCGTGCAGTTTCAAGGATATGACGATGCTTACGTTCAGCAACACCATTTTGTTGCGGTGTGGCGACGCAAGTATCTTGATATAAAGTTCCATGATCTTTGAAAAAATCCCTTAATGAAAAAAAAATTACCCCATTATCCACACGAATAGCTTGTATAGTGGTATTGAATTGGGTTTTAACCATGGAAAAAAATTGAGTAGTCCTTGTGTTTCATTTTTGTGGTGCATAAGAAATACCCAAGTAAATCGAGAGAAATCATCCACAATTGTAAGGAAAAACTGAGCCCTAGAGATTGAAGGAGTTATGTGAGGCCTCCAAATATCACAATAAATAAGGGAAAAATGTTTCATTGTGGAAATTGAACTTTTGCTAAACGGAAGGTGGGTCTGTTTTGCCAAGTGACAGGCATCGCAAACATTATTCAAACTAGAGGAACAATTTAACAAAGTTTTGCCTAAAATATGTAAACGTGAAGAAGAAGGGTGACTAAAACGGCGATGCCATAAGTCTGCGGAAGCAATGTGGCAGAATGGTTTGTGGGTAGAAGGTGCTTGGTCAGAAGCCAACGCCACTAAGTAATAAAGCCCGTCATGTTGTTTACCCAAACCAATCGTCATCCTCGTTGCCAGGTCCTGCAAGATACACCAAGAAGGAAAAAAAAGTCATTCAACATTGTAATCCCTTTGTGATGCGACTGACAGACATGATATTGACTTTAAAGGTAGGAACACATAAAATATTTTTCAAAGAAATATGAAAATTAAGAGATAAAGTTCCAGTGGAACTAATGGGTGTTGTATTTCCGCTTGGCAACATTACTGGCTGCATAGAAGGATTTTTAGCTTTGGCTCTAAGCAAGTGAGAAGCTGAGGTGATATGGTCTGTAGCGCCACTATCAATAATCCAATTGAAATCATGAAAATGTTTGGTATTACCTGATGATTGGTGGGAGTCTTTTTCGCTCATCATAATTTGAATCTGTTGATATTGGATCTCATATAAGTTAGGCATGACAACTTATATTTCTTATAATATTGGGATCGAGTTCACATGGTTCATAGTCCTGGTGCTTGCTTCCCCTTTGTTGCGACCTCCCTTAGGCTTATTAGAACCATGCAAACGGTGCTCGGGTGGAAATCTGTGCAACTTGTAACAAGTATCAACAGTATGGTGGTCTCGATTGCAGTATGTGCAATGCAAAGGCGTCTTACTAGCATTAGTAGGTGCTTAGCCTTGACGAACTGTCATGGCTGCGGACTCAATGGAAGGACGGCTACCTTGACAAACTGCCATGGTTGCAGATTCAATGGAAGGACGGGATGTGCCCAACTCTCTTTGTTTTTCTTCCTGTGTAATAAGAGAATAAACCTTGCGCAAAGTAGGCAAGGGTTGCATGAGCAAGATCTGTCCACGAACTGCACTATAAGACTCATTAAGCCCCATAAGAAATTGCATCAGAACATTGCGCTCATCACGCTCCATGTGTTTTTTCATAGCACCACAAGAACACAAGGGCAGGTCATTATATGAGGCCAATTCATCACATAGTTCTTTTTAGTTTGGTGAAATAACTTGCTACAGACATTTGTTCTTGAGAAAGAGAGGAAAGATCTCGCTGCAACTGAAAGATTCTTGGAGCATTGCTTTGGAAAAATATTTCTTTGAGATCCTCCCAAACCTCATGCGCTGTAGATGAATAAATCACACTGTCTGCGATGTCAGGTTCAATGGAATTAAGGATCCATAAAAGCACCATGTCATTGCAACGTTGCCAAAGAAGAAACTTGTTCAAGTTTGTCTCTTCTAAGGGTACCTTCAGCGCTCCATCAATATACCTTAACTTATTTTTCGCGCTTACGGAGATGCGCATAGAACGACAACATGTTGCGTAGTTGTCTCCATTAAGAAGTTTGGAGACAAGCACCATTCTAGGGTGATCAGAATGATGGATAAAAAAAGGGCTAGAAGTTTCATGGTTCTTCCCAGCCAAAGAAATCTTTGTGTTATCGCCCATGGTAAAGGGATGACAAAAGAAAGATGACTATAGTAATAGCTGGCGGCTGAAACAAGAGCTAGGATTAACCTTGCTCTGATACCATGTAAAACAATGGTATGGAGAAAATAATATGCCAGGATCAGATTTTCATTATACAAGCAATACAAGAAGTATCCTAGTAACTTCTGATAAGAATACAATTCAGTTTTCACAACTAAAATATTCCTAAGATTTCCACAACCACAATTTCCTAATCATATCCCTATAGTATCCTAATCATATCTCTATATCATAGGAGAATCATTGATTCTCAACAGTGGGCAGATTTTTTATTTGTAAAACAGAGCATTACTGGCTTTACTTGGTGGACGTGATGGGATTTTGAACTGCAAAACAGAGCATAACAGGGTATTAAGCTTCTACTTAGTACAGGTTCTTATTTGCTGGGGTGGACAAGAATATTTTCGGTCTGCTTTTGCTATATCTTGTTTTTCGTTTTATTGCTTTATTCGGGCAAAGTCGTAACGCACTCCCAATCAGATTGTGAATCTTTTTTGATAAATAATAAAGGTCTGACATCCCATAGCTGCTCATCCTCCTCGAAGGTTTAATTTTAAAAAATGAAAGATTTGGTTCATCCCATATTTGAATTAACTTACAAGGCCCAAGCTTCGCTGCATAGCATCACAAGTAAAGTAGCTTTCAAGTCGATCGGAAGCATTTGTAAATAATTAAGCAATTATTCCAATTTGAATCAGTATTCCTACCACTGTTTCTGATCAAGTTTCGAATAGCAACTATCAGATTTAAATGTTTTAATTTTATAATTTGTTTGCCTCATGCGTGAAGGTTATATTACAGACGATGGTATATTCAAATTACTGCCTACGAGTATCACCATGGAAATCAAACTTTCTTGCATCATATGAAAACTTGCTTTCACAAAATTTATATTCGATATTGCATCACTAAAAAGATCTGTTATTGAATCACATAATTTCCAGCTTGCACTGTCCATTGCTTTCCCGACAACAGTTGAAGACTGAATACACGAGCTTTCAAAAACCAAAACAAACGACTATTTCACTTGAAAAGAAAGGAGATATTGAAAAAATGAGGGTAAAGCTCAATATACTACAATGTCCTGTTGAAATTTGAATAGCAATCTGATCAACCTTACCAGCTTTATTGAGATAATGTTGAAGGCTGCACGAAAGATATTATAAGCATTGGGTATTAGCACAGATCAAAGTTGGCTTGTATTTTCTGATGAGTGGATAGACGAGTTCTTTGTATGCTTTCTCCGTGGGGTGATAACTGTCCCAAAATACATATTTTGTGGCATTTGGGCATGTAGATGGTTTCCGGTCGTTGCAAATAATGCCTAACTCCATGCTCCCTGTTCCACAACATCCTCTATTCGCCACTTCGAACCCTATTACGTGAGACCATAAAAAAAAGTTAATAATAAATAAAAATTGAATTAGTTCAACGGGGAAAGGAAAGAGGAAAGTCCGCCTTTATGTCTTTTCTTAAAATTGTTAAAATTGTATCTTAGGGTATTTTCTTTTAATGTATGGTCCCAAGTATCTGTGTAGCCGACCCCGAAAGTATGATGATGATGATATAGTCATTTCAAGTTCGTCGGAAACTTTCCCTCTTGCTCTCTCCTTTTTATTATTTATTAATTTTTTTTAAGAGAAAAATTTACCATATCGAGAAGGATTTTCTACAATATCCAGAAAAGGCGTGTAGATGTCAATGTAAACAGCCTTTGCATTTTTAAAGTTGGCGTTGAGTTCATCAAGTTTGGAAGATAGCTTTGAATTGTATAGAAGTGCTGCTTGATTGTATGCCTGGACACACTGTTGTATCCCTCCCCCAACTATTCTCGACGATGGCAAACATCCCAAAGGCGGAGTACTGAACACGGCTATTCTTTGAGCTCCCAATTCATATAGCTCCTGTAAAAATTAGTTTCCGTAATAATTCAAGTTATCATGAGCACTTGCCTGTAGAGAAGAGATGAGAAATCGTAAAGCTTGCCTGGATAAACTTAGCAGCTTCTTCACTCACGAATTCAGTGTAGTCCACGATATTATATTGTAGTTGTCTAGCTTTAAAAAGAAAATAGGTATTGGCAATGTCATCACTTCCCGCTACCACTAAATATGCCGAGTCTTTTATTATTTTTTCAGTGCTCTCTACTCCGACAATTGTCTTCAATTTCTCTATGTACTCTCTGAACATCTTTAATTGATCTGATAAACTAATAACACCCTGGTAACCAAGAAAAGAAAAAGGGAAATTATAGTAGATCATACGGAAACAAATTAAGAATTTCCAATTGAGCATGTACATATACCAATAGTGTACTGGTGAGTGGATCATATCCTGAAGCACTTGAAGCAAAGCTGACACCAGTAAGTAAGTCGTAGGGTTTGAGGTTTGGATCAAGATAAGCAGGTAAGAGCTCCTTGATTCCCAGTTGCTCAACTGCCCAAATTCATGATTATCAGATATGACCACATGCACATAAAAAATATAATTAAAGTAAATTGAAATTGCATTTGTTGACCTAATTCGATCAACTCCGGGAAGAAAGTGTTGATTGCCACCTACTCAATATGGAGAGCATATCTAGCTAGCACATACCAAATGGTCGGGATCAATGGAATGGGTGGAGTAGTGGTCTTCTGAGTCTTAATTAAAAAAAAAAAATTCCATTTCAATTGATTCATACATTTCTTTTCAAATGTTACATTTATGTAGTTACCTAGAAAGTCAGTGGGGATCTTCCCATTGCTAAACCTTCCTGTTGGCTTCCCATCCATGAAATCCTTCCCATATGGAGGTACGTTGGCCTTAAAAGGTGTAGTAAGTAAGTAATTGTTGTTCCCTGGATCAACAATCGAATCTCCAAACGCTATAACTGCTGGAACTTGTGTGTTGCTGGGTAAAGGTAACACTGTGTCGATAAGTTGTGCAAGCAAAAGAAGGGAAGCAAAGAGATAGTTTCGGAGAACAGTAGAAGATGAAGATGGAAGTTGCATGTTTAGGAAAAGAAGTTATGTTGAACTTGAATGTGCTTGAAAATGGATAGAGAGGTAATGTCTTGTTTTAAATGGTCTAGCTTTGAAAAAATTATGTACCACATATGGTACTAGTGTTTAATGACGACATATAGTACATGCATGAAATTACAAATCCTTATACCATATACTTGTGTTTAATACAGGTTTTGAAACTTTGATTAGTGAAAATATTGGATTCTATACTTACATTAAAAATAAAAAATACACTGGAGTTCAACATACTACACACTTGAACTACATATGCCTTAGTTAACTGAGGCTAGTCTTATCATTATGAAGCATATGACTTAGTTCATGGGCAGGAGAATTAACAAAATACCGAAGATTTTGGCATTGTGCTCCATGTTTTGCAAGCAAGAGTTGGCTGCAAAGTTTGCTTCCCTAAAGACCTTTTGGGGTTTGAGACTAGAGGTACTACATCAAGTTACTGCTGTATGGAGTCAATTACTCTAGAGAATTAGGTATGTTAAATTGTCATCTATGAAAATCTTAAGCTATATTAGTAAAGGCGAATTTAGCATATATGAATGTTGGCCGCCCAAAAAATTGGGTGGCGTGAACTTCTAGTGTGACGAACCCGTCTCGCATTGTATCAATATTGTCTGTTTTAGGCTGTCATCCGATCTTCACGACTTTAAAAAGTGTCGATACAATGGGGAGCTGACCCCGCACATATAAGGATCATCCTCCTCCCCTACCCAGGTGATGTGGGACTATGATTCCCCTTGTAGCTCGTCCAACCTCTCTCGGCCTATTGGGCCTGTTGAGCTCCAACCCTCACCCTCACCTCAGGTCCGCCCACTCAGGGTCTCACAATCCACCCTCTTAAGGCCCAACGTCCTCGTTGGCCACACAGGCACAATGTCCACGTTGCCCGAGGGTCCACCTCCACGTGACACACTTCCGGTTGGATCAGGCTCTGATAAAAACTGTGACGACTCCCTCCCGCACTGTACCAATATTGTCCGCTTTGGGCTACCATCCGGCCCTCACGGCTTTAAAACGCGTCGATACAATGGGGAGCTGACCCCGCACATATAAGGATCATCCTCCTCCCCTACCCAGGCGATGTGGGACTATGATTCCCCTTGTAGCTCGCACAACCTCTCTCGACCTATTGAGCCTGTTGGGCCTGTGTGGCCAATGAGGACGTTGGGCCCTAAGGGGGGTGGACTTTGAGACCCTTGTGTGGGCGAACCTGAGGAGGAGGCTCGTTGATCCCAATAGGGATTAGGTGATCTACCAAGGGAAGATTATAGTCTTACATCGCCTGGGTGCGGGATGGTGATGTGCTATATATGTGCGAGGTTGGATCCCCATAGTAATAGGCATTTTTAAGCAGTGCAGACCAATTTGGCCCAAAACGAACAATATTTTACTGTGCGGATCAAATCGTTACATCTAGTCGTCATTGAAGTATCACCTTTATGCTGGAGTGCATCAGTAAAGAAATTTAGATGGCCTCTAAGCTATTAACTTTCTCCAATTTAAGAAAACATGGTCATGATCTTCAAAATCACGTGCTTAACGTTTTTCTCCCTTTCTCCCCACATTTCAACCAAATAGTCTTTATTTATTTTGTTAGTTATGTTCCCCAAACTTTTAAAGTAGGCCATGGATCTGAAACACTTCTTTGTATACTTCATTGCTAGAAGCCTCACCATACAGTTACCAAAAAAAAAAACTCCAACAATATATAAAGAGAGATTCTACACAGCGAGGAAACGGGTGAGGGGAGGGACGTGGCAGGGTGGGAACCGTTCACTCCGCTCGAAATGCGTGTTATCATTTTTTGTACACGTATCTCAAGCGGAGTGGACGATCCCCACCCCGCCACGTCCCTTCCCTCGCCCATTTCCTCGCCAGTTTCCTCGACATTTAGAATTCATCATATATAAAAGCATTTGTATACATAAAACAGGCCTGACATGTGTTCCAAAAATTAAAACTTTGTAAACACTGTGTGGAAAACAATAATTTAGATAAAACAAAATGAAGGTAATCGAGTTCTGGTCTGGCACACCAAATCTGAAGTACCCAGAAAATCGAGTTCTGTTTATATTGAAAAAGGTGCTTCAAATGCATGTAGTTGGATTACAAAGACAACTCTAAGGCTTATTGATGGAGATTTAATAATATGGGGTACAATTGATTCAGTACGTTCACCCTCTCTCCAGTCATATTAACTCCATGAGACGTGGATAGCATCGAATTCACTGATATACAACCCCCGTGGTAGTATTAGGTGAACTAGCTAGCAGAAATATTGTACATTAAAACCATGTGAACAACTTCGTGCAACACATGTCACTGCGTTATTAATGGTATTTAAGTTTGTAGATCCGACGGTTCAGATCTGTGCACAGGACTTCGTTTCCTGCACAGGAGCCCCCCCCCTCGGTAATCATGCAGGTTTTCAATTGGTTTGGTGGTGTCCAGTCATCATGCAACACGTGTATACTGTTGTCCTTTTTATTTTTGTTTTTTTAATATAAAGATGGCTACTTAGTTTTTCGCTAATTAAGATTCTTACTTAGTTACTATTATAATGATGATTATAGGGGTTTTTTTTTTTTTTTTTTTTTTTGTGTTTGGCTATGTTGATTTTCAAAAGTTGTGAAGCGTTTTCGAGGTCGAGGGAAACAAATATGATCAGAACTTCTCCCGCTAAGGATCAAGTGTTAGGCTTTGAGGCGAGCGCTAGTACCTGCACAAATCCAATCTGGGTTGGGTACTCGGGTGGAAACTCTGACGGTCAACTAAGTAACGAGCTAAGAAGGTGAAAGTAAAGCCGAGGAACGGGAGTTTCAGAGAGGACCGCCTTTATACCCAGGGGTTATTGCATATTTTTTTATATGGAAATGAGTGTGCTTTTAAACTTGTTTAACCATCTCTATGTATGTGTGATCTCTGCTGTGATTAGGGGGTTAAATCTTTCCAAATCTGCTAGCTTGTTGTATGTCCGGAGCCACATCTTGCATATCTTGGGCAACACATATTCCAAGTAGGGAGTGTATAATTATGCATCATCCTGCGCCATGCTTGATATGGAAATGAGTGCTGCAGAAAATCAGCTCCTTTCAAGTCTCAAGCATTTATAAATTAGGGACATTTGTTGCGATTAGAATCAGTTTTGCCCACCATTATATTCCTGATCAAGTTTGGATTATCAATCTAATTTAAAAAGGAATGGGAGAATTTATTTATTTATTTCTTAACCCAAAGCCAAGCCAAATGGAGGAAGGTAAATATATGATACATTTTGTGTAGTATGCAGATGGGTGTTCAACAATGTGAACCTTGATGAATATGTGACATACAGCATTTAAGAAATCATTGGCATTGGGGATCAACGCAGATCAAGGCTTGCTTGTATTTCTCAATGAGTGGGATGACGATGGTGCTGTACGCTTTTTCGGTGGGATGATAACTGTCCCAGAATACATACTTTGTGACATTTGAGCATGTAGATGGGCTCAATTTGTTGCACAAAATGGCTACCTCTATATTTCCTGTACCACAACATCCTTTATTCACCACTTCGAACCCTATATATGAAACAGCAAGAAGTAAAAAAGATAAATTAGTTTAACAGGAAATTTTGGGACAAATGCTTTTTAATTTAATTAATTATTCATAAAGTTTAGCCCATGCCATCATAGTCTAGCTGATCATCATGGATCGGGTGACAATGAAATTGATATATAATTCTTATTGTTATGTTTTTTCCCAGCTAGAATTTCACATTTGCCAGTGAATACACAAATATTTGTTTCACCTCTCACCTCTGCATGTTTATTTATATATATGTATATTTCCCTCTACACACCAACTCGCAACCCAACCAAACAACCCATCACATCACATCACATCACAAACCTTTTCCAAATGACCACCAGCAGCACCGGCCATGACCGTCTCTTCACCACCCGCCAAGCCGGTGGTCGACTCCTCTACAAGCTCTACATGCTCACCTTCACTGTCGGTATACTAAGCGTGCTGTATTACCGCGTCTCCCAATTACTATCACTCTCATCGTGGAACCAAAAAGTGGCATGGGTACTAGTGTCAGTAGCCGAGTTTTGGTTCGGTGTAACATGGCTATTCCAACAGGGATTCAGATGGGCACCCACATATCATTCAGCCCACCCACAGCGCGTATCTGACCACCAACTTCCATCCATCGATCTACTGCTTTGCACTGCAGATCCTGATAGAGAACCGCCAGCGTTGGTGGCCAATACACTTCTCTCACTCATGGCTTATGACTATGGTGTTGGTTTAGGAGATAAGTTGGCTTACTATGTATCTGATGATGGTGCTTCAGAGTTAACCTTCCATGCTATCTATCAAGCATCCATTTTTGCCAACTCTTGGCTTCCCTTCTGCCGGACTTACCACGTGGAACCACGTGCACCTCAACTTTATTTCTCTCAGTCACCACATGCTAAACAGAATGAAGACTATCAAAATGTCAAGGTACTTTTTTTTTTTTTTTTTTTTTTTTTTTTTCTTAACTACTTGCACAAACGCCCTGCATATATTGCAATTGCAAAGTGTTAATTTTCGATTCGATGCAGACGACGAGCACGTTTAAATGTTTTTTTGTCATTGATCCCCACTACCTACTTTTCTTTCCATCTCTCCTTTTAAGATCAGTATTACACTTATGTTAGGGGATTAATAAAGTTTAGGAATCTTTTGCCAATGATCCTTATATTAATAGATTTGGATTCACCCCTTTTAGTAGTTGGGTTTAGCCTCCGTTAATTAGTTTAGGGCTATTTCTATTTGGCACCAGAGTTACGACGTACACCAGTTCCTCCCAACCAATTTTTTTTTTTTTTAATTTTATGAAACACACATCTGAATGCATCACCAAAAGGGTATCGAGAGAAGTTTTGTTGGATAGCAGTAAGGCTTGACATGATTCCCGATTCATCACGTTCCGACCCGGACCGGTATGGTTTCAAACAATGCCAAAGGGGTGGAGGGCTTTCAATGAGATTCTTCCAAAATTTGGGGCGCTTCATGGAATGGGTTTCCGTCACACCCAAAAACCAAAACCCTATCTCTCGACTTCGCTCTTCTCTTCGTGATCTCTATTTCTCTTTGCTTTCTGGAGGGTGAAGAAGAAGATACGGGGAAAAGGAGATGGGCTTTGACTGGGCTTGGGTGGTGTTGTTGAATTAGAACCGGGATATCATGGTTCTGTCCCAGACCATCCGGTTTAAACCGGTTCGGGACCAACCGGGTTAGTAAAAAAAACTTCAAACCCGAATCCATGTTTCATTGGACCATACCATTCCCGTGCCCACCCCTATCTAGGGGTGTTAATTGGTTCTTGGTTCTTGAAAATCGACCGAACCGAACTGAAAATAACCGAAACTAAACAATAAAAACCGAACTGAACCGAGTTAATTTGGTTCGATTTCTATTTTTCATATACTAGAAAAACCGAACAGAACCGAAGGCATTTATTATTATTATTATTTTAATTCCCAACCGATCCAACCCAGATACTCTTACCTTTTTTTTTTAATTCCCACCCACTCCAAAGCTTCTCTCACCTACTATTTTTTTTTTTTTTATTCCCACCCACCCCAAGTTTATCTTTCTCCAAGGAGCTTTGCTAGGGGTCGAGGGATGGGTGGTAACCACCCATCCGCTTTGAGATGAGCGCATTGGCCTTGAGATGCGCAATGTCGCTCATCTCGAGACGGATGGGTGGCTTCCACCCATCCCTCGCCCCTTTCCCATGTTCCCTCCCTCGACCCCTAGAATTTTTGTTCTCCAAGACTCCCAAGCATCCAAACCCACATCACCACTCCTTTTTCTCTCCCCTTCTTCACTCTCTCTTTTCAAATTTGAGGCGTGAGAAAAAGTGGTGGAGGTGGGGATGGCGAAGTGAAATCAGAGTGAGGCGGGGTCTATGATGGTGGTGGCTGAGTTTCGACAGAGAGACGAAGGGGAAGGGACGGAGCGGTGGTGGTGGTAGAGATGGAGAAAGGGGAAGAAGATGTAGCGTGACACTGGGGGTGTTGTCTTACTGGTTTCTTCGATTCAATACTTTTTGTTCATTGTTATCACCTGTTTTTTTAACAGGGGAAAGTAGTATTGATGTTGTTGTGTGTATTTGGAAGTTATATAGAGCCCCATATGATATATCTCATGTGCTATGTGGTTTGATTTTTGGATTCTACTGCTTAGCTTTAGCTTTGGTTTGTGATTTAATCAAAGTAGTTTTCTTCTGTTGGCTTGTGATTTAATCAAAGTAGTCCTCATTGGATCGGTCATCTCTTCTTTGAGTTCTTTATTCTTAGGATAGCTTGCTTCTTACAAATTGTGATGGAAAATGAAAAATCGAAAATAACCGAAATCGGATCGAACCGATCGGTTCGGTTCGGTTTCGATTTCGGTTTTTTGTTTGAAAAATATAACAACAGAACTGAAAACCGAATCCCTAGTTCTGTTCGGTTCAATTTTGTCCAAATTTTAAACTGACCGAACCGATTAACACCCCTACCCCTAGATAGCAGGGTGGTTGTGTTGTAAAGATGTAAAGTATACATTTTTAGAATAAAGCTTGATTCCCCATCAGCAAAAAGTTAAAGAGGAAGTCTTATCCAAATGCAAATGCAAACAGTAAAAAGGTGGCTTTATATTGCATGCCAAAGAAAAACACAAATTTGACTAAAACGGCCCTACTTTTTGGATGGTTCTATAGACTCTGTAATTAATTTACATTGTGAAAATAGATAAATTGCTTGAAAGAAGGTATTCATGAATCATGAGAACCTAGTAGTATAACTGTATAAGTATTTGACACGATGTTGGTCATATCATATAAGTGCAAGTAAATTTGAACAACTAAGATGATCATAATAGCTGAAGATGATGAGCCCTGCAACTAAGATGATCATAATACCTGTACGCACTACAGGTAAAATATGAAGAAATGCAAGAAGCAATTGCTAGTACCACGAGATTGGGAAGAGTACCGGAGGAAACTCGCAAGGCACACAAGGGTTTTAGGGACTGGCACTCTTCTAAGTATGTCAACCGCGGTCATCATCAATCAATTGTTCAGGTGAGTAGTAGTATCAATTAGTGTCCTGTTTTTTAACATGGAACATGCAGTAGATGACGATGGATGGAAACCCATGCTTTGTTTGATGTTCAGGTTTTATTAAGAGGGAATGGAGAAGACAGAGATGCACAAGGCAACCCAATGCCATCATTGGTATATGTTTCAAGAGAAAAGCAACCGAATCAACCCCACCATTACAAGGCTGGTGCCTTGAACGCTTTGGTACTTTACTTTTTCTTCTTCTTATCAATGATTTCACCTTCTCTAGCTACATTGCCATTTTCATTCAAGCATCCGCATATTACAAGTAGATCTGAATTTCAATTCATTTGCATTGGCCTAGAACCGAGTTTCGGGAGTAATGAGCAACGCTCCACTAATCCTCAATGTGGACTGTGACATGCACTCAAATAACTCCCAAGCACTTCGACATGCTGTCTGTTTTTTCTTAGATCCACTGGAAAGTCACCGCATTGGTTACGTTCAATTTCCTCAGAGCTTTGGTGGAGTCACAAAGAATGATTTATATGCAAATGGTGTCAAGAGGATTTATGAGGTAACAAGTTGGTTGAACGACTTTAATAGGGATTCATTTAGGATTGATAATTTGATGCTTTTGTTAAGTTTGATGTATGAAGTACTTATTTAGAGATCGTATACTTCTTTTACAGATTGAATTTTTCGGAACAAATGCCCACAATGGGCCCATGTATGCTGGCACTGGTTCTGTTCACCGACGAGAATGTTTGAATGGAAGGAAATTTGATCCTAAGGTCAAGATCAAGTTAGAAGATAAATCAGGTACTAAGAATCAAATAGATTACACTGAATTAATATCTATGCAATTTTCTTTCCGAAGAAAGAAACAAATGCAATACCTATTTTTAGTGACGGGTTCATACATAAATGAACGCAGTTAAAGGAAGAAAGAATTGGGAGGAACTGGAGGAGAAGGCAAAGGATCTTAGTAGTTGTACATTTGAGAATGGCAAAGCTTGGGGAAAGGAGGTATAAGATTTATAATATTTTTATAAATCAATCTTATCTTTCTAGTGATATCCTATAAACATCTATTATACCTTGTGCTCATTCCAGATGGGTTTGATGTATGGATGTGCGGTTGAGGATGTATACACCGGTGTTGTTTTGCACTCAAGAGGGTGGAACTCTGTGTATTGCAGTCCAGAACGGAAGGCCTACTTGGGTTTGGCCCCTGTCAACACTAATGACACGCTTATTCAACACAAGAGATGGTCCACTGGATTGCTCGAGATCTTCCTATCAGATTACTGTCCATGGACTTACGGAATTCAAAGACTAAAGCTAGGCCAGATTATGTGTTACAGTTTCTACACTTTGTGGGCTCTCTGGTCTCTGCCCATGTTGACCTATGGACTCGTACTCCCCTTGGCTATGTTCAACGAGTTGCCCTTGTTCCCTACTGCGTCAAACCCATGGTTCAAGGTCTTTGCTTCATTGGGGGTTGCTTCTCACTTGTTCAGCCTAGGTGAGCTAGTATTGGCAAAAGGAACTTTTAAAATGTGGTGGAATGAAACAAGAATGTGGATGATGAAAAGTGCTTCTTCTTATATGTTTTCGGTTATGGTGATTATTTTCAAACTGTTGGGCATTTCGGAAGCAGGATTTGAGATTACCAGCAAAGTCATTGATGAAGAAGCATTGAAAAGATACGAGCAAGAGAAAATGGAGTTTGCGGTGCCATCTCCTATGTTCATTCCTCCCATGACCCTTTCATTACTCAACTTGTATTGCTTTGTCAAGACAATTTCAACAACACTTATGAAGAAAGAATTAGCAGGACTTGATCAGCTAGCTCTACAAATCATTATCTCCGGCTACATAACCGTAATCAGTTTACCGCTGTATGAGGCTATGTTCCTGAGGACAGATAAAGGCAGAGTACCCACACGAGTGACAGTGTACTCCATCGGAGTTGTCATTGCTTTGTTGTACGTATCCTCATGTTTCATGTAATCTTTAGATGTATCTATCTGTAGAATATTCCTCGATCTCATTCGGTGATAGTTTTAATGATCATGTTACATGTGCATTGTAGATCGTAGCCAAATTATAGTTGTATACATCAACTTGTTTGCGGGTACTAGATTATGTTTATTTGTCTAATGCCAGAGCATCTGAAATGTTGATTGAGAGTGGCCTCAGTCTTCATGACATAAACCTTGATTACTTGTTAACCCTCTGTACAGGATGAACAGAGTAGTACAGGGAAGAAGATTTCATGGATGTGCCCCCTGCGTCCTGAGATGTAATTAAGGGGTTGAACATCAGAACCCTCTCTCACATACTAGCTCATGATATCAACTTGGATTATGGAATCAACTTAACCAATAAATAAAAATACAAAGGCAAGCAATCCAGCCAATCCAAGAAACAAAAAACAGAAAGGGAAAGAACATAAGAATATAATGTGGTTCGGCCAATCTTACCTACCTCCATGAGCACACCATAATCCACTATGAATATAAGAATCTAGGTTTACAATCAAATGAAATCTCACTCAAAACTACGTCTGAAAAGATCTCCCATGAGAATCTCTCATATGTAATTTCAGAAAATAAAACAACATATATTGTTTCGGGACGGGGTTGCTGGCCCCATGAGCTAATTGTATTCACGGCACCTGGGTAGCAATTCAATCCAGGACCAAACAGGATTCAAGCTCCATAACCTCAACACTAACCACTGACTCGTCATGCCGGGTACTTTCTCCCACTCAAATGTTCTGAAAGTACATTGGTAATACTCCATCATTCTGCAATATAAACATATCATTTCAAGTAATTTGAGTTGACATATTAAACCAAATAATGTTAGAAACTGGATTAGGTAAATTTGGTCCAGTAAATATCAATGCAGTTTTGATAAGGGCGTAAAAGCTCTGAAAGAGATTGCATTCTCTCCAGCCCCCTTATAATCAAATATTGCTGTTTGCTCTTACACAATTTGATATTGACTATTTAATGGCTTGGAATTTTTGGTAAATTGAATATTGGCACATTTATATTTGTAACTATGCAACTAATTCAATTATTTCTGCCTAAGAAGACATGAAAGGCCATAATCAGAACGTACAGGACCAAAATTTTAAATATGGAGTCCAAAAGACATGCTACATGCATTTATATGAACCGAAGTAGAATCATGGAAAAGAACACTGCTGTACCATCATAAGCTGAATATCACGCACTACGATCAGATCTGTCTGCCCAGTTAATGGTTCCATGTGCTTTAATTTTCTTAAGACCTGTCGTGTGCTTGGGTACCTCTGTTGATGAAGGTTTATTTCAAGCTGTATAACATTAGTGGATGTAATATAAAGAAACAATGAGAGAATATGGATGACTGACTTACCAGAAAAAATGGCAATGAGGATGTTTTAGTTAGTTGAAGTGGATCAGCATTGATCTCAGTCTATAGAGACATTTGGAAATTGAGAAATCTTGTGCCAATCTGCGCCCTTCTCCCTCTCACATCGTTTTTCCAGGTCAGGATGGGGAAACCTTAGATCTAGAGTGTGAAGATTGGTGAGGTGCTTCAATCACTCTGGCAATGTTCTCAGATTGCTACAACCACTGATGTATAGATGTTTAAGCACAGGAAGGTACTGTATCCCATCTGGCAAAGCTTGCGACTGAGGAAATCCGAACAAATGTATATGTCAAAGAGAAATAAAGCACCAAAAACCCATCATTTCAAGTTCCAGCTCTGGATATCTCCAAATATATAATTCCTCGAGGGAGGATGTGGCTGCTTCTGCCTTGAGTACAACAGTCTCATACTCACGGATTCACGATTGTCAAAATGTTGAAGCCTTGTAAGGTGATGCATCCTGTAACAACCCGCTCCCACACGACACAATATTGTCCGCTTTGGGCTACCAACCGGCTCGCACGGCTTTAAAACGCGTTATGTCATGTAGAGCGACCTCGCACACTTAAAGCACATCCCCATCCCACACCCAAGCGATGTGGGACTATGATCCCCTTGGTAGCTAGTCCAACCTTTCTTGGCCTGTTGGGCCTGTTGGGCCCTCTACCCTCACCCTCACCTCAGGTCCGCCCACTTAGGGTCTCACAATCCACCCCCCTTAAGGCCCAACGTCCTCGTTGGCCACACAGGCACAACGTCCACGTTGCCCGAGGGTCCACCTCCACGTGGCACACTTTCGACTGGGTCAGGCTCTGATACCATTCTGTAACGACCCGATCTTTTGGGAAAACGGATTTTCCTACGTGGATTTTAGGATTTTGTTTTCTTCAAAAATCGGGGCGTGACACATCCCCTCTGGCAAAGCCCCAGCTGAGGTAAGTTTTTCAATCTCAGGCATCAAAGAGATATGAGGTGCTGGAAACTGTCTATTCCCGATTCCATCATTGGACAGTCTGAAATAAACAACCTCTTGAGCGATGTTAGATAATATGGCAGTGACGGTGGCTGCTGCTTCCTTGAGTACAACGTTTTCAGATTCTTGCATGCATAAATTCTGAGTGCTTGAAGCCTTTTAAGGTCCTGCATCCCGTCTGGAAAAGCTGTCAACACGGGTAAATCGTGTAATTCTAGACATTGAAGGGAAATCGGGTGCTGAAAATCACCATTTTCCAACTCTAGCATTCTCCATCCTGTTATATTTAATTCTTGGAGGGTTGTTAGACACCGCAAACCCTCGTTCACAGATGTTAGATTTTCACAATACTGAATGTTCAGTTCCACAAGCGAATTTGCATCCCCATCATCGGCAAGAACCTTTCTTATTATCGAGGAAAGGGGCGAGGAAACCAGTGAGAGGGAGGGGTTTTACCACTCATCCCCCTCGAGATTCGCATTGTTGCGCATCCCGATGGTGCAGACGCGCATCTCGAGGGGATGAGCGGTCACATCCTCCCCCTCGCTGGTTTCTCGCCATTTAGAATTTCTTCATCGGCAAACACTGCATGCTAAAATACTTAATGATACACCAAAACGGTCCACGTGTCATGATGATTTCGAAAAATGATAGGCCCTAGCGTCATCAGGCCTAAGCGGTTCTAAGCCCGCCAAATGCAGTCCGCCAGACGGACTCAAATTCTTACAACCCACTAAGCTCACGTGTCTCACAACTATCCCCAAGCCCTACTAAGGCAAGTATCTCAAGGATTAGCTTCAGACGGGCAATTACAGCAGCTCTTCACTTCCCACTAAGAAGCAAATTCCAGAGTATATATCACACATGGAGACTTCTATCTACGGACTACTCTCGAAACTGAAACTAATTCTCACATATCTAGGAGCACAAGGCTAATAGGGAAACTCTCCTTCACAACACGACTCCTAATTAGAGAAGGATCTCCACGAAGATCTTCTTCCCTAATTTACGTCATCGATGGCCTAGTCGAACCATGACTTCAACACTATAAATAAGACATGAGGTTGATAAGCTAAGGTACGCTACAAATTCCCTATTTACAACATTACACCTTCCTCAGATCTCTGTCTGACTTTAGCATCGGAGTGTCATCGGCCACCACAATAGTGATCTGTGGCTCACGTGCGTTCCTTGGGGACGACAAAGCTCCTAACCTTTCACTAGCATCATCTCTCTTCGGGATACAAAGAGATGGTGACCACCAGATCGCGCAACAATGGAGAACAAGGGGACACGACAAACGCCCAGACTGGCGCTATACCGCCACTTTCAGCAGTGTCAGTGGCACACAGGCAATAGACTCAAGCCCCAGCGCCAACCACAACAACGACAGACCCTAGGATAGATTTGCTCTCGTCTCAAATACAACAAATCGCCAAAGCAGTGGAGGCTCTCATACAACAGAACCATCCACCCGCTAATGGAGATCAGGAGCAACACATGCCTCCATCTCCGGAAGACAACAAAAAGCAAGCACAGGAGAGTCAAGCCCCTGTTAGTTCTCATTGGACTAGAGGAGGCGTCACAACTAAGCAGAATTGACTATCGGGGTATAGAGGCTCACCCCTCAGAACCCCCTTCGCAGAGGGGCACACGACCCAGACGTGTTGTACTGCCTCTCTGTTCCACCATTCGTGGACCGTATCATGAACAAGGCTCTTCCAATGAAGTTCACGCCTCCAAAGCTCGACTTCTACGATGGGACCACTGACTCATTCGATCACCTACGCCATTACCAGCATGTAATAGCACTCAAAGAAGGATCCAAGTCGGTGATGTGCAGAACTTTTCCTACCAGCCTAAAGAAGTCAGCGCTAACATGGTTCCATAGCCTCTCGCCAAAGTCAATTAACTGATTCAAGATGTTGGCGAAGGAGTTCCTGACGCATTTTGTCGAAAGTCAGCACTTTCGGAATGACCTACACTACATACTCTCTCTGAAACAAAGATCCAATGAGACATTCAGAGAGTATGTCACGGGCTTCAACAACGAATTGACACTCATTGACGACTGTAGCGACAATAGAGCCGTGACAGCTTTTACCGCAGGCCTAAAAAAGAAAAACTTTATGACTTCCTCACCTTGGAACTTCCTTTGGATATGACGGAACTCCTTAAGGGCGCCCAGAGGTACATCACCTTAGAAGAGATGAGAACTGTGAAGAGGGAAACAAAAGTTGAAAAAAAGACCTTTGTTCCTAAGGACAAGAAGGAAGAAGGCGAGAAGATGAAAAATGAGCAAGCGAATGCACAATGACAACAGGTCAGACCCTAGCCAGAGAAAGCTTCCAACTATGTTGGATCCAAATCTATGACCCCCCTTAATTCTAGCCTATCGGGCGTCATGAATTCCATGAAAAATTTTGAAGATCTAAAGTGGCACCCAAAGTAGTAGGGAACCCTCCAGACGTGACAACAGCAAGTACTGCTCATACCACAACGAGGGTGGCCATGACACCAACGACGACAAAAGTCTAAGGTACGAGATCGAGTACTAGATCCGCAGGGGCAAGCTAAAGGAATTCCTGGACTCTGAGAAGAGACCAAAATGACCCAGGGGCAGGGGGAGTCAGTCAAGGAGATCGAGAAGGAGACTTCGGGCATAATCTATGTCCTTCATGGAGTCCGATCGGATGAAGACCAGTCAAACAGATCCCGCACGCAGACCCTACTGGGGATGCAGGCACAACCCAGATGAGGACAAACGCATTTACTACTCGAGGGTGCAAAACCCCATCCCCACCTTAACCTTTATAGACAAGAACCTCGAAGGAGTCCGAGCACCGCACAATGACGCTCTCTTCATATCGGTTTCCATTGCAAGATGGGAGGTAAAGAGAGCCCTGGTGGATACAGGAAGTTCACTAAACGTTTTGTTCTACAACGCGTTCCGCAGTATGGACCTCAAGCAGGAGAGCCTGACATCCTCAGACTACCCGGTGATTGGATTCAGCGCATGTAAATGCTCCCCGATCGGGAAGATAGGGTTAGCAGTGGTGGTGGGAGAGCCACAACTGAGAAAGGTCTTGTTCCTGGACTTCATGGTAGTAGACGCACCGTCTACCTACAACCTTATCTTGGGAAGGCCATGACTCCACCAGATGGAAGCAGTAGTCTCCACCCTTCATCGTGCGTTAAGTATACTGCTAACCACTCGGAATGAACAATACGTGGGGACCAACCAACGACACGAGGCTACCACTACGTTGCACTGAAGCAGATAGAATGTTCCTAAATCCAACTAGAGGCCACGGGGCGATTCGAACTGAAGCCAGACCCAGAGACAGTGGATGAGTCACTCCACTCACACGAGATCCCAACAACGGTGGCTCATTTCATAAACGGGGGACATTCAAGCTGTATAGGAGCATTCTGCTCTTCAATCCAGCAGAGTGGAGAGGTCGGCGCAAAAATTAACTCCCACACAAGGTTAACTCTTCTGTAACCTCAGGGACATCAGCGAAGCTTGGCAGTTCGCTGAAAGTATCAACGATCCAGCAAAGGCCATACGAATTCACTTTGGATCGACTTCTCTCCGCTAACAATTAGTCTATTTCAGTTGTTTATTTTCCTTTCCATAGTCAATGTAGAGTTTTAGTTCTTAGAAGCTTATGTGATTTGCAATCATTTAAGAAATAAAAAAGAATTACGCAAACACACTCTATTGATTACTAGAAAGATGTAACAATGAGCGCCGCGAGGCAGATACAAAAGACTACATGCTACAAGCATCTGAATCTGATGCAACACAAAATAAAGACTCGCTTAAACAGTCTGACTCCATAAGACAGCTAAGATACTCAAATTAGGCTCCGCAAACTCTCTGACAAACGTTATCCGCGAGCAACAGCGGGACAAAGGACTGGCATGAGCAAGAGCATTATGAAATAACACGTCCAATTCAAGGCCTCTGTGGACACAACCCTCAAATATGGTCTGAAATCGGTAACCAGGGGCCTCGCAAAACACCAGCCAAAGCTACGACCAACTCACACGCTCGATCCGTTCGACCAGACGAACTTGGGACAAGTATCAGGTTGAAACAGATCAAGTGCACCCTCCCGCTGAAGGGATGAGAGGGACATCCAGAAGTCAATGGCCCACTCCAACAGGTCATGTCAACTCCACCCCGACCCGAGATCCCGAATTCCAGCGCAAGGCGAGACGACAGGGTTAATCGAGAAGTGATGGAGGCGACCGCTCCGGAGTTGGCTGCTGGTGTTATTTCTGAAATTAAGCGCTCTGGAGCAGCGATAGGGCACCAGCGCATAAATGACAGACTCATCCCTTGAGAGGGAGTCCGTACTTCTTCTTCGAAATATGAGAAGAAATTACGAGATCTCAGCAAACCAATTGGGTGCTCACCCAGAGCAGATGACCACACATAACAACAACTCTTATCGTGATTCATGGGCGCAAATGTCAGAACATTCGAAGACTCCAACATTGGAGATCTCCCTTCGGCCTTTGGAAAATCCAAAACATGTTCTTCAAGTAAGAGCATTACAGGAGGTATGCTCTACAGAAAATATTGCCTACAACAATAAAGAAACACCATTATATAGACATAATGAATCACCAAACGAGCGCTTCAGCATTAACTGTCAGCATTGAATACCGTATGGAAAACGAGAAAATGACGGCTCCCAAGGAAGCTGCACAGGACCACGTTCGTCCAATCAACGAGGCTGCACCCCCCACCGATACTCAACTGCCTTGCAATCTACGCCATATGTGTGTTACTATGCGATCTATGTTGTACACATAACGTATTTCATACAATAAACCCTAGCTCTCACTCTACAGGCCCATGGGCTCGGCCCACTATTCAAACAATATTCTACCACGTGTCTGACACGAGCATTAGAAACCTTAGTGATTCTTGACACACGGATCACACTTACATATCACCAGCTGATTCAAGGTACTCCAGTTTATTCAAAACTCGTCCGGCAATGCACTACGCTCATGAATATAGGCTCGCACGCCTGCAGCTGGCGAAGCCCCCACCTAGCCAGACAAGCTTAGTCAGCCTTGGCTGACGACGACAACTTTCGGTTCATCCCGACACCTAGTCTGCCCAGTGCATATGTCGATGGTTTATGAAGTGGGAGTCTAATCAGCGCTATCACGCCTGGTGATGACGACTCGCCAGGGATTGTTGCCCTCTTCATGGACAACGATCACCGAACCCAATCAGATAAGCCTAGCTGGTAACGACTAGCAACGACAACTTCTGATCAAAGCCCAGACTTGGTCGCCAACACTACGCGGGCATAGACGGTTTGGAAAGTGGGAGCCTAGTCAGTTCCGAATGATGTCGACGGTTCGCCACAAGACCATTGCTCTTCTACAGAATATGGTCGTCAAATTACCAACCCCAAAATTGTAGCCCCTACTGATGGTTTGGAAGGTGAGAGCCTAGTCAGTTCCAACTGATGTCGACAGTTCGCCACAGGACCATTGCTCTTCTACAAACCATGGTTTTTGAAACCCTCAAATTTGTAGCTCGATGCGCACGGGTGTAGATGATTTGGAAGGTGGGAGCCTAGTCAGTCCCGAATTGATTCTGACGACTTGCCACGGGACCACTGCTCTTCTACAGACCATGGTCGCCGAATCTCCTCATCTCAAACTTGTAGCCTGCTACGCGTAGGTGTAGATGGTTTGAAAAGTGGGAGCCTAGTTAGTCCCGAGCTGATGTCGACGACTCACCATGGGATCATCGCTCTTCAACAGACCATGATCACCGAATTCTCACTCCCCGAACCTGTAGTCCACTCTACTCAGACATAGATGATTCGGAAGGTGGGGACCCTAGACGGCTCACCACACGACCATCGCTCTCTTTCGAAACAGCGGTCACAGAGATAAATCACAGCTCAGGCAGCGTTTTCACTAGGGCTGAAAACCGAACCGACTAGTATCGGCTTTGTTTTTTCCCAACCGAAACCGAACCGACTATATGTAAAACCGAACCAAACCGAACCGCCTATTGAATTATGTAAACCGAACCGAAACCGAAACCGAACCAAAACCCAAAATGTGAATTCTTTTGAGAATGTATTAGAAACCAATTACCATTCAAGAATATCAAGAAGAAGAAAGAAAAAGAAACTTACCCTATAATTCCTCCAATCGAATTGTAAAATTTGCAACACCAAATTGTAAAATTGTAAAGAAACTCACTATCATTCTTACTCTCCTCACAAACCCCTTCCTTCACAACAGTATGTGGCAAAGGCAGAAGCCCTTATTTCAACAGAATCTTCAATGGCTTCCCCTGCACATTCCCATTCTTAGAACCAAGAGGCTTGATGGGTATTGGGGAATTTTCACAAACAGGTGATATGCAAAACCCAGGGTTTGTTTCCTATGTGTCGCTGTCTGCTTGCAGCTTGCTTCTTGTTGCTGATTCCTTATTCATTATGGCATTCGAGCTTCATCTAACACCCAACAGAAATGAGAAGATAAATGAACATCACATCACATTGGTTAGATAATCAGATTGTTTACCATACGATGCAAATAAAGTGTCGGTGAGTCACTGGGAGATTTCTAAATACCTTTCTGTATCTCTCTCTGTATTTCGCAGTGTCGGTGAGTCACTGGGAGATTTCGCCTTCGAGTGGGAGATTACGCCTTCGAGTGGGAGTGATTGTGAGTGGGAGATTTCTAATCGAGTGGGAGTGATTGTGAGTGGGAGATTTCGCCTTCGAGTGGGAGTGATTTCTCCTTCGACCCCAAATTTCTTTCTGTATCTCAGTCTCTCCTTCATACATCTACACTACCTTCCACTTTCTAGATGAAATTACACTGGAACCGAGAAAGAGATAAGGGATATAGAGAAAATAAAGGAAGAGAGAGATTTAAATTAAGAATAATATAAATAAAATTTACTATATATATATATATATATATATATGTATCGGTTCGGTTCGGTTTTTCGGTTAAAATCACTGACAAACTGAAAACCGAACCGACCCTATCGGTTTCAAAATGTATCAAACCAAACCGATCCGAAACCGATTTTAAAACCGAACCAATCGGTTCGGTCGGTTTAATCGGTTTTTCGGTTTTTCTGTTCAGCCCTAGTTTTCACGCTCACACGAGCTAACATTCTATATCAGCAAAGGTTGTTCATGCCGACCCATAAATCGTCCCGCCAACACATGAACGAGTGCTACATAGAATGCCAGCCTAAGTTTACGAAACCTAACTCGGGACAGGCACTCTAGCTCAAAGACAATGCATGTGCCCGACTATCACAATACACTCATGCCAGCAATCGCAATCTACCGTGTACAACCCTCTCCAACAGCTCCAATTTGTCTGTCAGCGCATCGACCTGAGATTGCTTTGTAGCCAGACTGCTATTAACAGCACTAAGCTCATGTTGCTCTAGTGGAAGCTGCTCTCCGGCCTTCCTTGCCACCCGAGCATTAAATTCCACATCGGACTCCAACTGTTGTCTCTAAGCAGCCCAATCAGCCTTCTTCAAGGTGTTATCCTCAGCAGAAGAACACAGCTTGGAGCGCAACTTTGCCGCAGCTTCTGCGCAACCTCCAGATCACGGCAGATTAGATCCAACTCATGCTTGAATTTGTCCCTCGCGAACACCGCCTCTACTAAATCATATTCAAGGGTTTCCAGACGAACCCTCTGAGTCTCAGCAACAACGGCTAACTATTCCAGTATCCTCTACTCAATATGCTTCCTCAGCAGCTCAATTTCAAAAAGCGCATTAGAGTACAACTTTTGCATATTCGAGAAGACACACTCCATGGTGTACACCCTCTCACAAGCTGCCTCGACTTGCGTCCCAGGGACGTCTACCTGGCTCAAATAAGACATTTCCAGCATAAGGTACTTTAAACTCTTATCCATACGCCCTTCTAGCGTATCCTCCTCAGATTTCGGAGCATGATGCATCAACCAGCTATGACGCCTGCTTATGTGCTTCCTCGAAACATAATCCACATCAACCTTTTGGTGCCAGGTCTGATTGCTTTTCTTCACTACGTCTGAGGCAAATAGACTTATCTGCGCGTCCATATGAAGCTCTCCCGAATGAGGGATTACGCCAGCACCACCCTTCGTAGTTGCCACTGCTCCCAGACTCTCATCCGCAGCCTTTCATTTGTCACCAATGACCAACCCTTTATTGCGAGTTAGCTCAACGGAATTCAAAGGAAGAGAAGGGAGCAAGTTGTCCAACGGACCCTCCATCACCCTGAGATGCGGCCTAGAGCGAGATGGTGAACAATGCGGACTATGAGAAATTTTGGCCCGTGTCACCACGGCCAGTATCAGACAACCCACCAAGGGAACGATTGGACTCCGGGACCTCAAGTGAATCCTCATCAGAACCCTCTAGCAGAACGGTCGTAAATGGATCAACACCAATAGAAACCGCCACAGCGGCCAGTATCAGCTTCTCGCTAAGAGTTTCCGCCTGCGCGGTACTAAGATTCGATGCATCTTCAACCTTTGTTAATCGCAGGTGGTCCCTCTCTCAGCCGGACACTTCGGCCTCCGCCCTAACAGGCCTATCAGGTTCACACTCCTCACTTAATAGAGCGAGTCGTTTGGAAGGCGACCCAGTCCTAACACGGGACTTCTTCGAACCTACAAAGGAGGCCAGCGTCTCAGAAAGCCCCTTCATATCAGACAAAATAAGAGCCTTAACTTCGGCGGCTATCCTTTTTATAGAAGGGACCCCACCTTCGAGCTTAACTCGCGGCGATCGGTAAAGAGTGGGGGCCTCATGCCAGTTGTCCCACAGCCCACTGCGAGTAAAGTTGGTAGTACATATGACCTCTTCCACACTCTTCTTCAGCAAGCCACAAAATTTCTTATATAGTGTTTCGCTCCTCTGGGGTAAGAGAAGTAGTGGGGAACCTTCCTGCGAAGAAACACGAGCAATGGTTAGCATACAATCAGCGCAACAAAATCGAAAGATAAAGCTACACTTACGAAGTGGCTTGAACTCTCGTTAGAGCGGACGACCCTTGAACTGGAAGTACTTTGAATCCACAGGAGCCAAGAAACAGTACTTTTGCCAGGACTTGAAGTCATCCGGCAAGTTCCCAAAGCAAGTCGGCGAGGTCATCTTACAAACGGCGTGATCATTTAGTCGAGGAAAATTCAGCAACTGGATCACCCACGGAGTTACGCAGGCGTCAGCCTCATTCGTTCTAATCAAAATAAGAAGAATAGTCTTGTACCCGTTGCGCGGGAGAAATTCCAAAAAGTCCCAAATCACGTCAAGAACAAGGAAGCAGACTCTAGTTTGGAGCATCCCGCGGTGCAAACAAATAAACCCTGCTGGCGGAAACATTGGCGTCTGATCATCCTTCAGAGCATATAGCGGCAGGTCTTCAGGGACTCCAAATGTCTTTTGGATTTCAGCGAGGCTTGATTCAGAAAGTGACTTGTCTTCAAAAAAACTCAAAGCCCTTGGCCAAGGTCGTGTCATCAAGATGGTTTTGGTGAGCCATGAAGAAGATGAACAATATTTTCAATCAGAAGATGAACAAAACAAAATCTCTGCGTAAAGGAAGACCTAAATAGGAATTGGATTTCCACCTCTTCTCCACTGAATCGACGCACAATCAATTAATGAAGCGCAAACAACGATTCAAACTCAATCATCATGAGCGGCGTATATTTTCAAGAAGTGACTTAACGAACCGATGCTATGGCCCACTAACTCGGGGGAGTAGCTGATGATACACCAAAATGATCCTTCCTCTGCGCTATACATGTATCATGATGATCTCGAGGAATGATAGGCCCTAGCTTCAGCCCAACACTGATCTGGCCCAAGTGGTTCTAAGCCCGCCAATGCAGTCCGCCAAACAAACTCGAATTCTTACAGCTTGTTAAGCCCACGTGTCTCACAACTATCCTCAATACCTATCAGCCCTACTAAGGCAAGTATCTCGAGGAACAACTTCGGACAGGCAATTATAGTAGCTCTTCATTTTCCACTAGGAAACAAATTCCAGATTATATGTCACACATGGAGACTTTAATCTACGGACTACTCTTGAAATGGGAACTACCTCCCGCGAATCTAGGAGCACAAGGCTAACAGGGAAACTCCCCTTCACAGCACGACTCCTAATTAGAAAAAGATATCCACAAAGATCTTCTTCCCTAATCTACGCCATCGATGGCCTGGTCGAACCATTACTCCAACACTATAAATAAGACATGAGGTTGGTAAGCTAAGGTACGCTACAAATTCCATGTTTACAACATTACACCTTCCTCATATCCCTGTCTGACTTTAGCATCGAAATGTCATCAGCCACCACAACGGTGGTTCGTGGCTTACATGCGTTCCTTGTGAAGGTCAGCAGGTTTGCAAGTCAAGGTCAAAGCAAGGAACGAAAATTGGATGCATCAATTCTTAATCTTGCAAGAGATGCACACTTTTGTACTTCCCACGTAAAAGAAACCAGATTCTTGCAATTTTCAATCACCAGTGAGGTTAGTGCTTTGAGCTCTACTATCTCTACAGGTAAACGTTCCAGTGTATGATCACTAAAGATCTCAGATTACTTAGGAGGTTTAGTCCTTTCGGAAAATATTCCTCCCATAGGTACCCTTTTATTTTTAGCTCTTCTGAATTTGGAGTTGTGCTAGGAGGCCTTCTAATACCTCTTTGCTATTGTTAACTTTAAAATAACGCTCTCACATACCATGTTAAGTTTAGCGTAGTGAGGTGGTGCTTACTCCTTAAGTCGGCTTCTTTGGCGTCCTTTTTGACATCCTCAAGCCCTTGTATCTTTAATCTTCCTCTAAGCTCATCAAGTCCTTGCAACTCATTGGTACTAGCACACGCGCCAACTCTGTCACAACCAGACTCCCCTACCTTGAAGTGGGTTTATGTTTGTAGGCAGGTTAGCTTCCCAATCCCAACTGGCCTTTTACTCAACCTCATGCACCCTTGATACCACCTGGCAACACTTCAAGCTTACAACACCTATTTAGTATCAACCATTCCAACTTCTTTTGGTCACAAAAAATTGTGAGGTAAGGATTCTAAAGATGAACAATTAGAAAGGTTAAGGTACCTCAAACTTTCCAATTCCACTATGTAAGGTGATGGTGTTTTAATGTCATCGTTTTGACTCAAATCTGACCACCGCAAGTTTTTTAACATAGAATGGAATCAAACAATGAACTGATACCAGTGGCAACAAGAATGAGGTACTTAGTTGCTCCAACTTCATTATTGAGCTTGGCAATGCGCTAATGCTCCAAAATTGTAGCTGAAGTGCAAAATATGCAAGTTTATTAACCCGCAAATGGCTTTGGGTAAGGATTTGAGCTTATTGAAAAGAGGTCAAGGTATCTCATTAGTTTCAGGTGGCATATTGAAGATGGCAAGGTCTCAAAAACCATATTACTCAAATGTAACATTCTAAGAGTACTTGAGAAAGTGAATCTATGAATATTGATGGAATAAAAAAAAAGTTGTACGGAAGGGTGGCTGGCATGTATGGATTGGATCAAGAAGGGTTGATTGTGGCAAGTCACTGATCATGGTCATATGCCTAATGATTTTAGGGACACCATGCTTTCTCTCTCACTTACATTTACAATTAAACAATAATCTATTCTAACCGAACTTGCAAGGTCATGTATTAGGTCATGCATCTTACACCTTTTAATATTTCCATAATCATCTTCGTCGGTATCTTGGAAGAAGGACAAATGCACTAACACTTTGATTATATCATATCCATTTCTTCCAATTCCATCCTTCCTTGGGATTGAATAAAGCCATTTGTCCTTTTCCATTCTGTGATCTTTTGGAAATATGGAGCAATAAGCAAAACATTGCTTCAAATGTGAGGGCAAATGATTATAGCTCAACCTCAATGCTTGTAAAATTGAGTTTTCTTTGCCTACCTCTAAATTCCAGATTTCATCGTCTATGACATGTTTCCAATGGTGCTCGTCAATTTTCAATCAAAGCAACCCTCCAAGAGTTTTCGCTGCTAGAGGTAATCTCTTGCACCTTTCTGCAATATGCTTGCCAATTGGGATCAAGTTCAAAATTTTTTGTGCCTCATTGCAATCACCAAATGTACAATGTTTTAACAATAACCAACAATCATCATTAGAGAGAATGCCTAGATTGTATGGTTCAATTGTACATGTGATTAAAGCTACTTTTGCTGAACATGTGGTAGGGATTATTGAACTTCCATGAGCTCCATCTCCCAAGAAGCTTTTCAGTGTGCTCCATTCGCGTTGGTTTTCATTCCATACATCATCAAACACAAGTAAATACCTCTTATCCTCTAGTATTTCTGTGGAGACCCTTGTGTGGGCGGACCTGAGGGGGAGGATGAGGGTCGAGGCCCAATAGGCCCAGGCCCAAGAGGGTTGGCAAGCTACAAAGGGGGGAGATAGTCCCACATCGCCTGGGTGCGGAAGGGGGATGTGCTACTTATGTGCGAGGTCTGATCCTCATAGTAACACACGTTTTAAAGCCGTGCGGGCCGGTTGGGCCCAGAGCGGACAATATGTTACTGTGCGGATCGGGTCGTTACAATTTCCCTGACCTTACTATGGATAGGTTCAAAAGTCTTGAGATCACAAGGTTTCTTGTCAAAAGCTTCAATGATTGCTTTCACGATCCTTTTTGCATCAAAGGGTTCAGATACACAAGCCCAAATCTAAGGTTCAAAAAACCCTCCTCTCGTCGTGGTACACTAATTGAGCAAGCGTAATTTTCCCCAGACTACTGATACCAACTATTGGCAAGATGGTTACACTCTTTTGGATACCACATTGTTCAGCAACGTCTGAGTGATGTACAACTTGTCCCAATCTCTCCCATAGACATGTGGTTCAATTTTGTGGATGTTGTTTCTCTTTTTTCATCAAAAAAAGAATGCATTTATGGGAAATGACCCGTTTCAAAATAAACTGGGACTTTTGTTTTGCAATCTCTTCAAATATGGTAAGCATCGCCTTTGTTTACTTTTCCATTTTACGATGAAGAAACACAATGCTCATAGAATTTGAAAAAGATGAAACAAAAGTACTATCCTGACACTTAGTAAGTCGTTCATTTAAGATGCCATCTGCATCATAAACCTTGTGCTTCAGCTTTTTAGCCAATTTACTATTGGCTTCTCCAATATTTGTTTTCTTTCTGCATCTTTGAGAACACCTCGAACTGTTGACAGTGTACTCGCAAGCTTTCTCATTTCTTCACTGACACCAAAAATTAAAGTGAACTCCTTGAGGATCAAGGGGATGAGCTTCTCAATGACTATTTGGACAATTGCATCTGCCACGATTTTTTATTTGTTTTTATAGGTGATCAATGAAACAGTGGAAGAGGAACTACTTGATGTGTTAAAGTCTGTGGAATTGCAATCTTGAGAACCAACTCTTTATATATATGCACTGAGAGTTTGCTAAGTTGTCAACCAAATCCCTGAATTGAATACACAAGTCTTGGCTCTAATGATGAGGTTAGATTACGACGATAGAACCTATACTTATTAGCTTAAAGAATCACTGAGAAGGTCGCTCGTCTTGCTTAAGCAACTTCTTGTGGTTTTCATTTTGTCTCCTTCTATGCAATTTCTCTCTAGCTTGTTGTCATGTGTTTGATAGAACCGATGGGTTACATTAGCAAAGTTAAGTAGTTAACAAATCAATTTTCTAAGTTATTGATTGGAACCTTTATGTGACCTTATTCTCTAGTTCTGATGAGGCTAGAAAATGGGAGCAATATCCCAACTCTAAACAATCATGTTGTGTCGAACCTAAAACACTGGCCACAAGGCAACCTTAACGACAATGTTTTTGTAGTGTACTTTTAAAAAACCAAAATTAACCAAACACTCATTAAGTGAAATTGGTACAACCCAAGTTGGATGTCCCTTCTTTTCAAACGAACGTAACCAAGTTTTGGCAATCAAGTTAGGAATCAAGGTGAGTTGGTCGTTCACCATGGCAAGTTAGACTTCAAAATCCATTTTTAGTGTATTTCAAGGGGGGCAACCAGTTTTAGTTTCAGCAACATAGGTGGCTTGATTTGGGAAGAATGATGGATTCATCGAAATATGCTCAAAATGGATTTTGAAGCCTTGAATCGAGGCGGTGAACCTCGACCTCACCTTGTTTGCCTAGAATCACTTGAGAAATCCTTCATCCTCTCCAAACCAAGCCTGGTTACCTCGTGCTAGTTTTTATTTTAAAGAAGTTTGAAAAAGAAATCTGAAATGCTAAATGGAGTAGAAAGAGACAGCTGACAGCAAAGCTAAACATTTGTGCACCTGAGATCAAATCTCTAAGCCTTGCAGTCTGGGTGGTCTTAATATTCCCCCATCAAAATTAAAAATCTGGCTCTGATAGCTAAGAACATTTGGCAAGCGCTCTCCTCCCCTACTAATGTGTGTGTCCAACATCTCAAAGTTTTGTACTTTCGGACCAAAAGCATCTCTCAGATCTCTAAATCCCCTTCAATCGCCTCCTTCTCTTGGAGAGGCAATCTCTCAACTCTTGCCAAGATGAAGCGCTATTTTGTTTGGCAAGTGTTTTATAATGAATCTATCGACCTTTAGAAAGATTGTTGGGTCAAGCTTGAATTGATTTTGGATGATTGTGTTCCTAACTTTTAGAACAAGAACATGCCTACTAGAATCCCAGTTCTTTGGACGACCTCTTCTTATTAGCGTCACTGGGATTATGCTCTCTTTAACTCTTTTTTTCCTCCCCCGGTTGCTAAAGACATTCACGACATCCTGATTAGGCCATCTGAAAATATGGATAAACTTATCTGGCTTCTAGACAAAAAGGGAATCTTTTCAGTCAAAAATGCAACCAAGGCGTTCATAAATGAACAATTCGACTCCTCCACCTTTTATTCTAATGCTCAGATGTTAAATCCCAAGATTCTTAAGGAAATGTGGCGAATTAAAGTGCCTCCTAGCGCGCGCTATTGTTACTGTGGAAGATCAGCCAAAACATTATTCCTACAATGACCAATCTGCAACGACTTCACACCCTTATTGAATATTGTTGTATTTTTTGTAATAACCACATTGAGGATACTATCCATCTTTTCTTCCTTTGCCCTGTCATTCACCAATTGTGGCAGTTCTCTCCTATCCCGATTGATTGACGCAATGATAATTTTGCAAGGCCAGCTATTCATCTCTTTCTCAATTTCATGTGGGATACTGCAAACAACGCAAAGATATCAAGGACGAAATGCTTGCCCAATTTACCGCCTTTCTCTTTATTGTTTGACAGACTCGGAACAATCGGGTTTTCAACAATGTTAAATTTTTCCCTCAGCAGTTCCTATCTTTTTTTCATCATATTTGGAAAGATTGGAAAAACCAATGGTTTTCCACAAGCACCAATTCCAACACCCACGATGCTAATAAAATGGGCTCCATTCACCATATCCTTACCGCGACAGTTACTGACTCTCGGTCAAACCAACTGTCCATTTCTCTTTTGAGCTAGACTCATTCTCCTCATAGGGTCCTTTCACCAAGTCAGCCACAACCAGGACACAACTTATTCATGTTCAAATCCAAACAGCCAGGACTCACCGTCTTAATGTTATATCCCTACAGCTCAGGCTCATTCCTCACCATCAGGATCCAGATATGATTGTTGTTACTTATGATGTCAACTTATTTAACTCATTACAACAAGGCGCTATTGGTGTTTGCAAAGGCGCTATTGGTGTTTCTTGTTGGGTGACTCCGGACAGCTTATTTTCAGTATGTATGATGATTTGCAAAAGTGGCTATCAAACTCGGCTGGCTAGAATTGTTGTTGTTTAAATATAACAAGTGCTATCATCTGCATGATTTTCATGTGGTTTATCGCATCTTTTTTTTATATCCCTTAACCCCTTCCACCCAGATGCTGCCGGCTGGGTTCGACTCTGTGACCTAGTGATACCATCCACCACTGCTCAACCACAAGCCATCACACCTTTGACTGGTTTATCACATCTAAAACCTGATGTAAACCACCATTACCTCCATAGTTACACCATGTCCATGCAATCGCATCAAGAACTCTTTCGCTATACCAGCTTTACTCGTAAAGCTACTGTTCAAACTGATTGTTCTAGGGATAGAAGTTCATAACCGTAGATTCTGTTGTAGGATTCATAGTGATTTCAGGCAAATGCAATTGGCTCTTGACTAACAGATCGTAAGACGTAGCAGCAAGAATAACTGAAAATGCTCTGATCACTAGCAACCATTGTTAGCGAGTTGAACTAGAGATTTACGTCTACCACACATGATTGTAATAAGTACGTTGAGTGAGGTACGCTCAGGTTCATGAGATGTCTTCCCTCTGGACAGGTTGATCTGTCATCTTGGTGAGAAAATGTTTCAAATTATCTACACTAGCTAATGTTTATTACTGAGGAAAAATAGAGCAATCACTCTCTGTAACAATTAAGCAAATTATTCCCAAGGGATCAGTAGAAGTCCATTCTTTCGTTCTACTGTGTTTCATTTGTGATTTTAGAAGTTAATCATCGACAAAAAGAACATATTGCATTAACTAACTTTGTAAATTAATCATTCTGTTTTACATCATTAAACTCTATTGTACTTCATTAACTAACTTTGTAAACATTACATTTTGAGATCTAACTTCATTCCTGTTCTACTTGATCTAGTTCAGTACTTTGTATGAGATACAACTGGATATTTTCTACATTTCTGAAATAGTACAATGATTGGTCGTCAGCGGACTTTTGTTGCGAATTCACTCCTTGACAACATACTTCGAAAAGTAACTCTTTCATGATACAACTTTACAAGAGGTTCGGTGAGGATATACTCTTTGCCCCACTTGAAGCTGTGGCATCATAACATCTTCTCCTACTTCATCAGATATCTCATATCTTAACAAGATCCCGAACAGAATCTTTCCCTGTTTGCACAAGCAGCCACCAATGAAAATCACATTTTTAATGAGGGAAATGAGAGCGGAAACACACTGTTTTCCGGTGCCTAGAATGACACAAGCTGTTTTCCACTTTTAGCAAAGAATTTTTAAGTTTTTCTTAAGACTCTTGACTACAAAGACATGAACGCAGGATACATGGGTCTATGACAAAGACAGTGGGGCACTAACTCAGCCCAGATGAAAATAATAAGCAAAACCTCCTAAAATTTGCCGACGTCTAATGCATGAGGTAAGAATTATTTTCAGCAATCACTACTTGAAGGCAGAGGTGTTTCCATTAAAGACTTTGGCTGAGAATATTTTCTGGTTTACACATAGAAGAACACTAGCAATTTTTCTAAATTATGTTTCACAAGGAAACCTGCAAGAAATTGTAAAGAGAACACACAAATTTGGCTTATAGATCAGTTACCTTCATTCTTCGGAATGATGCTAAAGTTGCCAAAGGTTCTTTTGATCTCTGCAATTTACTTATTTGAGGATCAAGATTAATAATCTCACAACGGTTGCATCCACCAAAAGACTGCAGATAATAAACCATACATGGAATCAACAGTGAGAATTCTAAGTGGAGATTTTCTGAGAACCAATGAAACTATCTACAACGAGGGAGGTACTTCAGACTCCGTGGTTTAAACTATCATCTAAAGTCAAAATTTTATAAATTGGTACAAATGGAAAACTCAACCATTTCATGCAAGATGTGATTTTATCTTTTTTATCTTACCAACAAGTAGATTTCTTTACTTTAGATGACTTAGATGTTTCCAGCTTCATAAAAAAGTAATTTGATCGATGATGTAAAATGATAATTCTTGGTTCAGTTCTCCACCTTGATGAAATAGCAGATTGACAATCATTTACTGAAAATGGTATTCATCAAATGATTGAACTCCAAATTCGATTTTACACTATCGGTTAATCCACTGAGAGACCTGGATGCCTAAAGGAGATGTCTTGGAATATTTCAGTCTAACGCGCATCTGACAGGATTTGTTTTGAAATAAAGTGTGCCTAAATGGGGTCTACTGGTTCAAGTCGAGATCAACTAAAGATCATCCCATCCAGACCAAATCTGTCAATGACTTGGGGTACAATCATCAACTAGACATGTAGACACTTAGAGCATGATGGTGAAAGTTTTCTTCCTAAAATGTGTGGGACAACTGCTATGATTTTGAGATAAATGCTAATAACTTTGATGCAAGCTGGACTTCAATCCCAGAGACCAAGCCCAACACTGCAAGGCCCCAGCAAGCCCAAGATTGTACATATAATATTGTTCCAGTCACAAGAAAACAAAGTATCTAGTGTTTGATCAGGAGAAGTTCCACTAACAAGGATACTCACACTCATGTTCTACATCTACCCAAGTATATTATATCTAAGAGCGTACCGTAAAATGCTCCTGCCCAATGGTGACACTTCCCCACTCGTCTTCCTCGAATGGCTCTGCTCCAGCTATTATAAGGTTGGGTCGAAATCTCATTGGATCAAGACAAATTTGTCCATTGTTACCCTGTTCTATATCCAACAAAAATAAAAGAAAGGGAAAAACATGCCATCAATGAATAAACACTTGCATATCTCAAAAAAAAAAAAAAAAATTACAAGCGTAGAAACTAGAAAGCTTTGCTGAATAGAACCAAACACATTACGTAAAGGGACATGCTAACTATGCCCTTGGATAAAACAGGAATGATGCTTACTTAACGCAAAGAGAACTACACAACTATTGAACTTACTAAATGGATGTGTAGTGATCACTATCTCATTGGTATTAGCTATGTATGCATCTTCATCAAATAAATATAACAAATCAAAACGATTCTATATCCACATATATAAACTGCCACCTAGTCTATTATAAACTATCACATCATGTGTTTTTGAGTTCTCAACATGATTTTTTTTAGGGAACCATGAACCCTTTAAATGCCTGGCATGGTTCAAACCCTAGACACCATTGCCACAAGTCTTACCAGCTGAGCAAGCACCTATTGGCGTATTTCTGGGATTTTTGGGTTGGTTTGTTGGTTGTAATGCTGTTTCATGGGTTTCATTGAACAGTCAATTGGTTTCACTGATACTATAATACTGAAAATAAAATTAAGGACTAACGGAAGGACTTGCTATGGGCCTAATGGAAAGTTAGGTGGCCGGAACCATGTTGGGCAGTCAATGGATGGCCTCATGCTGGATTGAAGAAAGAGACATTTAGGTGGAATTGGGGCAGTTGGGTGACAATTGTCAATTAATGGGGGGATTTAGATGGAAACTGAAAAATGGTTAATCAATAAGGTGTCTTGAGCAATAAATAATATAATAATAAATGGCCGAGTGTCCATGTTAGGTATAACCACCAACCCATCTCTCCTCCTCCCCCCCCCCCAAAAACAAAAAAAAAAAAAAAACCAACCACCACCACTCACCCTGAAAATGGCAGCATCAGCCTTAAACAAGAAACTTAGAAAGGATTTCAGAAAACCTTCAAGGCCAAGCCAATTTTTCATCAACAACCGACAACGTTGAGTAGGGAGTGGTGGGACTATGGGAGAGGTTTTTACAGTTATTCCTTCAAACCCAATCTACGGTAAGGAAATAATAATAATAATAATAATAATAATAATAATAATAATAATAAGGCATATTTTTCATGGAATTTTCTGAAAGCGGGGAAAAAAAAAAGCCAAAATAAACTTATTATTAGTCTTCAGTGCATAGCTCGGAAGAACATGTTTACAATCTAAGTCGTAACGAAGTAATAAAATTTTTAAAACACTAGCAAGGATAATAATAAACCAATTTAGTGTAGGATACATACTTGAGCTTAACCGATTGTTCAAATCAGAGATGCTCTCCTCAGATATTAGTAAAATTTGAGCCTCATTTACAAAACTCAATTTGCTCTTGACATCCCTGCATATGCCCAGACTGTCTGTCTTGCCAACAGCACATCGAAACTCAGAAGCAAAGCATCTTAATAAGGAGCAAGGTCTACCAATGGCATTGGTAAACCAAAGGTTGACTTCACTTTCATACCCAGCTACTTCATACCTAAACACAAAAAACATTACACAAAAGATTGAGAAGACCTAAAGAGTTTATTCTTGTGACCAATGCATCACAAAATGACTGGTAGATTTTCTTGAACATATTGAACTTAAATATCTATTAGCACATAACTAAGGCGTCACAAATGCAAAACTACAAAATTTGCTGCTGCATCATAATGCGAACTTAGTGTAATCTAAAACTAAACTAAAGAAAAAAAAAAAAACTACATATAAACTAAAATAAAGATAACCAAAATTCATCATTCAAACACCTACAAGCAATGGCCTATAGGCCCTATTTATACTAAACCTAGCTTGCAAATCAAGCAATCTAACTCTAAATGCTATTGGAGCTCTAATCCCTAAGTATTCAGCTATGGGTTTTTTTAGGCTCGACCCAATAACTAAACTAAATTAAATAAAATCCTAATCCTACTTTACATCAGAACTAGTGGTGAAAGCAATGATAGATGAATACCAATAAAAAGTTTAAGCAAGCTTTCTGGATAAGCTAGAACCATAGCTTTGTCATAAAAGGTAAATTTTGAAAGGATTGAACCCAACCTGTTAACACCCCAATTCTAAGTTTTTAGGTCTCAAACATAGTATTCCTAATTATAAAAACAACAGGTACACCACCATTTATAACAGGGGAAAGATTAGTACTTGCTCTCAAATTTTCAGTAAAGCTAACAAGAAATTTTCCTTCTTATATATGCGAAAGATATTTTCCTTCGAATTTTAAAATATGAACAGATATGACAGGAACAAATGGCCTGAAAAGACAGGAATTATATATTCAGGCCATTTGTTTTTCAGGCCATTTGTTCCTGTCTTATAAAAGGAATATCTGTTCACATCTTAAAATGTGACAATGATTAATGCCTGATTCATTTTCCATGGACGCATAATATGTTTGAGGAAAACAGAGGAATATAATCAGAATTTGCAATATCACGGTAATACTATACACCTTTGGGATTGTATTTGCATCTCTTCTTTTTCCACACAATATGAAGTTGGTGAAAGATCGATCTGCAGCCTCTTCACACAACGTGGTGATTCCGCAAACAATAGGCTTTGACTAAGATCAACATATGTACTGATAAGGCGCATCTCTGGCACCTGTAAATGAAAATCAACCGATGGTTAGACTTTTGGTCACCATAATTTTTAAGGATCTCTGGTACCTGTAAATGAAAATCAACTGATGGTTAGACTTTTGGTCACCATAATTTTTAAGGATGGATTGTAAGTATTGACCAACAGATGAAATAAAATTCTAAAACATTTTAGACTTAGCCCCCATAATTTGCACTAGATTTATGGAAAACACTAAAATGTGCCCAGCACCGGACCACAATTTAACATTTAACTTTACACAAGAAAGTCTGAAACAATTGAACTGCCGTCATGACACTTGTTCCGATTTTAATTAAGAATTGTTACGCATATCTCGACTCATAAAGACATGAAAATTGATCCAAAAGTTTCAAAAAATATTCACAAAACACAAGAATTCGAGTAAATGTAGTGGTCTAGAGTGTTTACAGGATATAAATTTAAATACATATACAGTGTTGTTCAAATCGTTTAAAAATTGCGATTTGAATCGAATCGGACAACAATCGATTTAAATCTGTTTTTAAATCGCATCTTACCCAAATCGTTAAAAATTGCATGCAATTGAAAAAAAGGTGGGTGCGACTTATAGTTGAGAATCAAAAACAAAACCCAAAACCTAATTTGTTTTTGTTTCTGTCTGTGTTGCAACTCGTTGATGAAGAAGAAGAACCTTTAATAAAAAGAAAAAGTTGTGTCGATCTGTGCAGTCGACAGTTGATCCGTGCACTCGTTTCAGTGTTGAAGAAGTAGAAAAAGAGGAGATTGTTGTTTATGAGTCTTGATGCTTTGAGAAAACAAACAACATTCTTGAAAAATAAATCCCTTTGACTTACTTTCTTGGTTTTCTCTCTAAGCTATCCATCTGTGCAAAATTAAAGCATGCAATATCTCTTTTTTTTTTTTTTTTTTTGGGAAGGCGAGCAGGGTTTTTAAGGATCCCAGAACCTATCAACAGGGCAACCTACAGGTCAACACCCTTAAGAAAGTAACCATGCCACAGGTGGGATTCGAAGTTAGGACGTGGGGAACAAACCCACACAACCCTAACCACTAGGCCATAACACCATTGGCAAGCATTTTGAATGTATACAGACTTTGGACTTGAATGTGTAAACACCATTGGGTCCATTTGAATGTGTAAAGACTTTGGACTTGGATGTGTTAAAAGATTTTGGGCCCAGATAAGCATTTTGATGTGTTTTACAGATTACTCAATGCAAAACTGGAAACAAGAGATAGAGTTTGGAGAAATACCAGTAACTAAGCAAGACAGATGCAGGAGACAAGCCAGACAGGAAACGAAACTTGAACTGATTGTATTGAATATGATTGTAGGCTATTCGAGAGGGCCTATTCTCTCCCAGATGTCACAACTATCTTCTTGCCTAGCCAAGTGAGGTTGGCAAGTGTAAATAATGTAGAGTATTCCACATTGTTCTAGAGAGTTCTCTAGAACCTTCCATAAAATTTCATAGAGTTCCATAGGATTCTAGTCCTTTGATATTTCTAAGAAAGTGTGTAGAAGTTCATTGTAGACCGTTAGATCAAATTGATCACCACCGTCCATTGAGGAGGTGAAGTTGTATAAATAGGCTAAGGCTTCATTTGTTGTAATCACCTCAGAGAATTCAAGCAATACAAGTTCTAATTCTCTTAAGCTCTCTTGTGTGTTCTTAACTTGCTTAGCTTTCCAAAGTCTACCTAAGTCTTTTGTGGGCAAGGCTGACTAGCTTTCTTTGATAAGTCGGGGCAAAGTTTGCTAGTGCCGCACGGGAAGTATTTATGAAAAGAAAATCCGTGACACAGAGCAATTGCTCATTGTACAAGAATCTTACAGAATAGAATGAATCCATATCTAGTTACATCTCTTCTTATATACATGTCCTAACAATTGTAACAACAACTTGTTTACCGAATTCCATTTGCCTAATCACAGGCTGTCTCCAGCTTGACAAACTAACCACTTGCTTAGGGACCACTTGCCATTAACGTCAGGCCACCACTTGCATAACCGCATACCTCCTCTTGTGGATATTAAATGCCATTTGCTGGTATCTTGAATCAAACACTAACCAACACAGATGAAACACTACAGATTTAACAGAACATTGACAGACAAATTAACAGAGCACTAAGCACTCAGCAATTGTATTACTGACATAGCACACTCAGCAAGTGTATAACAGACAGAGCACTCAGTAATTGTATCACTGCTTATTCCTACGTCATTGATAAGTTCAATAAACTAGGGGTTTATCACATTTTGTGATTGCTGGCCCAATGGAAGGAAGTACTCGTGAAATTTCATTTATTGATACTTAATTTCACATACAGGTTAGGTATGATACACAATTAGAAAATGTAAAAAGCTTTCAACCTTCAAGTTTGTATAAGAAAATAAAATAACCAAAACCCTCGAAATAAGTATGGATATTTATTAATTTAAATATATATTTATAATATTGTGAATCTTACGATTTACGATTCGATTTACAATTAAATCGAAATCTTATACCTTCTGATTTAGTATACGATTCACGATTCACTAACACTGCATATACATACTTATTTACATAAATTATTTACACAAATGTATAGGGAATGGGCTTTGATGATGATGATACATACTTATTTACACAAATTATTCTCTTTTTTATCAGAAAAAATACTTAACTTCCATTAAAATCAATTGATGGAACAGGTCTGACAGGCAGATTTTACAACCCAACAGCTTAGCGCTATCTGAATAAAAAAAATCAAATCTAAAGTCTGCCTATCAGATTTCGCAAGACCATGTGCTACAATTTTCCTATTTGAAATATAAGCTGAACATATACTACCAAAATCTAAGAGCTTGCTTTTGTTCATGCCCCTTAGGCTTTTTGCTACACGGATTATTTTTTTTTTCCCAACAACCATCATCATCCATATTCCACAATGCCATATCCAGTACTATTAAATAGCTCATCTGCCCTGTAATCAATCATTTAGATTCAACTTTATACGTGTAGCAAATGTCTTCATATGCGCTGCATGTTCCTTGCATATAGTGATCGTGATACACATGCTATCAGAACTTCTTTTTAAAAGTAATCAAATGCACTTGGTAGTGGGATTGCCAATCATGAAACAACTCCCTTTACGTCAGGTTGTAATTTGTAAAATGCAGACACCGAAAAGTCCATGAAAAAGATTTCACTGGTATCAATTTTACAAAAATTTTAATTATAAGATTCATGTGAATTTAATATTCAACATAAATAAATTTCACTATACCAGTATACCACAAGCTGGGTGTGAAACGCACACTTAGGCAAGATCAATGAAATGCTAACTTGCGTTGAACGCGGGTCTTCGATGACACGAATTGTCACATCACACTCTGTACTAACTATAGTACAATCTCCAATTAACTAACCCTCAGGAGATGTGTGGGCTTTATATTAAACAAAAAAAAAGACATCAGTACTATTAAAGCATCAGAAATATAAACTTCTACACTTCAACAGCTTTCTAAGCGACGATTGGGGTAGCCATGATTAGATGGAAAGTTAAATAAAATGTAAAACCAATAGGAAGAAAAGAACAAATGCACACCAAACAGACCTAGCATGGCTGAGGATGCACAATTGCACCCAAAAAAAATCCTATTGGTATAAAAATGGTTTAATTTTCGGTAAGGAAGTGCCCCTACTTATTCTATTATTTCTTACAAAATGATAATCTACAAGGTGATGAAGGAATTTCAAAGTTTGAACAAGTATAGAAAACAAAGGTTTAATATACTATGGGCATAATAAAACATCCTTTACCTTTTTCTGAGTGAGAATCTCGCCGCTTGGACTTTTAAGAAGCCAATCACGATCATGCTTTAAGCCTGCTCAAAAAGCACACAGTTCAAAGAGGATATGCCTCTCAACCTTAATGACATAAGATAGGCTCAAAAATACAAGATAATAAAAAGTCATATACGATGGAAAGACACTCTAGACACCTAGCACTAAGGGTTGTACTATAAGCTTTGCTTATTAATAAATGAGAAGAAGAATAAAGGATGGTCCACAAAGCCAATGGGGTACTAGCTCAGTTGGTAGACTTGTGACGGATGGTATAATAAGTCTAGGGCTCGAACCTTGCCCGGCATTTGGGGTGGGAGGGGTTAAGGGATAAATTTAAAATAAAATAAAAATAAATAAATAAATAAATAAAACCTTGAACCAAAATAGTGTGGAAGAATACGGCGACCCCAAGAGTGCAATTTGGCTTATGGTCATCTATAGACAAAGGATCTTGTCATGCAAGGGAACATCTTCGCTTAATAAGAATGCCTCCTTTGCAAAAAGAGTAGGGAGAGCGTATTTTTTTGAATCATGTTTGCCCAATCCATTTGGACGAAGATGCTGAAGTTTTGTGCTATCCATCAAACTATCCCAATCCTCAAGAGTGGAAATGGATATGAAGGAACATCAATAATCATGCCATGCGAACTATGATGGCATACATAGTCCACTCCAGTGAAAAAGAAACAAAAGGCGCTCCAATGAAACTATGAGAAATGTAGATGAATTATTTATTATTATTGAGAGAGCAACCAAGGAAGTGTGCAATGTTGTGAAGCTATCAAGCACTGATATTAAAACAAAAGGATTCAGCAAGGATGCACGGACTCGGACACGGATACGACACGACGACTCGGCAATTTTCAAAAAAATAGGACTCGGCGACACGGTCAAACTTAATTTTTTAATATTTTTTTTGTAATTCATAAGAACATAAAATCATAAATAAATTAATAATACTATTAAACAATCCAAACATATCAAAAAACATTCAAATTCATTCATTCAAAATTACAAATGCATCATAAAGTCAAGCTCAACTGCTCAAGTCATACTCATAAAGGCTAAAGCATAAGCAATATAATTTCATTAACTTGATAATGTAAATAAAATGTAAATTGTTGCACCTGTCTAAGTTGTATGGGGGAGATTTTGGCACAAATAGCGCCTGTTATCTTCAACAAGTGGTCCTTCAATCTAGTAAGAGATCCCGTATACTCTTTCTGACAAAAGTTACACCGTCATCTAAGGTTTCGCCCACCTTCACTTGGTCTTCTTATTATTGTCACATGCGTCCAAAGATCATCTTCAGTTACTTGGCCTAAAACCAGTTTTAGTTTCTTTTTAAGTTTTCAGCCAATAGGTGCAAGCTCAAATATGGGATATTTGAAGTATTTCATGCATGCTTTCAATTTAGGAGACTTTGACCATGTTTATGTCAAGGTTGATACACTCACTGCTCACACTTCAGCCACGTGATGCTGAGCTATCCTGATATACAACCCACCACCATATCAAATAAAATCGAAGTAGTTCACCCTCTGTCCCCCTCCCATTCTCGCCCATCCCCAAACCAAATAAACAACAACCAAATAAAGAAGAAGAACCAAATAAACTCAGATTTAGGAGAACCAAAAGGAAGCCATTCAAGAGAAAAATTTTGCTGGAACTCGGATACAGGCTCGATCTCTCCCTCTCTTTAGCTTCGTCCGTCCTCTTCGATCGATTTCTCCCTGTCGATCTCTCCCTCTCTCTAGCTCCGTCCGTCCTCTTCGATCGATTTCTCCCTGTCGATCGATCGACAGATCTGGACAGATCTCTCCCTCTCTCTGTCGATCGACAGATCTGGACAGATCTCTCCCTGTCGATCTCTCCCTCCCTCTGTCGATCTCTGGTTCAACCCTATTTTCTCTCTGTAATTTTGGTTTGAAAAATGGGGGAAGGATCGATCGAAGAGGATAGGGTTTGTGGGAGTTAGGGTTTGTGGGAGGAAGGATCGATCAATCAAAGAAAATCTGATTTATTTGCAAAATTTACAAAAATCGTGTCTGGCCGAGTCTGGACCGTGTCCGAACCGTATCCAGGCCATGTCCAAACCAGTCAACGAATTTTGACCGTTGACCCCGTGTCCAATACGTGTCCAGCGCGTGTCGGGCGCAAATCCGTGTCCGACACGCATTTGACGCGTGATACGGAGGTTTTCCGGAGAGTCGATGCATCCTTGGGATTCAGTAAAAGAGGGGGTACCGATCTCATCCCTATCAAAGTTGTTATGAAGTTTTGCAAGTGGGATCTCCCTAACAAAGGGTAACATGCTCTCAATTGTGATGACACACTGGATCAAGGTTATGCAGGATTTGGAGGGCTAATTAGGAACCACAAAGGAGAGGTGATACTGAGGTAATTATCCAAACTGATTTCCAACAACGTCAAGAATGATAGAGAATAGTTATTGTATATGTGGACGCGTCATTTTTTTTCACGAGACCAAATAACAAAACATGTTGTCTAGCGACAATGGAAACTACAATTTCATTCACTTCAAATTGACACAAGCACAACTAGTGTAGTCAACAAAAATCTAATGAACTGTTTTGTCTCACAGAAGCTCAAAGAAAAGAAATGATACCAATGAAGGAGATAAAAGGTACCTGAAGGGCTCAGAGGCCAGCTATCCACACTGAATCCTCCACAAGATTTGATTGGATAGACAGCAATGGTCTTAAGATAAATGCCTGCATTGGAGAAGTATTGTCATTACATCAAAGGCCTGAAAATGGTATACAGGTTTTGTGATGATAGACAACTGGACAAATGCCAGTTCTCTTCGCCTCAGCATAAGCACTATACTAAGTGACTACTGTTCATTGGAAGATAAATAGGTCGTACAATGATAAGAAATAGAAGCGAGTTAACAATTTCAGCAATAACACTTAAGATTGACTTCAGGGTTCACAACAACTGGTTTATGCAGATTATAAAAAATGACAAGACACCACAGCCTCACTCTCAAAGATAGAATGTCTACGAGTTTGTATTGGAACATATTAGTTGCACACTGGATGCATAAACAAATGAAAAGAAACTGCATGTAATATCAACAAGAACTCTTAGAGCAGTACCAAAGGATAACTTAAATGTTTGGATCAAATAAATGGATAAAGCTGTAAGGCTACAATTGTGGGATACTGATGCAATCATGCTCCTTCAATCTATCATCCCTATGAATAGTGCCAAGGAAGCATTGGAGAGCAGCCTAAATTTTTAGAGGTAAACGAAAACCTAAAAGCAGAAGGATCAAAAAGTAAAAGAGGATATTATATTCGCACAAAAGGTGTCATAAATGTTGAAAGTAGGGTCCAGGGCCAATTACGAAAGGACGAGATGCAAGAGTAATAAAAGAATAAAGGCTACACCTAAACTTAAATCATGAAGATACCTATAAGTTGGAATGTGACAGGGCCAGGGAACCTGATTAAAAGGAGCTTGTTTAGTAACTCCATTATAACAAAAAGAAGTAACATGATTTTGTTCAGACAGGCAAAATCCTTCAACTATAGTGGCAAAAGAGGTAAGTGGTTTTCAAACATAGGATGCAGTGATATCCTGTTGGTTGGCACCTCTGGATGGCTTTGTATGCTTTGGGATAAATCAAAGAGTGCTTGACAATTCGATCTCATGCACTCTAGTGAATCAAGATTGTTCTGAACTGTTCCAAGATTCAACCTGGCAGTAACTCGATGATGTGGCAAGTATAGCAAGTAAGAGCCCAAGGTGCTTTTGAATACTTTTAAGGTTATTAGTTTTTGCAAAGAAATTGTAGATAAAAGGATTTGTAGGGATCAGGGTGGGCTTCGATTTGTTGGTAATAGGAATTACCTTATCAATATATCCTCACTGGAAGGTGCAAAACTTACCTGGAAGATCAGTAAAGGGGGTTGATACATTATCAATGGAAAATAAGAAAGAGCTTCCTTCTATCTCCAGACTACTTTCCTACCTAAGGTCAGTGTTCTAAAAATCGGCCTAGGCGCTAGAAGGTTATAAAACCGCCCAGATTAATGGTTGGGCGGGCAGTCTGGGCGGTTCTGGGCAGCTCTAGGCGGTCTGGGCGATTTTTTTTTTTTTTTTTTTTTTTAATAAGGATGATTGTGTTCTTATTTTATTTTTCTTTCATATTTTTTAGAAATAAACTATTTAATTGTTTTTTATTCAGTATATGTCTAAATGTAGCAAATGATGATTACTTAATGAAATTCTCAAAGGATCTGCCGGTACCAATTTTACTAATGTAGATTTTATCAAACATAACTGAGGTTATTCATGCAATTTGAAGAAAAATAAAAGAGTACACAAATTCAAATTTATATAAAGTACCCATCATGACCAACTTCAGTCATTTGAGTTTTAATAAATTTTGTTCATGATTGTTAATTTTTCATGTTTTTAAATTTTGCATATGTATATTGGCATTAAATTGGATGTAATTGATAAGGTATTATGCTTAACTTCTGTAAATTATTAAAGTTATAATACAAAACCTAAGACCGCCTAGGCGCCTGGACGCTAGGCACCTGCTCGTCGCCCGCCCAGCGCCTAGCGATTTTTAGAACACTGCCTAAGGTGGATGTGATCATATGCCACATTCTCTAGAAATGATGTAAAGATTTACTCCCTTTAGATTCAAGTTGATGTGGTTTAGAGCTGGTGTATTCAAGTGAACGTAGCCGAGTGCTAGAACTTCATAGATAAGATAATGGATAAACCTAGCCTTAACTCTCTGCTGTCTTTTTTGTGGTGGGGTTTGGCAGAGGTGGTGGTAGACCTAGCTTTGCATTCATTAAAAATCTGCAAATGATGAAAGCATATCTGAGAATTCAAAATGAGGAAGTTTTTAGGATAACATAAACTAGAAAAGCTAAATTACTTGAGAATTTCAACTACTGGATAGAAATGAACAACTCCCTCTCCTTGTACAAGTTAGCTAGGAAGAGTGAGAGTTGGGGTGAATTAGAAGGGTTTATTTACATTGGAGGGCTCTCACTAGAAACAGAAACATAAGAATAAAAGAAAGGCAGGGGCCAATTCAATACACTCACAATACTTTCAATGCAAAACTCAGTGGCAATTTATCGGGGTAGAAGTTTAAGATGAGGTAGACATCAAACAAGTGGTAGTGCAAATCTATGTAGAAATATAAGGAAGGAAGCACAATATGCTCGAATGGATGATGTAGAGATCTATTCAATCCTTTCACAAGGTAAAATTGGATGCACAAAAAGATTTAAGAGAGTCAATTGATCAATCTCGGTCAGGGGGGTCGTTATCTTCGAATATAAATTCTTGATGGAGTCATGTGTCCTTGTGACTAACGAAGATTCCCTGGGTTTTGAGAAAATCAAGGAAATATAAATTGTTTGGAAAGTGGAAATAAAAGAGTTTTGGATTTTACTTTACACAATATGTGCTTTTGTGAGGAATGGAAAAGAGAAGTTGGTTCTGAAGCGTGTGTCTTCTATCTTGTTCTTTATAACCATAATACTGGTACATGTATGAGTCACCAGGAATGTGAGGTAGCAGAAAAATTGACTAAAATACCCACCAAGATGGAAACATCCTATTATAAAAATAATAAAATTAAAAATTAAAATAGTTAATTAATTAATTATAATAAAAAAAATTTAATTAAAAAAATAAATAAATAAAAAACCCTTTGGAAATTGCATCCCAAGACATCTTATGTTAAGATTTTATTCTCAGGTTAACATTCAGAAAGCATTTATTAGGGTTGTGGTAGTGTAGTGTTTTTATTAGAGTATACTATTAGAGTTAAAGCAATCATGATATATAAGGCCTATGGCCTCTCTAATCTCGTTGTAATCAGGTGTATTTGAGGTTATGAATGATGAATTGATTGTTGAATTAGGGATGGAGTATTTTCTCCCTTTTAATTTATTCATTAATAATTCATGGTTAAAGCTTCAGTCAACAATTTCTATCACATTTTGAAGATGAAGTGTCCTTGTGAAATAGATCAATACCCTCAAGAGCTATGAAATATTGTCAAAGTACTCAAGGCCTGAAGGCATGGGCATTCTTATCGTAATTTGTTGAATACTCAAACTCAATGAATTGTATATTTGGTAAACATGACACTAAATCAAGAATGCAACAAAATAATCGTTAATTAATAATAAAATAAGTCCATTACTTCGGGAACTCCATAGATTTTTGGAATCGGTTACTTTTTCTGAATATCAAAAAAAGAGATAAAATTTGCCGGGAATATTTTGTAATTACTTCGTATCCGAAATATACAAGTAGGCGAATTGAGAAAAAGATGGTCGAATCAAAATAATTCTTTTTTTAGTTCTAGTTCTGTCAGAGATTAATATGAATGTTCTACCATGTTCCATCAACACACTAAAGGGGCTATACGATATATCCGGTGTGGAGGTAGGCCAAAATTTCTATTGGCAAATCGGAGGTTTTCAAGTACATGCCCAAGTACTTATTATTTCTTGGGTTGTAATGGTTATCTTACTAGGTTCAGCCGCAATAGCAGTTCAAAATCCACAAACCATTCCTACTGACAGTCAATGCCCAAGTACTTATTACTTCTTGGGTTGTAATGGCTATCTTACTAGGTTCAGCCGCTATAGCTGTTCGAAATCCACAAACCATTCCTACTGACGATCAGAATTTTTTCGAATATGTCCTTGAATTCATTCGGGACTTGAGTAAAACTCAAATTGGAGAAGAATATGGTCCTTGGGTGCCCTTTATTGGGACTATGTTCTTATTTATTTTTGTTTCTAACTGGTCAAGGGCTCTTTTACCTTGGAAAATCTTCCAGTTGTGTATGAAGTTTCCTTACAAGTGTCAAGCATAAGAAAGGAGAAATTATAAAAATGTGAAAGTTTCTGGTGAAATAGCAGAAACAAATTAAGTCAGGTTAGAAATATGCTTATTCTTGAGCATGACTAAGAAACTAACATTTTTTGGAGACAAGCGTCGAGTTTGTTGATGGGGGAGACATATAGCCAACTCCACTTGACGTTGATACAAAAGAATTCACTATGAAGTCGATAAATTTCTGCAAATGAAAAAAACCAAATTAAATTATACATTAACAACTCGATATTTCATAATAACCCAATATGATCTTGACAGAGACATCAGTTACAAATATGTCATAAAGGACAAAAGTGATTTAACTTAAATTGTGAAACATGTGCATTAGATTTATAGAACTAAATCTATTGAAGAGTTGGTGCTTTCCCTTATATTATCTTTTTCTGGCCTTTCTGGTGAACAATGCACTTTAAGTTCTGGAAATTCGAGCTTAAATATTATAAATAGCCTCTCTTTTTTTTTTGTTGAAGCGTTATAAATAGCCAGTTACTAACATTATTTTATTATTCTTTATTGACTATATAATCCAAATCATTCGCAGAAATGAACACTGAATGAAAAATGTTGAATCCTCTAAATCGCACAAAATAAAATGAATAACATGGGACAAGAGAATTTGTATGCTATTCAGCATTACCTTGGCATCTTCAAATGTTGACATATAACCGAAAGATATTCTAACAGCTCCTGTAGGTTTCCCATTTAAGATGTCATGATCATCCCAACATACATGGCCAGCCTGAATTAGAAACCAAAAAATAAATAAATAAAAGATGTATAGACAAAGATAATATCGCCTAAATGGTTCTAAGTGCAAATATAACAAAAGTCAATCCATTGTATCACCAACCCCAGGACCCATATGACTCGAACAAAACCTACCAACAACTTATATATATGATCAGACCTCAGCAATACATGTTTTCCGAAAATCAAAAGAAAACTGCAGTTTTTGCACAAAATAAAAGAACAGAAGAGACAGCAAGTTCTCATGATAGACTTTGGAAGTTTGAACCCCCATCATTGCAATGATTTTTAATCACTAAATTGGAATCAAATGTCAAAGTCATGTCAACCCAATGTTTTAAAAAGCGGTCGAGGCATACATCTTAATATGAACGAGTTGAATTGATGACTAAATTGGAATCAAATGTGAACGAGTTTAATCACTAAATTGGAATCAAATGTCAAAGCCATGTCAACCCAATGTTTTAAAAAGCAGTCGAGGCATACGTCTTAAAAAGTGGTTGAGGCATGCGTCTTAATGAGGTAATATTCTAACGCCCTCAACTACTTTTATGATTATTTGATGTCATCTCAAGCATTGATGATGATTTCATATTTTCCTCATTTCATTAGTTTGTTTTTTCTATGCTTTTTCATCAAATTTTTTCCGAAAAATTGAGGTGTACGCCTCAAAGCAACACTTTGCCTTACAAAAGCCTCGACACCTCAGTTCTAAAAAAAAAGCTATTTAAGACACTGTGTCAACATTCTGAAAAAAACAAAGGTTGAACCATTAGAGAAGGTGGCCTACTTATATGAGGCCCCGTGGAATTTTCAGCACACATGACTGTGAAAACGATTATAGTACTCTAACCAGTTCTATCTAAAATTTAATGTGAATGACAAGTACTCAGACAATATTCAGTTGTTTAATGTCAATCTCATATTTTTATTGCATAAGTATGTTAATCTTAAGATGGATTCAAGTTAACTACTCACACAATGAGCATTTAAACTCTGTATTGAATGTTTTTGTTCAGAACAAGGTGCCCAGATACTGTTTGATACTTCCAAAAGAATACCTTTTTCCTCTTTTTTTTATATAAATCAATTCTGATGCATTATACATTTAGTCATTCACCTGAACCATTTCAAATGATTTTTAGTAGCTGCTTTAGAACTGCATGTTTCAATACTAGAAAGATATCTCTGTAACAAGACAGTAAATATACAACAATTGCACAAAAATAAGGACAAAGTGGCAGATAGCTTAAGAAGCACCTCAATGTTGGAAAGAAAGTCCTGATGAGATAAAATCAAATGTTTTGCACATGCACCAGGGTTACAAAAGCATCCTGCCTACAAAACAGTATAAAACAATTATCATATTGTCAGGAAGATATTGAAAACAAATAGTATCAGTGGTACAAGAGTCAGTCACTACACAAACAAAAGGTTCGTACCGTTTCTGAACTTTGAATGATAAAGTTTTGATTTTGAAAAAAGCTTACTCACTTTTATCACCTTTGATCTTGGTATTTTTATTAGGAAACTGTTTGAGGCGGATAAGGTCTTGTGAGAGATTGGAGTGGAAATGATCAAGCACCCTAAACTCGTTTTGGGAGCAAGGACGAGCCTTTTATTAGGGAATAGGTAGGAGAAAGGTTTGGAGTTGGCCACAGAACAATCAAGGACTCAAGTGCGTGACGCGCGTGGTCTGAGAGAGTTGTTTCACCTCAATTGAGATTTGCTACGTAGCCAAAACCCCACCTCTACACTCATGTATGAATTCTCAAGGTATCGGAAGTCCAAGGCCTAGGTGCCCTGAGATTGATGCAGAGCACCCAGTGCCTTAAGAACCATAGTTTCAATTATTTCGTTGCCCTCCAAACCTAACTCCTTATGCATCCCCATAATTTGGTGAATACTAAGTCAATACAATTTTGCTAGCTAATAAGCTTTTTATTTTCGCCATCTACAGAAATCAACAAGAATCTCCAAGGACGCAGAGTGAACTACAAATTTTGCTAGAAAGAGTGGTGTTTAGGATATCTTATGCAATACATAAAGCATCCTTAGGAATTGGAATTTCAATTGGCTATTCTTAAAGGGTGAACACAACATAAATCTAAAGTAAAATATATATGAGGTTAAAAGTTTGTAATTCAAAGTCTTACTCTTAATTGAATTCCGGATAAGGAAGCCATCTTCTCTACCTCGCAATGTCCAAACCAAGTGCCATCAGGGCGTTTCAAATTGAATGCTATTGTTGGACCAAACATACAAGATGATACCTTCAAAAGAAGAGTACAAAATCATCGACTAGATTATATATTGTTCACAAATTAAACGTGTACAAGACCAAAATAATAATAATAATAATAATAATAATAATAATAATAATAATAATAATATAATAATAATAATAATAATAAATAAATAAATACTGGCAAATCTACACAGAATTTATAAATTTTGGAAAGCACGTGAAAAGGGTGGATCCTCCTAGCTACGTGGAGCATTTTTTGGGAGCAAGGTTGATTATTCTTTGATTTAATTTCTATAATAAGTTAAACTTACTTGCAACTATTTTCTATTTAGAATATTCGCCAAATAATTCATTGTTTTAGGTTGATAAACAAGTAAGGTTGACGTATAAATAGGTACTACGGCTTTTGGAAAATCAATGAGTTTTCTAATTTGCAAAGTTACTAGGTGTTTTTTTCTATTCTATTTTTATGGATACAATTAGGGGTGGGCATCCCATCTCGGTTTTTTTGGGTCTTATTGGGATTGGTCAATCCCATCCTGATTCCGTCTCGTCCCAATCTAGAATGGGATGGGATCGGGATGGACGGAATTGAAGTCCGTTCTGAACCGATTTTTTTAAATATTTATTATTAATAATTTTAATATTATTCATGAAAATAATAACACATGGATTCTATTCTAGATAATACCCACTATAGTTTATGCAAGAAAAAAAATATTAACAAATATTATAATGGGTGGCTTCTTAATTGGTAATATCTACTGATATTCCAATCTCTCAAACTATAATATAACACGTGTAGATATAACGTATAACCTGAAATTGTAAAGCAAGAGGAAGGAACCTCAACAGATCTAATAGTCAAAGAAGACCAAGAAAGCAAACTGGCTGCTTAGTTTCAACCTATAGTTCATGCAAGAAAAAAACTATATGCAATAATGACTCAATTAGGGAGAAGAAGACTTTGTAAACCGAAATAAAACGTGTACCAAATAATGCTCACTCACAAAAAGCTCAATTTACTAAATCTTTCATATAAAAGTTCACATGCTAAAAATGCATAGCAATACATATTCATATATACAATCATATGTATCTATCCTTTCATATAAGTACTAGTAAAGCTAATACAATTATTTACATTTAAAAACAAAGAATAACATTAATGTGAAGTAAACAAAATGTTTTATTGTCTGCTGATCCCGTCCCAAACCCGTTTGGGATGGGATGGGATAGGATAGGGACGAGGTTCATCCCGTCCCGTACCCACCCTAGATACAATATTAACTTGTGAATATATGACAAAATTAATAGTTATTCGTAAAACTCACAGCTATAAATAAAAAAATTAAAAAAAAAAATTGTTATTTATATAGCTATTAGTTTTGTTTTTATATTCACATGTAATATTGAGTTACAAACATATAATCAGAGCTTTTGGTGAAAACAAGTCACTCTTGAGTACTACTCTAACAACCATCAGTTTTTATTTAAATTTAAGAATACAAACCTTTGCACCATCTCCTCCATAAAGTATGCAAACTCGAGTTCCATTTGTGTGCCTCATGGTGAAAAGTACATTCCTTGTGTAAGTTGCCAGAGATGTTGTATGCCTTAAAGGAACAAGACACAACATCTATTAGATCTTCATATGTTTATAAGAACATTCAGAATAAACTTGAGTGCATCACATAAACTTATGAGGACATAATCCTTGATTTAGAAATCAAGATGAAGAACGATTGATGTCATATATCTCTTCTACTTCAACAAATTCTCCCACATATGAATATTTCATTCTGATTGCAGAGATAAATACATGGCAATGGGGTCAGGCCCAAAGTGATGTGTCCCTTGATGTATTATATATTTAATTGAGGGAACCTTGTCATGAGATTCTCCCTTCCTGTAATTGTCTTTGAATAGTGAAAGTCACTCTCAAAGAAGAGATATAAATTCATACTTCTGTGGATCATCAGTTAAGTTCAAGGTCTGGTTTCAAAACTAAATGAATAGTAACTTCTAGAAGCCTATCTCAAACTACTAAAAAAGAAAAACAAATTATACTATAACTCTCCAATTAGCAAAAGTGTTCTCCAAAACAAAGATTAACCAAGATATAACGAAACAAAAGGAAGCAATCCAAAAATCCAGTGTACAGTGTACAGTAAGGCATTTTGCTTTGGATTGAGCAACCACAGCCGAAGTTGTGAACATGTTAGTAGAATGTCTATCATATTTCCCATAGAAGACTTTTATGAGTTAGTGTTATCTATGGCAAGTGTGTATCGTGGCAAGGTTCGAGGCTGACTATTTTGAGTGCACTTCACCTTGTGTTATGTAACTGGTTGCTTATGTTCATTGGACTTCTTTGACTTCAAGCTTGAGGACGAGCTTCTTCAACCCAAGGATGATGTAAGCGGGCTAGTTAATTAGAATTTTGTGTAATCGAGACTAGTATAGTAAGGCTCATATTAGTTAGGTTTAAGATTGGCTACTTGCCAAAGAAGATATTAGGCTTATACATAAGACTTGAGAATCAGATTGTAGTTGGTTGATTGATTAAAATTTATGTTCTTTGTTTATCTCTTTTAGGGTTTATCGTAGTTCTAGTATAGTTTAGATTTAGCTTAGAATTCATCCCTATATAGTTCTGCTAGACATTTAAAAAGGCTTACATGTGACCTGGCAAAGATAAATGCTCACGACTAAGTGCCTAGATTAGGGTCCCAAACTACAAAGCTTGTTGGATTAGGGATTTAGCTCTGAGAAGTAGTTTTGATGTTATAAAAAGGGGGCCAAATACCTTTAGAAGAAGAGTAATAGGTCCAACGAGTTCTGGATAAACACTGTCCGATCACTAGAGGCGCAAGGTTCTTATAGTTGTTCACACTGGAGAGGATTTTACTTGAGTTTAAAGATTAATTAAGTTACACAACTGATTTTCCCATCGATCTTTTTCTTTTTCTTTTTTTTTTCTTTCTGGAAGGCGAATAATTCAATAGTTGATGAGCAATCCACATATAAGTTTAAATTTCATCCAATCTATGTTAAGAAGGGAACTCTAACTTTATATAATCTCTGATAGAAGAGAACTCTCGATTATGAAATAGATTTTCACTCTAGGTCAGTAATACTATCATTGTTTTCTAATTTCATTTATAACTTAACTCCCGTTTTATTATTTGAAAAACAATAATAAATAACAAAAAAAAATTGTTTAATCTCCTAAAGATCGAGGTGAAAGTTGTGGCTAATCACACAACTCCTAGTATGTGTCTTTGACGATATATGCATATGCAGCTTCATGATCCTTTTGTTTGGCAAATCGCGAACCCGTTTAGTAAAAGGAACCGAGAAGCCAATGAGTGAGAAACTCACAAGCAAGTAGAGAAAGCGACTATCTGAAGATAAATATGCAACTAGTCAAACATGAAACTACTAAAAACTCATTTCTCTATTTGTCTTCAATGTTGTGCGCCACACCCAAATATCCTCTTAAATGGACATGAACAACTGATCGACAGATCTATATGCATATATCAACCCAATAACCATTACTGAACCATACCTTCAAGGCTTCAATAGCTCTTTGAATCATAAACTCTAGGAATCTCCCCAAATAAGTTTGGCAAACCCACAATTGACAAGGTGGTCAATGTATTCTTCTTCACTGTCACAACGAGAGCACCTGTTATGCATCGACAAGCCGCGATTTTTTTAAGATTATAAATAGTCAAAAGTCTCCCTTGAGCCAAAATCCAAGAAAGGAATTAATCATTGGCAATAGGTTATTACCAAGATCATGCTAATGTTTCTTGAAACAAAGGGTGTAATAGATCTAGTAACAAAGTTCTCCAAGAAAAATTAAAAGAACCTATGGAGATAGAATCAATTGGACTTTCCTTCCAAAAGGAGTTGGTCATCTCCAATTTCATTGCTGATTTTTATGATTCTCAATTGTTCCAAAGAACTCAACCATCATCTGTTAGAATTGTTGGTATAAAACCAGTAACACAATCTTGAGAATTGTTGGTATAAAACCAGTAACACAATCTTGACCTTACTGATGCAGCAGAATTAATGCAGCAGATCTTACCAGCCACCTACTATGTCCTTAATGCAGCAGCTTCTACCGGCCACCTACTAACCATCTACTAGCTCGTTTGCTAAATCTTATCTTCAATGACTTTGTACATCTATAACTAGAGACATTACTAGTTGTGTAAGAGGCAAGAACTTAGAAATCAAATACAAAATATATTTCTTCTTTCTTCTTCCAAAGCCCGATATTCATTGACATGGTATCAAAGCACCACCGTTAAATTTCATTTATTTTACAAGCCTTTATTGCTATCCCAGCCTATAGTGTTGTGCTTTTCGATTGAAGCCTTCATTGCTTCAAATATTATCTGTCTTGGATCCTGTTTCGAGTGCTTGCTTGGGTTCCTGATTTTTTCTATCTTCTTAATTCACTGTTAATGTCAGAAAACGAGATAGAAATATCAAAAACTCAGCCTGAATATACTCCAATCAGTCAGAGTTCAAATGAGCTGCAGAATATCCAACAGCTTATAGATTAACGGGGAAGAACTATTTGAAGTGGTCACAACTTGTTAGCATTTTTCTCAAAGGAAAAGGAAAGCTAACTGGTCCTTAGAAGGATGAAATTGGTTTTAAGGCCTGGGATGAGGACTCTATGGTGATGTCTTGGCTATGGAATTCGATGGAGCCAGAGATCAGTGATACTTTTATGTTTTTGCCTTCAGCAAAGGATATTTGGGAGTCTATCAAGCAGACTTACTCAAAAGCGAATGATGCAACACAAATGTATGATGTACTGGATCATTACAGGTGCATTGAGATGAAATGCGGTTCAGATGCAGCTGCCCTGAAAATATTCATAGAGAATGATCGAGTCTATGATTTTTTTACCAGGTCAGGGTGCAGATCCTTGGGAAAGAGGAGATTCCATCTTTAAATGAGACTATTTCTATGGTTAGAACTGAAAAGAGTAGACGAGGAGTGATGCTTGAGGCGCTGCCATCTGAAGGGAGAGAAAGCTGAGCATGGATCAAATTGCACAGCCTAATTTCAAGAAGTTGGAGCAGTCAAGGAACTCAAACAAAGAGCACTTGTGGCGTCCCTACTGCAAGAAGCCTAGGCATACAAAGGACACTTGCTGGAAGTTACATGAAAAACCACCCAGTCGAGATTGGAATCGTAAAGGAGGACATGATATGAACTCATACCAGGAACATCTTGTAGAGGCCCAGAACTCTCATGGAAATACTCAGTGACGAATGAGTTTAAGCAGGAAGAGATAGATTATGTAACTTGTTGAGCTCCCTGACACAAGACAAGGCTGCTGGGACTTGCTCCTTGGTGCAGGCAGGTAAGCGTAAGTCATCTAATTCTCGAGTATTTAATGCCTCGGATCAGGATTAGGGGAAGATGATTAGGCGTGCTAGGGAAAAAGATGGCTAATATCATCTTGAGACCACCTGTCAACCAAGTAGCTTGAAGTTTAATTTACCTAAGTTGTTACTCACGGAGTCGACCCCTAATAAAGATAGGGTATGGCTTTATCATTATTGTTTTGGTCATTCTTCTTTTAGGACTTTACAAGGTATGTTTCAAGCTTTGTTTAAGGGACTTGATATTCAAACTTTTCATTGTGATGTTTGTCAGTTTGCTAAACACAAACGAGTTTCATTTCCAGTTAATAATAAAAGATGTTCAAAACCTTTTCATTTGATTCATAGTGATGTTTGCGGTCCCTCTAGAGTTCCTAATATTTCTGGTACAAAATGGTTTGTGTCATTTATAGATGATTGTACTCGAGTTTCATGGGTATATCTTCTAAAGCACACATCTGATGTGAGTAGTGTGTTTCCTATCTTCCATGCAATGGTTCAAAATCAATTTGGTGTGAAAATAAAAAGATTTCGTTCTGATAATGCCACTGATTATTTTAATCAAAACTTATCACCATATTTTCTAATAGAAGAAATCATTCATGAGTCTTCATGTGTTCACACACCTCAACAAAATGGGGTGGCGAAAAGGAAAAATGGACACATTATGGACACTACTCGAGCCCTATTGTTTCAGAATTCAGTTCCAAATTCCTATTGGGGGGAGGCAGTTCTCACTTCCATTTATCTAATAAACAGGTTGGTTACTCCCGTCCTCAACTCGCAATCGCCAATATCTCTTCTCACACAATTATTTTCCAAGTTTTAATACTTCTAGCTCTATATCTCCTAGAGTGTAAGTTAGATCCTAGAGCCATTAAATGCATTTTTGTTGAATATTCATCTACACAAAAAGGTTATAAATGTTGCCATCCACCTACACAAAGATTTTATATGTCCGTTGATGTTACCTTTCCTGAAACCAAGCCATTTTACACCCAGCCTTATCTTCAGGGGGAGAATTTATTGGAATATAAGCTTGATGTTTCCTTAGATTTCAACCCTTTAAACCTACCCACCTCAATTACTGAACCTAAAAGAGTGCCTACTAGTCCTGAAACCATCCCAAAAACTGAACCTAACAAGTCACAAAATAACCTACATCCTGAGTCACCAAATCAACACACAACTTCAGGTATTTTAGGGTGTGATACTACAAGGTTCTCACAAGTGTACTTAAGACAAAACAAGTCATCATCTGTACCACAGCAAACTCCATCATCGGCTCCTAATACTAGCACTGAGGTAACTCCTCCATCTTCAAATTTACCTATTGTTGTTAGAAAGGGAACTCGTGAATGCACCAAAAACCCATTTATCCTATCTCTAATTTTGTATCCTTTGATAAGTTTTCAACATCCCATAGAAGCTTTCTTGTGAGTCTTAATACCATCCCAATTCCAATAGCCTTATCTAACAGTCTTATCTGAGGCGTTATCTAATGAGAATTGGAGACAAGCTATGCAGGTGAAAATGGAAGCTTTGGAGAAGAACATGACATGGGAGATAGTTGATTTGCCTAATGGGAAGATGCCAGTTGGTTGAAGTATAGCATTGATGGAGCTCTTGAATGATACAAAGCAAGGTTAGTAGCTAAGGGTTATAATCAAACTTATGGCATTGATTATCAGGAAACCTTTGCACCTGTGGCCAAGATGAACATGGTAAGAGCATTGTTATCTCTAGCTGCAAACTTTAATTGGCCTCTTCAACAATTCAACGTGAAGAATGCATTTCTACACGGAGATCTAGACGAAGAAATTTATATGCAGATACCACCAAGTTATGGGGGAACATTAGGATTTAAAAAGGCTTGCAGATTAAGGAAAGTTTTTTATAGTTTAAACCAATCTCCTCGGGCGTGGTTTGGGAGATTTGCAAAAGTGTTGTCGAAGTTAGGATACAAACAGAGTCAAGGTGATCATACTTCGTTTATCAAACATTCTCACGATGGGAAGGTATTGTTCTCCTTGTATATGTTGATGACATCATTATAACAGTTGATGATGAGACAGAAAGGGAGAGATTGAAGGTCTATTTAGCAAAAGAGTTTGAGATTAAGGAGTTGGGAAGGCTGAAATATCATCTAGGGATTGAAGTAGCACATTCACAGCGAGGTATATTTATGTCTCAGTAAAAGTATGTGACAGATTTGTTGAAAGAAACAGGAAAACTTGGATGTAAACCAGTAGTTGTTCCTATTGACCCAAATCAGAAACTTGGAGAGACACATCCTCAGTGGATCAAGAGATGTACCAAAAACTAGTTGGGAAGTTGATTTACCTCTCACGCACAAGACCAAATATAGCTTATGTTGTTAGTATGGTTAGTCAGTTTATGCACTCACCAAGAGAAGTTCATTTGCGAGTTGCACACCAGATTTTACACTACGTGGAAGGAAGTCCAGGCAGAGGTGTTTTGTTTAAAAGAAACTAGGTTTGGTCTTGGAAGCATACATAGATGCTTACTATGCGGGATCAGTTGTGGATAGAAGGTCAACATCTGACTATTGGAATTTCATTGGAGGAAATCTGATGATGTAGAGAAGTAAGAAGCAAAATGTGGTAGCAAAATCAAGTGCAGAAGCCCAGTTCAGAGCAATGGCATTAGGCATTTGTGAGCTACTTTGTTCTCCTTATGTCACTATTACAGGACAATTGGCTGATATACTAACTAAAGGGCTAAGCAGTAAGGCGTTTCATGGCATAATTTCCAAGCTGGGAATGCAAAATATTTATTCACCAGCTTGAGGGGGAGTGTTGGAATTGTTGGTATAAAACCAGCAACACAATCTTGACTTTACTGATGCAGCAGATCCTACCAGCCACCTACTAGCTCCTTAATGCAGCAGCTTCTACCAGCCACCTACTAACCATCTACCAGCTCATTTACTACATCTTATCTTCAATGACTTCGTACATCTATAAGTAGAGACATTACTAGTTGTGTAAGAGGCAAGAACTTAGAAATCAAATACAAAATATCTTTCTTCTTTCTTCTTCCAAAGCCGGATATTCATTGACATCATCTGAATTCCCACTCATTGATTTCTCCTAAAGTTGAATACCCAGAACCCGAGTTGTCACATAAATCAGCCACATACCCATATCTGTGGATACATAAATCGAAGACCAACACAAAAGCATCCTTCATAACAAGATAACCACACCATTTCACATACATATAATCACAAAATCAGAAGAAATTTGTCTTGGATAATCAAATACATTCTCTAAGACTCCGCAAAGGGACAGCCTGGACAGTCAATTCAACTCTTCAAGTAAACAAGTAAAGGGGATTAAACCCTCCCCTCCATTGGCTCAATCTTAATTTAATCTAGTAAGATGATTAAAACCTCCATTTACACAACAGATTGAATGACCCTTTTGTGTGCTGGATAATGACAAGTCACAACCATCTTAGGAATTTGGAATAGCAATTCTGAATCTTTTGATCTACACAACAGATTTTATTTGAGTAGAGTTTCTTGAACCAAATAGGAAAATGACAGATCTATAGCAGTATCCAAGACTGCATATGAAACTAAAACCAACTACATCAAACATTTAAATTCTAGAACTGTCTGAAACCAGTTGGGAACCTAACAGCTGTTCCACTATCTGGTTTAATGGTTTTGGGACTCATTACGGACAACAAACTACATTGGGTCAAAAGAATTGGGTTACAAGCAAACAAGATGGCAGTTTGCCGACAAGGGTGACTCGTCTGGTGACAGCAGTTAGCTCCAAATAATTGTGCGTCTGGGACGGTACCCTAAACTCCCCATGTCTGCAAAATTGAGCCAGCTCCATACAACTACAATAGGCAATGTGAAACCCGCTCAAGCGTAGAGGTCCTGAACACAGTTTCAATCAATGAAGGGTGCTCCTCCACATCAGTTGGCCTTCCATATACCATCCACATTAACTCGTCTCTTCTTACCATAGGTACGCTCGATCGTCTTGCCATGTTCCCCACATTAGAAACTTGACGATGGAATTGGCAGCTTAGGGGTTAGGAGCAACTGGAAGCGATGTAGAGACAAAGGCACTGGAGTGGGTTTTTTCGTCAATCCTTGTTCAACACGGATACAAGGTGTCAAACACATTGGCCATAAAAACAGAAAATGAGATACGCTAGGGGACATGCTTGTACATTTTAGTATTATTTCTTTTCAATAATAAGTTTTGAACTATTAGTCATATTCATTGTAGGCAAATATTGTTACTCATGTGTTACTAACTTGTCATACTATCGGGGGCCTGGAATGACTCATTCTTGAGTCACTACCCATTGCTGAAGGGGATTGAAATGGGAACCCTGACTAAAAGGAGAGGGTCCATCCAATGTTGGTTTTGTTAGACACTCCAATTAATTCGGAAGGTACATCTCCCTAGCTACCATTGAAGGGCCTTCAAACATCCTCATCCTAACACTGAGTTATTGAATAAGGGACCAAAGCATTTCGTAGAAGGAAGCTCGGATTCATTACTTAGCAACTAAAAGATTTTTTTAAACCTAGGAAGGAATCCACTTTCGAGTCAATCATTCTTGTGAAAGCATGCCACTATCATGCTCGCTTGGATGGGATATTTCCACTACGAACTCTGTTTTAGATCGGCGCCACCTAATGCATAAAAGGAGAAGGGTAGAGAAAAATGAGAATATTCTATTCTTCTGGTAAAGTGGATGAGAAAAGCGAGTGTCTGTCCAACTACTCTAACCAAGAGGGAGTACTCTGCATAGACCAACTAAAGGCTATCACTCCCGACCTTACTGCTCATAAGAATTGAGAGATATAAATTTTGAACAAGCTCTTTCTTAGATAGCTTCGTGCTCATTCCCTTTGCTACAAAAATAACAATTGTCTTACTCACCATAATTCGTATTCACACTTTCACTATTTGATTCAACAAAAACTTAAAACATGTCCTCAACACGCGCATCCCCTTCTATTCCTTGGTTGGGAGACTGGCCAACACAAGCAATTTGTGAATCAGTGCTCGGATGGTCATCGATCAATCTCCCTTTCCATTATGAATCACCAAAGTCTTAAAAATTCCCCATTGTTCCAATCAGATCCTTAAAATTCTTAATAAATAAAAAGAAAGTGGACCTGATTGAATCATGACTATATAAGCTATTCTGATATTAAGATTTGATATAGATGATATCGTGGAAGCAGACCCTTGATTTCCTTGGACCACGTAAAAATTCGTCGTCCGATTGAATCTTCTTATACTCGATGATCCAACCATAGAACTAATAGAGCTCCTAAATATAGTTCTATCCGATCCGATGCAGCATCTACTAAACTTTGAACTCCAGCCTTGATGTGGACCAAGTAGCAATGCATGTGGTGGGTAGGTAGTAGCACCGAACACGAAAGTCCAAAGGCTTTTGTAATTACTAGCTATATGCGGTTCGGAAGGGCACTAATCTCATATGTGGAAGGCCAATCCAACGTGCTATGATCACCATTACATGTGTAGTAACAAAGTGACAAAAGGACTTCCCTTTGCCTTTGTCCTTCAGTAACTTGGGCTTGTTTCCATCCTTGTTATCATGCTTGTTACCATTCTTCTTGTCTACCCCACTCTTACCATGGTTCTCTTTCTTGTAAGGCCAGTCCTTTCTTTACAATGGATGGGGTTGGCGGGGCTTTATAAGAATCTTTTGAGGATGCCCAGGAATAACTCCTTGGTAAATTATGGAAAAAATGTTGGAACCTCATGGGTAAGGAGAAATTCATTGAAGAATTGACGATCTACTCGGGCATTCAAACCCTATTTCCTCTTATCTTCATAGCCTCTAAATTACCCCCGATAAACCACCTATCATCAAGTCTCTTTGCATTCCCCCTCAAACCACCTCATCCTTAAGTGGATGCTCCCATATCCATAGCATGAATAGTTGAAGCAAGTGAATAGCATTAATAGTTGAAGCAAGTGAATGGTACCTCAAATTCAAAAGTCTCTCTACGACTGAAGAATGAGTGTGTTCTTAGGCCATCATAGAAACATAGATAGGGTCTAGCATAAAATTGAAGTTCAAAGATCTGTAAAAAAAAAATTATGAATTAAGATGGGGTGTCCGGGAGGAGTATCTCTGAGTGTCAACATGAGTGTTCGATACGATACGTGTCGACACGCTTTATTTTGTAGAAATGGAGTGTTGTTGTTACATAGGTTAACGATGTCTCTAACAACTCAAAGCGAGCTAGTTTTATGTTATTATTTTAATCGTAGTTGAAATTTGTGATTTTCCCATAGTTTTGTTTCTATTCTTGTCATTTGTATTTTAACAAAATTAATCTGAAACTGAAGCAACACAGTAACACTTTTCTACAACTATAAAATTATAATGATTAGTGATTTACTACTATCAGTCAAATATTACGAATGATTAAATAAATAACTAAATAATGAAGGAGCCCAAAGCCATAATAATACCAAGTCTAACTCCAACAAACTTCAAGAAGTCATGTATTAGCAATTGAAACTGAATTTGTTTTCGTAAGGAAATTGGCATCTTAGTCAGATTCCTCAGGCTGGGTTTACCAATGAATAGCTATGTTTGAATGAAGAACAAATTCGAAAACAAAATTAAGTTTAAAAAGAATGTCGTTCCTAACGCCCGTACTCATTATAAATGGAGTAGAGATATCTTTTTGAGTTCCAAGTTCTGTGATTTAAACCCTACTAGTTTCATAGAAATTTTTTATTATTGTTCATCGGCGTTCATCTATTATTGATTTGCAAGTAGTTTACATCAATTAATTAGTGAAATATTTCCAGTCTATAAATTGTATTCTAGCCATCAACATACCGGGCAATAGATGATATGGTTAGAGTATTGATTATTTTGAACCCATGATGAATCGAAGCTATGCTCAGGAATGATTGGGTGCCATCCTCAAATGATTCCTCTATACCTTCCCTTCTCTTGAAGACATCAATGTCGGCTATTGATGCAGCTACTGTCCCTGAAAAAAAGTTCAATGGTGAATCAACCAGTTCAAATATTAAACATACATGAAATACAGTGAAGAATCAACCTCCACTGAAGTATGTCTTCTTTAGTAACTCAGCTGCTTCTGTATTGGAACAAAAGGAAACTTTAAATAGAGTTGAATATTTTCAGAAACTTTAGGGGAAATACAATAAAGAATAATTTCGATGCAAATATAAAAATTTCATGAAGGTACTCCCATAATATATATCAAATTAAATATTCTGAAACCATTACATAATTTGACAATAAAAAGACTGCAGAAAAAGAACTAATGCCTCAGATAGTGATTCCAAAAGTATAAATATTTAGACATAGGGAAAGTGTCATTATTGTTGTTTGAAGCAGAAATATATATGAAAGGGTTTCCAATTTTTTTTTCATAACTAACAAATAAATTATGCTAAGAAAACATACAATCTTCAAAGAGAATTCGAAAAAAAAAAATTAAAAAAAAAAAAACATATTGCCTCACAGCCAAAGCATTACTTTAATATCTTCGACCAACTGCTCAATGTTTCGTCTTTTACGATGACGCAACGGTTACTGAAGATAAGGAGATTCGGAGATCTCGAAGTGGAATAGAAGAAAGAAGAGAAATCAATACACGAAAGAGAATAATTTAGGGAGAAAATTGGAGAAGATGAAGAAGCAATAAAGAAGATGATAGATTGGGAGAAAATAATTTGATTAGTATTTTGAATTGATTGTTCCTTACAATGCTAAAATTTGATTAGTATTTTAAATTTGATCATTCTTTCCTTTAAATAAAAAATCAGTCCTAGCTAAAATAGAAAACCTTACAACTTCTATTGTAACTAAAATACCTAAAACGGCTTACTTAATTGAAATCCTAATAAAAGTAGAAAATCCTAAAAAGAAGGAATACCTAGAACCTACTATGTTCCTACATTAGGCTCCCCTTCTTTACAAAACTCCTCCTCGAGTTGCACATTAAGAAGATTATACTATTTTCCAACTCTTCTTGTGGCTTGGGTCTAATTTTTGTAACAAATCTTTTATATAATGGTTTGACAATGTCATGAAACACAGCTTTCATATTGAAATATCCAAGAAACCCATGTTAAGTTGAAAAAATTGGTAGCTCCCTTTCTTTAGAAAGAGGGTCTAGATTATATGAGTTGTTTGCATAACCACTTCCATGTTTTCAAACTTGTGCTCTTGAACTTGTTTTCCATTCGGTAAAGGCAAGGCATTTTCGGTTCCAGTTCCTTCTGCGACATCACAAGTAGATTCTATTGGATCATCCGAAATTGGTGTAGACGAACAAAGAATATGCACATCTAATTCTTCAATTGTCACATCCTCTTTTGTAAATGCAATTGATGTTGCTAATTCAATCTCCAAAGGGATCAGTTCGGGTAGAGGGTCGACTAAGGGTGGTGGCTTAGGAGGTATAATTGGGGATGACTAATGAGATTATTGTGGCTGAACCAGGCAGGGATTTGTTCACTTTGTGCCCACGTTGGCTTATAGTTTTTTCAATAAAAGAGTAATTTGATCCATTACGTGTTTCTCCTTTTCAAATCAGCTTTGGTAACATAGTTGCTAAGATTTGGCTAGTCTAGATGGGAAGAGCTAGTCATGATGTTCGGAAGATTTTTTTTTTTTTTTACAAAGAAAGAGTAGTACCTAAAAGAAAATTTAGGGGCAAATAGAATGCAAGAAGGTGGGGAGTACAACTGGATTTTTTTTTATTTTTTTATCAGGGTTAGTTGATGTTGTGGGGGCTTTTGAACAAAAACTGGGCCTAGTGGGTCTTTTGAGTTTGTTGTAATGTACGGTTGGTTAAGGAAGGTTTATAAAATTAGAGGAAAAAAAAAGGTGGGGATTGAAGGACATGAAGGATGCGAATGGGGTGGTGGTCTATGCAAATGAAAAACACCCTTTTGTTGGGAACAACTATCCATGTCATGAGAGGGGACCAGCACGAGGCGGCTGGCGGTGATGGCGGCCTTGATTGCTTGAGCGTCTCTGCGTCTGAGATCTGCGTCTCTGTGTGGGTGAGCGTCTAAGCGTCTCAGACCAAGGCGTTGTGTGCGAGAGGTTCTCTCCTCCTGATCCTCTGAGCAGCGAGAGGTTCTCTCCTCCTGATCCGCGGTGAGAGGTTCTCTCCTCCTGAGCGGCGCGAGAGGTTCTCTCAGATCTGACCTCGGATAGAAATACTGAGGAGGCTCGTCGCAGGTGTCGGTCTACGCAGCCGCAGGGCTCATCACAGGACCAATCAAAGCCGCAGGGCTCGTCTACGCAGGGCTCATCGCAGGGAGGAGCTGCTCTAGATCTGAATCGCAAAGAGGGCTGCTTTAGATCCGAATCAAGGGAGGAAGGAAGAGGGAGGTCAGATCTGATTTTGAGCAGCTTGGAGAAATCAACTTCCTGATCTAGCCGGTTGGGGAGAAGCCCTCCTCTTCCGGCTCGATCTAGCTGATTTTTCCACCTCCTCTCCGGTCTGAATGACAGGAACAAATGGTGGAGACACAGGTGAGAACGTGTTTCCACAGGAGGTGTTCATGGCTTTTGAGGAGAAGTACAACATTCATGGCAATGGATTGCTACAGTTACTCACAAATGAATATCAAGTGGCTGTAAAAAATGGAGATATACTAGGTGTAGAAGGATTGGAAATGATGATAAACCCCAAAAACTGGTAAAATGCTAACTGCAAGGGTGCCAGCCAGTCAAGAGCAGGCTGCAGCGCAAAGGAATGAAGAGGTTCTGCATAAAGCAGATGAATGTACAATGCCAACCAGTGTTGCATCCTCTGGCCCTAACAAAATTCAAGAAGAAATGGCAATGTCAAACCCGGCCGTTGCACCAGCGAGGATGAGTTGGGCATCAAAGCTTAAGCAAAGCAAGCATACGGACTCTACAAAACTTAGGTATGAACCTCCAGCTACTGTTGAAGGCAGAAAAATAGTACAAGTGCAAACTGCTGACTTTGCGAATAGGATAGAAGAATGTGAAAGGTTGGTTATTGGCAGCTTTGTGGGCAAGCGCTTGGCATATGGTTATGTCAAAGAGTGGCTGATAAGGACGTGGGGAATTCGAGAATTTGAGATGAGCATACACGGAGATAAGAATTTTGTTTTCAAATTCAAGAAGGAAGAAGATAGAAGTAAGGTATTGGAAATGGGACCTCTGCATATTGCAAGCAGGTTGTTCATCCTTAGGGCCTGGTCACCTTCTATGGACGAGGATGCCGAGGTGCTTACCTCGATACCTATTTGGATTACACTGAAGAAAATTCATTTACTCCTATGGAATCCAGATGGCATTCAAAGGATTGCTAGTTTTATTGGTGTGCCTATCATGCTTGACAAAGTTACTGAAGAAAGGACAAGATTAGCGTATGCGAGAGTGTGTGTGGAAGTGGATGTAAACAATCAATTACCCAACGACATCCCTGTGGTTATCAATGGAGATAAGAAAAAAATAGTTGAAGTTGAGTATGCATGGATTCCTGTTAAATGCAATTCTTGTGCAGTTTTTGGCCATACAAAACAGCAGTGTTCAAAGAGCAAAGAAATTAATACTCCAGGCCATATGGTATGGCAAGCTACGGGTAGGACCCAACCACTAGAAAATCAAAACTCCGATGGTTGGACGATCGCCAAGGGTAGACATACATTCAAGTCGAAGACTCAACCCAGTTTAGAGGGGAGTCCAGGGCCTATCACAGGAAAAGCAGGGAATGTAACCAGTATAGAGGCTGCCAATGTGGCAGAGCATAACATACATGATGACCAGAGTGATGACATAACGCAGAGTCCACAACCATTGATTCTTATCAACCCAATGCTTGAGCGTAGTGTTAATGTGGAGGCAAGTGAACACACACCGACTCAGGACAAAGAGAATACCACAACAGATGAGCAGAGTAGTAACGAGGAACATGAGCAATATCCTTCTAGTGAAGAGGTTGCAAGCGATTTGTTTTCAAAATCTTGCACTAAAGATTTTAGTCTCTGCCCTCGAAGATCCTCTAGGGCTAAGAAAGCAAACAAAAAGTACAAAGGTTGAATCCTTTCCTCCTTAACAAAGGAGACGGGGATAAAAAACAAGAGGTTTCTTCTTTGGCCGATGCTAGTTGAAGATTCTTATAGGCCTAGTAACCATGTTCACTCTCACTAGATTTCTCTTTCTTGTGAGAGTTTTTTTTCTGTTTTCTATTGTTGTTTTATTTGTATAAAGGTTTTGGGGTCCTTAAAACCCAGCTCGCTTTCCAAAAAAAAAAAAAAAATGAAAAACACGATCAAGATGATAGAACATGTCCAGATTCAATGGCTCTGATTATCAAATGACACGGTGGATATTGAAAAGAAGAAGATTTGAAAATCTCGAAGGGAGAATAGGTGAAATCAGTTGAAGAAAGAGAATAATTTATTGAGAAAATGAAGAAGCAATAAAGAAGATGATAGATTGGAAAATTGTTGTTCTTTACAATGCTAGCGTTTTCTCTCCTTTAAATAAAAAAACTAGTCCTACTAAAATAGAAAACCTAGAACTTCTATTGTAATTGAAATACCTAAAACAACTACACTTAATTGGAATTCTAGTAAATCTATAAAATCCTTAAAAAAAATAATAAAAAAATAAAAAACTCTAGAACCTACTATGTTCCTGCATCAGTCGAGGACCATTGCATTATCTCCTTCCAAAGAACCCACAACATAGCAATCAATCCCATATCCAAATATCCTATTGCCTCTGGCATCAAAAACTTTATTGCGCCAAAAGGTTGGACGAAAAGGGGAGTGAGGAACTACCCAGGATACTCTGCAATGAAGGAAGAATTCAGCCCATACTACCTTCACCGTTCGGCACTCGAAGAGAGATGTACAATAGATTTTTTGACATTCATAAGCCTCTATGGGCCAGGTTGACAGCTACTTTCTTATTTGATGATCCAATTTTGGAGATCTAAATTGGCACCTCCAAATCATCATTGGGCTTCTCGAGCCCACCTTTTCTCCTCCACGCATCAATTTTTGCTTGATGTGGTCGTCTCACATTCGATTTTGTGACTTCCCTTGGGGGGATAGATTTATGAAATCCTTTCCTCACAATAATTGAAGAAGAGAGAGAGGGGAGAGTGTTCAATGCACCAAAAATGGGTCCTTCTTTGGGGACTGGATATGTTGTAGATGATGTTCAAAGAAATTATAATGGCACTCCAATGACCGCATTGATAAATAAAAATAAACTAGAGCAAGGGTGCGAAAAAATGACACAATTTTGGCCACCAATGGCAGCATGCAGAAGTGGCAAGTGCCTTTATTTTTGTTGTCGGAGCATAATGCATGTGATTGGCCCATTCTAGCAAACCAATACCATCGGACTTTTGGGGCGCTTAATCCAGGCATCTTCCACATCCGAACCCACCCAGATATGGGAACGACTATTCTGAAGATGAACTAGTTAAACCATTTGATAGTACTGTTAGTGTTAAAGCATTTTTGTGTATGCAACAGTTGCATGTTGATGTCAAGATTGATGTCCCAATGTAGTGAACGAAAATTGTAATGAGAGGCTTTCGTGGATTGGGTCAAATTCAAGCAAAGGTTTTCCTTGCTTAAGATATTCATCACTTCCTTCAATCAGGCATCACCATATGATCCTATCTCGAACTGAAGTTCCAGACATCATTTTCTTTTGACATCTACCAAAGAGCATAACCAATTTTTTTTTTTAAATAATAAGAAAAATAGAAATAAATAAATAAGTGCAAACAAACAAACAATGAATCTAATGAAACGATAGAGTTCCTACTACAAGCATAAGTTGCCATGGAAAACCTAAAACCTAGAAAACAAATCCACCATCAAGCGAGCATATTTTTATTCAAGCTTGATGGATGTAATTGTGAGCTATTTCAAATTAGGGCAGAACGTCTACGGTATTTGCAATTCGGGGAAATTTTGAATTTGACCACTGATCTATTTAGATACCAAAATGCCTTTCTCAGTCACATGCTTTGCACCTGACTTTCTATCCGGATTGCAAATGGATATTTCATATTGGGGGCACAAAACTATAATATTTACACGTTGGAGACCAATTTTGACCTAAACTGCCAGTCAAACATGTTGGCCCAACTGATATATTTTATTATTTTGGGTTACCCCCCCCCCCCCCCCCCCGGCTAAAGGATTTTTCTTATAGTTCTTTAAAAATAAATGTGATTTTACTAAGGATACACTGACTCTTCAAAAAAAAAATTTGTACTCATGTCCAACATGTATCAGACTCTGACACATGGTCAATGCGGTCAACATGTAGGACACACCTCCAACACACCCAAAACTCGGTCAAGACCCAGTCAAGACTTGACAATCAACTTTATTTTAGTTTTTATTTCTAGGTGAGCTCAAATAACCACCTATTAGTCCATTTGAAGTAAGAAACTTTCAAATTGAGATTTAAGAATAAAAATGGAAAGTGCGACGAAAAGCCTAAGAAACATAGAGGTAGTCTATGTTTCTTCTTATTCTTTGTTTATTCTCCTCTACATTGTTTTTTTTTTCTTGCGATAGGGTGTCATTTTCTTGTCCATTTTTATACCTCATTCTTATTTTTCTCTACTGTTCTTTCTTCATGTTCTTTTCTACTCTTTTTTTTCTCTAATTGCAATAGAGAGATAAATGCATTGTTTGTGTTTCATTTTCATTTTCATTTTCATGTTCATATTTCTTGTTCTTGTCCATTTAAATTCTTTCTTTATTGAATTGTTGTTTATCTTCATATGATTTTATTGAAGAAAAAGGTATGATGTGTCGCCGAGTCTTATTTTACCAAAAATTTTCATGTCCGTGTCCGACACGACGCACACATCCGTGTTCGTACATCCTTCGATTTTACAAATATTATGTATTTATTTCTGATTCGCCGTTACGCCAACACACAAAAATCTTGGCTCCACCACTACTAAGCCTAACGATGCCAATTAACATTTCCTTTGAGACTTAAATAAGCACAAGGGTACAATGCATATGTGAAATTTGAGTAAATTTGAGTAGCTTGAGAGTTGTGTGACCTTCTTGGAAACCATTGGCTATTTCTAGGTTATTATGACATCCGTGTAGTGGGAGCAAATTAGTTCATCCCTGCCATTTATTTCAGTAGGTACTAATGTAGGCTAAAACTAAGATTTAGAAGGTTAGAATTTAAGAAAATTCCACAAACACCTGATGGCTGAATTAGGCAAAAGATGTAGTAAACAAAAAATGAAGGGTGTTTCAGAAGTCAAGGAAATGAAGATTTGCTTCTACTGAGATGAACATGAAATAAAGGAAAAACAAATTCAAGAAAGAAAAAAAAAAATTAGCGAGGCACGACTGGGTCAATTGAGTTATGGACTACCTTGAGCGTTTTCTTATGCTTCTCACAATTAGGCAAAATCCACCTTGATTGCATGTCAAATAAAGCCTCAAACATTAAGATCTACAAGAGGAAGACAAAACAACACAAAACTCTCTCTCAATTTGTAAGAGCCTTATAAGCTATTTATGGACTTTAGAACAATGAAAGGAAATTTATAATCTACACTCGATGTCCATAACACGCATTAGTTTCATAAAAACAGTCCATAGAAAAAATTGGAGGTAAAGCAGGCCAGATAAATCTGCACTTTTCTGGATTGATCTGTGTGCTGGCAAGTTTCAGAAAACAATATTGGTTTGGATCTATCAGGGCATGACTGACATGTAATCTAAGCTGGATTTGAAGCTTGGGATCACCATTTGATGCTTTTGAGCTCTATATCATCTTTCATAATGCCCTAAGTCTGAGGGTATTGGTAGTGGGTGCAAGTATGCTTCAACTGATAGCATAAATGTAATATGGAGAATACACCAACCACAATCATTTGTGAACTCTCTCTCTCTATCTTCATTTTTTCTTGTTCTTTTTCATTTTTTGTTTTGTTTCTAAGTTTTTATTACGTTTGTGAGTTGAAGAAAATACCTCATGTGCATACTAGATCTGGATGTAATAGTTAAACAACTTTAAATTAGATTATCCAAAAAAAAAGGGTTCATGTACCAGTCCGAACAAGTAGAGCACCAAGCCCAGTTGGATAGCCAAACATCTGAGAAATGGAACGAAATGATGACATGTAAAACCCAGACCAATATATAAGAAGACTAGAAGGTGAAAACCCTAGTAATACTTGAGGAAATACCTTATAAAATGAAATGACAACAAAGTCAGCAGGAAACTTAGCCAGATCTGGGGGCTGCGTTGTGCATCCTTTTGCAGCATCAATTAAGACCATCCAATGCCCTCTGTTTCTCACACATTAGAAGGAAAACAAAGCTGGTATAAATTTCAGAAACTTCGAAATGTTTTTCCAAGAGAATAGGTGTTTCCACCGAGAGAAATGAAACAAGAATTATATTGCGTTGGTTCCAGAAAAACTTTAATTGATATTTGCCCAATTATTTTATTGGAAGTACTTTTTCTAGTTAATAATAGAATAGTAATGTCAAACATTGAAAAGCGACAACGAGGAATTGAAGACCATAATTTCGTCTACGGCACGCATTTTGAAAAGTTTTATCGCCAATCCAAAAATCACTCCCAAGATTTGGCCTTGCCACCTTCACCTACCAAGGACAGAGCAAGAGTTTTGTTTGGGCGGGGCGCTTCTTAAATAAAGGAATCAAAGAGCGAATTAATTTACCATACTAATGAATATAATCAAATAATATTTCTTTCTACAACATAGACTTTTACTTTTAAATATCAATTTAACTAGAATGTTGTTAGAAATAGGAGACTATTGGATCATATGTAACAATGACAAGGATACGGGTATATGTATCCGTCTGACATATGAAGTGTCGGATACGTAAGTAAATAAAAAGACAGTACGCTACATGGTATGCTAGGTACAGGTGGTACATTTTAGTATTATTTACTTTTAGCAATAAGTTCTGATTATTAGTCATATACTTTCACTTGCAGGTCATTATTGATACTTATTTACCACTAACTTCCCATAATATGCTTGTAACATTAATATAGAATTAAAACTTTTCAAAGATACGTGAAAAAATTGATAATCTAAGCATGGAGTGTGCAATGAGAGTATTTGTGAATGTCAACACGAGTATCCGACACGACACGATACATGTTGACACGCTTTTTTTTTATAGAAATAGTGTCATCGTTATATACACTGGATCAAATACTTCAAGAATTATTCATAAAATAATTGAGAAGAATATGAATCTACATCATTAATTCACTAAGTGTGAACGCTACCCAACCTATGTTATAATTTATTTTTATTTTCTACCCTTCCAATTATGATTTAGTACTTGGTCCATAACTTAATAGTTAGTTAAACAAAAATAACATTAACAAAAGAATGCCAAAGAGACCATAAATTTTTATATGATAGTGCCCTACCCTCAAAGAGAATTGTCTGACTTTCTACAAGTCTTTGTTCGATTTCTCCAACCAATAGAATGAGGTTTGGAATTTGGGTGGGGCAAGTGCCCCTTGCCCCCACCCCACGACTTATGCAGCTCCGTTTCTGTCACCCACAACCAAACACAACTTCAACTTCTTGAATAAAAGCATCCTTCAAGATTTGAAATTGTAATGGAATAGTCTATGTTAAAGCCCAAATAGGAGTAGAAGTCTAATAAGATTAGAGATTTGTTTAGGTTTTATTTTATTTAAAAGGCATAATAAATAAGTTGTAATTTGATGGTTCATGGTATATTAGTACTACTCATTTATTTTAATTATTTAATAATTGGGCCGGTCCAATGTAAGCCCAAGTAGGAGTCTAACAAGTTTAGGGTTTTGTTCCCACATTTTGTTCCCACGAATAAGACAATTTGTTCCCACATTAATAAAAAAGACGAATAAGACAATTTGTTCCCACATTTGTTATATTATTAACTAACAAAAATTACAACCTTCTCACAAGAACAAACTCTCGAGTGGCTAATTTTTTTGAATGCCTAAACCTATATACAAAGATCCAATACATAGGCTAAACAATTCCAAACCAAATTAGGAAAGCCTATTCCTACTAGAAAAGTGATTTTTGTGGCTTTAGGGATGGCAGTGGGGCAGATTTTCACGGATATCCGCCCCACTCGCCCCGTTTGGGGCGGATTTGGTTAAGGGTGGATGGGGGTTGGGGCAGATATGGATATCCAAACTGTATCCATTTATTATTCGGGCGGATACGGATTTGGCCATATCCGCCCCACGGATATCCATTTAACCGGTTAAATTACTATAATGCCCTTGGACTATAAATAGGAAATAAACCCCTCGCACATTCTCATTCACTCATTCACTGTCTCACAATCTCATTTCGCCTCTCACAGAGTGAAGGCTCTCTGTGTGCTCGAAGCCTCTCTGTGGTCGAGCGTGGTGGTCGATCGAAGCCTCTCTGTGGTCGAGCGTGGTGGTCGATCGAAGCCTCGAAGCCTGCCTCTAGTGGTCGATTGAAGGCTCAAAGGCTCGAAGCCTCGAAGGCGGTTGAAGGGTGGTCTGGTGGTCGAAGTCGAAGCCTCCCACAGCGACATACTCGCACTCGACACTCGAAGCTCTCCCCTCCCTTCCCCGCCTTCCTCTCCTTCCTCTCCCCTACTGTAAGAAAGATCTGAGATCTAGATTCTTTAGATCGATTTTATTTTTTGTAATTTTTTGTTATAATTTTTGTAATTTTTTGTTATAATAATTGTATCTTGATTCTTTAATTCGAACTTTTTTTTCTTTGTTATAATTTTTGTATCTTTTACCAATAAGAATCCTTGTGCTTCTTGGATGTTTCAGTTATTGGATTAGTAGCTTTGTGAACTTTCGCCTAATACAATCTATTATGGATAATGATATTGGTTAGCAAGTTTTGAAAACATGGTTGATATGAGTTTGATGCTATGATCGGGGCGGGGACCCGACAATCCAATAACAGAACCGCAAACCGTAAACGGATTGGCGGGGCAGGGCGGGGCAGATATCCATCAATCCGCGCGGGGCAATTATGGTTTTTAATTAATTTTATAAACGGATTGGCGGGGCGGATTTGGGGATCCGTTTTTCCTGACGGATCAGGGATGGATTTGCTCAAATCCGCCCCAATCCGCCCCGTTGTCATCCCTATGTGGCTTTCGTTGTTCCACAAGGAGAATTTTCCTGTTTCTAACAGAATATTGAATTAGAAAACTTCTAAACTTTTGTAGAACTTTCGGGGGGCTATCCTGGTCCCCGCCAGGGTGCTGCCCTTAGAACCCGCGAAACTTGACCCAGAAGATGATACTTTATATACTATATTTCTACAAAAATTAATCTTACGATCCTAAACATGCCTAAAGAATAAATAAAAATAAAAGGATAGGTGCCTACACCAAAATAAGAGCTTTGCTTTTTTCTAATCGCAATAAGGTATGCAATACCTATATTCATAACTAAATAACTTACAAGGAGATAATGAATAAGGAGAAGTAGGAGGAATCCACAAAAGAAACATGGATATGAAGTGGTTAAACGTATGTGTTTCTATTTTGACCATGAAGCCTTTTGTAAATGGAACCTCATGCTAGAAGATTGGTATGTGCCTTTTAAATGTGCTTCCCCTACTTGTACAGTATTTTATTTCAGTCTAGTACATGATATTATCTTTGCTAGCACTTAGAGCGTGATGCTAGTTGACTTTGTGAGCCTAACTAGCACCCTAAGAACTTTTAAATCCTTCTCTCATTTGTTTGCCCAAAGGGATCCAATTTTGAAACATTGAGCATGCATGGCTGTTCATTGTTGTTGGGCGACACATTGTTACAAGGATTGCTCAATCCTTAGACATATGCATTAGCTCCAAATTTTGTAGTTGTTTAAAGGTGCAATTGACTATTGCCATTTTTATTTTGAAGAATTTGTTGGTGACGACTTTTATACATGGATGATAGTTATAGTCCTTAACTCACCTTTACTGCATATTTACTTTATACTCAACTCTTTATTTTGCTAAACAACTATGCAATAAGAACACACCTGCAATATGGTGAGCCTTCCAAAATTTTATGAGATTCTTCCTTGATAATCTTCACCAAGTCGAGGCTAAATTTCACACCAGAGAAATTACACTCCGAAGGAAAGGCAAACAAATTGTAAGAATCGCCTGCATTCAGCAAAGATAGGGTAAGCAGCTGACTGTTCAGTTACTTGACAAATATTCTACAAACATGTTTTTAATAATTGCAAATGTAACACCATCCACCTTATTGCTTTGAATACCAGAATCTAAGACATGCGTATATAGTAGTTCCATATTTTGGTAGAACCTCGAGAGGTATTCGTCATGAAGGATTTTTTATTCAGATTGTGATGGAGGATCTTAGATTGGTGGCCAAAGCTTTGAAGATGGAATTATTAGGTTGTTTCTAGTAGTCTCCTCTAGGTAGAAGAGTGGCTCACTTGGAGTTTGTTTATGAGATATTTTTCTTGATCGATGATGATATTTTGCAAGAGTAAAAAGTTTGAAGTATATCCTCTTAAAAAAAAATATTCTCGGTTGTTAAGATTAGTTTTTATTCAAGTGTGGTGTATAATGTTTTTGAAGGAGCTCAATCTATGGTGGGTGTTGAAGTCTTGGTTACTAGTTACTTATTTTGGAAGTTCGCATAAACAAGGCCAAAAATAAGACTTGTAACCGCCAAATTTGTATTGATTTAATTTCGAAACAAAACTCATATATCCTAGTCAAAGTTAGCTAAGTTTCACATTTAATTGATGATGGTGTGTAAGTGAACGAGTCAACGTGACGACAGCTCATCTAGCTCATCGACAGGAAGACATATTAATAAAATGTTTTCTCAAGTAAATTGAAAATTCAAAGAGAAACATTTATTTTCTAAAGCTGGAGGAAGTTTCAGTTTACCTCTATCTTGAGGACTTGTACTAAACTGAAATTAATGAGAAATCCCCTACCATTTTGAGAAGATCTCAAGTTCATGGTGGCAAGCTTCTGGAATCAAATATAATGGACTTCTTAATTTTGAGGCTTTTGACAAATAACACCTAAAAGTGCAGTCACACGTTGAGGGGTTAATACTTTGTGGAGTTATACTTCGTGGAGTTATACCTTGTGGGATTCACACTTCATGGGGTTTACACTTTGTGGCATTATACATTGTGGGGTGTAGATCTTGTGTAATGGTAAAGAGGAAAAAATCTATCACCTCCTATAAATACCACAAGATATCATTTGATCCACAAGATATTCCTGATTCTTTGTTGATTATTTTCTAATTGTCCCGCAACCTTCATACTCTAACTATATACCTCATTTCACATATTATTTACACCTCTCACACTCAAAACATTTCTCAAATGCTGTGATCTCAAATCCTAAAGCTAAAGAGAAACTCTAAAGAATAGGAAGTGTCAAACAAGCTCTACAAGACTAAAGTCTAGCTTTTTTAAAATGAACTTGATTATGTGCCTCTTAGATATTTGAGAAAATTCTTTCTAAAAGCTAAACACTTAACCCATCTTTTGTCCTCTCTAAGAATATTAGAGACATTGGACATGGGGGTTAAAGTGTGCATTATAATTGTTCGAGGAAATGTCCCAAATAATTTTCTTTAATGTCTTGTGAGTATATAAACACTGCATACCTAAGATGTTTGAGAAAATGCATCCAAACAATTGAGCATCCAAGGTGAGAATTTTTCAATGTAAAAATTCAAGAAAGCCTTCATAAATTGTTGAGTTCTAAAGTTTACCTAGGAGGCTTTCACAACGACCATTTTCATCGAAGTGTTCAATACCATTTTCATCAAAGTTTATCAGACTAAGTACATTACATAGTGACGACAGAGCCTTCTTTGCCTCTTTATAGAAGTTTGTCGCCCAATTTTTGCATGCTTTCACTAATGATCTTGAAGACCATCCATTTGCCACAAAAGACGACCTCATATTTTTCTAGCAAGCAAACAATGCATGAAAGATTCTTAAACAGCCCATACATGCCTTTCAACGTCCATATCCATTCTATGAGAAGCTCTCTAATCTATACTTCACTACACTATTAGTATTAATACGTCATCAAATATCAAAGATATGGATCCTAAGATTTTGAGACACAACATGAGAACGCAACATGATAGATCCTTTCGAACAAACATACACCTTGATCATTTCTTTGCCATCAATCCTATTCCTTTTTCACTTTTCCCTTATCAGTTTCTTGCTTACTAACCTGGATTTGAGGGCTTGTATTTATATTTTAAGTTCTTATTGAGCATCATATGAAGTGAGTACTTTTCATCACATGTATGCCTTCATACTTGTAAATAGGGTTGGGTCAGTCCGAGTAACCAAACCGGCTTTTAAAGACCGGACTTTTAGGGACCAAGCCCGAATAGGGTGAGACCGGTTAACCGGTGTTCTAGGTAATCGAAATTCCAGGTCGGGCCTGTCTGCGTCCAATCCCCATTTCAACCGAAATTAGTGGGGGCATAGTGCAGAAATCCCTATCAAAATCCTAAGTAGCTGCCTTCTCAAAGAAAACCGCGATCAAAACATGAGATAGTGAGTGACAAAGAAAACGACGACGAAGATTCCTCCTCCGTCTTATTTCTTAATCAAGATGAAGTCCGCCCAATTTCTTAATCAAGATGAAGTCCACCCAATTACTGACAACGAAGAAGATTCCTCTTCTCTTCTAGCTGAACCCCGCCCTGTTCAAATCTTCATTGTAGATGAAGCAAAAGCAGCAGCATCTGTGAGTTTATCAAAGATTAACCTCCCATTTTCAGTTTCCTCTACAAATCAGATGTCCTTAGTTGGTTCTTGCTGGCTTATCAGATAGCATCTCATCAGTATATCATATGTAGCAGAATCAAATAGCATGGCTTGTCAGATAGCATCTAATCAGTATATCATATGTATAATAAGTATTTATGCCATGCAGAAATGGGGAAGTAGACAAAGAGCATATTCATATTACTGTCACAAAGATATTATATTAACTCATTTTTAGAAAGTAAATATCACTGATTAAGAAGGTGCAGCAAAAGTAATACACCTATAGAGTTGTCCCCAGATGTTTCTTCAAGGAGCTTTGTAATATTTCTTCGTTGTTCAAGGCGTTGCGATAACCTAACAAAAGTTGAATCAAGTCGGGATTGTTCGCCACAATGTTCAGGAGCTTCAATATCTACAGCAAATGACGCAGCTCCCTTATTGAGAGCATATCTGGATCTTTTTTAAGGGAAACAATCTGAAAAGACAATAAAAGGTCACATGCATAAGGTTGTTTCACTTTAAGGCAAAAAGCTTTTGTGGGGGTGGGGGTGGGAGTGGAATTCTCAAATAATCTTCAGAAGAAAAAAAACTCAAAATATCAAAACCATGCACACAGAATAAATTTCTAACAACTGGAAAAGCAAACATATGTATATATATTTAAAATACATATAGGGACGAGATCCTAAGACTCACGTTTTTACTCAGATACTGACTCAAATAATTTGCCATTAGATTGTTGTTGATCCTACTGTTGATAATAACGTCTAATAAATTAGTTTCCTAAATAAATAAAATACAAACAGAATCTATGATTTCCTTTTTTTTCTCTTGCTTTCCCTCTTCCTCTTCCCTAGGATTAACTATTAGACGTTTCAAAAACAAATTCTTTTACCTGCTCATTCTTTCCCTCCTAGAACAGAGAAGTCTACAAGTTGTTTTTATGATCATACAATTTTGAAATGTCTATGTTTTTTAAATGGCAACACACGCTATTTACCTGCTCATACAAGACAGTTCAAAATGTTTGTCATCAACATTTTCAATTAATAATTTATGATCTATTCCATGAATTTCTTCCAATTGATGGTTATGTTTCATCTTGTAGAAGTGAACAACCGAATTTAGCATACGTAGGGAAGAAGAGGGAATCTAGCATACGTAGGGAAGAAGAGTGAAAGCAAGAGAAAAAAAAGGAAATCATGGATTATGTTCGTATTTTATTTTTTTTAGGAAACTAATCTATTAGACGTTATTATCAACCGTAGGATCAACAACAATCTAATGGCTAATTATTTGAGTTTGTATCCAAGTAAAAAACGTGAGTCTCATGTATCATGTCCCATACATATATACATGAAAAAAACAATTTAAATTTTTTTTTATGATTTCAGAAATAAGAAAATAGTAAGTATTCAAACCAAAACTCTAGTAATTAATAACAAGTATTCCTTGAATAGTAACCATATTGATTTGCTGACACTTCTCAAATTACAACCTACAGACATTGTGTGTACAATGTGAAATACAATAATGTACCAATTAAACAAATAAAATTAAAAATATATATCAAAAATTAAACAACCCCCCACCCCATAGAAATGGAATCAACACTTGCAAATTTCAGTATTTAAAATACAATTAACAAAAGCAAAAATGGATTTCATGTTAGATTAGTAGGATACTCTCTAATCCCAAGCACACTGTTGTGATTCTCCATAGTGTACATGAAAGAACTCTGCCTGCTCCAAGGGAAGCACTCCCCAACCAACTTCAGAGCTGCTGTCGCCCCAGAGGTGAATATGCATTTGTACTCGTTGGGAGGTGCATTGCAATATTCAAGAACCTGGTTTTTTAATTCAAAAATGTACATACTTGTTAGCATAAAGAAAAATTTTAAAAAAAAAATCACTAACTAATTAGAAGATTGAAGTGGAAGCTTTCTATGAAACTTACTTTCTGACGAGCCGATCGGATGACGTCAGAAGTAGCTGAGCCCACATCACTTTGGCTATCTATATTATCCCCAGCTAAGGACTTAATTACTAATTAAGTTAACCAAAGAGCAGTAGTGAAGAACAAACCAATAAACCTAAAAAAAAAAAACTCAAAACAGAGTAGCTGGAAAGATGGAAGGAAGGATACGAGGGTTTCCATAAACATTAGAAGTGAAGTCTTTGAGGATAGATTCCATTTGCAGTTCAGAGTAGAGAGTGGCACCCGCGTGATCCAAGTAAACCAGACCTAAAAATAATTAACCCAAAAAAAAAAACGTAATTTTGAATTAAATCTTGCAAATTAAACGAAGAAATAAACCAAGAACCAACCTTCCAATCTCTTGAACTCAGAAGCTCGAATCTGGTCGATGTTCTTGGGAGAGTTGGGGTATCCGTAATCTTGGCCGAATTCTTTCAAGAAGCTCATCTTTTCTTCTTCCATTTTCGTTTCGTTGGTAAAGAAGAATCTACGGAGGGAGGATTAGAAATGGATATGCAAGAAGAATAAATGTTGGGTTGGACAAGAATCTGAATGAGGACAAGTCGTAAAAGGAAGACTGACACACACCCACCTCCACGCTAATAGCAAGCAGTTCACCGCCTGATTCCTTTTGGGAGGTTGTGGGAGGGGATCTCAAATTGTTATTATTGGTTACAGCATCTCCAATAGTAAAACTAAAATGGCGATCAACCATCGCCAATTAATTCAGGGTCATGTATTTCTTAGTCACTTCAATTACATAACATATTTTAATTTTTTTCTTATTATTTAAATATTTTCTACTTTTTCATCCCCTATTCCTTTTATTTTGTTTTTAATTTATAAATTATAAATTTTGATTATTTTAATGATATTTCAAATTTTAAGGGATAGTTGGTTGTCCCTAAATTAGGGGACAATTAAATGTGAAGTTAAAATGGAGAATGGTTTAGAGAATCCATTAGAACATGCAATTTCTCACATTAGACCATTTTGCTTATTTTAGAGGATCAATTGAAGATGCTCTTAGTTATATCGTGTTAAACACTTTAAAAAAAATTTGCACAAGATTGAGTTTTTACGCCTGTTTTGACAAGTGTATATCAAAATTTTAGAAAATGCATATTGACACCCCGCTACCTCTTCACTTTCGCCCTCAGTCTAGTTTGAAGTGCAATTCAATACTAAAGTATATATAATATAAACTTTAGAGGCTGTTTTTTAAAAACACCACTTATGTTGAAAATCACCACCACCCCCTATTTTGTTTGGATGTGTTGAAATACACTACCATTATAAACCCTCTTTCACTCATTATTCATTTATTTCTCTTCTTCTTTTTCCCTTCATTTTCTTCTCATTTCTTCACAACACCTCGTCCCACATGTCATCAGTACCACCACCTTTCATTTCTTCCTCTTCTCTTTTGTTATTATTCTCTTTTTTTCTCCATTCTTTCTCTTATCATCTCTCTTCACTTATTCTCCACTGTCTGCGGCACCACCTCGCCTCTTTATTCTCTTCTTATTCGCATCTTCTTATCTTCTCCCCAATTGTTTTTTTTTTGCCCTTGAGCAGATTCGTACAAATAGGGAACCCCCACTCACACAAACCTCTGCGTGTGGGGATTCCCTATTCGCAAAATTTTGCGCGATGGCCAAATTTTTTTCCCTCGCACAGATTCCTATAAGTGGGGAACCCCCGCTCACACGAATCTTCTCGAGGGCAAAGAAAAAAAAATAGAAGAATAGAGAAGAGAGAACAAGATGTGAGAAAAAAAAGAATAAGAACAGTAACAAGAAGAAAAAGAATAAGAATAAGAAATGAGAATAAGAAAAAACAGAGAGAACAAGAAAAAGGGGAGAAAAAAAAGAATAAGAAGAGATAAGAAAAGAGGTGGTGGCGGGGCGATGCTGGCAGCGTGGGGTGGTGCAGCAGCGACAAGGTGGGGGCAGGTTAGTGGTGGTGCTTGATGGAAATGAGAAGAAAAAAGAAGCAGTGGTGGTGGTGTGTTTTTTGGTTTTTTATATTGGTGGTGTCTTTTAGTAGGTGGTGGTGTGCTTCAAAAAGTAGGGGTGGTGGTGTCAGTCAATAGAATTGGTAGTGTCAATAAGCATGAGCCTTTAAAAAAATTATATAAACATCCCCACCACCATCCCCATTTTCCTCCTCAATCAGTTTTGAAGTGCAAGCCAATATAAAGGTAAAAATATACACCATAAACTTTAGGGTTAGACTCAGTAAAAAATTGAATTTGGAAAAAAAATTCGAACATAGAGAGCCCCCCCCCCCCCCAAAAAAAAAAAAAAAAAAAAAAACTTTGAAACCACAAAAACATGAAGTTTAGAATTTTTGTTTAAATGTGCATTAAGATTAAGATTAAGATGCACATCTCAATTTTTTTCTGGTATGATCAGTTCATCTCAATTCTTTGAAAAATACTAATAACGTGAAATGCATTAGACTTTTTTAAAAGTAACATATATATATATTTAAATTTTTAGGGCATGTATTGATCATTGGTTTCATTGGAAAGATTTTCAAAAATGCATGCCAACAATATTAAGTTTACCAAAATTCAACAATCAAGCAAATAGTCATTACAATTTTAATTTTGAGAAGAAAAAAAAAAACAAAATTTTCTCCCCTCGCCACATTTACATTCCACCAACTTTTTCACATTTTTTTCATTTTCTTTACCCTTCTACAATGTCGTTATAGGAAATGAATTTCAACCCTCGATATATTTTCTAACTTCCAATCCTAGCTTTATTTTATCTCCAATTCATTGTCTTGACGTTTTTCTTAGTCAACACTGAAAAATAAAACACCACTCTGAAATTGTAAGATAGATATATTTACTTATATATAACATCCATTACAACCTTTCAAATTTCACAAGATTTACCCATAATTGTCAACCTTTTGAAGATTGGAGTTGTTTTGTTTCAGAATAAATGTTACGGGACTACACGTGATGCACAAGTTGAAACCAATATCATGTGTTCTTCATTTGATAATTGTTTTATTTCTTCATTGTTAAATTATACAATACAATGAAGTAGATGTTTGAAGTTGAATTTGCACCACGATCTCAATCTAATGCATAAATAACATAGCCCTAGTAAGAGCATATGTGTCATGTTCGTTTATAACACTAATTTTTGCTATAATGATCAATTAAAGTCACCTTGCTAATATCATGAATAATTTTTGCTATAATGATCAATTATTGAATATGAACAAATGGGGAAGCAATTGCTAATATTAATATCATGTGAGTGTCATCTTTTTTTCTCTTTGCATACACACAAAAGGAAAAGGAAAAAAAAAAACACAACAACTTGCGTTGAAAAAGGTGGGAAGCGCTTTGAAGGAATAACTTTTGGAATATTTGCAAAGAAAAAAAAATTGTGAGTAAAACTCTATCCCTCTTCAATATTTTTTTTTATCAATGTAACTATGATTCCCTAGACATTTTGATTTGTTTTACATCTTTAATGGAGGGAAAAAAAACCGATTTGACATTTTGGTTTGATTTATATCTTTAATGAAAAATCGATTTGACATCTTGATTTGATTTATATCTTTAATGAAAAACCGATTTGACATCTTTAATAGAGGAAAAATCGATTTGATTTACATCTTTAATGAAAAAACCGATTTGACATCTTGATTTGAAGAAAAACCGGTTTGACATCTTGGTTTGATTTACATCCAAATAAAAAAATAAAAATAAAAACTTTTGCCCATGTGACAGGTCAAACGAATCAAAATAGAAAATGCAAAAGAAATAAACACTTAGAAAGCCTTTGCATGAATCAAAAGACAAGTTACAACTATCTCTTGGCCATTTTTTTTTTGTAAAACAGAACTAGTTTTATCCATAGGGGATAATTTATCTTTCTATTAGTGTATAAGGTACATAAAACATATTTACCAATCTAATTCACTGTGCATGTATTAATGGAAGTTCAATACAATTGAGTTCCCAACATTTCATTTTTTAATGTTATAATTTTTATAAGCTTATAATGTTATGAACTGAAGTGAGGTAATGTTATATGTATACGGTTCTTGTAGTGGGATTGTGTTAATTGATTTGGGAAAGCAAAGGCTCAAATAAAATACTTAGAAATGGTTTTTTTCCACAACTCCGAAAAAAAATTTATTTTTTTTGTATACAGACTTGCTTGTATACGTGTGATATAAATTTTGGATATGTAGACTTGCTTGCATATCGGTACACCGTTTCTTGTGAGTTCGGTAGTATGTGTAGATTTAGAAAATACTTGCCAGATATCGAACTTCGGGTGAGATGACATGACACTCGATGTGGCACCCCACTTGGGTCATATACGCTTCGAGTGCCTTCGATGGCAAGGGATGCACACTTGGGTGAGGTGTGTTCGGCACAGGAGGAGCGTGCGATTGTGGAAAAAAAGCCAAGAATTAGGAAAAAAAACCACTGAATTGAGCATGACATGACATTGTGTATGAATTATTTTAGCATGTACTAGGTTAGCCTTGAGGGAAGAAACTAACAGCTCATTCGATTCTCGAATGAGAATTACATGTCTTCCTTAAGGTGAAATACATTTTTCTTTTATATTTAATTGTCTCGATTTGTAAGTTTGCTCACACCAGTATTAATATACTAACCCAGATTTTGTATTGTTTTACAAATTTTGGTGCGTTCTTAATGAGCGTAGCCCCAGAGACCTATCAGGGTTAATTGGAGTGCGAGGGTGGTATTAGTTGCATGGCGATAGTTGAGGAGTCGACACATTTTTTTTAGTTCTTTATTATTATTATTCCTAGGTAATCAGATGTAGGGTTCAGTTATAAATGTTCAGCTTTTGTCAGATATTTATTTGGGAATTGATTAATGTAATTTTCATTTATTTATAATTGTGGACCTCATTTTGAGATGAAGAATTTTGAGGAAGGTTATTATTTCATTTACTGCCTTATGACTGTACCATTTAATTTGTTCCTGACGTACCTTGGCTTTTGGACAATTTATTAATTTATGTTGTTCAAAAATCGGGGCGTGACAGCCATAGTGTTGTATAATACCCTGTTAAGCCTAAAATACTTGGGCACATCATTAGCTCCAATGGTGTGGAAGTAGTCCCACAAAAAATTGAAGTCATGTTTATCTGGCCTATACCAGTTAAACATGACCTCAATTTTTTGTGGGTTTACTTCCACACCATTGGAGCTAATGATGTGCCCAAGTATTCTAGCTTAGTCTGAGCAAAGAGCATTTAGATAGTTTTACAAACGTGTGGTGGTGTGTCAAGGTGGAGAAGGTAGTGTCAAAGTGAGATATGTGTTACTCTATGGATGGGATGTAGACCAAGATATCATAAAGAATACCAAGACAAACTTTCTAAGGTAAGGCTGGAAAGTTTGGTTCATCAATGTTTGAAATGTTGCAGGTGCCCAATTGGCATGACCTAGAACTCAAAATGGTCGTGATGTGTTTTGAAGGCAGTCTTTTGAATATCAGGTGGGCACACTAGGATTTCATGGTAGCCTGACCTAGATCCAGCTTAGAAAAAGTTGTGGCCCCGTGTAACTCATCAAGAAGTTCATCTACAAGGGGAGTTGGAAAATTGTCTTTTACTGTCAGTTCATTCAACCTCCTATAATCCACACAAAATCTCCAATTCTCATCCTTCATTTTAACCAACAGGATTGGGGCAACAAAAGGATCGTGATTGTTGGATAAGACCTGCTTGAAGCATTTATTGAATGAGTTGCTCAACAACAGTTTTTTGGACATAAGGAATTTTGTAAGGGTTTTGAGATGGTGGTGTTGAACCTAATTTAAGTGGTATTATGTGATTGAAAGGTCTGTTGCGTGGTAGTGTGGTTGGGACCTTGAAAATATCATTAAAGTCATCATTGAGCTGGTCAATATTTGTAACGACCCAATCCACAGAGTACTATATTGTCCGCTTTGGGCCCAAGGCTCGCATGGCTTTAAATCGCATAATACTTTGTAGATCCAAACTTGTACATATATAGTTCATCATAATTTTGTAGATCCAAACTCGTACATATTTAGTACATCACCCTCCCTCACCCAGGCGATGTGGGATTATAATCTTCCCTTTGTAGCTTGTGAACCCTTTTGGGATTCATGGGCTCTTAGACCTCTCCCACACCCTCCCCCTCAGATCTGCCCACACAAGGGATTCACAATATCATAGTGAGAGCTATGTGTTTGTGGTGTACTAGTCATATAAAAGAAATGACCTAAGAATGAGAGAGAATTTTTTTAAGAATTCGGAGAGGCATTTTGTTCTATAAGGCACAGGGAGCCTTCATTGGAATTCCCTTGTAGAGTGACTTTTTTTTTCCTTTGATCATTAATGTCGCGTCTGTTGCAGTTTCTATAGATTGATTACTATGTTTCCAAATAGTTTGAGCCAGTCATCCCTAGCACCGTGTCATATCCTCTCAAGGGTAGCACCCATATTCTTCCATCAAAAGGTCAGCCCTTCATACTCCATTGGAGGCACTCATAGACTGCATTGCTAATCAATTGTTGCTCATTGACCGCCCTGACCAACATTTGAGGTATAAATGTAATTGGTCAGTTAACTTCCTTAATGACCTTAGGATTCACAAAGGAGTGGGTGCTTTCTGTGTCCATCAATATAGAAATGGTTTTTTTTTTTTTTTTTTCACTTTGTCCTTGAGGAGAAAGTATTAGGTGAACTAGCAGAAATATTGTACATTAAAACCATGTGAACAACTTCACTAGAGTGTATTTATTGCATTATTAATGGTATTTAAGTTTGTCGTAGAAGTAGAATGCCTAGTTTTGCTAGTAATATCGATGTCTTAACCAAAGTTAGATGTATTCGTGCAGGTTTTCAAATTGGTTTGGTGGTGTTCAGTCATCGTGCAACACATGTATATATATTATTTTTTCATATAAAAATGGCTACTTAATTTTTTTTTTGTTAATTAAAGATGCTTACTTAGTTACTAATGTAATGATGATTATAGGTTTTTTTTTATTTTATGTTTGGCTATGTTGATTTTCAAAAGTTGGAAAACGCTATTGAGGGAAAAAATTATGATTGGAACTTCTCCCGCTAAGATCACTTGTTAGGCGGCTTTTAAACTTGCACAAATCCAATCCGGGTTGGGTACCTGGGTGGAAACTTCGACAGTCAACTCAGTAACGAGCTTAGGAGGTGAAACTAAAGCAGAGGAACGAGAGCTCAGAGAGGGCCCTTTATAACCGAGGGTTATTGCATACCTTTTTATATGGAAATGAGTGTGTTTTTAAACCTATTTGACCATCTCTATGTACTTGTGATCTTCGCTGTGATTAGGTAGCTAAATCTTTCCAAATATGCTACCTTGTTGTATGTCCTGAGCCATATCTTGCAGATCGTGGGCAACGCATATTCGTGGATGATTTGAAACTATGCTTTTCAAAAAATGTGGTTCTTTAGGTATTATTTTGGAAAAACAGTATGTAGAAACACGAAATCAGCCCAAAATTTTGCCGCGTATTCCCTTTACATTTTTTTTTCACACTCCCTTCCCTTTAATCCTTTTTGAAATAGAACAAATTTGCATATATTCATATCATGGGATAGGCCCCCAACAGTGAGGGCCTGCTCCAAGAAACAATTGATGCAGCCCAATATTGAATTGATTACAAGGCCCAAGCTTTGCTGCAGAAAATCAGCTTCTTTCAAGTCTCAAGCATTTATAAATTAGGGACATTTGTTGCGATTAGAATCATTTTTGCCCACCATTACACTCCTGATCAAGTTTGGATTATCAATCTAATTTAAAAAGGAATGGGAGAATTTATTTATTTATTTATTTCTTAACCCAAGGCCAAGCCAAATGGAGTAAGGTAAATATATGATACATTTTGTGTAGTATGCAGATGGGTGTTCAACAATGTGAACCTTGATGAATATGTGACATGCAGCATTTAAGAAATCATTGGCATTGGGGATCAACGCAGATCAAGGCTTGCTTGTATTTCTCAATGAGTGGGATGACGATGGCGCTGTACGCTTTTTCGGTGGGATGATAACTGTCCCAGAATACATACTTTGTGACATTTGAGCATGTAGATGGGCTCAATTTGTTGCACAAAATGGCTACCTCTATATTTCCTGTACCACAACATCCTTTATTCACCACTTCGAACCCTATATATGAAACCGCAGAAGCAAAAAAGATGAATTAGTTTAACAGGAACATATGGGACAAATGCTTTTTAATGTAATTATTCATAAAGTTTAGCCCATGCCATCATATATATATATATTTTTTTTTTTCTCAAAATGTCAATTTTTTCAATATGGATGGAGGTTTTTAGAAATCTTAAAGAGAATAATTTACCATATCGCATAGGGTTTTGTACGAGGTCAAGAAAAGGATCGTAGATATTAATGTAAACCGCATTTGCATTTTTGTAGTTGGCATTGAGTCTGTCAAGTTTGGAGATTAACTTTGAGTTGTATATCTTTGCTGCTTCATTGCTTTTCTCTGCACATTGTCTTTGTAATCCTCCCCCAACTGTTCTTTGCGATGGCAAACATCCCAAAGGTGGAGTACCGAATACTGCAATCCTTCTCGCTCCCAAATTGAGTAATTCCTAATGAATATAATTTTTGCATTTCCATCAAGTGATAATAAATAAATAAAATGGTATAATCAATCAAAGTTATGGTACCAGCATCATGAGCAATTGCCATGCCTAGAGAAAAACTTACCTGCACAAACTTAACAGCTTCTCCACTCACGAATTCAGCGTAGCCAGGGATGTCGTACTCTCGTCTGGCATTTAGAAGGAAATATGTATTGGCAATGTCATCACTTCCTGCTACCACTAAATACAATGAGTCTTTTACTATTTTTTCAGTCCTCTCTACTCCTACGATCTTCTTCAGTTTCTCTACATACTCCCTGTACATCTTTAGTTGATCATCCATACTAATAACATTCTAAGGACAAAAAAAAAAGTTTAGTACAACTAAAAAAAAAACAAAGAAATTCAAATGTTAAGTAGGGATGAGCTTTGAAACTTGAACATTTACATACCACTAATCTACTGGTGAGAGGATCGAATCCTGAAGAAGCTGAAGCAAAGCTTACACCAGTTGGTAGGTCTGTAGGTTTAAGGCTTGGATCAAGATAAGCTGGTAAGATCTTCTTGATTCCCAATTGATCAACTGCCAAAATTAATGGATCGTATTAGAAAAAAAAATGGTTCTAATAAGACCTTTGATATTGTTTTTTATTAGCAAAGAAAAAATATCTCCGCGTACTCCCAATGTTCATGGGTTCCAATCATTTGACATGTAATAGCTCAATGGTACGCCTTTGACGGATGAAATCACAGGTAATAAACATTCTCAAATATCTCACAGTTTACTCTAAGACCAAGTTTTGAAGCAACAAAGCATTCATAATTAACTGAATTTTACGGGTGTTTTTAAAGAATCATCGGTCATTAGGTGAAGTGTTAAGGTAAATAACCACAGGTAAGTTGACCTCCGCTGAGATGTTGGTCAGTCACCATTCTCGACCAAACTGACACTTGACTACTCGTGGTAGCAGTTGGGGCCTATATTTAGGCATTCAAACTATGGCTGGTCCATGTCCAGCCCTTGTCTTCCTAATATAAACATTACGGCCCCACACTCATTTTGGGAAACAAATCAAGGCGCCCAGGAAACAAGGACCGACTTCATCTATAACAAGGATTGTTATTTCGTTTTTTGAGTTAATTTCGGTCTCCTAATTTTAAGAAATATTTCGATTGTATAAAGAAATGTAAAATTTTTGAGAGTATATGAAATATGTGAAAAAAAAAAGATACAAGTAATTAAATTTATTAAACACATTAAATGAAATCTAAATACCGAGAAATGAAATTAATATTAGATAATTGGGGGTAGTTTTAAAAATCAATATATATGTAGAATAAATGATAATTAAAAAATCAAGAGAGGGAGGGGCGGTTTCAAAAATAATAAATAATTAGAAGAAATGATAATTAGAAAAGAAGAAAAAAAAACTCGAAAAAAAACTCCAATAATTTTCTAAAAAAACCTCGAAATTTTTACTTTTTGGTAGCTGGTTTTTGTATTTTTACGAAATTGCGAAAGAAAATAACTCCAAAATTTTTACAAAAAAAACATCAAAAATTTTCAAAGAAAAACCCTTGAAAAAAATGTAATTTTTTCTTTTTCCCTTTTTCTTTTCACAATTTTAAAAAAACAAAAATTTCACGAAAACACAATCCTTGATCTAAAATACTTTTTGAGGTTTGATTATGCTTAATTACAATCTAAGTGGTAGTACGTACTCAAGTGCTTCGTTCGAGAAATGAACCGGTCTAGCCCATTCATCAAAAGAAGTTTTTATGGTATCCCCATCCACCAAAATTATCTCTTTTTGTTCCAGCAAACAAATGGTTATGTGCTTTCCATATAGTAATGGTAATGCTTTGCATGGGTAGGGTTCATCGCGCCCACCTCATCCCCCTTCCGTCCCTGCTCTTCAATATCCTTTGAGCTTAATAAGTTCCCTAACAAGATCTAACAAGAATGGAATTTCATAATTGACATGGGCTAATGGTAGCGAAGTACCAACTTGTGGAAGGGTTGGTTGTTTTGCTCTTAGAAGTGGGTCGAAATTAACTTCCCTATCCAAAAAAAAAAAACAAAAAAAAAGAAGAAGAGGAAACTATATCATCACATAAACATTTAGGGTGTCTTTATAACTCTCATCTGTGACTGATAAAACATATCTCTAAGTTGGCCCTATTATTCAATAGCAACAATTTTAGCCAGTCGTGTTTGCTAGTTTTTTTTTTTTTGGGTTTTTTTTACACTTCTACCTCTTCTATAGATAGTGTTTGTAGTTATGTTTAAAGATAATGAGTAATAAATGTAAAAACACCAAAAAAACGCTTAAAAAATACTAACAAACATGACTGACTAGACTTACTCATTCATCTAAACTACATATTCAAGGAAATTGAAAATCTAATATATACATATGAACAAAATTACAAGTACCAACTTTGGCTAGAGTTGAATCCATAGGCATAAATAAAGAAAAAAACATCTTCTAAAAAAAGTCATTCTTCCAAGTAGATATATTTGGATTTTTTGCTTCTCTCAAAGATACTTAATTAGAGACCTAGAATGTGACTTGAACATATATGGTTCCTAGAAAAGTTCAACCATACTGTGTCCTTCCTTGTATAGCCATAGATGGAAAATCTCTTCGATCTCTCTTAAGAGGTGAAATACATGATTCGAACAATTTAATTCAACATATGATTGCTAACCTTGGTGAATTATTTTTTTGGTCCTTCATCGTATGGATATGGTTATAGAATTGGAGTCTAGACTTAGAATTATTTATTAATTTTTTTAATCTTTTAATCCCTTCCCACACCAAATGCCGCCGGCAGAGTTTGTACCTTGAACCTGTGATTTTATTCGCCATAGACATACCATTGAATTGGTACTCCATTGGTCAATAATAATAAATTGATAACAACTTGTGCTTTCCAATGCCATAACGTGTTTGTTCATGGTCTATAAGCAAACGTCTTTTCTATATCAAATTTCTTCAAGCAATTCCACACATATTTGAAGAGCCATGAACATCAAAGACCTAGCACTGTTCAAGGCCAAGAAATCATCATGACTGAAAGAGATGGTGTCGTTTTCCTCTCATAGACATCATGCAATTAACAGAGGTGGTTGAGAAGCAATTAAGTTGATCATGTCAATCACCATACATGCTAAGAAAATCCGTGACAGGTAATGGTAATTAAGTAGTTAGTTACCTAAAAGATCAGTGGGAATTTTTCCATTGCAGAATCGTCCAGTTGGTTTTCCACCCATGAAATTGCTTCCATATGGTGGGAAGTTGCTCCTGATAGCCGTCGCTAAGTTGTTGTTGTTTCCTGGATCCACAAGGGAGTCTCCCAATGCTATTAGTGCAGGAACCTCGATATTGGGAGGTAAACCGATGACTGCATGAACAATCTGTACATGAAAAAGAGATGAAATGATTATGAAGTAATGAAGAATGGTTGAAGAGAATAGCATAGTCTGCATTGTTTCTTTTGGAAGCCAAATTGATGGACTCGGTCGTCTCAGGTGTCGGGTGATGAGAAAAAGTTGTCGTCCAAGCATCCTTATATAATGCTGGAAAGCTTGGAGTATCCAGATGAGTCCACCTTATAAGGTTTCCGGGCTTTTCCTTCGTAAAATATGGGATTATATTTTTCTCAGTATTTTTTTTTCAATATTGTCTGGTTTAGCAATGTCATTTTCATTGCGAGCAAGTTTTTTTTCTTTCTTTTTCTAAAGTGACTATCATGGGTCATGGACGTTATAAAAACCTGCTAAAAATCTAAATAGATAATTAAAAAACAGAAAAAAAAGGCAGTAAAAATGAAAATACACATGTCTGACCATGGGCGGATCCACTACTTGGATAAGGGGGTCAATTGATCTCGTAGATTTTGTAAAAAATCCATTAAAGTAGTTAAAATTTCACTATTGCCCCCCCCTTTGAAAATTTATATTGCCCCCCTTGAAATTTCATATTGCTCCCACTTATCAAAAAAATCATAGATCCCAAATCGCAAGAGAAACCGAACCTCTTGTGTCTGCGTATGCGCTTGCGTCTTGCGATATCTTCTTCAGTTCTTCTTCATCTCCGTCTGAAACATGTGAGTTTGTTTAATGTTCTTATTTCTCCATCTCTGACTTGTTGATTTTATGCCTTGGTCTTGCAATAAAAATTCAGATGAATTTCTGAAACCTAAATTCCTGAATTTAATATAGTTTTTCATGTCAACCGATTCAGAGATTCTCCATCTAATATTACAACTAACAAGAAAAAAAGAAACAATGACAAACCTACATGTCCGAAGAATGTTGTGTCAATCAAAAAAACAATTGGATCGGCTGCTAAAGCCATTGCAACAGGCAATACAATATGAAATATCTCCAAGCCAATCTCATCCTTCTTGAAAACAATCTCACAATAAGCCTTAATGATCTTTCTATAAAAGCAAAAAAAAAATGTTCTACATAAAATGTTACTAAGCAATCAATCTCACACTCAAAGACAAACACACCCCATACACACCACATGTACACATTCCACACTACACACATAGTGACATACATAGCATGTTTGCAATGTACAGAAAAATTAAAAAATTTATGTTGTATATCTCCATCAGTTAAACAGAACCTAGAAAAAGAAGACAAACTTTGATGCCAAATTTCTTGGAAACTTCATATACAAAAGACATTTTTTATGTTGCATACCGAGGAAATTTCTTGAAAATGTTTCATATTTTTTTGCCCCCCTTTGTCTGCAATTCTGAATCCGCCCGTGTCTGACTAGCATGTAATTGTTGATGGATATAAATCAAGTAGCTGGGTTTAAGCTTTTAGGTGGTGGAACTTAGTTGGTAGCTCAACTATTTGGTTTCCATCTCCAAAAATGCTTAGTTGGCTTGAATCACGTATACAGATTTCCTCTGGATTACTCCATACCCCCTCTTACCACTTACCTATAATGTTAAGAGCCCCTCATAATCATTGATTAGTATTAATCTTACATTATAGTTTATGTTTTATAGAACTTCTACCCAATTTCGCTGGCGAGTGATGCTAGGGAATCAGGTTTTGCAACCAGGATAATGTGGTATCATCATAGGAAATTTTTTACAACCTCAAGATATACATAAACACTTTAGAAATTTTATCATTCTTTCAAGATCACGCAACGTCACCCTAATTTCAAAAACATGGTTTCCTAGTATTTTCGTTCTCTAACTACCATTCAAGAATTCTTTCAAAACCTTTTCACTGCTCTCGGTGATATTTATTAAATTTTTTTTTTGGGTAATTGGTGAAAATTGAAATTTTTTTTGTAAAGGTTTTGGTTTTTTTACACTTTGAGAGCCAAGTATGAGCTAAGTTTTGGTTTTTTATATTTTTTACTTTTCTCTTTAAAACACAACCATAAACGCTATCTATAGAAGGGGTAAAAGTGTAAAAAAACCAAAAGTTACTCCCAAACTTGGCTCCCTAGAATTGTTGAAAAAGTAATGTAATACTATTGTGCGAGTTTGCTATTACACATATATTTTGTGCATATGAAGAAAATTCTAACCTGAATTTGAGGCTAGTGATCGTCTTCAACTATTGAAGGAAACAAATTTATTTTCCACTATCTCATTTTGGGTATTTTTTTCTTCTCAAGTAGAATGCAAGTTGATTACATTTGAATCATAACAACGCAAGATATCATCACTTACAAGCCTTTTTATAATATACTCATTTATTGTAATTAACATGAGTAGTTAACGGCTTCCTTTGCCCTTAATGTTTATAACAAATCAAGATTTATTCGGTATTAGATATAGTGCATAATCGGCCTGCACAATTCCTTTCAAACCTGCATTAGTCATTAATCATGCATGAAGGGCGATCATTGCACTTGTAGCATTATATTTACCGATTGATGCGTCTTGATCCTTAGCGATTGAATTTAGGTGGTCCTAGACAATGAGCACATAGCTCGATCACTAGTTCGAGTTTATAACTTATACGTCAAAAAATCGTCATTCTGTGAGTTTGACTTGCAAAACAATTGTTAGACTGCCAATGACTACTTTTTTGGTGGCCGAATGCACTCCAATACTTAAGTTAGCAACTCTGTTGGAAGAAAAAAGTAAATATGAACAAAACTCAGTTAAAGTTGCATCGTGTAGATAGGATAGTCGAATCGACCTCCCTCGATTCGAGTTATAGCCCATTGAGTCCCCTGTTCATATCATTTTTTTTACCTTATATAATGAGTGAATTGATGATTGCATTCAGTTGTGTGCGTGATACTTAAGCTCGTTTGGCGCAATGAAGGGGGGCGTTTATTGTAATGGTCTCCTCCTTCATTGAGATGAGAGTGATTTCCTCCATCTCCTTCGTAACGGCCCATCAATATTTATGACGACTTAAGCCTTCGTAACGGCTCTCTAGCATTTATGGTGACTTGAACCACGTGTATGACTATGATCGGGTGACGATTTCATGTATCATCAGCTACTCCCCCCTTAGTTAGAAGGTTCGCTTGCATGACCACTAACTTGTTAATGAGGATTTTCTTTGTTTGTTTTTTTAAGTCAGTGTGACAAGTCATCGGGGTCGAACTGTGTGAGTTTGAACCGGATGAAATCATCGGATTCGGGATGCATGAATTCTGACTAGACGAAGATTTTTGGTGACAAGTTATTGTACTCGGACTTCGTGAGTTCTAACCAGATGTCGTATCGTAGTCAACTACGCGAGTCCGTTACTAGATGAATTCTGTGAGTTCGGACCAGATGTCGTTTGTGATATCGTAGTCAGTTGCATTTACCAGGTGAAGTAATCTCCGTAGTCAGTTTCATGAGTCCAGACCAGATGGAGTCAGCGCGATCAAAACTGCATGAGTCCGAGCCAAATGAAGTCAGTTTGACTAGTCGGGCATGCGAACTTGATTCTTGTCAAGTGTTGGACTTGATTCTACTCGAGCATGTCGGATATGGTTTTTGTCCATGTCGAATGTCTCCATGTCGGGTTAGTCTTCATTTGGGCCAGCTTTTAGCCGGGTTCATCATATATTTTCATTCGAGTTCATCCTCCACGGACTAGCTTCTAATAATAATGATATCAGCCGGATTCGAACTACAACCTAAGTTTTCTAAGCAGCGCCTTTACCAACTCTGCAGGTGCTCATTTGATGGAATATTTAGTACCTGGATTACCTGTCTAATTCACAGGACACAATTTTAGTTATTCTAACCCAAATAGAATATTGAAATTTTCCTTACCGTTAATATTGGAAACGACTTTGGATGATCATAACATTTTCCCGTCTTGTTGATCAGTTGTGATCAAGCATAAGGTTTTTTTATATATAAATGAAACCTGTCGTTCCCCACGGATTGTGCCAAACTAATGTGTCCAGAAATCGTCTTCCTGTGAGTTTGACCTGCAAAACAATTGTTAGACTGCCAATGACCACCTTTTTGGTAGCCGAAGGCACTTCGATGCTTATGTCAACAACTATGTTGGAATAAAGAAGTAAATATGGACAAAACTCAGTTAAAGTTGCATCGTGTAGATAAGATAGTTGAATCGACCTCCCTCGAATCGAGTTGAGATTCGAATTGAGAGCCCATTGAGTCCCATGTTCATACTTTTTTCTTTATCTTATATAATGAGGGAATTGATAACTGAATTCAGTTGTGTGCGTGACTTAAGCTCGGTTGGCGCAATGAAAGGGGACGCTTATTGTAACGGTCTCATCCTTCATTGAGATGGAAGTGATTTCCTACATCTCCTTCGTAACGACCCATCAATATTTATGACGACTTAAGCCTTCGTAACGACTCTCCAGCATTTATGATGACTTAAGCCACGTATATGATCATGATCGGGTGAAGATTTCATGTATCATCAATATCAGTGTACACTTTTCCAAGTTAATTAAATGCACATTTTTTTTTTCCTGTGGTACCTGTGTTTCATGGACAATGAACGTACTAGAAGCTAATTGGCATCACAATATTGCACAAAATCTATATATGTATTTAAATACCAAAAATCTAGAGAGCCAGGCCAACCCAATACCATCCATCATTCTAGAGATGCTAAAAATGGGCCAATTTCTAGGATGATGGATGGTATTGGGCTGGCCTGACTCTGCGAGCCTGACTCTCTAGACTTGCTCATTTACATTTACGTCGACCATAATTATAAATAGTTAAGTTAGGTCAAATCACAGATTGGGTAACAAAACTCTCTCTTTAATGAGATCTTAAAATGTGTCACTTGGAGTCCATGTCTTGTAGAAAAAGACTTTCTAGCTAGAAACTAAAACATTAATTCACTTCACGTTTGATAAAGGAATCGACTTTAATTCATTGTTGTGATATGAAGTTTGAGCTAAGTGCATTAAAGATGTAACATGTCTGGATTAGAGATTATATGTTTAATTTATATATACATAAAGATATCCTTTGGCTTGTAGTTTAGTTACACATCAGAAATTGAGTTAAAAATAATAACACCGATATGCTATTTAACCAAAACTACATGCCTGCACAATTGAGTATGTAATCGAGTTTATGGATACTAGTGTATCAGCTGTGTCATTGGCACGGCTGTACATTTTTCATATAGTGTGTATTCATGTCGTTGACATGGTATTGTGTCATGTTTTCGGTATGTCACCCTGATCCTTAATTCATGCTTTCGACACTCTCCAAATAGATCACCAATAAAAAAAAAAAAAAAAAAAAATCACCAATCAACAACTTTCTCTCATAAATTTTTACAAACAGTCAAACCCCATTCTTAACATAAATAACAAATTATGTCACTCAAAACACCATATAATGAACATGAAAGCAATAAAAAGCACTTTGTAATTAACCCCATAATTGAATAATCTCTTTGAAAATGAGCAAATGAAACACATAAATTCTCATGAATTTCTAAAATTTTGCTTCACTTGAGAACCCAACATATTAGAAAAAATCCAATAAAAATTGAGAATTACAAATGCTAAATAGGGGGTAGAAGACGGGTTGAAAATTCTTTAAATTGACGATGGCAATTTGAAAATTAAAAAAAGGGATTGACACACATCAACTTTTGAATTCCCATAGATCTATACGACCATTGACCATTGTTGCTGATTATTTGGTAGTACAACTGTTATTACAAAAGATTGACAATACTAACTTTGTAGACTTCAATCTAAACAAGATGTCAATTTGTAAAATAATATAGTGTGCCTTTTCGCATTCGCTCTCATGTGAAAACCATAACATGTTGGTATTTTCATGAAGGGGAATTCTAATTGGCGAGGAAACGGGCGAGGGAGGGGAGTGGCTCCCTCCATCTTCTTCGAGATATGCACTCGCACACATTTCAAGGGGAATGGAGGGTTCCAACCCCCTCCCTCACTCGTTAGACAAGCCCTTTCATGAAAAGAAACATGTCATCAACTCAATTTCTTTTCTTTTCTTTTCAACTTATGAATATGATGGTATTATTATTCAATGACTTGAGTAGTGACATGATAGGAAATATCATATGGAGGACCAAACACAATAATTTCAAACTATATATGCTTTGTTAGTCTAATGAATGGTTGTCACTAGTTTAGACGACCTTAACCAATAGATGCACCTTAATTAATTAAGTTTCGCCCTTAAGAATTATCCAATCCCTCGCTTACATAAACCCTCAATTTCTTAAGTTGATGCAAGTTTTATCAATCAACGATGGTATTCTATGATTGAGTGTTTTGAACCAAATTATGTCGACTAATAATAATAGCAAAAGCAGTCCTATTTGAAAGCGTTAGGTGGTCATTATCCAACATTAAGTCGAGGAAAATATATTCAATGCTGATTTGCAATCATATAATTAAGTCGAGGAAAAATATATTCAATTATTTGCATAAGTGCTAATTTTTTTCTTTCATAACATTAAAGTTTGTTGATCGTACAGTATATATATGGGGACAACTTATTAGGATAGACAACGAAAATTTTAATATGACAATAACCACATATCCAAATCATGACAATAACCACATATCCAAATTTTAATATGACAATAACCACATATCCACATATCCAAATTTTAATATGACAATAACCACATATCCAAATTTTAATATGACAATAACGAAAATTTTAATATAACTCCTAAGCAAGTTAGCTGGCGAAAGGATCCATTATGCGCTTTGGGGATACAAGAGATTCCAATTTTGAGAAAGGAAAGTAGATTCGTTTTCTGGCATCCCCCTCCGCCAGATTTTGTCGCTCTCAATGTGGATGGATCCTCCCGTAAGCACATGGCTGCGGGAGGTGTGATCATTAGAGACTCTCGGGGTTCTTGTGTTGTGGGAAAGCAAATTTTTTTTGGTGCAGAATCAAATAATAAAGCGGAAATTCTGGCTCTAGCTGAAGGACTCCGCCTTTGTCTCTCTTTGGATTTTAAACAAGTGGTTGTTCAGACGGATTCGGCAATTGTTTGTGGATGGTTTAAGGGAAATTTCAAGATACCATGGCATTTGGAGAATATTTTGAAAGAAATCCAATTTTTGGCGGCACAAATGACTTTAGATTGTTCTCACATTTATAGAGAAGCCAACGCGGTGGCGGATGCTTTAGCAGATAGAGCACAACGGGATCATAGGACTGTTTCTTTCACTGCGAATGATCTTCCTAAGAGGGTGGCAGGATTATCAGTGCTTGACCGATGGCATACGACATACATACGTCACGGGGAAGGGTAGATGAAGCAAGAACGGGCTTGGTTTGTTCCTGGAACCGAGCGCTGACAGGGTACTCTGCTGTAAAACAGAGTACTCCCTGTTTTTCAGAGTACGGAGATGTTCTGGACTGGATTTTTTGTTGCGAAAGGAATGCTGCGGCCTGGTTTGCGGTCTGGACTGTTGGTAAGGCTGTGGCGTGTTGGAGGATGCTGGGTGCGGTTGCGTGGCCTGCTGGTGTACGTTGCAGTGGCCTGCCTGCGTGGGGAAGGAGTGAAGTGCTGAATTTTGCATTGATCTCTTGTGCTTGCAGGTTATGGCGAGAGCAAGACAATGTGGATTTGCAGGCATTTGTTTTAGCTTTCTGGACAGAGTGCTCTGTTTCTGGTAGACAGAGTACTAACAGAGCACTCTGTCTTGCTGGACAGAATGCTCGCTGCTGATGGTTTTTGGTTATTTTTGTCGAGTTTACATTTGCAATTGGCAGTTTTTGCATTTGGAGGAAAGTGGCTGAAAAATGGAGGCTGCTGGGAGGAGTAGCGCGGATGTTGAATTGCTGCGTTGCGGTGGCATGTTTGCTGCTGGGCGCTGTTGCGGACTGTTTTTGCGGTCAGGGGTAGATGCTGTGCGGTTTAGGCAGAGCACTCTGTTGCAAACACAGAGTGCCATGGTTTCGCAAAACAGAGCGTAGTGCTGCGTTGCTGTTCCTGATGCTGCTTTGCTGCTCTGCGTGGATGCTGCTGATGCTGCGCTGTGTTGCTGATGCTGCTGCTATGCTGCATTGCTTTTGCTGATGCTGGGACGAATTGCTGCTGTCTGTCGCAGCGCTGAGATGCGGCGACATGCGGTTGGAGGATTTGGGAAGTCCGGTGTACATTCGGGATTTGTCGCAGAAACGCGCGAGTGCTGCGTGCTCTACGGTGGAGAGATTGCTGGTGCTGTCCGGGTTGCTGGGAATTGCCTGTGAGCTGATTTCAGTTGATTGCTTTAAGTTTTGTATTTTCATTGCTTTTAGTTTTTGCTTTGGCATTCAAACGGGTAACGTCGTAATGTACCCCCGTAGCATTTGTAAGTCATTTTTTTGATAAGTAATTAAGGTCTGGCATTCCATAGTTGCCCCTCCCCACTGGAGGTTAATTTAAAAAAAAAAAAAAAAAAAAAAATCATCCCAGTACCATATTGGCCACGTCTGATTTTAATTAAAGAATGCATGACATTTTGAGCGACCTCCAATAAAAAGTTATGATAATAATTGAAAACAAATAATAAAATAAATTCATTGGCTTGTCAATGTCTTTTTTTTAATGCAAAATGAAAATTCATTAATTCAAAAGGGAAAATTTTATTGATTAATTATACTTATGTCCATAATATAAATTATTTGAAGTCCCTTATTTATTTTTAAACTATACATAGGCTCTTAAAATAATATATAATTATTTTGTTATCAAGGTAGAGGCTCCACAGTTATCTTTATAAAAATGTGAATAAACTTAGGAGTAACATTAATGAGAACTCAAAATTGAAGAAAGGGAATAAAAAATAAATAAAAAACAACAACCATTATTCCACATCACCATAAGTGTTTTCTCACACCATTTTACTCTTCCACACCACCATACTTTTCCACACTACCTATACAAACAAAAAACTAACATTTTCTCCTCCACATTCAAATCGAAACGTGAATCCTCCCCCCCCCCCATTCTAATCTTTTCCCTCTCCCACATTCAAAATCTTGCAAATCTCTCATCGCATTCAAATCTCTTGCAAATCTCTTCCATCTCTCTCAAAATCGAACCCCAAATCGCAACTTCCCCAAAATTTTCAAAAAATAAAGTAATCTCATGGAAACTTCAGAAAAGTATTCAATCACAAAAACAAAGTAAACTTCAGAAAAATTTTCATAAATCACAAAAAATATTGTTCGCCTAAGACAATGCGAGATTTTTGCAAAATCTCACATTGATTTGGGCGAACAGTAAAAAAATTTGGTGAAATTTCATGTTCGCCCATAACTCTAAAAAATCTCCCCCGGAACAATGCGAGGTTTTTGCAAAAACTCGCATTCTCACATTGTTCTGGGCGAACAGGAAATTTCAGCAAATATTTTCGGACAGATTTGCGCGACTTTAGTTAAATGATTATAGTTTGCTCATTTCAAAACATTTTTAAGTGATTCAAGTTGTGTTTATTAGATAACACAGAGTGCTAAAACGTTTATGTTTTGATAAACTTGAGAATCCGTCTCGATCGATCACATAAGTTGTCCTAAAATTAGGGACACTATCTCGTTTTCATTGCAAAATAGATTTGAGCAATTTTAGTAAAACGACCATAACTTGCTCATTTCAAAACATTTTCAAGTGATTTAAGTTCTGTTTATTAGATAAATCAGCGTGATACAATTTTTGTGTTTTAAGCAACTTGATAATCGGTCTCAATCAAGCACATAAGTTGGCCGAAACTCAGGGACACTATCCCATTTTCATTGCGAGACAGATTTGCGCGACTTTAGTAAAATGACCATAACTTGCTCATTTCAAAACATTTTCAATTGATTCAAGTTGTGATTTTTAGATAACTAAGAGTACTACAATGTTTATGTTTTGATGAGCTTGAGAATCTGTCTCAATGGAGGGTTTAATTGGTTGAAAGTTACCCTATTTTATTTTTTTCGTTTTGAGTATGGGTTTCTCTATTAGGTTATGCATATTTATTGGTAGTGTGAGTAAGTAAGAAAAAAAAAACTCAATGGTTGTGCGAGAATGTGTTTTTGGTGGGGTGGAGTAGTCGTTGCCTAAAAAAAAAGTAAAACAATGTGATTTTTGAAAATACATGTAAACATGATTGTTTATAACCTTGGATGAGAAAGTTAAGAAGGATAGGTAGACGAGTTTAGTAGTTACAACTTACAAGCCTAGCTTGATGGAATTCATAAATGAGTAAAAATAGATCTACTCTAACAAGTTATAAATTCTAATTAATTGCCTTGATTCACAGTACATCAATAGGCGTAAATTTTTTGTTTTTTTTTTCTTGTTAAACATAACTTAAGAAATATTACACCATTGTCGTCCCACCGAAGTAGCTAAGTTGTGTGCATCCGAGTTGAGCTCTCGGTTAATAAAGTTACAGTACCATAAGTTCTAAATAGAAAGCAAACGTCTAATGTTATCGATAATAGGGCGCCACACTCATCGTGTGGCCAAAAGGGAAAGCTGTAGAGATCCTGCTTCAAAATAGAGTTAAGCATGCCTGAGTCCCCTAAGAGTAGACTTGATTTCCACTGCTTTTCCTGTATCAAAATAAGAGTCGCCTAGGCTGCAAGACACTCTGCCATGGTGCTATCTAAGATTTTCCCAGCAATCGGAATATCAACTTTAGCCAAAACATCCCCCTGCAAGTTGACTGCAAAAATTTCCATAGTACCCTGTTGTGAATCAGGAAAGAAACTGGCATCATAAGAGACTATAATCATATCATGGTGAAAAGGGTTAGGAAAGGAAAAAGTGTGACTGGTTGTACAATTGATATAGTGGGACTTGCACAGTGTACTTGTTACTGGATAAGGCAGACACGGGTATATCCTTCTCTAGTGAGTGGGCCAAAGATGGTTTGCCTAGTGGTGTCGGTCTGGGGATGGGATTGGATATCCTTGTGGGCATTTGCCAAAGCTTCATGAAACTGGATAGTAGACTCAGGGGGAAAAGTCTGATTGGAGAACCATTGTTTATACTATATCTGCCAAGAATTGTAAAATTTTCTTAAAAAGGTGTTAGGGGAAAACTTGATATTTTTTAAGATATAGTTATTACGGGTCCACCAAACTGTTTGAAGAAACATAACAAATTGATAAAGCAATTGATCCTTATCAAGCTTGTGAGTTTTAGACGTTTTCCATATGAAGTTGAAGAGCTTGGGGATAGAAGGATATTCAAAGTCTTGGGCAAGTCAATTAATATGAATGGGCGAAATCTGCCAAAGTCGGTGAGTGATGGGGCATTGTAAGAAAAGATGCAACACATCCTCTTGATGGTTATCACAAAAAGGATAGACATCCTCAACAAGAGTGCGTAATCTAACATGATTAAATCTAGTGAGGATGATGTTCTTAGCAATCTTCCAGACTAAGAACAAAGTCGAAGGGGGGGCTTTGATTCTCCAACTCTAAAAAAATGTTGATCAAATGACTGATTGTTGGGATTAGATGATGAGCCAACCAATCCTTCACTTGAAAAAAAAATTGTTGCACTACTGTGAAAAGACCATTCTTTTCTGGAATCCAGGTTAAAGAATCCTGAATGGCCGAAGCTCTGAGAATGATATTCAAAATATCATTGGCGACCGGGGTTGGAAAGAGGTTGCGCACAAGAGTATTATTCCAACAGATATTATGATTAATAGGATTATGCCAGAGATCCGGGATTGAACCAGGGAGGTTTTGAAGAGATAGGTCAAGAACACAATCCTTGATCAGCAAATTGGGTTTCACCCAACAATCGTTCCAGATATCTATGTTCTGGCTAGATCCGACCTTCCAAATGACCAAGTTTTTAATCCTTTGAAGAGCTGTAATATTGCCTCTTCGGGCGAAAGAAACAGTGGAAGGGGCTTTAGACACCTGCGAGATACTCTTATTATTGAAATAAAGGGCTTTGAGTTGAGTTGCTCGATATGTAATAGGAGAATAGATGATTTGCCACATGTTTTTGGCCATGAGGGCCAAATTTTTGTTTCTGATAGTAGGAATATTAAGACCACTAAGAGTGGGGGTCTGAGAAATGAGATCCCAGGTGCACATGTGTTTTGCTTTACTATCTCCCGAGCCTTTCCACCAGAAGTTACGTGCCAAATTGTCAATTTTGGTGGAAATTGAGCAAGGTAGTAGAAAAGTTTGCATATTGTAAATTGGGATTGAATTGATGACTACTTTAATCATTATCGTTCTTCTAGCCTAGGAGAGGACCTTGGATTTCCAGCTTGTGAGTTTGGTATTGACTTTATCAATAAAAAATTGAAAATCATTACTTTTATTATTTGACAACAAGAGAGGCGAGCCTAGGTATTTATCATTGGAATTATACAATTTGGACCCAATGATACTATTGAATATTTTCGCATGTTTCTGATGGACATTTGAACAATAGAAAACTGAGGATTCATCAAAATTGATTCCTTGTCCCAAACTTGGTAGTATTGAGTGAGCAAATCCTTGACAGAGTGTGCTTCAGTCAAAGATGCTCTACAGAACAACATGAGGTCATCCGCATAAAGAAGATGACTAATTGACGAAAAGTGTTGTTTGATGTTGATCTCTTTGATCAAATTGTTTGACTCGGTCCATTGTTGGACACGGGAGAGGGCTTCAGCAACCAGAATGAATAGATAAGGAGAGAGAGGATCCCCTTGTTTGAGTCCTCTAGAAAGTTTTTATAGAGGTGGGTGGTGTGCCATTGAGAAGGATTTGCATAGAGGTGGTAGAAATACATTGTTGTATCATTTAAATCCAATTATCCGAAAACTCGAGTTTCTGAAAGAGTAGGAGGATGAAAGGCCACTCAACCCTATCATAGGCTTTAGCCATGTCTATCTTGATGGCCATCCAGTATTGCTTCTTTTTACGAAAATGTTTCATCTGGAAGAATGTTTCATGAGCAAGACTAACATTATCCGTAATCGAACGTCATTTAAGAAATGCTCATTGGTTAGGTGAAATGATATCGTCCAATAGAGGTTTTAAACGGTTAGCCAGGATCTTAGAGATAACTTTGTAAATCACATTATAAAGGCCAATGGGCCTAAATTTTGTTGTTTGATTGTAAGTAAAAGAACCTCTTGAATGAAAACCATAATGTGTTGGATGTTTGTAATTAACAGGAATGCCAGGTGGAAGACAAATACAAAGGTACATAGGGCATGGTACTATGAAAAAGCAAAATATACAATTTTGAATTCAAAATTATTGAGATGATAAAGTGAGATTTGATGTAGATTTTATCTTGACTAGGGTGTCGATGCGCATTACGTGCGTGGATATTCACTATTTTTATTTTATTTTATTACAACAATTCAATAATAAGAAAAAATTATTATTAAATTTCTAAACAAAATAATTATATATAATTTTGAGGGCCTATGTATTAGGGGTGGGCACGGGATGGGATGGGACGAGATAGACCCATCCCGTTCATACGGGATCGGGACGGGACGGGATCAACGTGCTCTGCTTAATCAGAGCAGAATCAAACACAGTATCATAATCTGAGCAGAATCAGAGCAGTATCACCATGAAGACATAACATTACTAAAAAACTAAAGATTTACACACTAAGCAATATACTAACTGAATACAACCACGACATACAATTAGCAGCAGAAACATCGTAATGGAAAAGAGGTTAGAGAGGATGACCAATTCGGTTCTCTGTACCATCAGATGATTCGCTTTCAGTTCAATTTTATAGATGACTATAGTTCAACATACATCATAAATCTGCTATTGGCATATCATCACTGTTTAGTTCAGTTCAATTGTCCAACTCGCTAAAATACCAGTATACCATGCTGTTCAATTTAGACATCTAAGTTTCCAACTTTCAAACTAACTTGTCACAAGTTTCATTGTAACTACTAATTACTGCCTGTAAGAGTTGGCTTAGGAGTCATAAATGCATGTACTTGTAATCAGAGATGAAAAAATTAATAAAAAACACTACTCATTTTAAAAGTAATTTCCAATCTTTCTAGTTCATTTTGAGCTTAACAAAGATAAACTACAAGATCTAACATCAATAGTTTTATTTTTAATGTAATGTCATTTTCCAAAACTTATATCATGTCAACACTGAGTTAGGAATCGGAGAAGTCAAACACTAAGTAATCCTCCAACACTAAGTAACCCTAAACCTAAAGGAATGAGAGAAGTGATTACAAATTTACAATTATACATCACTAAATTTGTATGGGCATCCAAATATTGAAATCCTAAAATAAATAAATAAATAAAAATATTAATACTAAATATTAAAAAATTAGCTCGGGACGGGACGAGATTGGCGGGATTGAAAATCTTCATCCCATCCCATCCCATTCTAAATCGGGACGGGGCGGGATCGGGATGGAATTATTCAATCCCATTAAGATCAGGAAAAATTTGGACGGGATGGGATGCCCATCCCTACTATGTATAGTTTATAAATAAATAAGGTGCTTCAAATAATTTATGTTAGAATCAATGTTTAAGAGATGATGGTTTTGATTATAAAAGTATGAAATGTTAGGCAAAATGGGAAATCCAAAAGTTAGATGTAATGGTTTTTTTTAATAAATTACAAATAATTGGAGGACTTCAAAATAAAATTTGGTAGGGACTTAGGTATAATTAATAAATATTTAGAGGGACTGGTTTTTAACTGTAAATAGTATGAATTTAAGAGGACAAAATTGTAAACAAATGTAATAGTTTAAAAAAAAAAAACACAAACACCCTTTGTCCCTTTTCCTACATTTTAGTTTTTTCTTGTAAATATAATAGAAATAGGAGGGTATTTCTGGAACCTAAAAATCAGGTTGAGACACCTCCACTGTTCATTGGAGTGAATTTGTCGTTATAGATGTAGAGATGAAGACACAAATCAGGAAAAAAGAAATGGTGGTACTATAATTTAAAAATAAAATAGTGTTGCAGTTGCACTTCAAAAATAAAATAAAATAATAAAAATGGAATGGTATGTGACAAACTTCATTTCAGCCAACTTCAATCCTTCTGTTCTAAATATATAAAAGATTGTGACTATTTGGCACTACAAGTTACTCTCATCCACACCACCCATCTTTTCTTTTTAATTTTTTTTACCTACCCTCTCACACCACCCATAAAAAGCACTATTCATATTTTTCTTCTCTCATCCTCTCTGCTCAAGAACAAGAACAACAACAGCAACAACAACAACCTGGAAGGGGAAGCGAGCAAGGAGCTGATCAATTGCAAGAAAATGTGAGAGATGACTGGCGACGATGATAGATAGAAGAGATGGAGCCACACCCGTTGTCGCCTTTCTCCATCTTCTTCTTCTCCTTCCCCTCTCCATATTCTTCTTCTCCTTCCCATCTACATCTTCTTCTCCTCATTCATCTCTTCCAGTTCTCCCACTATCTCTGCTTCTCGCACAAGTCGTTGCCCCTCTACCTCTCATTCTTCACCTTCTTCTTGCACTCTATTTTTTTTACCCTCATGACAGATCTTCCGTGACTAAGAGTTTTCAACTTGCAGGTAACTTTGCGAGGGTCAAATTTTTCGCCCTCGTAGTGGCCCGTGCGAGTGGGGAACCCATCCTCGCACGGTCCGCCGCAAGGGCGAAAAAACAGAATGCGTGGGGAAGGAGAAAAAGGAGAAGGAAAGAGAAAGAGAGAGAGTGAGAGGGGCGAAGATGGAGATCTTGTAAAGGCTCCAGATCTTGTGTTTCTTCGACTTCGTCTGCAATTTTGATTTGATATAATGGAGAAGACATGCGAGGGGTGCTTTGGGGATGTCCCCAAATGGAGGGGAAGAAAAAGAGAAATGAGAGAAGAATATGCAAAGAAAAAACAAAAGGATTAGAGAAGAAGAATGAGGAGATCGGATAAGAATAAGGGTGGTGGTGAGAATAGAGGAAGTTAAGAGGGGAGAGGGAGATTTCCATCTTTTTGAATTTGGGAGGGGAGAAAGATTTAGATTTTTCTTTTTATAGGTGGTGTGGAAGAGAAAGTAGTATGGGACAAAAAAGTGCATGGTATGGGAAAGAAAAACATAAATGAGTGGTGTGAGTGAGAGTAAGTTGTGGTGCCAAATAATCATTGCCTATATAAAACGTTGAGTAAGGGTAGGCAACAGGTTTTGTAGCCATGTTTTGCAACCAGGCTGATTTGGACATCCACATCACTAATTGAATTAGGCTTGATTTAATTGGGTCCAGCCCAACAGGCTCAACATGCTTTAAAAACCAAACAGGCCCCAACATATCCAATTAACCATACAGCCCAATAACAAACATACCCAATACACTGAATCTAAGAAAGAGTATGGAGAAACTTCATCAATCACAGCGAGTGCAAAACTTGGTTTAAGAATGGATAAGATGATGTGTTTGAGACCGCCTCTCCCCGCTATGATATGACCTAAATATGTATGCTAGGAAGATGTGCCTGAGTTGCTAATCGCAGATCTACCTTGATCCGTCCAAATCCAATCTCCTAGAAATCTGACCTGCAAAATAGGGTTAGATTGCCAAAGACCGCCTTTTTGGTGGTTGAAGGCACTCTGATTCTTAAGTCAGTAAATCTGTGGGAGAAGATTAAATTTAGACAGAGTTCAGTTAAAATTGCATACCTTTGTCGAATGTTCCATTTACCTTATATAAGGGTCGTTATTAATTCTCTGTGTGACTTAAGCATGTCGTGAGATGAGGGGAGGCGTTCTTTGTAACAATATTCTCTTTCATTGAGGTCAGTTTTAGCAGAGGCCCTTAGGGAGGAGTTGAGTCCCAGGGAGGTTTCAGGATGGCTTCAGGCCCCAAGGGCAGCAGTGGCAGATACCGACATTTCAGAACCAGGGCCCGCAAGGCCCATATCAGCAACCTCGACCGTATGATCCTCGACCTCAGGCACCTACATCACCACGAGGGCAGGCTCCCACTGTTAGGTTATACTACAGATGTAACCGGCCAGGGCATCTCATTCGTGATTGTCCCAGTGGGCGAGGCGCTCCACAGGGTAGGCAGGCCCCACCAGCTCCAGCACGAGCATTTATGGTTCTACCGGGGCAAGAAAATGTTGAAGGTATCATCACCACTTAGTTTCCCTTGCAATATTATTTGATTCTGGTGCTTCTCATTTTTTTTATTTCTCCTCAAATGGTAAAAAAAGAAAACCTTAAAACTATGCCACTTATCAAATCTTTATGTGTTGAGACACCCATAGGAGGCACTGTCACATTATCTGAGCAATGTAAAAATTTTGAGATCTCTTTAATGGGTCGAAAACTTGTTGCGGATTTGATAGTTATGAATTTTGAGAATTTTCATGTTATTCTTGAAATGGATTGGTTGGGTAAAAACTATGTTACTATAGATTGTGCCGCGAGGACCATTTTGATAGATACACCAGGGTTGCCGCGAGTTAGTCATGTTTGTGAACCTTGTGGGGACTCCACAATGACGAGCACTCTATACTCTATGGGTATACCAGAGAAAGATATTAGCATGGTTGAGGTGGTTAATGATTATGTAGATGTATTCCAAGAGATTCTCGGTCTACCACCTAAGAGAAGTCAAATTTCGAATTGACTTGTTGCCGGGGGCATCACCGATTTCGAAAGCTGCACATCGATTATTGGCTCTCAAGCAGTTGGATGAGATGAAAGTCCAACTAGAAGAATTACTCCAGAAGGGGTAAGAAATTTCTCTCGTATGTTTTTTATTTATTTATAATAGTTATATATATATATATATATATATATATATGTGTGTGTGTGTGTGCATATTTGTGAGTAACTATATGGTTAATATCCTGTAAGGTGTGTATACTTAGGTTTATTCGACCAAGTAATTCTCTATGGGGTGCGCCTGCTATCTTTGTTTCTAAGAAGAATAGTACTTTGAGGGTGTGTGTCGACTATAAAAAACTAAATAAGGTGACAATAAAAATAAGTACCCTCTTCCGCGGATAGATGATTTGTTAGATCAGTTGAAAATGGCGGTTGTATTTTCACAGTTGGATTTGAGGACAGGGTACCATCAGATTGGTGTTGAAGAGCAGAGCATACCTCTGACAGTGTTTCGAACTCAGTATGGGTTATATGAATTTTCGGTCATGCCATTTGGATTGACCAATGCTCCTGCTTTCTTTATGGATTTGATGAATCGTATTTTTCGTCCGTACCTTGATAAATTTGTTGTCATTTTCATTGATGATATTATGGTATATTCCCAAAACATGGAGGACCATCGAGAGCATTTGAAAGTAGTGTTGCAGACTTTAAGAGATCACAAGCTGTATGCTAAATTTAGTAAGTGCCACTTTTGGGAGAAAAATGTGAGATTTCTTGGGCATGTGATTTCTAGCGAAGGGATAGCGGTCGATCCTGACAAAGTTGCAGCAGTTAAGGAATGGAAACATCCCACTAATGCCAGTGAAATTCAGAGTTTCTTAGGGTTGGCTGGATATTACAGGAGGTTTATTGAGAAATTTTTGTTGATTGCAAAACCTTTGACGAGTCTGACTCGAAAGGATGTCAAGTTTATATGGACTAAGGATTGTGAGACTGCATTTCAAGAGTTGAAGCAAAGGTTGACTACAACTCCAATTTTAATCATTCACACTCGTGGCGGGAAGTTAGTGGTGTTTACAGATGCTAGCGGAACAGGTTTGGGATGTGTTTTGATGCAAGATCAGAAAGTTGTCTCTTACGCTTCTAGGCAGTTAAAGCCACATGAGAGGCGATATGCTATGCATGATTTGGAATTAGCAGCAGTGGTTTTCACTTTAAAAATATGGAGACATTGTTTGTATGGAGAAAATTTTGAGTTGTATACTGATCACAAAAGCTTAAAGTATCTATTTTCACAACGGGATTTAAACACGAGGCAACAAAGGTGGATGGATTTCATTAGTAGTTATGATTTTGAAATCCTTTACCATCCATGTAAAGGGAATGTGGTGGCAGACGCCCTTAGCAGGCAACATAGTGTGTTGACCGCTCTTATGGTGCAAGAGTTGAAGATTCTCGAGGTTATTGCAGCTCATGATGTTTTGACTGTTCCGCATACTAGAGGAGCTTATGTTTGTTTGACAGTGAAACCTACCCTAATTACTCGGGTCATTTTAGTGCAGCATACTGACCCATTTCTCATGAACAAAATGAATGATTTGATAGTTGATACGTTGGATGACTGCCCTACTGATTGGTCAGTTGACATAAATGGAGGATTGCAATTTCATGGTAGACTTTGCGTACCAGATATTTCAGCGTTAAAGAAGGAGATTATGGATGAGGCTCATCATTCTAAATTTACTATTCATCCGTGGGGGTTATGAAGATGTATCATGATTTGAGAAGAAGTTTTTGGTGGGAAGGCATGAAACGAGATGTTGGGGAATATGTCTCTCACTGTTTCACTTGTCAGCAAGTGAAAGCGGAACACCAGAGGTCGTCTGGTTTATTGAAGCCTCTAGAAATACCCATGTGGAAATGGGAACACATTTCGATGGATTTTATTGATGGTTTAGCTAGATCTCGGAGGGGTAATGAGTCAATTTGGGTTATTGTTGACCGTTTTACTAAGTGTGCACATTTTATCCCCATTGGTGCATCTCGTAATACCGATAAGTTAGCTGCTATGTATATCTGAGAAGTGGTAAGGTTGCATGGTGTTCCTATTACCATTGTTTTAGATGGAGATCCATTGTTTACATCGACATTTTGGGAAAGTTTCCAATGTGCTATGGGTACTACCTTGGCTATGAGCATTGCATATCATCCACAGACTGACGGACAGACTGAGTAGGTAAATCAGATTTTAGAGGATATGTTGCGAGCTTGCATCATGGATTTCGGTGGTAGTTGGGAGGATCATTTACCGTTGGTAGAGTTCTCGTACAATAATAGTTATCAATCGAGCATTGGCATGGCACCCTTTGAGGCTTTGTATGGTAGGCCATGTAGATCTCCTAGTTGTTGGGCCGAGGTAGGTGATACCGTATTGTTGGGACCAGAAATTGTTAGAGAGACTGCAGGGAAGATTGAGATTATTCGGGGAAGGATAAAAATTGCTCAGAGTAGACAGAAAAGCTATGCAGATCAAAAGCGAAAAAGTGTAGTGTTTGCAGTTGGTGATTTAGTTTTTCTCAAGGTGTCTCCCATGCGAGGTGTGATGAGATTTGGCAAGAAAGGAAGTTGAGCCCGCGGTATATTGGGCCATTTGAGATTGTCGGATGTGTTGGTCACTTAGCTTACAAGCTTGCATTGCCGCCCAGTTTGTCGATGATTCATAATGTCTTTCATGTTTCGATGCTGAGAAAATGTGTGAAAGATCCAACTCAGATTGTTCAACCTACCACTATTGAACTGAATGAGGATTTGACCTATACAGTTGGGCCGGTGAGGATAATTGATCGTGACGTGAAGCAACTACGACGTAAGAAAGTCAACTTGGTCAAAGTTTAGTGGAGCGAAAAGGATAACGATATCACTTGGGAGTTGGAGGACAAAGTAAAGCATATGCACCCAAAATTATTCGCCTAACCCTTATCCTACCGAATCTCGGGACGAGATTCTTTTAAGGTGGGTATATTGTAATACCCACCCAATTCACTTACCAATATACTTTTATTATCTTAGAAGTTAATAATATTTATTTATTGATAATATTTATTAATTGGTAATAGTTACAAATAATTATATTTTATGATTTTAATTTAAGACATAGGTTTAGGCTGGGGGTGGGTAAGAGATGAACGATGGTTGTGTTTAGCTAATGAAACCCTAATAAAAAAATTCATTTAAAAAGAAACCCTAGCCCTCTTTTTTTCTCTTTGCATACACACAAAAGGAAAAAAAAAATTTGCGTTGAAAAAGGTGGGAGGCGCTTTGAAGGAAGAACTTTTGGAATCTTTGCAAAAAAAAAGAAGTTGTGAGTAAAACTCTATCCCTCTTCAATATTTTTTTTTCAATGTAACTACGATTCCCTAGACATTTTGATTTGTTTTACATCTTTAATGGAGGAAAAAAAATCGATTTGACATTTTGGTTTGATTTATATCTTTAATGAAAAATCGATTTGACATCTTGATTTGATTTACATCTTTAATAGAGGAAAAATCGATTTGACATCTTGGTTTGATTTATATCTTTAATGGAAAAACCGATTTGACATCTTGATTTGAGGAAAAAAACGGTTTGACATCTTGGTTTGATTTACATCCAAATAAAAAAAAACTTTAGCCCATGTGACAGGTCAAACGAATCAAAATAGAAAGTGCAAAAGAAATAAACACTTAGAAAGCATTTGCATGAATCCAAAGACAAGTTACAACTATCTCTTGACCATTTTTTTTTTTTTGTAAAACAGAACTAGTTTTATCCATAGGGGATAATTTATCTTTCCATTGGTGTATAAGGTACATAAAACATATTTATCAATCTAAGTCACTGTGCATGTATTAATGGAAGTTCAATACAGTTGAGTTCCCAACATTTCATTTTTTAATGTTATAATATCTATAATTTTTATAAGCTTATAATGTTATGAACTGAACTGAGGTAATGTTATATGTATACGGTTCTTGTAGTGGATCTGTGATATAATGTTAATTGATTTGGGTAAGCAATGACTCAAATTAAATACTTAGAAATGGTTTTTTTCCACAACTCCGAATTTTTTTTTTTTTTTTGTATACAGACTTGCTTATATACGTATGATATAAATTTTGGATATGCAGACTTGCTTGCATTTCGGTACGCCATTCCATGTGAGTTCGGTAGTATGTGTAGATTTAGGAAATACTTGCCAAATATCGAACTTCGGGTGAGATGACATGACACTTGATGTGGCACCCCACTTGGGTCATGTACGCTCCGAGTGGCTTCGATGGCAAGGGAGTCACACTTGGGTGAGGTGTGTTCGGCACAGGAGGAGCGTGCGATTGTGGAAAAGAAGCCAAGAATTAGGAAAAAAAACCATTGAATTGAGCATGACATGAAATTGTATATGAATTATTTTAGCATTTACTTGCATTTATATATATATATATATATATATATATATTATTTTTTCATATAAAAATGGCTACTTAATTTTTTTTTTGTTAATTAAAGATGCTTACTTAGTTACTAATATAATGATGATTATAGGTTTATTTTATTTTATGTTTGGCTATGTTGATTTTCAAAACTTGGAAAGCGTTATTGAGGGAATAAATTATGATTGGAACTTCTCCCGCTAAGATCACTTGTTAGGCTTTTAAACTTGCACAAATCCAATCCGGGTTGGGTACCTGGGTGGAAACTTCGACAGTCAACTCAGTAACAAGTTTAGGAGGTGAAACTAAAGCAGAGGAATGAGTGCTCAGAGAGGGCCCTTTATAACCGAGGGTTATTGCATACCTTTTTCTATGGAAATGAGTGTGCTTTTAAATCTATTTGACCATCTCTATTTACTTGGGGAAATTCTAGCTGGCCTGGGTCAGCGCCTGGGTGGCCGCCAAGGAGGGTGTCTTGCACATGCCCAACTAAAGTTTCAAAAAAAAAAAAAAAAGCGGGAAATGAAATTTGAATTTCCTTGCTGAAATTAAGAGGGAGGGAGGGATTAAAAAACAGAGAATATCATCAGAGAGCTCAAATGGGTGTATGGTGGCGGAGAGGCAATAAGGAGGCCAAGACGAAGAGAGGACAGAGAGGAGAGGAGTGGGCACTACTACTATCTCTGTGGCGTACCTGGTCATTGCCAATCTGGACAGAAGAAGGTCGACATCAGGGTTCCTGCTGCTGGCTCCTCACCAACTGCTGCACCATCCTCTGCTGGCTCTTCCCCTGCTGCTTCACCCACTGATTCAGTTGTAGATGAGGAGTTTAGTCAGATTGTAGAAGCTTGTGAATTAGCTGTTTTTGCTGGTTTTGGTTTCTAGGTGAGTTACAGTTGGTTATGGAGGTGTACTATTTAGTTTAGAGTTCGTGGTTTAGAGGGTGTGGTGGGAAATGGGTGTTGGCAGGTTGGGGTTGTGGAGTCTCAGGGGAATGAGTCTGGGTATGGGAGCGAACCGGGGTAGCGCGGCCATGCAGAGTTTGGGTATGGGGATGAGGAGGAGGATGGTAGGGTGTTGTTTTGGGGTGAGCAGTTTGGAGGTAAGCAATGCAGATTCCTTTACTTTTATGTTTTGATAGTTTGGATTCGTCTAGTTTCGTATGAATTCGTAAGCTTAGTATGTTTTGTGGTTTGGGGTTGCAACTTGCATGAGATTTCAAATGAGTAATGAGTAGTAGTTCTTATTTTACAATCATTTGGCATGCCAACGGTTGTTTTACAGTACCTTTTGATATCTCGCTATACTGTTAGTATGTTTTTGTCTTGTTTATAGAATAGTGTACACATATTAAGCCTGCCAATTTTTTTTAAATACAATTTGATTGAATGCTTCTCAAGGTAGCATTATTCTCTTGGCAATGTAGTTTAGCTTATCTCTGCCTTACTTAGATATAACTGTCAAGTTGGACTAAAGCTTCTTAAGGTTTGATTTACGGACTCTTCGAAGTTTATGAAGAGAACTCTCACTACATTGCCTTGTTGGACTAAAGCTTGAGAAGGTATTTACGGTTTTGAATTTGGATTCTGAGTTTTCAAGGGTTTAGAGTGTGAGCCCTCTCACCAGCTTGCTCATTTTATAAACCCTAACCCTAAAGTTGTGTCTAGCTTTGAGTCATTATAATGCTGATCTTGCTGACAGTGCCTTGCATCTGTTTTGCTCCAGATACAGATTGCAACATGGAGGTGGTAGGTGAGAATACATTCTCTGAGCAAAAAGCTCATCACAGATGCAGGCGTAAGAAGCATGACTGGAGAATGGGGTAGTATACTAGAAGGCATTGTATTGTTCTCTCTTCCCCTGTAAAAATTTGTGTAAAAAAGCTTGCTATCCTACGTATTGATTCAGCTGATGTCAATGTCTTTGACACTAAATTCATGTACGATTTACACCTTGTAATCTCCAAACTCTAACAATCATACATAAACACGTTTGATGTTTTTGTTTCTTTGAAGAATTGCTCATCTGTGAACATAGGATCAATTCCTTGTATTTGTCATATAGATCAATTCAAATTGTGTTGGACATGGATTTGTTGAAGTGCATTGCACAGATATGCTAGTCTTTACTGCCATACAATATAAACCATATAAGGGTTTCATTATGTTCTCCATTTGTAGTTTTATGGTGAATTCCATCATTGTTTATGTATGTAAGCCTCCAAAAGGACTATCAACATTCTTGATATGTGGAAATCATATTGCCTGAACTAAACATAAACTCAGTTCCAAGCATTTGAAAAGTTCAGAACCAGTAGAACAACAAAATGAATTGATTGAATGGTATTTGTTGCTATTGCTATTTGCAAATTGGACTTTCAAGTTTCCTTATCTGTTTCTTCATCTTTTCTTCCAATTTGTCCTTAAGGTACCTTCTCATGGTAGCATCCAACCAAACAAAATGGCTAGAATTTCTGAAACAAAATACATTCATATATAGCATACCATCTGACTTGAAGCTTGACATCCTGTTGCAAAAAACTCTCCAAAAACTACAAAAACTATAGCATACCGTACATACATAGCAACACTCCATTCATACATAGCAACACTACAAAAAAAAAAATTCCCCTGACAGAATCCATATACTAACACCTTATCCAATACAGTTGCATGTGTTTCATATTCTTCTGAATCAAAATCAACTTTGCTATCATCACCATTCGGCATGCCTCTAAAAGACCTATTCCATGTAATGACACGCATAACCCTTGCTGAATGGTCGATGTGTCCTGCAAAACACCACGTGATAGAAATTTCAAAACAAATTATGTACAAATGAAGAACATAACATAAGAAAAGTGATACTAGAGGCAGAAACGTAACATGCTTTGCATTCACATTCAAAATGAACTATCAAATATAGAGGATCTTTCAAAAGAAGCAAATCAGTTCTCTAATAGGCAAGGCTATGGGTGAAGACTTTGTAGCCTATTGTCCAATCACAATGCAGTTCAAGTTCCAAAATTTCAAAGTAATCGAAGTACACCACTTATTTCCCTGTTCATTAAGTATCAATTATTTCTACCTCAACCTCAATCTCCCTTCAAGTCAATACTAGTAATAGCACAAAAACAAATAGAAAAGGCAGGTTTTGGGGCTTGACAAATTGACAATGAGGTTTCTCATTAATAACAACACCTGCAAATACCACAATATATTTATAAGTATGCACAAGAAAATACTAAATTGTCACAACAATCATCAAATGAAAGCTTAAAGGACTACACCGGTTCCTAAGTCTCCCAAAACAAACCACATTTATTCGAGCATATCAACAATAATCCACCCCAACTGACCATTTTGACGAGAAACTCACACACATTTTTGTCATTGTCTTTGCAAACCACTCATTATCCCAACCTCCAAATGAACCACTGAAAAAATGAGTTTACGGTACTCTTTAGTCTCAATTGAACCTGACAAACACATCATCTCCAGGGGAAACTCCTTGCCTTCAACAAGCCCTGGTTCTTAGCAAGAAAAAGTATTACATTTCCTCTCACATACAAATGGAACGATACACAAAAGCACCTAATATACTTATGTAGCTATATTTCCGTATTTTGCTGCCAACTTGACAGTTATATCTAAGTAAGGCAGAGATAAGCTAAACTACATTGCCAAGAGAATAATGCTACCTTGAGAAGCATTCAATCAAATTGTATTTAAAAAAAATTGGCAGGCTTAATATGTGTACACTATTCTATAAACAAGACAAAAACATACTAACAGTATAGCGAGATATCAAAAGGTACTGTAAAACAACCGTTGGCATGCCAAATGATTGTAAGATAAGAACTACTACTCATTACTCATTTGAAATCTCATGCAAGTTGCAACCCCAAACCACAAAACATACTAAGCTTACGAATTCATACGAAACTAGACGAATCCAAACTATCAAAACATAAAAGTAAAGGAATCTGCATTGCTTACCTCCAAACTGCTCACCCCAAAACAACACCCTACCATCCTCCTCCTCATCCCCATACCCAAACTCTGCATGGCCGCGCTACCCCGGTTCGCTCCCATACCCAGACTCATTCCCCTGAGACTCCACAACCCCAACCTGCCAACACCCATTTCCCACCACACCCTCTAAACCACGAACTCTAAACTAAATAGTACACCTCCATAACCAACTGTAACTCACCTAGAAACCAAAACCAGCAAAAACAGCTAATTCACAAGCTTCTACAATCTGACTAAACTCCTCATCTACAACTGAATCAGTGGGTGAAGCAGCAGGGGAAGAGCCAGCAGAGGATGGTGCAGCAGTTGGTGAGGAGCCAGCAGCAGGAACCCTGATGTCGACCTTCTTCTGTCCAGATTGGCAATGACCAGGTACGCCACAGAGATAGTAGTAGTGCCCACTCCTCTCCTCTCTGTCCTCTCTTCGTCTTGGCCTCCTTATTGCCTCTCCGCCACCATACACCCATTTGAGCTCTCTGATGATATTCTCTGTTTTTTAATCCCTCCCTCCCTCTTAAATTTCAGCAAGGAAATTCAAATTTCATTTCCCGCTTTTTTTTTTTTTTTTTTTTTTTTTGAAACTTTAGTTGGGCATGTGCAAGACACCCTCCTTGGCACATGCCAAGGAGCCTCCCAGGCGGCCACCCAGGCGCTGACCCAGGCCAGCTAGAATTTCCCATTTACTTGTGATCTTTGCTGTGATTAGGGAGCTAAATCTTTCCAAACATGCTACCTTGTTGTATGTCCTGAGCCATATCTTGCAGATCGTGGGCAACGCATATTCGTGGATGATTTGAAACTAATTTAAAAAGGAATGGGAGAATTTATTTATTTATTTCTTAACCCAAGGCCAAGCCAAATGGAGTAAGGTAAAATATATGATTCATTTTGTGTAGTATGCAGATGGGTGTTCAACAATGTGAACCTTGATGAATATGTGACATACAGCATTTAAGAAATCATTGGCATTGGGGATCAACGCAGATCAAGGCTTGCTTGTATTTCTCAATGAGTGGGATGACGATGGTGCTGTACGCTTTTTCGGTGGGATGATAACTGTCCCAGAATACATACTTTGTGACATTTGAGCATGTAGATGGGCTCAATTTGTTGCACAAAATGGCTACCTCTATATTTCCTGTACCACAACATCCTTTATTCACCACTTCGAACCCTATATATGAAGCCGCAGAAGCAAAAAAGATGAATTAGTTTAACAGGAACATATGGGACAAATGCTTTTTAATGTAATTAATTATTCATAAAGTTTAGCCCATGCCATCATAGTCTAGCTGATCATGCATGGATCAGGTGACAATGAAATTGATGCATAATTCTTATTGTTATATAAATATATTTTTTTTTCTTCTCAAAATGTCAATTTTTCAATATGGATGGAGGTTTTTAGAAATCTTAAAGAGACTAATTTACCATATCGCATAGGGTTTTGTACGATGTCAAGAAAAGGATCGTAGATATTAATGTAAACTGCCTTTGCATTTTTGTAGTTGGCATTGAGTCTGTCAAGTTTGGAGATTAACTTTGAGTTGTATATCTTTGCTGCTTCATTGCTTTTCTCTGCACATTGTCTTTGTAATCCTCCCCCAACTGTTCTTTGCGATGGCAAACATCCCAAAGGTGGAGTACCGAATACTGCAATCCTTCTCGCTCCCAAATTGAGTAATTCCTAATGAATATAATTTTTGCATTTCCATCAAGTGATAATAAATAAATAAAATGGTATAATCAATCAAAGTTATGGTACCGGCATCATGAGCAATTGCCATGCCTAGAGAAAAACTTACCTGCACAAACTTAACAGCTTCTCCACTCAAGAATTCAGCGTAGCCAGGGATGTCGTACTCTCGTCTGGCATTTAGAAGGAAATATGTATTGGCAATGTCATCACTTCCTGCTACCACTAAATACAATGAGTCTTTTACTATTTTTTCAGTCCTCTCTACTCCGACGATCTTCTTCAGTTTCTCTACATACTCCCTGTACATCTTTAGTTGATCATCCATACTAATAACATTCTAAGGACAAAACAAAAAAAAGTTTAGTACAACAAAAAAAAAAACAAAGAAATTCAAATGTTAAGTAGGGGGTTTTGAAACTTGAACATTTACATACCACTAATCTACTGGTGAGAGGATCGAATCCTGTAGCACCTGAAGCAAAGCTTACACCAGTTGGTAGGTCTGTAGGTTTAAGGCTTGGATCAAGATAAGCTGGTAAGATCTTCTTGATTCCCAATTGATCAACTGCCAAAATTAATGAATCGTATTAGAAATAAAATGGTTCTAATAAGACCTTTGATATTGTTTTCTATTAGCAAAGAAAAAATATCTCCGCGTACTCCCAATGTTCATGGTTTCCAATCATTTGACATGTAATAGATCTATCATTTTGACGTCAATGGAGTACCAGCTCAATGATATGCCTTTGACAGATGAAATCATAGGTAATAAACATTCTCAAATATCTCACAGTTTACTCTAAGACCAGGTTTTGAAGCAACAAAGCATTCATAATTAACTGAATTTTACGGGTGTTTTTAAAGAATCATCGGTCATTAGGTGAAGTGTTAAGGTCAATAACCACAGGTAAGTTGACCTCCGCTGAGATGTTGGTCAGTCACCATTCTCGACCAAACTGACACTTGACTACTCGTTAGGGGTGGGCATCCCATCCCGCGATCCCGTCCCGTCCCGATCTAGAATGGGATGGGATGGGATGAAGATTTCAATCCCGCCAATCCCGTCCCGTCCCGAACTAATTTATTATTATTAATTATTAATATTTTTATTTAATTATTTCATGGTGTATGTTGTTACAGATTGTTATGGTGTATGTTGTTACTTCTGTTCATGGTGTGCACACTGAGGCCATTATTCACCCTGTCCATGTTGCTGCAAGTGCCATGGTTGGGGCTCTGGCTTCAGTTGTGGCTTTGTTGATTCCCTACCCTCGGTTTTCTTGTTATGAGGTGACCAAATTTGCTCCCCCTTTTCACAGTCATTCCATCTAAAAATAAATAAAATTTAGATTAACATTATTCATTAATATTTTGTGCCTTAGCATTCATTCAACGCATATCAGACACTTCATTTCATGCGCTTTTAGTAAGCCATATCAGGAGACTGCTCTGCTCATTCTATTCAAGTGAAAAATCAAATCTTGATTTGTTACCAATGGTTAAAACTTAAAATTAAAGGTTCATATGAGATAGGGCTAATACACTTGATTACTTGAGTATTACTTAGATAACTATCACTCCTTATTTGCTCAAACTCGGCTAATGGATTTTATCTAACTAAGATCATTTTCTTATCGGCTTCCTAGTATTACAAAAACAACATTCACTGTCAAGTCACTATAACTTTCAGGATTAACAACTTGGCCAAACTATTCTTTGTAAAATGTGATAAAATGCAAATTTGAAACTATTTCGACCATCAATGTAAGTATGGTTTGATGTTCAGATTGAACCTAATTGCTTAACTATCAATTTGATCATACAATTGCCATGATGGGGACACTAGACTTCTAGTTGATAATATGTTCAAAATGTATTCTCCAGATTAGCACGCTGATCCCGTCCCGTCCCGAATCCGTTTGGGATGGGATCACTACAAGAAAACAGTAATTTAGCGACGGTGGATAAAGGTATTTAGCGACGGTTTTGACCGTCGCTAAATAATACAGCGACGCTTGGCCAACCGCCGCTAATAAAGGCGTCACTAGGTCATTCAGCGACGGTTTTAAGCAACCGCTGGCATAAACGTCGCTAAATACTCGTCTCATCCCGTCCCGTGCCCACCCCTACTACTCGTGGTAGCAGTTGGGCCCTATATTTAGGCATTCAAACTATTGGCTGGTCCATGTCCAGCCCTTGTCTTCCTAATATAAACATTATGGCCCCACACTCATTTTGGGAAACAAATCAAGGCGCCCGGGAAACAAGGCCCAATTTCATCTACAGCAAGGATTGTTATTTCGTTTTTTGAGTTAATTTCGGTCTCCTGATTTTAAGAAATATTTCGATTGTATAAAGAAATGTAAATTTTTTTTTAGAGTATATGAAATATGTGAAAAAAAAAGATACAAGTAATTAAATTTATTAAACACATTAAATGAAGTCTAAATACCGAGAAATGAAATTAATATTATATAATTGGGGGTAGTTTTAAAAATCAATATATATGTAGAAGAAATGATAATTAAAAAATCAAGAGAGGGAGGGGCGGTTTCAAAAATAATAAATAATTAGAAGAAATGATAATTAAAAAAGAAGAAAAAAAACTCAAAATTAACGAAAAAAAACTCCAATAATTTTCTAAAAAAAACCTCGAATTTTTACTTTTTGGTAGCTGGTTTTTGTATTTTTACGAAATTACGAAAGAAAATAACTCCAAAATTAAAAAAAAAAAAAAACAAAGAAACCCTTGAAAAAATGTAATTTTTTCTTTTTCCCTTTTTCTTTTCGCAATTTTAAGAAAACAAATATTTCACGAAAACACAATCCTTGATCTATAGATAGTGTTTGTAGTTATGTTTTAAAGATAATTAGTAAAAAGTGTAAAAACACAAAAAGAACGCTTAAAAAATACTAACAAACATGGCTGACTAGACTTACTCATTCATCTAAACTACATATTCAAGGAAACCGAAAATCTAATATATACATATGAACAACATTACAAGTACCAAATTTGGCTAGAGTTGAATCCATAGGCATAAATAAAGAAAAAAACATCTTCTAAAAAAAGTCATTCTTCCAAGTAGATATATTTGGATTTTTTGCTTCTCTCAAAGATACTTAATTAGAGACCTAGAATGTGACTTGAACATATATGGTTCCTAGAAAAGTTCAACCATACTGTGTCCTTCCTTGTATAGCCATAGATGGAAAATCTCTTCGATCTCTCTTAAGAGGTGAAATACATGATTCGAACAATTTAATTCAACATATGATTGCTAACCTTGGTGAATTATTTTTTTGGTCCTTCATCGTATGGATATGGTTATAGAATTGGAGTCTAGACTTAGAATTATTTATTAATTTTTTTAATCTTTTAATCCCTTCCCACACCAAATGCTGCCGGCAGAGTTTGTACCTTGAACCCGTGATTTTATTCGCCATAGACATACCACTGAATTGGTACTCCATTGGCAAGTAATAATAAATTGATAACAACTTGTGCTTTCCAATGCCATAACGTGTTTGTTCATGGTCTATAAGCAAACGTCTTTTCTATATCAAATTTCTTCAAGCAATTCCACACATATTTGAAGAGCCATGAACATCAAAGACCTAGCACTGTTCAAGGCCAAGAAATCATCATGACTGAAAGAGATGGTGTCGTTTTCCTCTCATAGACATCATGCAATTAACAGAGGTGGTTGAGAAGCAATTAAGTTGATCATGTCAATCACCATACATGCTAAGAAAATCCGTGACAGGTAATGGTAATTAAGTAGTTAGTTACCTAAAAGATCAGTGGGAATTTTTCCATTGCAGAATCGTCCAGTTGGTTTTCCACCCATGAAATTGCTTCCATATGGTGGGAAGTTGCTCCTGATAGCCGTCGCTAAGTTGTTGTTGTTTCCTGGATCCACAAGGGAGTCTCCCAATGCTATTAGTGCAGGAACCTCGATATTGGGAGGTAAACCGATGACTGCATGAACAATCTGTACATGAAAAAGAGATGAAATGATTATGAAGTAATGAAGAATGGTTGAAGAGAATAGCATAGTCTGCATTGTTTCTTTTGGAAGCCAAATTGATGGACTCGGTCGTCTCAGGTGTCGGGTGATGAGAAAAAGTTGTCCAAGCATCCTTATATAATGCTGGAAAGCTTGGAGTATCCGGAGTCCACCTTATAAGGTTTCCGGGCTTTTCCTTCGTAAAATATGGGATTATATTTTTCTCAGTATTTTTTTTTCAATATTGTCTGGTATAGCAAGGTCATTTTCATTGCGAGCAAGTTTTTCTTTTTCTTTTTCTAAAGTGACTATCATGGGTCATGGACGTTATAAAAACCTGCTAAAAATCTAAATAGATAATTAAAAAACAAAAAAAAGGCAGTAAAAATGAAAATACACATGTCTGACTAGCATGTAATTGTTGATGGATATAAATCAAGTAGCTGGGTTTAAGCTTTTAGGAGGTGGAACTTAGTTGGTAGCTCAACTATTTAGTTTCCATCTCCAAAAATGCTTAGTTGGCTTGGACTACGTATACAGATTTCCTCTGGATTACTCCATACCCCCTCTCACCACTTACCTATAATGTTAAGAGCCCCTCATAATCATTAATTAGTATTAATCTTACATTATAGTTTATGTTTTATAGAACTTCTACCCAATTTCGTTGACGAGTGATGCTAGGGAATCAGGTTTTGCAATCAGGTTATGCAACCAGGATAATGTGGTATCATCATAGGAATTTTTTTACAACCTCAAGATATACATAAACACTTTAGAAATTTTATCATTCTTTCAAGATCAAGCAACGTCACCCTAATTTCAAAAACATGGTTTCCTAGTATTTTTGTTCTCTAACTACCATTCAAGAATTCTTTCAAAACCTTTTCACTGCACTCGGTGATATTTATTAAACTTTTTTTTGGGTAATTGGTGAAAATTGAAATTTTTTTTGTAAAGGTTTTGGTTTTTTTAACACTTTGAGAGCCAAGTTTTGGTTTTTTATATTTTTTACTTTTCCCTTTAAAACACAATCATAAACGCTATTTATAGAAGGAGTAAAAGTGTAAAAAAATTAAAACTTAATCCAAAAGTAACTCCCAAACTTGGCTCAATAAAATTGTTGAAAAAGTAATGTAAAACTGTTGTGCGAGTTTGCTATTACACATATATTTTGTGCATAAGAAGAAAATTATAACCTAAATTTGAGGCTAGTGATCGTCTTCAACTATTGAAGGAAACAAATTTATTTTCCACTATCTCATTTTGGGGTTTTTTTTTTTTTTTTTCTCAAGTAGAATGCAAGTTGATCACATTTGAATCATAACAACCCAAGAAATCATCACTTACAAGCCTTTTTATAATATACTCATTTATTGTAATTAACATGAGTAGTTAACTGCTTCCCTTGCCCTTAATGTTTATAACAAATCAAGATTTATTCGGTATTGGATATAGTGCGTAATCGGACTGCACAATTCCTTTCAAACCTGCATTAGTCATTAATCATGCATGAAGGGTGATCATTGCACTTGTAGCATTATATTTCCCGATTGATGCGTCTTGATCCTTAGCGATTGAATTTAGGTGGTCCTAGACAATGAGCACATAGCTCGATCACTAGTTCGAGTATATATCTTATACATCCAAAAATCGTCATTCTGTGAGTTTGATTTGCAAAAAAATTGTTAGACTGTCAATGACTACTTTTTTGGTTGCCGAATGCACTCCAATGCTTAAGTCAGCAACTTTGTTGGAAGAAAAAAGTAAATCTGAACAAAACTCAGTTAAAGTTGCATCGTGTAGATAGGATAATCGAATCGACCTCCCTCGATTCGAGTTATAGCCTATTGAGTCCCCTGTTCATATCCTTTTTTTTTTTACCTTATATAACGAGTGAATTGATGATTGCATTCAGTTGTGTGCGTGATACTTAAGCTCGTTTGGTGCAATGAAGGGGGATGTTTATTATAACGGTCTCCTCCTTCATTGAGATGAGAGTGATTCCCTCCATCTCCTTCGTAACGGTCCATCAATATTTATGATGACTTAAGCCTTCGTAACGGCTCTCCAGCATTTATGGTGACTTGAACCACGTGTATGACTGTGATCGGGTGACGATTTCATGTATCATCAACTACTCCCCCCCTTAGTTAGAAGGTTCGCTTGCGTGACCACTAACTTGTTAATGAGGGTTTTCTTTGTTTGTGTTTTTTAAGTCAGTGTGACAAGTCATCGGGGTCGAACTGCGTGAGTTCGAACCGGATGAAATCATCGGATTCGGGATGCATGAATTCTGACTAGACGAAGATTTTTGGTGACGAGTTATTGTACTCGGACTTCGTGAGTTCTAACCAGATGTCGTATCGTAGTCGACTACGCGAGTTCGTTACTAGATGAATTCTGTGAGTTCGGACCAGATGTCGTTTGTGACATCGTAGTCAGTTGCGTTTACCAGGTGAAGTAATCTCTGTAGTCAGTTTCATGAGTCCAGACCAGGTGGAGTCAGCGCGATCAAAACTACATGAGTCCGAGCCAAATGAAGTCAGTTTGACTAGTCGGGCATGCGAACTTGATTCTTGTCAAGTGTTGGACTTGATTCTACTCGAGCATGTCGGATATGGTTTTTGTCCATGTCGAATGTCTCCATTCGAGTTCATCCTCCACGGACTAGCTTCTAATAATAATGATGTCAGCTGGATTCGAACTACAACCTAAGTTTTCTAAGCAGCGCCTTTACCAACTCTGCAGGTGCTCATTTGATGGAATATTTAGTACCTGGATTACCTGTCTAATTCACAGGACACAATTTTAGTTATTCTAACCCAAATAGAATATTGAAATTTTCCTTACCATTAATATTGGAAACGACTTTGGATGATCATAACATTCTCCCGTCTTGTTGATCAGTTGTGATTAAGCATAAGGTTTTTTTTTATATATAAAAGAAACATGTCCCCACGGATTATGCCAAACTGATGGGTCCAGAAATTGTCTACCTGTGAGTTTGACCTGCAAAATAATTGTTAGACTGCCAATGACAACCTTTTTGGTGGTCGAAGGCACTCCGATGCTTATGTCAATAACTATGTTGGAATAAAGAAGTAAATCTGGACAAAACTCAGTTAAAGTTGCATCGTGTAGATAAGATAGTTGAATCGACCTCCCTCGAATCGAGTTGAGATCCGAATTGAGAGCCCATTGAGTCCCATGTTCATACTTTTTTCTTTATCTTATATAATGAGGGAATTGATAACTGAATTCAGTTGTGTGCGTGACTTAAGTTCGGTTGGCGCAATGAAGGGGGACGCTTATTGTAACAGTCTCATCCTTCATTGAGATGGGAGTGATTTCCTACATCTCCTTCGTAACGGTCCATCAATATTTATGACGACTTAAGCCTTTGTAACGACTCTCCAACATTTATGATGACTTAAGCCATGTATATGATCATGACCGGGTGAAGATTTCATGTATCATCAATATCAGTGTACACTTTTCCAAGTTAATTGAATGAACATTTTTTTTTTCTGTGGTACCTGTGTTTCATGGACAATGAACGTACTAGAAGCTAATTGGCATCACAATATTGCACAAAATCTATATATGTATTTACATACCAAAAATCTAGAGAGCCAGGCTAACCCAATACCATCCATCATTCTAGAGATGCTGAAATGGGCCAATCTCTAGGATGATGGATGGTATTGGGCTGGCCTGACTCTCTAGACTTGCTCATTTACATTACGTCCCATAATTTATAAATAGCCAGGTCAAATCACAGCTTGGGTAACAAAACTCTCTCTTTAATGAGATCTTGAAATGTGTCACTTGGAGTCCATGTCTTTCTTGCAGAAAAAGACTTTCTAGCTAGAAACTAAAACATTAATTCACTTCACGTTTGGTTTGATAAAGGAATCGACTTTAATTCATTGTTGTGATATGAAGCTTGAGCTAAGTGCATTAAAGATATAACATGTCTGGATTAGAGATTATATGTTTAATTTATATATACATAAAGATATCCTTTGGCTTGTAGTTTAGTTACACATCAGAAATTGAGTTAAAAATAATAACACCGATATGCTATTTAACCAAAACTACATGCCTGAACAATTGAGTATGTAATCGAGCTTATGGATACTTAGGGTATCAGCTGTGTCATTGGCACGGCTGTACATTTTTCATATAGTGTGTATTCATGTCGGTATTGTGTCATGTTTTCGGTATGTCACTTTGATCCTTAAGTCATGATTTCGGCACTCTCCAAATAGATCAACAATCAACAACTTTCTCTCATAAATTTTTACAAACAGTCAAACCCCATTCTTAACACAAATAACAAATTATGTCACTCAAAACACCATATAATGAACATGAAAGCAATAAAAAGCACATTTGTAATTAACCCCATAATTGAATAATCTCTTTGAAAATGAGCAAATGAAACACATAATTTCTTATGAATTTCTAAAATTTTGCTTCACTTGAGAACCCAACACATTAGAAAAAATCCAATCAAAATTGAGAATTACAAATGCTAAATAGGGGGTAGAAGACGGGTTGAAAATTCTTTAAATTGACGATGGCAATTTGAAAATTAAAAAAAGGGATTGACACACATCAACTTTTGAATTCCCATAGATCTATACGACCATTGACCATTGTTGATGATTATTTGGTAGTACAACTGTTGTTATTACAAAAGATTGACAATACTAACTTTGTAGACTTCAATCTAAACAAGATGTCAATTTGTAAAATAATATAGTGTGCCTTTTCGCATTCGCTCTCATGTGAAAACCATAACATGTTGGTATTTTCATGAAGGGGAATTCTAATTGGCGAGGAAACGGGTTAGGAAGGGGAGTGGAACCCTCCATCTCCCTCAAGATGTGCACTCGCACACATTTCAAAGGGAATGGAGGGTTCCACCCCCCTCCCTCGCCCATTTCCTCACTCGTTTCCTCGCCCGTTAGACAAGCCCTTTCATGAAAAGAAACATGTCATCAACTCAATTTCTTTTCTTTTTCAACTTATGAATATGATGGTATTATTATTCAATGACTTGAGTATTGACATAATAGGAAATATCATATGGAGGACCAAACACAATAATTTCAAACTATATACCAATAGAGAATGGTTGTCACTAGTTTAGACAACCTTAACCAATAGATGCACCTTAATTAATTAAGTTTCGCCCTTAAGAATTATCCAATCCCTCGCTTACATAAACCCTCAATTTCTTAAGTTGATGCAAGTTTTATCAATCAACGATGGTATTCTATGATTGAGTGTTTTGAACCAAATTATGTCGACTAATAATAATAGCAAAAGCAGTCCATATATTTCAAAGCGTTAGGTGGTCATTATCCAACATTAAGTATATAATTAAGGATTTGCTTTTAGACATTGTTGTGATATAGGCATCATCTACTTTTTTTATCAATTATTAGGATCGTATTAAATTAGACAACGAAAATTTTAATATGACAATAACCACATATCCAAATCATCCCAGTACCATATTGGCCACGTCTGATTTTAATTAAAGAATGCATGACATTTTGAGCTGACCTCCAATAAAAAGTTATGATAATAATTGAAAACAAATAATAAAATAAATTCATTGGCTTGTCAATGTATTTTTTTTAATGCAAAATGAAAATTCATTCATTCAAAAGGGAAAATTTTATTGATTAATTATACTTATGTTTATAATATAAATTATTTGAAGCCCCTTATTTATTTTTAAACTATACACTGGCTCTTAAAATAATATATAATTATTTTATTATCAAGGTAGAGGCTCCACAATTATCTTTATAAAAATGTGAATAAACTTAGGAGTAACATTAATGAGAACTCAAAATTGAACAAAGGGTTTGATAAAAAAAAATAACAACCATTACTCCACATCACCATAAGTGTTTTCTCACACCATTTTACTCTTCCACACTACCATACTTTTCCACACTACCTATATAAACAAAAAACTAACATTTTCTCCTCCACATTCAAATCGAAACGTGAATCCTCCCCCCCCCCCCCTCCCCTCCCCATTCTAATCTTTTCCCTCTCCCACATTCAAAATCTTGCAAATCTCTCATCGCATTCAAATCTCTTCCCCCTCTCTCTCAAAATCGAACCCCAAATCGCAACTTCCCCAAAATTTAAAAAAAATAAAGTAATCTCATGGAAACTTCAGAAAAATATTCAATCACAAAAACAAAGTAAACTTCAGAAAAATTTCATAAATCACAAAAAATATTGTTCGCCTAAGATAATGCGAGGTTTTTGCAAAATCTCACATTGATTTGGGTGAACAGTAAAAAAATTTGGTGAAATTTCATGTTCGCCCATAACGCTAAAAAATCTCCCCCGGAACAATGCGAGGTTTTTGCAAAAACTCGCATTGTTCTGGGCGAACAGGAAATTTCAGCAAATATTTTCGGACAGATTTGCGCGACTTTAGTAAAATGACTATAGTTTGCTCATTTCAAACCATTTTCAAGTGATTCAAGTTGTGTTTATTAGATAACACAAAGTGCTACAACTTTTATGTTTTGATAAACTTGAGAATTGGTCTCGATCGATCACATAAGTTGTCCTAAAATTAGGGACACTATCTCATTTTCATTGCAAGATACATTTGCGCAATTTTAGTAAAATGACCATAACTTGCTCATTTCAAAACATTTTCAAGTGATTTAAGAGCTGTTTATTAGATAAATAAGAGTACTACAATTTTTGTGCTTTAATTAACTTGAGAATCGGTCTCAATCAAGCACATAAGTTGGCCGAAACTCAGGGACACTATCCCATTTTCATTGCGAGACAGATTTGCGCGACTTTAGTAAAATGACCATAACTTGCTCATTTCAAAACATTTTGGATTGATTCAAGTTGTGATTATTAGATAACTAAGACTAATACAATGTTTATGTTTTGATAAGATTGAGAATCGGTCTAAATTGAGGGTTTAAATTGGTTGAATATTACCCTATTTTATTTTTTTCGTTTAGAGTTTGGATTTCTCTATTTGGTTATGCGTATTTATTGGTAGTGTGAGTAAGTAAGAAAAAAAAACTCAATGGTTGTGAAAGAAAGTGTTTTGGTGGCGTGGAGTAGTCGTTGCCTAAAAAAAATTTAAAACAATGTGATTTTTGAAAATACATGTAAACATGATTGTTTATAACCTTGGATGAGAAAGTTAAGAAGGATAGGTAGACGAGTTTAGTAGTTACAACTTACAAGCCTAGCTTGATGGAATTCATAAATGAGTAAAAATAGATCTACTCTAACAAGTTATAAATTCTAATTAATAGCATCCCTTGATTCACAGTACATCAATAGGCGTAAATTTTGTTTTTTTTCTTGTTAAACATAACTTAAGAATTATTACACCATTGTCGTCCCACCGAAGTAGCTAAGTTGTGTGCATCCGAGTTGAGCTTTCGGTTAATAAAGTTACAGTACCATAAGTTCTGAATAGAAAACAAACGTCTAATGTTATCGATAATAGGGCGCCACACTCATCGTGTGGCCAAAAGGGAAAGCTGTAGAGATCCTGCTTCAAAATAGAGTTAAGCACGCCTGAATCCCCTAAGAGTAGACCTGATTTCCACTGCTTTGCCTGTATCAAAATAAGAGCCGCCTAGGCTGCAAGACACTCTGCCATGGTGCTATCTAAGATTTTCCCAGCAATCGGACTAGCAACTTTAGCCAAAACATCCCCCTACAAGTTGACTGCAAAAATTTCCATAGTACCCTGTTGTGAATCAGGAAAGAAACATGCATCATAAGAGACTATAATCATATCATGGTGAAAAGGGTTAGGAAAGGAAAGAGTGTGGTTGGTTGTACAATTGATATAGTGGGACTTGCACAGTGTACTTGTTACTGGATAAGGCAGACACGAGGATATCCTTCTCTAGTGAGTGGGCCAAAGATGGTTTGCCTAGTGGTGTCGGTCTGGGGATGGGATTGGATATCCTTGTGGGCATTTGCCAAAGCTTCATAAAACTGGATAGTAGACTCAGAGGGAAAAGTCTGATTGGAGAACCATTGTTTATACCATATCTGCCAAGAATTGTAAAATTTTCTTAAAAAGGTGTTAGGGCAAAACTTGATATTTTTTAAGATATAGTTATTATGGGTCCACCAAACTGTTTGAAGAAACATAACAAATTGATAAAGCAATTGATCCTTATCAAGCTTGTGAGTTTTAGCCGTTTTCCATATGAAGTTGAAGAGCTTGGGGATAGAAGGATATTCAAAGTCTTGGGCAAGCCAATTAATATGAATGGACGAAATCTGCCAAAGTTGGTGAGTGATGGGGCATTGGAAGAAAAGATGCAACACATCCTCTTGATGGTTATCACAAAAAAATTAGACATCCTCAACAAGAGTGTGTAATCTAACTTGATTAAATCTAGTGAGGATGATGTTCTTAGCAATCTTCCAGACTAAGAACAAAGCTGAAGGGGGGGCTTTGATTCTCCAACTCTAAAAAAATGTTGATCAAACGACTGATTGTTGGGATTAGATGATGAGCCAACCAATCCTTCACTTGAAAAAGTTTTTGTTGCACTACTGTGAAAAGACCATTCTTTTCTGGAATCCAGATTAAAGAATCCTGAATGGCCGAAGCTCTGAGAATGATATTCAAAATAGCATTGGCGACCGGGGTTGGAAAGAGGTTGCGGACAAGAGTATTATTCCAACAGATATTATGATTAGTATGATTATGCCAAAGATCCGGGATTGAACCAGGGAGGTTTTGAAGAGATTGGTCAAGAACCCAATCCTTGATGAGCAAATTGGGTTTTACCCAACAATCGTTCCAGATATCTATGTTCTGGCTAAATCTGACCTTCCAAATGACCAAGTTTTTAATCCTTTGAAGAGTTGTAATATTGCCTCTTCGGGCAAAAGAAGCAGTGGAAGGGGCTTTAGACACCTGAGAGATACTCTTATTATTGAAATAAAAGGCTTTGAGTTGAGTAGCTCGATTTGTAAGAGGTGAATGGATGATTTGCTACATGCTTTTGGCCATGAGGGCCAAATTTTTGTTTCTGATAGTAGGAATATTAAGACCACTAAGAGTGGGGGTCTGAGAAATGAGATCCCAGGTGCACATGTGTTTTGCTTTACTATCTCCCGAGCCTTTCCACCAGAAGTTACGTGCCAAATTGTCAATTTTGGTGGAAATTGAGCAAGGTAGTAGAAAAGTTTGCATATTGTAAATTGGGATTGAATTGATAACTACTTTAATCATTATCGTTCTTCTAGCCTAGGAGAGGACCTTGGATTTCCAGCTTGTGAGTTTGGTATTGACTTTATCAATAATAAATTCAAAATCATTACTTTTATTATTTGACAACAAGATAGGCGAGCCCATGTATTTATCATTGGAATTATACAATTTGGACCCAATGATACTATTGATTATTTTCGCATGTTTCTAATGGACATTTGAACAATAGAAAAGTGAGGATTCATCAAAATTGATTCCTTGTCCCAAACTTGGTAGTATTGAGTGAGCAAATCCTTGACAGAGTGTGCTTCAGTCAAAGATGCTCTACAGAACAACATGAGGTTATCCGCATAAAGAAGATGACTAATTGACGAAGAGTGTTGTCTAATGTTGATCTCTTTGATCAAATTGTTTGACTCGGTCCATTGTAGGACACGGGAGAGGGCTTCAGTAACCAGAATGAATAGATAAGAAGAGAGAAGATCCCCTTGTTTGAGTCCTCTAGAAAGTTTTATAGAGGTGGGTGGAGTGCCATTGAGAAGGATTTGCATAGAGGTGGTAGAAATATATTGTTGTATCATTTGAATCCAATTATCTGAAAACTCGAGTTTCTGAAGGAGTAGGAGGATGAAAGGCCACTCAACCCTATCATAGGCTTTAGCCATGTCTATCTTGATGGCCATCCAGTCTTGCTTCTTTTTACGAAAATGTTTCATCTGGAAAAATGTTTCATGAGCAAGACTAACATTATCCGTAATCGAACGGCCTTTAAGAAATGCTCATTGGTCAGGTGAAATGATATTGTCCAATAGAGGTTTTAAACGGTTAGCCAGGATCTTAGAGATAACTTTGTAAATCACATTATAAAGGCCAATGGGCCTAAATTTTGTTGTTTGATTGTAAGTAAAAGAACCTCTTGAATGAAAACCATAATGTGTTGGATGTTTGTAACAGGAATGCCAGGTGGAAGACAAATACAAAGGTACATAGGGCATGATGTAATGAAAAAGCAGAATATACAATTTTGAATTCAAAATTATTGAGATGATAAAGTGAGATTTGATGTAGATTTTATCTTGACTAGGGTGTCGATGCGCATTACGTGCGTGGATATTCAGTATTTTTTTATTTTATTAAAACAATTCAATAATAAGAAAATTTTATTATTAAATTTCTAAATAAAATAATTATATATAATTTTAAGGGCCTATGTATAATTTATAAATAAATAAGGTGTTTCAAATAATTATGTTAGAATCAATGTTTAAGAGGGGATGGTTTTGATTATAAAAGTATGAAATGTTAAGGAAAAAATAGGAAATTCAAAAGTTAGATGTAATGGTTTTTTTTAATAAATTACAAATAATTGGAGGACTTCAAAATAAATTTTGGTAGGGACTTAGGTATAATTAATAAATATTTAGAGGGACTGGTTTTTAATTGTAAATAATATGAATTTAAGAGAACAAAATTGTAAACAAATGTAATAGTTTTTTTTGTTTAAAAACACAAACACCCTTTTCCTACATTTTAGTTTTTTCTTGTAAATATAATAGAAATAGGAGGGCATTTATGGAACCTAAAAATCAGCTTGAGACACCTCCACTGTTCATTGGAGTGAATTGTCGTTATAGATGTAGAGATGAAGACACAAATTAGGAAAAAAGAAATGGTGGTACTATAATTTAAAAATAAAATAGTGTTGCAGTTGCACTTCAAAAATAAAATAAAATAATAAAAATGGAATGGTATGTGACAAACTTCATTTCAGCCAACTTCAATCCTTCTGTTCTAAATATATAAGAGGTTGTGACCATTTGGCACTACAAGTTACTCTCATCCACACCACCCATATTTTCTTTTTAATTTTTTTTACCTGCCCTTTCACACCACCCATAAAAGCACTATTCATCTTTTTCTTCTCTCACCCCCTCTGCTCAAGAACAAGAACAACAGCAACAACAACAACAACCTGGAAGGGGAAGCGAGCAAGGAGACGATCAATTGCAAGAGAAGGTGAGAGATGACTAGCGACGCCGATAGATAGAAGAGATGGAGCCACACCCGTTGTCGCCTTTCTCCATCTTCTTCTTCTCCTTCCCCTCTCCATCTTCTTATTCTCCTCCCCATCTACATCTTATTTTTCTCATTCATCTCTTCCAGTTCTCCCATTATCTCTTCTTCTCCCGCTCTCTCTGTTTCTCGCACAGGTCATTGCCCCTTTACCTCTCCTTGTTCACCTTCCTCTTGCACTCTGTTTTTTTTTTACCCTCACGACAGATCTTCTGTGACTAAGAGTTTTCAACTTGCAGGTAACTTTGCGAGGGTCAAATTTTTCGCCCTCGTAGTGGCCCGTGCGAGTGGGGAACCCATCCTCGCACGGTCCGCCGCAAGGGCGAAAAAACAGAATGCGAGGGGAAGGAGAAAAAGGAGAAGGAAATAGAAAGAGGGAGAGTGAGAGGGGCGAAGGTGGAGATCCTGTAAAGGCTCCAGATCTTGTGTTTCTTCGACTTCGTCTGCAATTTTGATTTGAGATAATGGAGAAGACATGCGAGGGGTGCTTTGGGGATGTCCCCGAATGGGGGGGGGGGGGAGAAAAAGAGAAATGAGAGAAGAATATGCAAAGAAAAAAATATTAGAGAAGAAGAATGAGGAGATCGGATAAGAATAAGGGTGGTGGTGAAAAGAGAGGGAGTTAAGAGGGGAGAGGGAAATTTCCATCTTTTTGAATTTGGGAAGGGAGAAAGATTTAGATGTTTCTTTTTATAGGTGGTGTGGAAGATAAAGTAGTATGGGACAAAAAAGTGCATGGTATGGGAAAGAAAAACATAAATGGGTGGTGTGAGTGAGAGTAAGTTGTGGTGCCAAATAATCATTGCCTATATAAAAATGTTGAGTAAGGGTAGGCAACAGGTTTTGTAGCCATGTTTTGCAACCAGGCTGATTTGGACATCCACATCACTAATTGAATTAGGCTTGATTTAATTGGGTCCAGCCCAACAGGCTCAACATGCTTAAAAAACCAAACAGGCCCCAACATACCCAATTAACCAAACAGCCCAATAACAAACATACCCAATACACTGAATCTAAGAAAGAGTATGGAGAAACTTCATCAATCACAGCGGGTGCAAAACTTGGTTTAAGAATGGATAAGATGATGTGTTTGAGACCGTCTCTCCCCGCTATGATATGACCTAAATATGTATGCTTGGAAGATTTGTTTGAGTTGCTAATCGCAGATCCACCTTGATGCGTCCAAATCCAGTCTCCTAGAAATCTGACCTTCAAAATAGGGTTAGATTGCCAAAGACCGCCTTTTTGGTGGTTGAAGGCACTCTAATTCTTAAGTCAGTAAATCTGTGGGAGAAGATTAAATTTAGAGAAAGTTCAGTTAAAATTGCATACCTTTGTCGAATGTTCCATTTACCTTATATAATGGTCGTTATTAATTATCTGTGTGACTTAAGCATGTCGCGAGATGAGGGGAGACGTTCTTTGTAACAATATTCTCCTTCATTGAGATACGTCATTGGGGGAACGATTCCCGCCATGACTTGTTTCCTCGTCTTTCTTATTTAAGGGAGAGATTCATTGGGCCTGGATTTGGGTCTCGGATTACGATCTGTTTTGAAAGGCCCTTTTGGGATTTATGACTAAACCTGCCTTTTCAGCCTTCGCGGGTCAGGCGTAAACTGAAGCACCTAGTCCTTGTGATAGATGATATTTGCCATGTGTAAGGTCATGATTCGAGTCTTATTGTATCATAAGCTACTTTTTCCTAGTTAGTGGACATGCTTACATGGCCACTAACTTTATGGCGGTTGATTTTTGATTTCATCATTGCAGCGCATTTAATGCCGTTAACAATTGTCGATATGGTTGCTACTCTGATGTCTCATTCGCCTATTTCAGCACAATTTTTAGGATTTCGTGTGGCCATCTTATCTCGCACGTCTAGAATGGTGAGTTTGTGTTTTTTTTTCTTTACACTATCTACATTATCAGAGTTTACTTTTTCTCCTTCTTCACACAACTCCTTTCTCATGTCTGCTATTAGGATGCTAAGTAGGGAAGCACTGCAAAGCGTTCTTCTTGCCCAAGCCGGCGACACATGCGACTTTGGATAGTGTTCGTTATGAGTTCTCACTGTCGTCTGACCTTGAGATTATCTTACCTAGGAGCGATGACAGTCCTTGTCGTCCAAGGCCTGGCTACATCGCGCTATATCCTGGCATGTTAAGTTAGGTTTTAGGCTTCCGGCCCCAGAGATATTCTGGGCGCATTTGGACTTTTTGGGCATTGCTCCTGCTCAAATGGGTCCCAATGGCTGGAGGGTAATGGTTTCAACCGTGGCGAGAGCCATTCTATTTGGGATTCTTCTTAATACCAAGATTTTGCACGTTGTGGTGGGGCTTAATGTAAGCAGTAGTCATATGTGCTTTCTCTATTCTCCTGCTTGTTTTGGGAAGCTTAGAGACGACTACAGAAGTTGGGCGAGGTCTTGGTTTCATGTGTCTATCGATTCTGGTTACTTAAAGTGGCAAAACCGGCATATTATGTGGTCGTTCTAGGAGCCCAAGAAGTGGAAGGAATTGTACTTTACTGCAGATAAGCAGGTGATCTGTGATCGATTTCTTCAGTATCCTCGAGTTGTTGTGGAGGAATTCCTTGCTCCGGATGTTATCGAGCGTAGTGGCTTGTAAACTATGAATGAGGCGGAGCGTGCAACATTTATTGAGGCACGAGCTACTAAAGTCACTATTGCTCGAGCTGGAAATGTGTGTGTTTCTGACGATGGGGAGGAACGTGTTATTCCTGTTAGCATTGATGGGAAAGTGAGCTCCGTTAGGAGGGTTACGGATCTCAATGCTTCTGCTGTTGTTGGTGGTGCTGGCTAGACCACTAGAAAAAGGAAGCTCCCTAGACCCGCCAGCCCGTTGAAGCAGCTGGCGATTAGCCTGGTCGTGCTCCAAAGAGGAAGCAGCTTGCTAATTCTGTTCAGGGGGCTAATCAAATTGCTTCTTGTCCAAGATCGTCTGGAACTGATGATGGATACGAGGCTCGCCTTGCTACTGAAGAAGCTGAGGAGATAAAATCAAACTCTGGAGAGGAGCAAAAAAGAAGTGTCTCGTTCATTGGACAAGCATGAGAGAAGCCTCATATCTACTCATGGCGTGCTTGATTATGCCAAGTGGTCTGATTATAATCCTCGTGTCATCAATAATAAGATGTTGCAACTTGCTATCGAGCGATCTCGTGATCCGACTAGCATGAAGAACATAGCTGACTTCGAGTACAACCCATTGTTTGACAAGGAGGATGTTGACAGTGGTCAAGTTCTAAGTCTCATCCTCCTTCTTTTCCTAATCGTGTTACTGGCATAGTGGAGTTGCATGCTTCTCCTCCTGCTCGTCCCACTTATGCCACTGTTGCCTTTAAAAAAATGGTAAAAGTGGTACTTCTGTCATCACTGCCATTCCGACTGTACATCTGGCTACAGAGGTCGGGGCTTTAGTTCTTCCTGATCCTTGAATCCTTCATCCACAGATTGGTTGGAAGGAACCCAACCCTGAAGACATCTGTATGACTGTATTAAATCGGATGGGAAGTTCATTTGGTTCTCAACGATAGACGTGCAGGATAGTGCGCGTAATATCATTGTTGAGTGGCATAGGCGGTTGGTTAATCACCTCGATCAAGATCTTAAGCAGATAATGGAGGGGATGAATCACCTCACTTATGCTAGTGTAATGGGGTCAGATTACAAAGCTGTTTGTGATCAGATGACAGTCGTGGAAAGGAAGATGGTGGGGCATGCTTTGGTGTTTTCCCACGTTCTTCGTTAGTCTGATGAGCTGAAGGCGTGGTATGCGGTGCAGGAAAAGGCAGCTAAGACTAATCGGGCTTCATTGAAGGAAATGGAGGTTGTCCGGGACAAGTTTACTTCTGAACTTGAAACCTCGAAGGCAGAGTTGAACAAAGTTCGTGATCGGTTGGATTCCGTCGAGAAGGAGTTGTCTAGTGAAAAAGTTGCTCGCAATGAGGCAATGCATTATGTTGATGAGCATTCTGCCAGTCGTAAGGTCGCTGAGGAGTGAGTGGTGCAGTTGACCGCCGAGTTTGCTACTGCTAAGTCAGAAGCTTCTGCGAGGCTTACCACTGTTGAGGGAGAACTTGTTTCGACCATGAACAAGCTTGCAGCGGTCACACAGATAGATTGAAGGCTGCAAAAGCAGCAGACTGGAAAAATTCTATTGATGGTTGGATTGATCTCATCGATTTCATGGAATCGAAGAAGGTTCTCAATCTGTCGAGATACAGTGACTTGGTTGACCAAGACTTTGAAGACAATGACAACAAGGAGTATGTTCCAGATCCACCAAGTGATCTCGGTTGATGAAGAACAGTCGTCTACTCCTCCGTCCAAACTTGGCCATCATTTTCCCTTGTTATTGAAGAGAAGTCTTCATCTCCTTTTGGAGACAAGACACCGTCTCCTCCTGCTGATATTGTTGCTGACATGAATGCTTAACCTCTTCCAAATGTTTCTTCAATGATACCTTGAATGCTTTGACTGATCCCTTTCCAATCAATGTATTTTCCTCTTTAGATGTAACAAAGTAGAAAATTAATAAAAATCTCATTTTATCTATACTTGTATTCTTTTTGTTTCCTCGTCTTTTTTGTAGTGATCATTTTTTGATTTCGTATCCGTATCTTAGCTGATGTTTAGACTGACTTTGTTATCCATCTACAGTCAATAACTATAATCTCGCTTTGTCGTTCGCATCCTGTATATCTCTTCATCTAACTTAGTAGTTTAGACTTAGCTAAATTTCTGCTTTTGAACTTGCTTCTGATACTTTTGATTGGATTCTAACTTATACGTCCAAATTTTTATAAGTACACTTCGTGGTAAGAAGATTTACGAGTAAATCTGACTTGTACGTCTAGACTTTTATAAGTACACTTTGTGGTTCGACGTGTTATTTGGGTAAGAAGATTTACGAGTAAGTCTGACTTATACGTCCAGACTTTTATAAGTACACTTCGTGGTTTGACATGCTTTTCGAGTAAGAAGATTTACGAGTAAGTTTGACTTATACGACCAGAATTTTATAAGTACACTTTGTGGTCCGACATGTTAGTCGGGCCAAAATATTTACGAGTAAGTCTGACTTACACGTCCAGACTTTTACAAGTACACTTCACGGTTGATCAGACTAGAAGTTCTATGGATACGTCTGACTTATTTGTCTTGACTCCTCTCTTTCTGAACTTTCCTCGTGATCCAACATTATGGTCAGGTCAGAAAATTTTCAAGTAGATACCTAGTCTGATTTTAATGCCCTGACTGGATTAGATTATTTGAACACGAGACAAAGGGTTCCTGGAATTTGGAAGTCCTATTGATAATACTTCTTCAAATGTTCGACATTCCATGTTTGTGGTAACTATTCGCCTTTCGAGTCTTCCAACTAGTATGTACCTGGTCTGTTGATTTTCACCACTTTGTATAGTCCTTCCCAGTTTGGATTGAGTTTACCTATGCCTGACTTTTTTATATTGAGTTGGATTTTTCTGAGGACCCAGTCGCCGATGTTGAACGTACGGGGCATTGCTTTTTTATTGTAGTAACTCGTCATCTGTTGTTGGTAGGCTGTTATTTTGGTCGAGGCTTGTTCTCGTTTTTCATCGAGTAGGTCTAGTCCTGCTCGTATGGGTTCATTGTTATCCTTCGTTCGGAACTCTTCGGTTCTGAATGTGGGCATGTCAATTTCTACTGGTACCATTGCCTCATATCTGTATGCAAAGGCAAATGGTGTTTCTCCGGTCTGAGTTCTCTTCGATTTTCTATAGGCCCAAAAGATGCCTGACAATTCGAACACCCACAATCCTTTTGATGTTTCGAGCTTCTTTTTTATTGCTTCTAAGATTGTTGTGTTGGTCACATCTACTTGTTTGTTCACTTGTGGGTGGGCGGGTGCTGAGTAGTGTTGTTTGATACTTAAGATTTTGCACAACTTCTTAACTTTCTTGCCTTTGAACTGTTTAATTACTCTGAGGATCCAAATCTGCATATTATATCTTTCCAGGGAAAATTTTCAATTTTAGCTTCTCCAATTTTTGCCAACGACTCTACTTTTGCGTATTTGGTGAAGTAATCCACTGTAATGAGGAGGAATTTTTTTCTATCAGATACTGGAAGTGGTTCCACGATGTCCATACCCCATTGAGTGAATGGCCACAGACTGCTCATCGGGATTTGGTTTTGGCCTGGCATGTGGGTATATGGGGTGAATCTTTGACATTTGTCACAAATACAAACGAATTTGTTTGCATCCGCTTGCATTGTTGGCCAGTAATCTCCCAATGTTAAGACTTTGTGGGCTAATGTTCTTACTCCGGGATAGTTCTCGCATATGCCAAAGTGAATTTTTCTCGTAGAACATAGTCGGCCTTGCCGGGTGAGAAGCATCTTAGCGGCGGTCTTGTGGCAAACCTTCTGTAGAGTCTGTCATTAATCAGTGTGTATCATGTTGCTCTATTTTGTAGTTTGTGGGCCTCCATCTTATCCATTGGAAGTGTTCCGCTCTGTATGTACGTCAGGATTGGAGTCATCCAATTGTTCTCCTAATCTGTTGTATGTATTTCTTGCACTTGGTTTTCTAGTATTGAGCTCTCATGTGTGACCAGCGGATTATCAGTTTCTTCAACTTGTGATGCCTCTTTGGCCAATTTATTAGCTCTGTCATTTTTTGTTCTTGTGCATCGTTGAACGGTTGCAGCTTTGAAGCTTTAGATCAACTCATTGTTTTCTGGTGATAGGCTTTCATCCGAGCGTCTTTGACTTGGAATTCGCCGTTCAACTGGTTGATTACCAGTTTGGAGTCAATGGAGACGCTGATTTCTCTTATTCTGAGATGTTTGCCCAGTTGTAATCCGGTTATCACTGTTTCGTTGTTTGAGGCTTTGAAACTGAATTTTATCGCCTTTTCCAACGTTATGTCTTCCGAGTTGTACAGGATTATCCCTACTCCACTCCCCTTCTCGTTGGATGCTCTGTCGCAGCGCAGGATCCATTCGTGAACAGCTCGTTCGGTGTGTTCGTCCTTTTGATTGTTGTTTTATCGATGTTCGTTGATGCCCGTGAATTCAACAATGAAATCTGCTAATGCTTGAGTTTTTATTGCAGTCTTAGGGGCATAACTGATGTTGAACTACTAACCGAGCTTTATTGCCCACTTCACCATTCTTCCGGATAGTTTTGGTTTGTGCAGCACCAACCGAAGTGGTTGTTCGGTCATGACAATGATGGGATGAGCTTTGAAGTATGATCGTAGATTTCTTGAGGATACGACCAGGGCGAGTGCCAATTTCTCCAAAATCAGGTAGTTAATTTATGCATCCACAAATGTCTTGCTGACGTAGTAGATTGGCTTTTGTGTACCCTTTTCTTCTTGTATCAGGGTTGAGCTAATTGCATGTTCGAACACTGATAGGTACACGTACAACGTTTCTCCTGTGCTTGGCTTTGATAACAGTTCAGTACTTCCCATGTACGCCTTCAGGCTTTGGAAAGCTTTTTCACATTTTTTGCTTTACTTGAACATTTTGTTCCCTTTCAAATTTTTGAAGAAGGGAAGACATTTATCTAACGATCTGAAGATGAATCTGTTCAAAGTTGTTATTCTACAATTGAAGTTTTGCACACCCTTGATGTCAGTGGGCGACTGCATATTGAGGAGTGTTTGTATCTGTTTCGGATCAGCTTCAATTCCTCTCTGATTGACCATGTACTCAAGAAGTTTCCCTGATTCTACTTCGAATGTGCACTTTTATGGATTCAGCTTCATTTTGTACGTTCGGAGCTGAGAAAAGGCTTGTTCGAGGTCATTGATGTAGTCTTTTTTGTGCATGCTCTTGACTAGCATATCATCAATGTACACCTCCATGGTCTTGCCTATCTGATCTTTGAACATCCTGTTTACAAGATGTTGGTACGTGGCTCCCGCATTTTTAGTTCGAATGGCATCACTCGATAGCAGTACGTACCTCTTTCTGTATGAAAGTTGTTTTTTTTTTCTGGTCAGGTAGATGCATCTGTATCTTGTTGTAGCCAGAGTATGCGTCCATGAAGCTTAGGAGTTCGTATCCGACAGTGGTGTCCACTATTTGATATATTCGTGGCAGTAGAAAATTGTCTTTTAGGCGGGCCTTGTTCAGATCCGTGTAGTCTACACATACTCTCCACTTGCCATTCTTTTTCTTGACCAAAACCGAGTTGACCAGCCAGTCCGGGTAGTGAGATTCCTTGATCATCCCTACATTTATTAGATAATGCGTATCTTCGTTTATTGCTTGGTTGCATTCTGGGTCAACTGGCCTTCTTTTCTGTCAGACTGGCTTCTTATCCGGATTGACTTGCAGTCTGTGAGTAATGACGGAGGGGTCAATGCCTACCATGTCTTTCATTGTCTAGGCAAAGACGTCTTGGTTGTCTTTCAACAATTGGATCAGCTGCTCAGTTAGTTATGGGTGGATTTTTATGTCAATTCGAAGTGTTTTTCCTCCCTCTTTACCTTCCAGATGGACTGGTGTTGTTTCTTCTTCTTCTTGTCCAGTATTTGGTCAACTTCCCGGACTGATTGGAGATGCATTGTCCTGTGGGAGGTCGCGATCCATTTGCGATTGACCAAGTTGCTGCAGCGGCTCCTCTAGTCGTGACAGTGATTGATATTTGTTCAGGGCCTTCATTACTACGTAGTGGCATTCACAGGCAGCTGGCTGATCTCCTTTGATGACACCGACGTCGGCATCAGTGTGATACTTCAAACATTGATTCATGGTAGAGGACATTGCACCCATCTCGTGTATCCAAGATCGTCCGAGAAACATGTTGTATGTGGATGGAGCATCAACAACAAGGAAGTCTATTAATAGGACTCGTTATCTACCCGGTTTTTTTGCTTCGACTGGCAATCGAATCATTCCTAGTGGGCGGCATTATTCTTCACTCAAAGCTACCATCAGCTGATTATTGGGTGTAAGCATCTCTTCGCTGAATTGCATCTTGTGGAATGTCGTCAGGTACAAAAGGTTGGTTGAGCTACCCGTGTCGACTAGTAATCTCTTGATCTCCCACCTGGCTATCAATACTAAAATCACCAAGGCGTCGTTATGAGGGAAATGAACTCCTTTTGCATCCTCTTCGGAGAAGGTCAGAGTTTGTTGGGTTGTTCTGGTGCGTTGTACAAAAGGCTCTAGGTATCGGATCCTCGTCCGTAAATCCCGGATTGATCGCTTCCGTGATTGGTTAGATCATTCTTTTTTTCCAGCTACGCCATGTAGGATATATATTAGCTCTCTAGGTTGCTCGTTTAACCCCGTGGTAGCATTCTTTTTTTCTTTCCCTTTAAATTGTTTGCCTTTCAGCCCGACAAATTCTTTTATCCGTCCTCTCTGGATCCAGTATTCGATTTTGTTCTTCAAGTTGTGGCAGTCTTCGGTGTCATGTCAGTGGTCCTTGTGGAAAGGGCAATACTTGTTCTTATCTCGTCCAGCTAGATCTCCTCTTAGCTTGAATGACCATTTGATGATGTCCTCCCACTTTGCCATTGACTTCATGACATTTGTTCGACTTGTTTTCAAAGTCGTGAACGGTTTGTACATCGTGTTAACCACATTCATTGATCGTTCATGTCTGGGTCTTCCAGATTGCAGCTTCTCGGATTCTTATTTGCTAAATTTGGAACTGCCAACGGTCCGATGCCTTTTTGACTAGCCATTTTCCTCTCATGGCTTGTCATATCTTCGTCTCTCCTCTCCCGATTTTTTGGGAAGGATCATTTCTTAGATTCGTTATTCTTCGTTATTCTTCATAGCAGACAACATCTCCTCGAGGGTGATGTACTTATGAGCAGTATTTAATAAGGTTGTCATATTTCTCGATGATCCAGGTTTAGAAAGTTGTAAAACGACCCTCTTTTTAATCCGGAAGTGAAAGTAGCTATGGTCACGTCATCGTTGCTTCCGTTGATCATGGTTAACTAGTTAGTAAAACGAGTAAAGTACTCCCTGATAGTTTCTTTAAAAAATGTGGGCCCTTTCTGATCCGTTGGCTACTAATGAACCTTGTGATGAAAGCAATGGCTAATGCATGGAAGAAGTCTATCGACCTGGGCGGTAGACTGTTGAACCAACTCATCGCTGTGGACGCGAGGCTGGTCGGAAAGGTTCGACACAAAATGGAATTTGTGCTTTTTTGCAGTGCCATCATGTGGTGGAAATGTCGCAGATGGTTTATCGGATCAGTAGTGCTATCATAAGTTTTTAACTTTGGAAAGTGAACTTTTTTGGCAAAGGGGTTTTCATGAGTGCGTTAGATAATGACGGTCTGGCCAACTCGTAAAGCACGACGGGATCCGTGACTCCAATCCTGAATGGAACTTTCATATCTCTGGGAGCCATCTCCTTGTGGTTCACTGCCTTCAAAGTTTTCTCGTCGAAGTTTGGAAGGAACTTCATGGTTCTCTCGAACGTGGTTGGCGAAGTTCTACTGTGGTAGCGTTTCGACATGTGCGACAGATTGAACACGTTTTTTGCTGCGATTTTCAACTACTTTGACCAAATAATCCATCTGGACCAAGAGTTGGTCCACACAGGGATCTGTCATTGTACCGCCAAACGTCTGAGATGGTTGGGCCATCATTCCATGTGGTGATACTAAATTACCTGGCATGATTGGTTCTGCTAGTGTTGGATTTGAGGCATGCCTTACTGGTAATTCAGTTTCACTAACGGAAGGATTACTTTGATTGTTGAGCTGAGAATTTGTTGTGTGTTCCATTTGCACAAAGTTTTTCTGTTACTGATTCGTGTTAAGGAAATTACCAACTACAAACTCTCTTTTAGAAAAGGAAATTGTCGTTTCCCATAGACGACGCCAAACTGCTGCGTCCTAATTCGGACTCCTAGATATCTTACCTGCAAAACAGGGTTATATTGCCAAAGACCACCTTTTGGTAGCCGAAGGCACTCCGATGCTTAAGTCAGTAATTTGAGGGAGAATATTAAATTTGGACAGAATGCAGTTAAAATTGCATACATTTGTCGAATGTTTCATTTACCTTATATAATGTCCGTTATTAATTCCTTTCGTGACTTGAGCATGTAGGGCGTGATGAGGGGAGACATTTTTTATAACAATTTCCTCCTTCATTGAGATACGTACTTCGGGGAGTGATTTCCCCCATGACTTGTTTCTTTCGTAACATCTCTATTCTTTAAAGAAGAGATTCATTGGGCTTCAAATAATGATATGCTCTAAAGGGCTCTTTTCAACTTTATTGACTGGACCTGCCTTTCCGGGCTTCGTGGATTGGACTTGAACTAAAGCACCTGGTCCTTGTGATAAATGATATTTGCCACATGTACAATCATGACTCGAATAATATTTGATGTATCATCAAACTTGGTTGTTTCCTTTTTCTTTTTTGGTTAAATGGACCACAAGCGAGAATCGAGGCCGCCAGTTGGTGACATCAACATACACCACAACATGGCTACAAAACCTAGTTTCTTAGCATTATTGAAAAACATATGGCGATCTTGGTTTTGAACATATATTTTCAGGATAGACTAAGAACATTTCATTTGGAACATAACGGGGAAATGTGGTTATTTGGTGTGGATACTGCCGGTGCAAAATTTTTTAATAGATGGCACTTTAAGAAATTCTAGTTATAGATTCACCTGGAAAGCACAACATTATGACTTGGTTTAAGAAACTAAACCAAGTCAATTTACATTCACTCAATGTTTTTTAAATAACGAGAGATATACACAGAATTTCAAGACTAATTTGTAAGCAAACACAAAAAATAGCTAATACATAATGCCGTGCATATTGCCGAGTCTTATGTGCTCCAGATCAATGTGCGCTCACAAGGAATGGATGTTGGCATACGCCACACTCAATTGTCTCGGATCCCGATGTTGGCACTTGAACCTGCAATAACCCCACATGTAACCACAAAAATAATTGAAGTTCAATTCCAACCATGTAAAATTATTCGATCATCAAATGAACATGGAGAATTTGATATATATTTTTTTACCTGTAAATGGACCGTGCAAGTAGGACAAGCAACTTCCTTCATTCGCCCGCTAGACCCATCAAAAGACTTTGTACCTTAACAAACAAAACTCAAAAAATCAATAACCAAATGGAAAAGGGAACGAAAACTGTATGGTTCCCTTATTTTGATGTATATGTAAATATCAACCATCTTCAGTGCGACACATTGGCTCAGGTGGGGTTATTATTGATAAAGTATATTTCCAACATACCAACTCTACTTTATTTAAATACTACTGGATTGCCTGTGCCCACACCCACCAGGACTCGTAAAACATCATTAAACCAATAAGTATACACTATCGATAACCATGTTATTTACATTAGTCATTGTATTCTTGATCATCCTAAGTTTTCATCATTATTCCATATTTGCATGCCTAACCACCATCCAAAAAGAGTGGGGTTTTAATCAAACTCGTGCACTTTTTCTTGTATTTCTTGTAGATTGCTCGAGGAAAAGACAACTTTTAAGTCTCAACCATTGAGACGAAATAAATCTCTACCATGAACTAAATTTATATACAAATTTATCTCTTGGCTTTTCAAGTCATGGATTTGTTATATAGATGCTTTCGACATTCCAACTTTACTTCATTTTTATTTGTACTTCCAAAGATCAGTGAAATTATGGATTTAGCATGCCATGCATGTGCCACAAGGATAATACGAGGAGAGGCACACTGGGTTCTCCAATCTTATGCTTCCTTTCTGACTAAGAAATACAATTCAAAGAGGGCTTTTTCTTTCATGTGTCAATATGTAAAGTATTACAATTCAAAGAGGGCTTTTTCTTTCATGTGTCAATATGTAAAGTATTACTGATGTTACCTGACGATGCCTTGCGATTCCTTTCCATCTCCTCCTGCCAGAAAAGCACCATGAAAAGTATGTCAGACTGACACAAAAGGATTATATAATTATAAGCAAGTATAAATAAAATAAAATAAAATACTTCCCTCAAAGGCATCTCAAACTATCACAAGTTATTAAAATAACTACAACGATTAACTCCTTGTTGCAAGGGTAGTCACTTTATTGTTTATGTCATTCGTATAAAGAATTGATTCGTTTGTAAAGTCCTAAGAGCGTCCGATAAGGTCTTCAATTTAGAATTGAAATTCAGTGGTCATCAAATCTTCAATTTCCCTATGCTTTTTATGATATAAATCTCATAATGGTTTAAATTATGGTGGAAGTAAAAGTAATATATATGGTAGCAACTAGCAAGATACTCTTCACCAAAGATCATGTCTTGAAATTTCAATATGGGTGTAACATATGTAATGTAAAATTTTATGGCACTCCTTCCTAACCATATTATTAACAATTCCATCTTTTGAAGATTCAAGTCTGAACCATTGCCATTTTACGAAAGGAAACTGCATTTAGATTTTGGTATGCCCAACCTGTGATGGGTACTATTCTCTATCAAAAGATATCCAAGATAAAATCCACATCGAAGTTGCCGAGATGATCTCAATCAAGGTATCATGAAAACTACACATCAAAACCAGAGCTCATACAATTACCTGAAGTTTCTTGGCAAGATCCTCGTGGCTGCTCAATGAAGCAGGTTTGCTAGCAGACTCTTTTGCACTACTCAACCTATGTGTAACCTCTGCCTGTATGAGAACAAAACCATTTAATTGGATGTTAAAATCTTTCACTTACAGGTTACTTTGAAACAATTAAATTAAAAATACACCCTACAAGGACAAAGTCTTCATTGAAATGAAGGTGTAAGAGTTCAGGCCTACAGAACTATACTACATGACTATCCTGTCCTCATTAAGGGGAAGGATTTGTAACTCAAAGGAACCACTGGTACACCAATCCAAATAAGACCAAAGTTTCCATATCAACTCTTCGAACTTCTATGCAAGCTCATTTGTTCCTTTCAAATAGAAAACAGAGTATTAAATGAAGAGGCCATAAAAAGTTCCCCCATCCCTGTTCCAAGCTTTGGGTTCTGAGATAAGAAAGTTTTTGTTACCAAACATTGGAACTCCGAAAAGGGATAAAATGTTCCAAACAATTTCGACTAGTTCACATCACAAGAAAATATGGTCCCTTGAAAGCAAAACCCTTGCAAATCCCATCCTATGCATCCCACCTCTAGCTAAACTCTTTTTAGAAAGGCAATTCCATACCACCTCCAATCTTTTCTTCTTCTTTTTTTGGTGTTGGTGGGTTGTGTGTGTGTGTGTGTGTGTGTGTGTGTGTGTGTGTGTGTGTGTGTGGGGGGGGGGGGGGGGGGGGGGTGATGAAATTGACAAATGCCTTTCCTAACTCCTAAGTCCATCACCAACTCCACAGTTTTGACTTCCCTTAGTGCTCTCCTAATGCAGATTCCAAACACAGCACGAGTACTTGAAACTCCACATCATTCGTATTCCAGTAAACCTCCTATACTCTAGGGAAAAAAAAACTTCGGAAAAAAACTCCTCATCCTTAAATCTGATTCATGTACCTTTGCAAGAGAGCATCCAATTCTATTGAAGAAAACTTTTGTGAACCAAATACTTCACCAAGACATGTAAACCAAGGGAGAAAGGATATCTTGCAAGCAATTTGCCATATCCCAATCAAATTATGCTCTATCAACTCTTCTACACAATCCAATTTTAGTTTGCACAAATTTTATTTTATTTATATTTCTTTGGTAAGAAACTTTCAGCTGGTGGCCACCTTTCTCAGGAATTTCAATGGCTTTTGACAAAAACTTCCATCCCACCACTGCTGCCACATGTGAGAGTCGAGTCTAATTGGGATCAGGGACGCCTGATAGACAGGGCAGATCTAACACATATCAAGTGGTGTGGGTCCAGAGATAATGGGAGGAGTGGACTTTGGCTCAATAGTTTCTTGGTTCCAAAAGGTGATTATAATATCCACGGGGTGAAATGCGCTTCCCCTGGATGGTACCAGACACCATCAGAAGTTCACATTGAAGGTTCAAATTGTTGAGACTGTGATAGAGAATTGGTAATCTGTCCCTCACGCCTATGCAAGGGATTATGAAAGGAAAGAAACAAGACAGTGGTTTCACAATAAAATGACCTCTCGACTAATTATAAAGTATTGTATGAAACTGCATTGCTAGTGGGCATAAACAATTATAGCTATCAGGGGAGAAAGTTCACACTGTCCATTGTTCATTTTGTAAAGAAATTAATCACTAAGGGTGTGTTTGATTCTATGGTTTTTCATAGAAAAAGAAAACTATTCATAAAAAAAAAAAAACTGTTTCCAGCTTTTGATTTTAAATTGGGAGTGAAAAAAAGATCCTAAGTGGGAAAACTTTACTTAGGATCCCCGGTGCAAAAGTTTCATTGCCTAATTTCTCCTCCCCTCAATCCATCTCTCACTCGAGATCTCTCCTCTCTCCTTTGATCTCATGCCACTTTTTGCTCACCAACGACGCGGCGGTGCGGTCACGGGGGTCATTGATGCGAGCCAAGATTTAGTTCAACACCACACCTAGACTCATCATTGTGCTCACGCTCTGTTGCTGATGCTTCGCCACATCCATTGATGAAAGGGATCGTAAAGGTGGAAGCTTTGAGGGTGACAGACGGAGGGGTGAATGAAAAACCCTAGTTTTGAGAGGGAGAAATGGAGGAGAAAAATATATGAAAAGGAAAAGAGAGCTGAAATTGGGGGGAACGTTGACATACGTGCAGCTGGTTGTGTATTGGCTTTGGGGCAAAACCATATTTGTCTGAAGGCTTGTGTTGTGTTGTTGTAGTAAGTGGTTTTGTTTTGGGATGTTCAGCTGCTTGTGTATTGGCTTTGGGCCAAAACCCAATTCATTTCTCCATCTATACATCTTCGTAGACTTGTTTGTTTGAGACTTTGAGTGACTTTTCTCGAGCACCACAATGGATGGTATTGTACCAAACTTATCACAAGCTATGTGCTTTTTTTTCCTTTGCTCAATAAAAGTAAAAAATAAAAAATAAAAAATAAAAAATAAAAAATAAAAAATAAAAAATAAAAAATAAAAAATAAAAAATAAAAAATAAAAAATAAAAAATAAAAAATAAAAAATAAAAACTGAGCGAAAAATTTTCCACAGTTTTTTACAATAGAAACTTTGTTTTACATGAAAAAGTTTTCCAAAATCAAACACACCCTAAGCTGAAAATAAAAACTAAGCATTAGTACGTACCAAGCATCTATCGCAGACTCGCACTGGTTGAGCATTCTCATCTACAGTCAGAGCAATTCTTCCTTGCGTACACTTATCACAAAAGATATCCCCACAGTTCCTACAATGATGCTACAAACGGATAACGATATCAAAGTTCAGACAAATAACAGTGACATTCTGTGAATTATGTTTTATACATTTTTTTCTTCTTTCGTCAAAAATTCTATCATAAATATGTCGGAGAGCCAAACCTTACGCACAAAAGCTCCAAAATTTGTGCCACAAGCTGCACATTTGGTGATTGCTTCATCTGGAACCTGGGTAGAAGCAATTAAAACAAAAGTAAGATAGTTATAATTAATCATATAGAAATAGGACCTTCCCTCATTTGAACTAATATGCACTCTGCAGTACAATATACTAATTTTTATTTTCCAATTCAAGTCTCTGAAATTACACATGTTTTGCATTGTGCAAACCACGTTTTCAATTTTATAGCCTTCCACTACTCCATTTGAGTTGAAAATTTGAGGAAAATTAAAGACCAACATCAAAAATACTTTAACAAAGTTTCAACTCATTTCAACACGTGTGCCTTGAGATCGCGCTGTGGAATAAAGACAATTTCTCTATTAAGATCAAGAAGCGAGCTAGGGCCCACCTTGAGTACGACACAAGCCGACCGATAGGCCGACTAGGCCCAATGTCCAACCCCAAAGCGTGGTCCTTAATAAGACCGTTTATCAAGATATTTAATGACAGGGACATACACGTATCTTGAGGAACTATGTCGAAACGGTATGAAACTTTGATATGTTGTTTCAACTTGTAGTTTGTAATTTTCTTGAAAATTTCATCTAACACGTAGCTCAACTGAGTTAAAAATATTTTTTTTAGTTTGCTAGGGAGCCAAAACATGAAATTATAAAAGGGTGTATTGGTGGGTAATTGGGTATGAATTAGGAATTTGAGGGACTCCAAGCCCAACCCTCCTTACTCAGAAAGTACCCGATACAAAATGATGGAGTTTGCAAATGAACTTCTTGAACATAGAAGAAAGAAAATTTCTAACAACAAATTTGGAAAATTGCCAAGTTTTCTTTCAAAATACAAGGTAGACTAAGTGGTCTAATTCAATAGTGTCTTATATCTAATACCCACAAGGCCACAATTATAGGACATTTCTCTAAGAACACGTTTCAAGTCCAATATTTTTCAATAAAAAATCCATCTGCATCTCATAAGCCCTTATTATTCAAACAATCATCAACATCCCAGAACGGAGTCTATCATCTTATCTCTGGCGTTTTGGTCATTTTGGGTCGATTGGAACAGTATGCATAGAGCCAAATTTTAGTTTAAAACCCTATTTTTCTCATATTCAGGTTTTCAATCTTATATATATATACCCTAAGCCTCTCCAAAACGTACAAAAATCGTCTAAATTTGATTCTTGAGCCAGTATAATAGGGCCCTTAGACAATATGACTAGACCAGAATTAACTCCTAAAACACCTTATTTAAACGTGCAACAAGATCTGATTCTTTATTATCCGCATAGATCACCCTTGGTGTTGCCTATGCAACACGTTTAAAAATAATAACAATAATAATAAGTTGGTAATACCAATTTATACGAGTCATCTCATATTCAAACAGTGAAAAATAAGAAGGTGGTGGGGGGACAGTAGAAAAAAAATATGAAATCTTCAGGTTGAAAATGACCATGTCATTTTTATTTTCATGGAAAAATATAAATTCATCGATATGGCTATGCATCTGAAGATTATGATTTCTACCATAGCATGGTAATTAAACATTTTAGGATGTACTTGATTTTCCATTAAAAAAAAGGATTCTGATCAGGGGACACAGATTCGTGACCAATTTAAATTCAAATGTTATTTCACTAACATAGAAATTTCAAAAGAAGTAGCTTGGAATCTGATTTTGGAAAAATCAAGTAAGATTGCCAGAAAGTGCTAGAAATAGCCCATATTAAAATAATCTGAACATGTAGTTACTTCTCCACCTAATATTTGATTTAAAAGATCGAAATAGTGCGCTAGTGATATTACTTTATTAAAAGTCTTACCCAATGATCTTTTTCCTCATTTCCAGGTTTTATCAAGTTGACCCAATCAGTAAAACCCTTCTTCTTTTCATTGAGCTGCTCCGATACTTTACTGGGATCTGATGGTTTGCTTCTGAAACTATCTTTTCCCATTTCCTTAAGCTGTAAAACACAAACACAATTAACTTGAATAATCAAACATCTTTGAGTACACAAAAGTAGATAAACAACATTTTCTTAATTGAAGATCACCATAGTTAACTAATCTTTAACTCTTTTACAAGCTTTGTGGATACTTGGTGGTTCATGTACCAACAATGAAAACTTTTATCTAAAAGTTGGTATCATCTACCAAGCATGCATGGATCATTAGTGGTTTGTGATAACATTGTAGGACAAGTACAAAGTCAAAATGAAAGTGAAAACCTAACACTGTATGTACATTCTCTTCTCTAGAGGTAGCAACCACACTACAACAAGTTGCACAAGCTTACAGAGGGATAAAAAATCAAAGCAAAACCAAAACTGAACAATATGAGCAAACCTGAAAAGTTGCAGCTGTGACTATGTCAAGAATTGTGTTGGTAGTATAGCTGTTTGATTGCAGTCTTATGCGTCTCGGTTCAATATCAACAGAACTTTTGGACCAAAACGTAAAGGTAGATGAATCAGTGACCTGATAAAGACGAAAAGAAAGTACCAGGAAAGAGATGAAATAAACTTCAGAATAGATCAGAAAATAAATTTGTAAGAACTACAAATGAATTGCTGCAATCAACTTACTTCTGATCTTGTCACAGTCTCAAGTGGATATATCCTTAACATCCGACTAGCATTTGGGTCAAGTATGCGAATCCCATCTAAACCAATCTGAAATTTGAAAACATAAGCTGAAAGTCAGCATTAAATAGTAAAAGGAATTAAAACTAGGCATACAGAGTCAAAGACTAACATCGTAGAATATTAGAATGGCAGAATCAATGTTTGTATGGAGGGGGAAAAACAAAGTGAAAACATCTGGGAGAGATACAAAGTTACATAGATCTAGCATATAAATAAATAATAAAAACATCTGGGAGAGATACAAAGTTACCTAGATCTAGCAAAAATAATAAATAATAAATAATAAAACATCTGGGAGAGATACAAAGTTACATAGATCTAGCATGAGAATAATAAAAACATCATACATACAGAAAGGAAAACAATTCAATTTTATCAAGCAAGAAAAAGTCCTGCCATGGAGGGCAGTCCACACATAAAAAAGGTAATGATGAGGTTTTTTGCTGAATGAGGCTCTACTTCTCAGGACTGTTCGGCCTTGATTTGCCACAGGATTTATCTTCTTCTCCGTCAAAATTATTTTGAGTTTAGAATTTACTTCCCAACTTTTAAGTCCTCTTCTCAAAGTTCAATTTCATTCCCATCGGAAGACGGAAAACATTATGAACTTGTCATCTTGGATGCTTGATATCTTGTGCACGAGACAATTCATGTTTCATAGGCCTGCCCAAGATTATCCTACGAAAAGTTTACCCTAAGTCAATCTTCCACTCATATGATACTACTTGAAAATTTATCTTTGACATACACAATGCTTGTCTAGCACACAATCATGTGAAGATTTGGTATCCTTAGAAAACCAACCATTCTTTTGCTCTCTATACTTGATTGCGACCAGCTGTCTCCATAATGCCTTAGGTCCGGTATCAAATCTCTCTACAAACGTTTCCTGAGTAAAGCCATGTTTGTTTCTTTAATTCTTCTCACGCCAAATACTCAATCCTTCTTGTTCAAAGGCTTGCAAACTTTGTCCCATGCCAAGATATAATATTTTTTGCACTGCAGAGTAGCCCCCCTTAGGAACTCTCTCATTCTCCTTTCAATTTCGTCGCAATAGAATTAGAAACTGTTTCGCAACATGTAGGTGGGGATGCCTGAAATGGTGGGTTTGATTAACAACAATCTTCCTGCTTTTGAAAGACATTCACACTTCCACGTTGCGAACTTTTTGTCTACTCTTTCGAGGACCAAATCCAATCCAACACGTGCTCGGCCTTGTACTTCCCTTCCAAGAGCAGGCCTAAGGCAGTCACCTTGTATCCCATGATTTCATCATACATCTCTATGACTAGCTCTTCCACCTTCTCTAAGGCATACAATTGGCAATTCAAGAAATTACGTCGGATGCCTGAAATGGCTTCGAACCAAATAGTTTATGTCCCTTTTAACCTAGTTGACCTAAGTTTTAATGAAGCACGTGGAACCATCTGTTATTATGCATATTGGAGAATACTCACGAATGGGCTATAAATTGCTGATGATCAGACCAGCCGCCTCGGCCTCCACTTTAGTACACTTTGACCAACCATAAAATTCTCAATTTTGATGATTTAAAAATACATTACTCTTGATGCCAATGCCACATCCAAACCCACCAAGTCGACACGCTACGAACGAGAGGCATTGATCTCATGAATGATCCATAACGCTCTTGCCAACTTTCAACATCCATTATAAAGTGCACATCTTATAATGAGTGTGTTTCACTAGCCGCCCTACTAACTTAGAGAAATTTTTGAAATTGTCTATTGCGTATAACATCCTCCTTGAGTTTTCTCGATAAGGATTTAACTGAAAATACATCACTAATAGAGCTGACAAAATGGCCCGAAGCTTGGTTTGATCCAGTCCTTAAAAATTAGCCCGAACCCCCAAAAAGCCTGGCTCGGTTTAAATAAGGTCGGGCCACCTATTTCTCAATAATAAGGATTTGGGCCTAACCTCCAAAGTCCTTGGCCTGGCTCTGTACTCGGCTCGAATCCCGGTTTGAAACTAGCCTTGTTATTACTTTTCATGTATGAGCATCATATCATATATTTTTTAGAATTCATCATCTTTTTTAAGCTATAAAAAATTATAAGATGTTTGTGGTAAGCTAAAAAGTGTTATACATGTATGAAGGAAAAATGTGAGGATTGCCAACATTAAATGATGTAATTGATTTTATATAACAAAATTGAACATAATCAAGCCTTGCGTAAAATATACAAAGAAGGTGTTATACATATATGAAGAAACAATGTGAGGATTACCAACATTAAAAGATGTAACTGATTTTATATACTAAAATTGAACATAATCAAGCCTTGCGTAAAATATACAAAGAAGTGTGATTAGAATTAATATTTTATATATAACATTATATAGCCCTAGAAATGACAAGAAATGATATTTTAAGGAGAAAATAAAATCTTACTATAACAAACTATCTTGTTTTTTACTTATGATTGAAACCATGAATTCAATAATAATAAAACATAGTTTATACTTATATAAAGAGCATTATAACATAGACAACCGTTTAGCCATGGGAAAAAAAGGTATGAAATATGACTTTTAGAGAAAACGATATTTAGGTTGGCCGAAGCCAGAATTTATTGGGGCCAAGGACTTAGATCTTAAAAAAATTAGTCCGCTCGGTTCAACCCTTTACAATAAAAGGAAAGGCATGGCCCGAAATAGGTAATGGGCTCCATCAGTGGCGGACCCAAGATTTTAGTAAGGGAGGGGCGAAATGGCAAATAATTATTAGTTGATAATAGTAGTTATCAAGGGTAGAGCCAAAAAAAATTCCTATCCAAACTAGTAACTAATTAAAAATACAACTATAAAAAATACATTGCATTTATTAATTAAATCCAGTATACTTTAATTTCAAGCCAAAATAAGCTCACAATATCGATAACCTTAACAGTGGATAGACGAGCGTACTAACTAGAATATATAACTAAAATCATAAAATAATTAGGATAAGTATCTAGTTGAAGATAATATTTTTTTTGAAATTTACGAATAGAATAAGATCCTAATACAATTTCATAGAAAATTTGTTTATATAAGGCTCAAATTTTTTTCGAGTTGGCTAATGCCATATATTTTCATTGAATTCTATAGTTATTATTTTTGATATTAATTTGTTAGAGGTTTTATACCACTTGTAAACAAGCAATTCATTTCTTTAATGTTTGCAATTACATATAAAATTGCGTTGGAAACAAAAAAATATTAGTTAGTAATTGTGAATTAGCCATAAAGAAATTATACGCTCCGAGATGATCAAAAATAAGTTTTTATTAAACTAAACAATTCTTCTGATATTTGCAGTCACTAATAAAATTGCATTAAAAAAATTAGCGAGTAAGAATGATGAAGAATGGTTATAATCAATAAACATAAAAATGTATAGTTAATAGCCATAAGGAAATTTTGCGCTCAAAGAGCATCGAACTCGGGTCGTTTGCTAAAAATGATAAACTACTAATCACTACACCAACAAAGACATGTAGAAATAGTTGAATGGATAATATTCATACTTTATTATAAATTATATAATTGATTTTTTTAAGGTAAGTATATAATAAAAATATTTTGAAAGTTGAGAGGGGGGAACCCCCCTCGCCCCTGGGTTCCATAATTTAGGGATGAGCTAGCTCGTCCCTGTCCTTTTGCCAGCTCTACATCACTAAATTCCCTTTTTTGCCACCTTACTATCAAATAATAATTTCATAAGATGCCAGCCCCATGCCACAATGACATTTTCCATTTTAACAAAATTTTCCAAGCAACCTCTTTTTGACAAAGCGTATCCTAAGAAACTAATCCATAAATGTGCTTCCTTGCACATAATCCCACAAAAAATGTGATCTTGATGCCTTCTTTAATCTCACAAACTTATCTGGAGGCGCGCATCCTTAGACTTGCAAGTAAGGACCCACAAGGATGATTTCATGATTCAGGTGACACACACGGAACTTTGGTTATCGGGTGCATGCACTCTTGCACATCAATATTAACTATAAAAGGGAGACGAAGCGAAAGTTATTGATATTTCCTATATTTTAAGTCAGATCTCAAGCAGGCATATTGATATTACAGGTTCAACATGTGGCCATACAATATGGAGTAAAAGATACATATATTTCACACTCACCTTTTAGTGGGGTAGAAATCAATTAAAATAAACTAAATTTTTATGCATCTACAACCCAAAAGATGAATGTCCTAGCCCTGCCCAATACACATAATTACATACAATAACATAGTAAATTATGGAAATTGTAGCTATATGTTAATCTGGTTATCTTAAAGAAAAAATTAAAACAATTTGTAAAAATCAACATTATACATTAGACATCAACAACAACAACAAAAGTGAAGTTATCCATCAGACATGTTCATGTTCATGTTCATATATAACAATCTAACTAAAAGATGGCAAGGGGTTTTTGGAGGAAAACCTGGCAAAGAACATCCATGGTGCTCTGCCCACCACTTTCTGCCAAAAGCTTGACTCGGAACTTCTGCACTCCATTCTTAATATCTTGCTGAGTGTCCATCTTGGGAACAGCTTTGACAACCTTACTAGAACCCCCAATCTGGTCCTTCCCAGATGGCGAACTAATAGACCTCCCATAATCATCAAAAGCAGCAGTAGCAGCAAAAGTAAATGACTTGGAACCAGTACCTCTAGCACCATAAGGCTCCACCTTCCCCCCTTGATAAGCATAAACCTCCTGCTGGCCGAGCCCATCATACGCGTTATTCTCCGGTCTCTTATCATAGTAATCCGACCCCAAATCAGATCTACTCCGACCAAACACATTCTGCCCTCCTCCTCCTCCATACCTCCCAGGACTCTCATCCAGATAACTCCCCCCTCCCCTATTCAAGCTACTCTCATAAGACGCATCATACCCCATAGCCCCTCCGCCTAAATTGCTGTAAGGGTATGTAGATGAATTGGAGTTCAAATTGGATGGAATTTGCGATGGGTATGTTGATGAATTGGAGTTCAAATTGGAATGAATTTGCGGTGGTGGTGGTGGTGGAGGAATGTAATTTGGAACTGTTTGATGCTGATCATATGGCGAATAGTACGACGGCTGCTGGGCAGGTGGATACTGCTGCTCGGCCGAAGGCGGAGGAAGGTAAGAGGGGAAAGGCGGAGAATTGTTGAAAGATTGGTAATTAGGGTTCGGAGGAGGGACGTAGGAAGGAGGAGCTGTTGGGGGATCTGGATTCTGCGAATAATTATTAGGGTATTCGGAATTGAGGTAATTGGGGCCGAAAGGCGGAGCAGAAGCATAGGTTGTAGGTGAAGCTTCATGAACATCGTTTCGATTGGGGTTAGGGTTAGGGATAGGGTTTTGATGGGGTGGAAGGAGGTGGTGATGGTAATACGAAGAGCTGTAATCGCCTTGCTGCATATTGAATTGAATTTCAGAAATTTGAGAGAGATGAGAGAGACGAAGAGAGGTTTCTATAATTCTATTGAGGGTTTGGTGGATCGGGGAAGATGAACAAGGATTTTGATCGTCTGTAATTTGCGAGAGAGATATAAAAAAAAGAGGTGGAACTTGTTGTTGGCTTTGGTTTGCTTCGAATGTTGTCTGGATGGTCGGTGAAGATGGGATAGGGACCTCAGTTGGAATATATAAAAGAAGAAATTATTCTTCCCACCTTCCGCGACGCAATTCAGGGCTTTTCACTTAAATCGTGAACCGAATCGACTCAGGTCGATTTTAAAATTTTCAAATCAAAATTGAACTGAACATTGATAAAATCGATCCGAAACCGAACCGATTTTAATTTATGCAAATTGTAACCGAATCGAGCCAACTGAAATCGAACCAAAACCAAATCGACCGACTATTTTAAACATATTGTATTATTTATATATAAATTATATATTATTTATTATATATATTCGGTCGGTTCGGTTTGGTCAGTTAAAATCATATAGAAACCAAAAACCGAACCGACCACTTCGATTTTGAATTTTTTAAAACTGAAATCGATCCGAACCGAATTTAAACTGAACCCAATCGCTTCGGTTCGGTCGGTTTGATCGGTTTTTTGTCCAGCCCTAACGCAAACGCTGTCAAGGTAAAAGATGGACTTTTGACTATGGGCTTTTACCAAATATGTATTTCACGTCCCCAATGGTTTAAAAAAAAAAAAAAAAAAAAAAAAATTTAACCCACGTTGCCCACCTAAATAGTTACATATCTATATCATGTTTTCAAATTTCAACTATGAAATACCCAGTAGTTGCTATATAGGTGAGCTTCCAAAAGCAAAAGTTTGTTATAATAGAAGAAGGAAAGCCAATTCAGTATCTTAATTAGAAAGTGTTGTAAATTTGGTTTGAAGAAGGAAAATGCAATTTAGTTTGCTAATTAGAAAGTGCAGTTTTATATTATAACGGTTTATAGGCACTAAAACAAATTAAAAGACCAAACTTGTTCTCCATTGAACTTCCAACTTATCTCCATCAAGCTTCCAAATCACTTTTTGCTATTGGCTTTACTGTAATCTCCACAAGAAATACTTTGGGCAGCATGGAAGATGATGAAGAATGCTTAAAAAATATCAGGAAATAAAGTTTGCTAGGACTCGCCCTCATTGGTTGTTATATTTTCAGAGTGACGATCAAATATGCAACTTCTTTCATCCAGTTCATAAGTAATGATACTCAATTAAATTTTCCGAGCTATTGGATGATGTAATCCAATGTGTTAATCATGGTTGGTTGCTCTGTTCTCGTTGGACATGCAAAGGTGAGTCGTTCTTCTTCATTCCGTTCACCAAGTCAACAATTCATCTCCCATGCTTGCTACCATCAAGGCTTTGATGATAGTGAAATCTATAAAAGCATTAAGTTTTCGCATGCACCAACTTCGCCTGAATGTGTTGTTTTTTGTATTGGTGGAATAGGTTGGTTGAAGGTGTTAATTACTACTATTCGACTAGGAGAGGATTCTTGGACGGTTAAGAATTTTGAGTGCAGTAGAGACTTTCATTCATCTGATACTAATCCATTGTTTTGCCACAATGTGTTCTACTGCTTGGATATAAGAGGGAGAGTAGGAATATATGATCCACAGAACATGAATTGGACAATTCTTCATTCACCACATCGAGAAGATACACGCCACAACCCGCCACGAGAATCACAGCGTGCCGATGTGTGAATTAACTCGTAATACAGGCGGATCATAACCGGCCACAACATCATAATATAACACATTCTTGATACGAAAATGAAACGGAAATAAAAACTACAATAAAAATTTGAACAAAATAAATATATATTTGATTCGCCCCGCCAGAGTCATAGCGACAAAACCAATATACGAGCATCTAATATAACAAGATAATACACCTGATAATACAGAGGAAGCAAAACATACCCGTACAGGGTGGACACGACCAAACAACACAAAACGCGCCTACAGCAGAAAACTGGGCCAAAGCACCATGATCAGCAGGAGCGCCAACACTGTCTACACTCCAATGGAAGCACACCCCTTGCGGGGTCAGTAAAGTACATAGCTAGCTGGTGCGAGCGAACTAAATACAAATAACAAAATAATATACAAGGAAAATTCATGCCACACAACAATGGATAAGTAGCAAATTCAAAAATCTAAATCACACCGTGTCTCTAAGGATAATATTTCTAAGTTCAAGCAACAACACAAGCTTTTCAGATTCAACAATAACTACAAGTTTACGAGATATGTCGATCATTACACGTGATTCAAACATGGTAAATATCAAGCGATGAAAATAAACACAATCTCATAATTCTTCATAGTCTCCTAGGTATAGCAATCAAGTCGAAACCAAAAATCCTGTAAAATTATGTATAAGTGTCTCATATCGTAGGTATCAGCATACCCTACGAATGTGTCTCACCCAGACACATCCCACAACGTGCACCAGTACCACTTCGGACTTGTTTGTATCCTAATGGGGTGTCATCTGCCAGGATACAAACTCAAACATCCCGAACGACTGGCCTAACACGGCCAACCTAACACAAATCAAACTCAAGCGCGCTAGGAGGGAAAACGAGTAATCTCCAAAGCACGTCCTCCAGGACCCGTCCTACTGCACTCTCTAGTGGCAAGTGCGTGCGGGAGCTCACCGCACCTCAGCAAGCTTGCCACATGGAATAACATCCTCAATGTCAGGTGCGAGTCATCTCAAACACCATCCAACTCACGATGCGAGCAAGCTCCTAAGCATCAGCACAACATGCATTATAGCGGGGTAAAGACACTTACACCAACATCCACATGCACTAATGACGAGTCTGTACATAATCAAATGTAACAGACGTGCAACCATAATCAATTCAGTAATTTTCATAAATCTACGACTACGCTAGGGTCCCAACATGACCCAATTCACCACAATAAATTCATTCGAGTCGAACTATCATACATGCTCAAGACTCGGCAATTTACGGTAAAACATGACATACTATGCAAACTCGAAAATGAAGCATACAAGCCCAATGCCATTTCACCAATACCATACACCAAAGCCTAATCACACCCAAATTCATCCACTATTCGATTTCATTCAAGTATATTATGCTTTCAGAAAACTCAATGTGTAATTCATTCACAAATAAACAACACAACCATCGAAATCTCTAAAAATTTCGAATTTCGGACTTACATTCAATTATACACAATCGACGATATAATGTAAAAATTAAATTCAGGATTTAAAATACTTATTTCTCAAAATAAATAGTATAGTTACACTCACCTGAGCGGAATGGGTTTTCAGAACCCAAATCCTACCGGTCGAAGCTCCCAACTCGCAAAACAATGAATAAAAAAAATTACCATCGGCGCGAGACTGAAAGAAAAACTTACAAGCAAAAAAAATCTGGCAAACTCCCCGACGAAACCCAAAGTTTGGCGAAAACTCGCCGAAACCTCCCTACTCCGGTCTGATCGCCTCCAAACCGCACAACAGGCCGGAAATTGGTCTAAGAACACTCGGAGTCACGAATGTGCGGCTCACCCACGCACCCAAAGAGCGGATTCACGCCGAAGAACCCTCAAAACGGACATCTGTCTCATCTGGTCCGCCAGCTCCCAATAGGGCTGAAAACCGAACCATCGGTTCGGTTTTTCACCTAAACCGTGAACCGAACCGAACCGACCTAGGTCGGTTTAAAAATTTTCAAACCGAAACCGAACCGACCATTAACAAAACCGATCCGAAACCGAACCGATTCTAATTTATGCAAACCGTAACCGAACCGACTAAAATCGAACCAAAACCGAAATAAAACCGAACCGACTATTTTAAACATATTATATTATTTATATATATTATTTATTATATATATTCGGTCGGTTAAAATCACATAGAAACCGAAAACCGAACCGACCACTTCGGTTTTGAATTTTTTAAAACCGAAACCGATCCGAACCAATTTAAACCGAACCAATCGATTCGGTTTTGATCGGTTTAGTCGGTTTGATCGGTTTTTTGTTCAGCCCTAGCTCCCAAGTCATGTCACCCTCTCGGTGGCTCCACTGGACCTTCACTAACTTCATGTCCTCCGTCGAAGTTGTTTCACATCATCATCAGCAATGGCTACTGGCCTCACAAGATACGTCAACTCATTAGAAATCTCCAACTCAACGAGCTCTATAATCTGTGACGGGTCTACCGAGTCTGCCAAACACTTCTGCAACCTGGATACGTGAAACACATCGTGGAGACTTGACATACTCTGCGGCAAAGCCAATCTGTAGGCCACTGGTCCAATCCTCTCAGTAATCTCATATGGCCCTACATACCTCGGTGCAAGCTTCCCTCGACTTCGGAACCTAACAACTCCGCGCATCGGGGAAACTTTCAGAAAAACCCTATCGCCAACATCAAACTCTAACTCCTTGCACCTCCTATCAGCGTAACTTTGGGCTGTCAACAAACGCGCTCTAATTAGCTCAATCTTCTCAGTAGTTTCTCTGATCACATCCGGCCCCATCACAACTGACTCTCCAATCTCTGCCCAACAAACAGGTGACCTACACGATCGTCCGTAGAGTGCCTCAAACGGTGCCATGCCAATACTTACGTGGTAGCTATTGTTGTACGAAAACTCGCACAACGGTAGGTGGTCTTCCCAACTGCCCCCAAAGTCTAAAATGCATGCTCTAAGCATGTCTTCCACTACCTGATTCACTCGCTCAGATTGGTCATCTGTCTGTGGATGATAGGCTGTACTCATGTCCAATCTAGTACCCATAGCTTGCTGAAAGCTCTACCAGAAGTGGGCTGTGAAAATCGGATCTCTTTCGGATACAATTGAAACAGGCGACCCATGAAGGCGGACTATCTCCCGAATGAACAACACCGCTAGACTTTCTGCCGTCCGATTCATACTAACAGGAGTGAAATGTGCACACTTCTGTACTGAAAGTAGGCTGAACTCACACACAACATCAACAGAGCTGGTGTCGGGATTAGAAATCTCAAGAGAGCTAAGAAAACTCGACATCATAGAAACCGAATCGGACTCTAAGCAGTGTTAATCATGTTTGCTTATGCTAACTCAGTTGGAGATGTCTATTGGCTAATTCAGATGCAATTGTGGAGGGATCAGTTAAAGAGTGTTTACTGATTTGGGTCAGTGCTCCTCACACGCTTATGTGGCTGATATGGAGTGACAAATGCTTGGTTGTTTCAAGATAAAAGGAAAACAGAGAAGCAACTTCTCAATTTTCAAAGAACTCGTGTGGGGGAATCCAGACAAGATAATCATTGACATATCCTTAAACTGATTTATGTTTGATTGGGCATCTTTTATTTACATTTTTTTTCCTCTGTGATTTTCTTTATTACCTGTGGTTGTTCCTTTCTGCATCCCTGGTTTTACAATGAGATTGTTTTATCTAAATGAGAACAAAAAATGGAGATACAAGGGGACCTACAATAGGATACCCTGAGAAAGCTTATTTCAAAGAGAATCTAGGATCAGCAAAATAAGTAGAAAATATATCAGCCTATCTACATACAGTAACAGCCTAACCTACATGACCATGGCGTGAGAACCTGTAGATGGGTTGCAACAGCTATTCCTGTGATCTCGCATACGAGTTCTTCCCATTACGTACTTCATTTTAAGCGATACAGAGTGATGCCATAAATGCAAGTGAGAGTGCATGGAGAAACTAACACAATTGAAGTTGCTATTGTGGTGACATTGCCTCAAGGACACTGGTAGCATTCCTCTTTTCTGGTTTCATATAACTGATATTCCTTATTGAAGAGCTTGGAATAACTTGCCTGCTAGCCTCGACCATCCCTTCAGTGAAATACCAAGTCCAATTTAAAATATGTGGTTTGAGAGTTCAGAGATGCGCAAGAAGTTGAGTGCTGTTTGATACTGATAGGCAAGAAAATGAAAACTATCACATTTTCCTCTTGTTTATTCCACGTGATCAACAACAATAAGTTTCACACATCTCTTCCATTTTCAGAAATAGTTAGTCAACCAAACATTATAATGATATACTTGCATAGAAAATCGGTTGCAAAAATCATTTGTAGTGGAAATATAATTCCACAAACCTAAAATGTAGCCTTTTTTCCCCTTTTCAATCCATGCATGTCTTTTCCGGAAAAAGTGGACATTATTGCATCTCGTCCCTTCTTTTGTTTAGTTTGTGTAAGGCATTTTTGTCATATTTTGTTTCTATCAAATGGCCAGTACAAACTTCCTTTACTTGGACCAATGTTTGTATTAATAACTTCTTCTTTTTTCCTGTGAATTTCATTTCTGAAGTAACCCTTTAATTATTGATTCGCCAAACAATGGTTGTTGTCGATCCTTTTGAAAAAGATTCAGTTTTTGTTATCACTGTGAGTTATCTTGGGTTCTTTTCAATAATCTCATATGGCCCTACATACTTCGGTGCAAGCTTTCCTCAACTTCATAACCTAACAACTTCGCGCATCGGAAAAACTTTCAGAAAAACCCTGTCGCCAACATCAAACTCTAACTCCTTGCGCCTCCTATCAGCGTAACTCTTCTGTCTACTCTGGGCTGTCAACAAACGCGCTCTAACCATCTCAATCTTCTCAGTAGTTTCTCTGATCACATCCGGCCCCATCACAACTGACTCTCCAATCTCTGCCCAACAAACAGGTGACTTACACGGTCGTCCGTAGAGTGCCTCAAACGGTGTCATGCCAATACTTACGTGGTAGCTGTTGTTGTACATAAACTCGCACAACGGTAGATGATCTTCCCAACTGCTTCCAAAGTCTAAAATGCATGCTCTAAGCATGTCTTCCACTACCTGATTCACTCGCTCAGATTGGCCATCTGTTTGTAGATGATAGGTTGTACTCATGTCCAATCTAGTACCCATAGCTTGCTGAAAGCTATGCCAGAAGTGGGCTGTGAAAATCGGATCTCTTTCGGATACAATCGAAACAGGCGACCCATGAAGGCAGACTATCTCTCGAATGAACAACACCGCTAGACTGTCTGCCGTCCAATTCATACTAGCATGAATGAAATGTGCACACTTCGTGAACCGATCAACAATGACCCATATCGACTCATTACCTTTCCTCGACCGTGGAAGTCCATCGATGAAATCCATAGTGATATACTCCCACTTCCACGTCGGGATCTCCAATGGATGCAGTAACCCAGACGGTCTCTGATGCTCGACTTTCACCTGCTGACAAGTCGCACACCGTGCCACAAACTCTCCAATGTTATTCTTCATGCCACACCACCAAAAAGAACGTATCAAATCTCGATACATCTTTGTTCCACCGGGGTGAATGGTGAAACGAGATCTATGAGCTTCCTGTAAGATATATCTTCGCAACTCCTCATCAGAAGGAACACAAAGCCGCCCACGAAACCGCAACCCTCCATCTGAACCCACCGACCAATCGGTAGGGCACTCATCCAATGTGTCCACTACCAAATCTGTTATCTGCCTCGTAATCACTAGATCGGAGGTCTGTCTCTCCACCACTCTACTGATCAACGACGGATAAACTGCTAAACCCGCTATCATGTTGCCTTCTGTACTGAAAGTAAGCTGAACTGCAAATGAAACTAATGTCTCAAGTGTTCGGTACTCCTGAATCATCATGGTTGCCATCACTGCATGTCGCCTACTCAAGGCATCTGCAACCACATTGGCCCTACCAGGCTGATATTGTATCTCGAAGTCATAGCTGCTAAGAAAATCAACCCATCGTTGTTACCTCATATTCAACTCCCTCTGAGTGAATAGGTACTTCAAACTCTTGTGATCTGTGAACAACTCGAACCTCCCACCATACAAATAATGTCTCCAGATCTTCAAAGAAAATACTACGGCTGCCAACTCTAAATCATGTGTCGGATATCTCCGCTCGTGGGGTTTCAACTGTCGAGACGCATAGGCTACGGCCTTCTTGCCTTGCATCAACACTCCACCCAATCCTGTACCACAAGCATCAGTAAATACCACCAGTCGGCTACCAGGTGTCGGAATAGTCAACACTGGTGTTGAAGTCAACCGAAGCTTCAAAGTTTCAAAAGCTTCTTCACACTTTTCTGACCATACAAAAGGAACATTCTTTCTAGTTAACTGAGTGAGTGGTGGCGCAATCAGGGAAAATTTCTCGATAAACCGTCGGTAATAACCAGCCAAACCCAGAAAACTACGAATCTCCGTCACACTACTCGATCGTCTCCAAGACTTCACTGCTTCGACTTTCTCGGGATCCACTGCAATACCTCCAATAGAAATGACATGCCATAGAAATCGAACTTCAGGCTCCAAGAAATGACACTTACTGAACTTCGCATACAACTGATATTCTCTAAGTGTCTGCAAAACAATGCGAAAGTGCTCTATGTGCTCCTCTAAACTCCTCGAGTACACTAAGATATCGTCAATGAAGATTACCACAAACTTGTCCAAGTACGGACTGAACAATCTATTCATCAAATCCATGAAGAGAGCTGGTGCATTTGTCAATCCAAATGGACTACAAATCTAACTATGAAAACACTACGGCTCATCTCAACTGATCCAATAGATCATCAATTCGAGGCAATGGATACTTATTCTTGATGGTCACTTTATTCAGATCTCGATAATCTATGCACATCCTCAATGATCCATCCTTCTTGGACACAAATATTGCTGGAGCTCCCCAAGGTGAATTGCTCGGACGAATAAACCCCTTACGAAGCAAATAATCAAGTTGCACTTTCATCTCTTCCAATTGCTTAGGTGCAAGCCTGTACGCTAATTTAGATATAGGTGCAGTACCAGGAACCAGGTCAATCCGAAACTCTACCTCACGATGATGAGAGATACCAGGAATCTCCTGAAAGACATTAGGGAACTCACACACAACCTCAACAGAGCTGGTGTCGGGACTAGAAATCTCAAGAGAGCTAAGAAAACTCGACATCATAGAAACCGAATCGGGCTCACAAGCCAACACACGAGGCGAAACATCAGGTGGCGCTAACATCACCGACCTATGCAAACAATCAATGATCACTGGATGACTGGACAACCAATCCATCCCTAGAATCAAATGATAGCCCTCAAAACCCAAGATAATAAAGTCAAACACGAAGTTGTACCCCAACAAGGAAAACTCGAAACGGGGACAATATTCCCACAACCAAATCGAACTGCCCAAGGGAGACACAACGCACAAGGGCTCCGGTAAAGGCACTACCTCAAGGTTGTCTCTAACAACCAACTGTCTAGAAATAAAAGACCTAGATGCTCATGTATCGAAAAGAGCCCTCAACTGGGAAGACGACGAGTGCACAAAACCTAACACACAACACATAAATCCTGAGTCATAAAACAACACACTAACATACAATTTTTCCTACGCATAATGCACATAACACAAATCTTACTATATCTGGCACACACAACTACAAAAAAAATAAAAATAAAAAAATAACATACCCTCAACATTTCCCTGACCGGGAATAGCTGCTATGCGAACAGGCGGTGCTGGGAGAGGGACTCTCTGACCAACTCCAGGCGCAGGTGCTAACTGTCCCTGAGGCGCTCTCTAGATACCAAGCATTGTCACGCCCCGACCCGCCACGAGAATCGCAGCGTACCAATGCGTGAACTAACCCGTAATACAGGCGGATCGTAATCGGCCACAACATCATAATATAACACATTCTTGATACGAGAATGAAACATAAATAAAAACTATAATAAAATTTTGAACAAAATAAATATATATTTGATTCGCCCCGCCAGAGTCATAGCGACAAAACCAGTGTACAAGCATCTAGTATAACAAGATAATACACCTGATAATACAGAGGAAGCAAAACATACCCGTACAGGGTGGACACGACCAAACAGCACAAAACGCGCCTACAGCGGAAATTGGGCCTAAGCGCCACGATCAACATGAGCGCCAACAATGTCTGCATTCCAATAGAAGCACACCCCTTACGGGATCAGCAAAGCACAAAGCTAGCTGGTGCGAGCGAACTAAATAAAAATAACAAAATAATATACAAGGAAAATTCATGCCACACAATAATGGATAAGTAACAAGTTCTAAAGTCTAAATCACACCGTGTCTCTAAGGATAATATTTTTAAGTTCAAGCAACAATACAAGCATTTCAGATTCAACAATAACTACAAGTTTACGAGATATGTCGATCATTACACGTGATTCAAACATGGTAAATATCAAGCAATGAAAATAAAGACAATCTCATAATTCTTCATAGTCTCCTAGGTATATAAGTGTCTCATATTGTAGGTATACGCTTACCCTACGAATGTGTCTCACCCAGACACATCCCACAACGTGCACCAGTACCACTTCGGGCTTGTTTGTATCGTAATGGGGTGCCATCTGCCAGGATACAAACTCAAACATCCTGAACGACTTGTCTAACATGGCCAACCTAACACAATCAAACTCAAGCGCGCTGGGAGGGAAAGCGAGTAATCTCCAAAGCACGTCCTCCGGGACCCGTCCTACTGCACTCTCTAGTGGCAAGTGCGTGCGGGAGCTCACCGCACCTCAGCAAGCTTGCCACATGCAATAGCGTCCTCAATGTCAAGTGCGAGTCATCTCAAGCACCATCCAACTCACGATGCGAGCAAGCTCCTAAGCATCGGCACAACAGGCATTATAGCGGGGTAAAGACACTTACACTAACATCCACGACTACGCCAGGGTCTGTACAACAAGCATTATGACGAATCTGTACATAATCAAATGTAACAGACGTGCAACCAAATCAATTCGGCAATTTTTATAAATCCACGACTACGCCAGGGTCCCAACATGACCCAATTCACCACAATAAATTTATTCGAGTCAATCTATCATACATGTTCAAGACTCGACAATCTACGATAAAACATGGCATACTATGCAAACTCGAAAACGAAGCATACAAGTCCAATGCCATTTCACCAATACCATACACCAAAGCCTAATCACACCCAAATTCATCCACTATTCTATTTCATTCAAATATATCATGCTTTCAGAAAACTCAATGCGTAATTCATTCACAAATAAACAACACAACCATCGAAATCTCTAAAAATTCCGAATTTCGGACTTACATTCAATTATACACAATCGACGATATACTGTAAAAATTAAATTCAAGATTTAAAATACTTATTTCTCAAAATAAATATTATAGTTACACTCACCTGAGCGGAATGGGTTTTTAGAACCCAAATCCTACAGGTCGAAGCTCCCAACTAGCAAAACAGCGAATGCGGGACCATGAAAATTTTTAAAACTCCAAGGTGGACTTAAAGGTAAGTGAACTAACCAAAAACTGAAAAAAATAAATAAATTACAAGTAGCGCGTGACTGAAAGAAAAACTTACAGGCAATTAAAATCTGGCGGCGAAAACTCGCCGAAACCCTCCCTACTCTGGTCTGATCGCCCCCGAACCGCACAACAGGCCTGAAATAGGTCTAAGAACACTCGGAGTCACGAATTCGCAGCTCACCCACGCGCCCAAAGCCCGAATTCCCGCCGAAGACCCTCAAAATGGACATGCACCCTGATTTTGTGGAAAATTCGGCCAACACAGAAATCATCATTGCATGTCGGGTCTACGGGCTCCAAATGATGCCACCAAGGCCCCTCAACGGCTGATCGGAGCTACGAAATCCGATCAAAAACCCACCACGTCAAACCCAAATATGAAAATTGATATTTTTTATTTTTTTTGCAAAAAACCAAAAGAGAAACGAAGAGGGGAAGAAATGAAGGACAATGGGCGAGATTCCACGAAGGAATCGTTCGATCTACTCGAACGAACTCCGGCGAACAACGTCGCTGCGAGAGAAAAACTCGCGCTGAAGAAAAAAAAAAAAAAAAGAAAGAAAATGGGGGTTTGTTTTAAAGGGTGGGTGGCTATGTGCCCCACCGCATTTACTGAGTACAACCCCTCCGACAAACTTTAAAAAAAAACAGATATTACATCTTCCCTCGACTTCGGAACCTAACAACTCCGCGCATCGGGGAAACATTCAGAAAAACCTTGTCGCCAACATCAAACTCTAACTCCTTGCGCCTCCTATCAGCGTAACTCTTCTGTCTACTCTGGGCTGTCAACAAACACACTCTAATCAACTCAATCTTCTCAGTAGTTTCTCTGATCACATCCGGTCCCATCACAACTGACTCTCCAATCTCTGCCCAACAAACAGGTGACCTACACGGTCGTCCGTAGAGTGCCTCAAACGGTGCCATGCCAATACTTACATGGTAGCTGTTGTTGTACGCAAACTCGCACAATGGTAGGTGGTCTTCCCAACTGCCCCCAAAGTCTAAAATGCATGCTCTAAGCATGTCTTCCACTACATGATTCACTCGCTTTGATTGGCCATCTGTCTATGGATGATATGTTGTACTCATGTCCACTCTAGTACTCATAGCTTGCTGAAAGCTCTGCCAGAAGTGGGCTGTGAAAATCGGATCTCTGTCAGATACAATCGAAACAGGCGACTCATGAAGGCTGACTACCTCCCGAATGAACAACACCACTAGTCTATCTGCTGTCCGAAAATTTCATAATGGAGTCAAATAGTGAAGTTTTATGCGTGTTTGTAGGTGATGTAGGGAGTTGGATTGATGTACTTGAACTAGATCGGTCCAAGAAGAGATGGCGCAGAGTCAAGAGTTTGCATGGACTTACATTATTTGTGAGTCACACTTCATCGTTTCCAATCAAAAACATGGATGCTTCTTTGAAGCTAAGAAATTCAATATGTTTTCCACGTTTTCATGATGAAGTCATTGTATTTTATTCTCTAAATACTGGAAAATTTCATTCATTGGGGATGTCAAACTACTCAGGTCCAGATCTACACAACACTAAGGAACATATTCACAAGGCCTAGTTTGGACTCAAAGTGGAGGATGATGACTCAAACAAGGACATCAACTGGATTTCAAAATCTACCTCATGAAGATTATTATTGTTTTTGTTATGAGTATTTTGAATTTTGAATGTGAGACTAGAAGTACTATAATACAATGTAGGTAGCTAGTTAAGAATAGTTTGTCATGATGGAAAACGTATGCTCGACAAAGCTTAGAGGATATGAGTAGCTCACCCATGATTCCATGTACAGAGACCAAGGTCTATTGCATGAGGCATTCGTAAATTCACACTAATGATTGATTTGATTCCACACAATATCTATTGCGTGAGAGAAATGTAAAACAAAGTTAGTATTTAATATGTATAATTATACATCTAAAGAAGTTAGCCTCGTACAAACATGTCTTCAGAGATGGATTAGTGAAACAACCAATACCAGCAATACAAGCACCAATAATATTCTCCCAATACCAGCAACACCATGATTGCCTTAGCTAGCTAGCATCCTCAACGGTAAGGGTGCATACTCAAAGTGTACCTTTGGAGTTGTTTGCTTTTTCAGCAGTTTTCCTTCTCCAAAAAGGTTTTGATTTCTTTAAAAGCAATGCGAAAAACAAAGTGGGTTTCATTAAGGGGGGTGTATTGTATATGGATTCTTATGGAATTGATAAATAATTTGAAAAGTCCACGGACTCTTTAAATTATCCACAGACTCTTTAATTGTCCACAGACTTCTGCTGATTTCTTAAATCCATAGACTTTTGCTACAGACTTTCTAGAGATTTATGAAAATCCACGGACTTTGTATGAACGACTTTTACAGATTTCTAATTATTTGCAAGATAAAAAAGAAGTTCGTAAATAGTGATGAAACAAAAAAATGTCCATAAAATAGAGATACATGTGCTAAAAAAACTAGAAAAAGAAAAGGTCGTTAATTAACATCTTTAAAATAAGAAGTAAACATCCATAAAATTGTATTATGATCATTCTTCTCCTTCATGATCATGGTCACTTTCTTCATTATCATTGTTAGCAACATTGATGTTTGCTTGAGCTGCTGCCCACATTTGATTAGCAATACTCATTCTCCATTGATTAACATTTTCTCTTTGCTGCTCTTGGGTTTGAATATCATCCCATTCAAAATTATCTTCATCATTCTCTACCGGATCGTTTTCTGGTTCAGGAGGAAATTCATCTGAACGACATTCTTGTCGCAGAAAATTATGCAATCCTGCATATGCCAAAACAAGCTCCGCTTGTGTCTTGTAAGGAAATGGTGGTGCTGATTTGAAAATTGTAAACCGCGACTTGAATATTCCAAATATTCTCTCAATTACGTTCCTCAATGAAGCATGACGAAGATTAAATAACTCAATTGCATTGACAGGATGGTTTCCTGGACCGCCAAAATCTTTGAGATGATATCGAGTGCCACGAAATGGAGATAAAAATCGACGTCGGTTTGGAAATCCACAGTCTCCAAGGTAATATTTACCTGATCATAAAAAAATGTGCAATTAGTATGTTTATACTTTATACTATATGGTATAAAATTCAATAAGTTTGCTGCATTTTTAATGCACGTAAAATTATACCTGATGGTATTTTGAGTCCATTTTGTCTAGAAATAGCATCATTTAACACTTTCGAATCACGAGCAGAACCCTCCCATCCACTAAGCACATATATGAATTGTAAATCAAAGTTGCAAGCTGCTAAAACATTTTGTGATAGTTTCCCATGACGGTTCCTGAATCTACTGACCTCACGTCCAACAACCGTTGCAGGAATATGTGTGCCATCAATAGCTCCAATACAATCCTGAGAAAAAAGAAAAATAATTACAACATATGTACAAAAAGAAGAAAAGAACCAATATTAAAGCACTACAATGATATAAATATTTGCTATAAAACTTACATTGCGTACCTTAAAGAAAGGATAAAACCTTGTACTTTCTCTTATGTTAGGTGGTGTGGTATCAGGTAGCGGTGGTTTAGCCATGAACATTGGAGCTATTGTATTCAAGCTCTTCAAGATTTTGTTGAAACTTCTGCTAACAGTGAAATGAGATCGCTCGAATACCATTCGAGGTTCACTATATCGATTGTTTTGACCGACAACTAGTAAAAAGGTCGCAAACATTTCTTCAACACAAATATATCTAGTACTCCGTAGAGGTGTTTTCTCTTGTATGATGACACATAATTTTCGAAACACTTCAGGATACATTCTGTAGACATCCCGAAAGATATGTGGGTCTCCATCCAATAACTTATTCATGTATATGTATCCATTTGATGTCACCGGTCGTCGAGTCAATGGACGTCTAATACGTTCATCACTTATATTGGGCACAAGATTATATAGCACATAAATCACTGCTTGTATTGTCGTTAATAAAATTCTCATGGCCTTGTAAAACTCTTCATCCTGTTCATCAACTCCATACATATCCATTTCACAGATTGCTATCAAAGCAAGTACCTGAATAAGGTCATTATATATTCATAATAATCGCCTATTTGAATGCAATTAATTGTTAAGGACTTAAACCAAATATATTAGACATTAGAGAACAAGACATGTATCTGACAAAAAAAAAAAGATAACCAGGCAGGTAATGACATGAAAAATCGCAATCCAACATTCAACAAAATCAAATCATTCAACACAACCAAATTAAAAATCATCACTTGCAAAATGAAATCAACACACAGTATTTAGCCTTATGCATATAAAAAAGTATCAAACTACATGACTTAAAATCCAAATGGCCTATAGCTTATTAACTTTATGCATCCCTTTGTGCCCAAGTGATCCAGTCAAGTCTTTGGTCTGGACTCATCTTCAAGAAGGTGTCTTGCTTTGTTTTAGTGTTAAGAAAACTAAGCGCAAAAAACTGAGCACCATTATTCAATCCTGGGGTCTCTTGAATAGCAATCCAACATTCGCTGTTCGTTGATTCTCTCTTCTCCATTATGCCACAAATTGTTTTAAAACTGGTGACAATTTCACCAAAGCCACTTGATATGTTTTCCAGAACTGCAGCTTGAGTAGCTACCCCTTTTGAGTTGCTACTTTGTTCATAATCAACTCTACTTCTTTTGGCATAAGCTCTGCTTTGTGGTGCATCATTTGCATTTTCAGTTTTCACAAATGCATTGTTGTCTTGATCAAAGACCAAGTCATCCATGCCACCAAATTCCCAAGATCCATTTCCTTCTTCATCATATGTTGTGGCATCTGTATCATCACCTAGACCTATTGACCCCATCCCAGTTGCAGTTCCATTACCAACTGCAATCTTCAAATCCTCATAGTCTGCAAAAGTTTCTAACTGAAAGTGCGCATGCGCTGGATGTGACTAAAAAAAAGATTCAAAATATAAAGAAAGTTAATATGTTAAAGAGTCAAAAAAATTAAGCTGTAAAATAGAATAAAAGTTCAAGATATTTAACCCACCTTCAAATAGTCTGCCCATACTTCATCAGGCGCAGTGAATCTCTTTGTGATCGGGTCCCATCCAAACCCAGAATTGTGGCGCATAAGCTGAGAGTAATTGCTGTATTGCTTCTTAAACCATTTCACTCGGCTTTGATATTGACTATAAGTTATCTCCTTACTAATTTTCTCCTTAAGTTTTGGAAGTAACTTTGCCTCTACGGTTGTTTTACTTATAACACCATTAATATCTCTGAACCCAAGCATGGCACCTTCAACCATGAGCTGGAGCAAAGCATTGCTCTCTTCCGCGGTCCAAGTTTTATAATCTTTTCGTTTACCGTTACCTTGTGAATCTCCCATCTATATATTACAACAGATATTTTATGAAGCAAATATATGCTACTACATCAGACACAACTCGAAAGTAGTTTCTTTCCTCTATATAATCACTACATGCATGAAGGTAATCTATCATACATGAAGCATGTATGGTTAAGCCTATATATATATGCTATATGTCATATCTAATTAGAATTGGATGAATGTTTTATGATATAATTCTAGGGAGGTTAAGCCTGTATATATGCTATATGCTATATGGTTAAGCCTATATATATGCTATATGCTATAGGTCATATTTTATAACTATTCTCTCAGCTGAGGTAAGGTCACTTACCACCAACCTTAACACTTGTTAAACTCCCAAGACTTTGCTTGCACAAACCAAGAAAGTTCAACAACAAAAAAAGTGGGTCTTGTTTTTTTTTGGCAAAAACCCAACTTGTCAAAAAATCGTGTTTCAAATCTGAGGTGAAATTGGTTTTCTTGTTGGAATGAATTGTGGTTTTTGGTTGATGGAAGACAAAAGATGGTAGCTTTACAGCTTTTGTTCAAGTAAAAAGCTTTCTTAGATTTGAAATTTGCACTGGTTATTCATGGATGATTTTGTGTTTGATTTGAGGAAGCAGTGAAGAAAAACAATGGTTATTAGAGCATACCCATCTTCCAAAATGTCTTGGATTCAATTCCATATACAAGAAAAAGATGGGATTTTGGCCCATCCTCCTCCAACACCTCTTAGATTTCCTTCACCCCTTTCTTCCTCTCCTTCAGCACCTCCTTATACTAACAATTTTCAGAAAGATTCAACCCCACCATCATCATCTGGGAGTAGAATCAGCCCAGCCTTTCTTTTCATAATAGTACTAGCTGTGATATTTTTCATCTCTGGTCTCCTCCACTTGCTTGTTAGATTCCTAATTAAACAACCATCCTCTTCAGCTTCCCAATCTAGCAGATACCCAGATATGTCAGGCACTGATGCACTCCAAAGACAGCTCCAACAACTCTTTCATCTTCATGATTCGGGTCTAGATCAGGCTTTTATAGATGCCCTCCCAGTATTCCTCTATAGAGAGATAATGGGTCTGAAAGAACCCTTTGATTGTGCAGTTTGTCTATGCGAATTTTCTGAGGAAGATAAGTTGAGATTGCTTCCTCTATGTAGCCATGCCTTCCATATACATTGTATAGACACATGGCTCCTCTCAAACTCAACATGCCCTCAATGCAGGGGAACCCTTTTTACCCCTGGCATTTCAATTGAAAACCCAGTATTTGATTGGAGAATTGGAAGTAGAAGAGTTGTTTCGATTGTGGTGTTGTAGAAAAGAGAATGGAGGCGTATGCATCTCTTCCATCTTCCATCATCTCCTCGCTTCTTCATCTCATCGAGAGAGAGAGTTCGAAAAGAACTTCAAAACGATGGAGAGCGAGAGCGAGCTCTGCAAGTCGACCTTCCAGAGTTGGCGTTGTGTTTGTTTAATTTCGATTTCTTCTATGTGACAGTGGTGGTGAGAAGAAGACGGTGAGCATTGTTCAAGTTGATTTGCAGACGAAGGGAAGAAGGTAGAACCCGAGAGAGAAAGACAGAGAGAGGTAAAGGTCTGACAAACCACTTTCCTCCCTCCACTCTCTTTCATTGTTTCAGAGATTCTCTTCTTACTATTTTCTCTCTGTCTCTTACTCACACAAAGGGAGGCAACAGCAACAACAACAACAACACCCTCCTTCCTTTCCCTTTCTTGTACGGATACATCAAGATATTTATTTGTGATATGTTTTATATCAACATTGTTACAGTAGACTTTCAACTTCCATTAAACAATAATACTATGCTTTCACTGATTACGTATTCCACTTCAGAAATCCATAAACAATAATACAGTGGTTATTAGAACACTATGCACAATGCAATAAACAATCCACTTCAGAAATCCATAAACAATAAACAATAATACTATATGCTTTGATTTAAGGAAGCAGTGACGAAAAACAATGGTTATTAGAACACTATGCAAAGATAGAAAAAAAATCGAGAAAATAAGAGGATGAAAACCAACCTCTTTGCAGCTGGCACAAGGAAGAATTTTGGGAGATTTTTTTTCACGTTGAAATCTTTGATAGGAGGCTGGCAAATTATTGAACTTTGTTATTTATACCTAACACTACAAAGTCCATGAGAATCCATGATTTTCTAAATCCATAAATATGAATGATATTTTGAATACCCTAAAACTTTTGTGGACTTTTTGAAATCCATATTGAATACCCCTAGACTTTGTGGATTTCAGAAAGACTTTTTAAAATCCTGATTGAATACCCCTAGACTTTTGTGGACTTTTTAAAATCCAGATTGAATACACTTGGATTTTCAAAATCCATGAAATTTATTAAATTGCCCACAAAATCCAGATACAATACACCCCCCTAAGAGGATTGTCAACCCCTCTGTGCTCAATTGCTATTTCCATATAAACCAGTAGATAATAGGCTCATTTAAAGTATGTGTACTTGTTTTTCTCAGTCGGCAAGGATTTTCAGGTTTGTTATTGCACCTCCTAATTCAATCATTGAAGTCTCTATAATACAAGTGTTAATGTTATGTCCTTATTTTCAAGGACGGAGCCACATTGAGCCACAATGAAAAATGAACTTTACTCTCTAGTACTCGTGCAACACAATTCTCCATTTCAATTCCATATAAACACTTGCTAGCAATCCACATTACCTCATTTTTAACCCAATTATTTTTCTTTTGAAATCAAACTCATTTTTCACCACCATCTACATTTAGCTACGTTTCAACAATTTGAGGCGCTCATGGAGATATAAGATATTGGTTAAGTTAGCATAATATTATTTATCATCCTTTTAAGACATTAATTTGGCCATGGTTTGATTATGCCCTTCTTGAGCAAGTATTGTTGAAAGGAAAAAAAATCTTTGAAAACCAAAATTTTGGTATGCTCATAGTGTACCAATAAGAGGATTAACAAATTATTTCGATTGAGAAGTTTATATCCGAGAAAAAAAAACACACACACACAAACAACTTGTACAATAAATTTTTTTTTTTAATTATCAATAGAATACATTATTTTTTAATGTGAAAAACAACCTCAAAATCTATATTTGAGTCATTTCCTAAAGAATTAACTATTTATTATAAAAAAAAAAATCATTTACCCCCCGCCCAACATAAATCCTGGCTCCACCCCTACCTATTTTGTTAAGTAAAACCCAACTTTTTTCGACTAAGCTTCATCATATGCCCAAAGAACATTCATGGTGGGTTTGATAGAGTTTGGACACACATTTCAATGGGTGTTATCACGACACTTTTGTTTTTTATTAGATCGGATCTTGTTATGCATACAAAAAAATATTTAAAAAATTAGGCAGTTTATGTTGGTTTCAAAGATGAAGCAAGTAAATTTTGCTACACCAGGATATAAATGGAAAAAATCGCGAAAAAAAAATTATTTATGGAAATTTAGACGAGACCCATGTTGAAATTTAAAGGGTATTTAAATGGACTCGAACTATGTAGTTACTAAGTGAACCCACCACTTCCTCTTTCAAACACCACCGTTATCTTTGTTTTGAGTTTTTTTTTCCACTTTTAAGTACCACCATCATAAAGAGGATTTTTTTCCCTATTTTGTTTAATTCAACGGATAATCAGGATACACACCATATCCTGAATGCTCAACATGCAGGACCCCCATTATGAGTATGTGACATCCTGAATTTCAAGATCAATAGTCAGATCCAGTCAGCTAGACACCATAGAATCAACCTTAGATCAAACCAACTTCGCCCCATTCCCTTGGTCTTAGATCCGGATATGATTTTAGTCAGTTTTGATGCCAGTTTCTTTGACTCGTCTAAATAGGGCGGCCTCGGTGTTTTCGATATCAACCTGCACGGACAAGTTCTTGCATCAGTAGGTTGCCCTATATTGGGCAAGATCCTTAACACCACTATGGCAGAGTGCTATGCAGTTGAGGCAACACTACTTATGATACTAGCGCAGAACTGGAAGACAGGCTTCCCTCTAGGTGACTTGACAAACAACATCAACCTCATCCAAGCTGACGACACTAATCACAGTCTGCCCATGAACTAGGCATGGCGTCCACTTATTACTAATGATAGACGCCTTGTTTTGTTGCTTTCAAATTGGACTTGTAGATATGTGGATCTAGACCTCAATATGGAAGCTCATAACTTGGCGATGTCTGCGACAACAAGTCATCATGTTTTGTAACCGTACTTATTTATTTTGGTAATATGCATAATGCTTTAACAAAAAAAAAACATGCGAAAAGACTTATCCTTTCTGTTGAATCAATTCATCCATGAGGGAGACTCATCATCCAAGTCATCAAAGGCAATATTTACAACTGCAGTCAAGCCTCATCTCTCAATTAATGTGGTCACCCTTATTCTTCACCTTTATACTCAATTTTCCATTTTTCTCTCTTTTATGGACTAGAGGAATGGAAAAATAGTACTATGGATGAGTAGCTTTTGTATTTGTAGTCAAGATATGTATGGGAATGTAGATAAATTTATTCTCCAACGACTTCTTCATGTCATATTCACCATGAATCAAATCCCATCAACAACAATATGAAAAAAGAAATTTAAACCCATTCAAATCTCTTTTTCAAATCCATGCATTGTATACGAGATTGACACCTAATCTCACAGTTCCAACCTATGTTTGAGCCATTTATTCTCACAACAACGGGTACTCTCATAGATGCAATCTTGTTCGTGAAGTTTGATCACTGGGTTTGGTTTTTCAGAAGTTCAGCAATGATGAGGGTTATTTTGGTATGTTTTGAAAGCGAAGGGGTATGTATGATGTTTTTTCTTGTTTAATTAAAGGGGTTTTATGTGGTTTCAACAATAAAATCAAGAAAGATAAGTGTTTGATTAGGAGATATGTCATTTCATGTTCGATTTTAATGACGATTTTTTAGATGAGGAAAGTACTTAGCCGCAAATCGGATGGAGATGACAAACATAAGATTTCATGGCTTTTTGTTATTTGTCTGTGACAAGAAAAGTGAGGTGATGGTGGTATTCATCAGCAGGTGGTGATATTCCAAAGATATGTGGTGGTGTTCTTCAGTTGGTGGTGTCCAAAAGTAGAACAGTGGGTTCACATAGTAACAACCTATTTAGAAACATCATATTTTTACTAATAATCCTGTGTAATTTTTATTATTTTTAAATCTTTCCTGAGTTACTATAACTGGGGTCAAATGGATTAGTGGAATGATATGTTGATTTAAATGTAACAATTCCATATCATAATTAAACAGCCTTGGAACTATCAACTTCAAAACATGTTAATTGGTGAAGGATTTATTGTGAAAATTTTTGAAGTCGTGCTAATTGGTGAAGGATAAGTTATGAAACTTTAAAAACAATAATGATAATTCATAAAGTTAAGGTTGTTATGTGTCTCGAGTTATCAATCCTCTCAAGTTGGGTTAGGTGAGTTTGTTCAAGTTATTGCATACCTTTAAAATTTCGATACGATATCTGGATTTGAGTGATATTTATCGAAGTCATAGATTAGACTATTTTTTGTCAGATAATCACCATTCTCGTCATGTCCACCTTATAGTCGTAATCATGGCAATGGTTGTGAAGGCGTTGGAGATGTATCGTATGATGGTAGTGGTGGTGGTGGAGCATTGATGGTAATGATATGGTGATTCTGGTAGTGGACCCCTATAATATGGAGGGTGGTGGTTGCGATGGCTATGGTGATTGCAATAGCGGTAGTGGTGATTATGCTATGGTGTTGGTAGTGGTTGTGGCATATGATGATCTTGGCGGTCGTGAAAAGAATTTAGAGAGTATATTTTAGGAAAGAATGGTGGGTAATAGTTTGGAAAATAACTAATAGTGTTTTTTTGTTTGACTTAATAAAGGACTAGACAATCAACTCATGATTTCTTGGGACCAAATTTTGAAATGCCCTATTATTGTGGGACTAACCTCAAAAAATTTCAGACATTTATATAAAATTTTCTCTAGCTATTGTGAACATGTGAAAAGGGAGTTGCTACGTGTGCTCGACTGTTTAGCTCGATCCCCCAACTTCATTTTTTTAGATTTAACTTTTAGAAATTGCTTGGTATATTCAACCACATTTTGTTAACCCTAAAACAACTCTTATTAAATACCAAGAGAATAAGGTTACTCGTGTTGTTCATTGAGGATTTTGTAGAAATGATTATAATTATGAATTTTTGAATGTAGGATTGTTACGTGTTTTTTTCCGATCCCTTTGTGTTTGATGAACACATTCTATTTTTTAGCACTTTAGATTAGATGTATAGAAAACAAAGAATTTGTTTGCAAAGTGGTTTTATAAGTCTTTTTTTTTTAAATTTTATATTATAGTGTTTGTAATTTATTATAGAACTTGTGGCGATGGTTAATGAATCTTTGATGTTTGTATGCAAATTTGAAAGTTAAGAATTTGTGATCAAATTTAGTTTTATTGATGACATTTATTTTTATTCCTTCGTAAAAAACAAATCAATGATTACAAACGATAATATTTAACCACCAAATGGTGTGTGTGTGTTAAGCCCCTAAAGTTTTCCTAATTTCGTTTCATCCCCATGATCGTGAGGTCAATGCCATGGACCAACTTTTTCCACCCAACAATTTTTGAATGATCAAACTACCCTTTAGTTAATGCACATGTGCAAGGCACATGCACATGTCAAAATTGATTGAGATTGAATTAAATCTAACCATCCATCTTATATTAAACAGATGATGGGGCATGCCACACCCAAATAGATCTTTTCCTCTTCATTATGTTTTCATTAATTGCAGAAGTTTTACAAGAACCATAGAACACCAACATTTGGTTATTTGGAGGGATGACGAGTCAAAGCCACTTAATCCTTATTCTTTTTAAATGGATAATGAGAAAAATAAAATATTTGCTTCTACAAAACCTAGAACACTAACATTTGGTTAAAAAAAAAAAAAGGCTATTCCTTTACAACCATAACTTAATCAAAATCTCTATTGATAAACCCAAACTAGAAATTTGAAGTCACTCAAAGATGCCCCCTCTCCCCAAGATGGTAAACAACCCTATCTTCAAAACCCAAATGTATGTGTGAATTCTTCAACAAGGTCTTTGAACTATGCATTGGTGGGATGGGGGGTTACGGTTGGATAATGGTGGGTTTTAGTGATATGAGACGATTGGGAGGTTGAATAAATAATAACAAATAAAAAGGTCTACCATTAGAGATAATGAAAGTTTGTTTGATGGTTGATGCGTCCAAAAATCGTCACCCTGTGAGTTTGACCTGCAAAATAACTGTTAGACTGCCAATGACCACTTTTTTGGTGGCCGAAGGCACTCCGATGCTTTAGTCAGTAACTATGTTAGAAGAATGCTGCAAATCTGGACAAAATTCAGTTAAAGTTGCATACATTTGTCAAATGTTTCCTTTATCTTTTATAATGGTCGTGGTTAACTCTCTGCATGACTTAAGCATGTGAGGCACAACGGAAGGAGATGTTTTTGTAACAGTCTCTTCCTTAATGGAGATGCGTTCGTGGCCCCTCCATGACTTTCTTGGTGCAACGTTCTCCTTCTTTATGAGGGAACTCGTGTCGAGCCTAGACTTGGGCTTTGATTTGCTTGGGCCTGGATTTGGATCTTGTTTACGTCTCCTTAGTGATGGCCCTAGTACAGACTTTTATAATTGGCCTCATTTTTCCTGTGCTTTATCAGCTGCCCAATAGGTTGGGCGTTGTATTCTCGTGATGGATCTTCGTGCAACATGTATGACCATGATGATCTATCTTTTTTTATGTATCATCAACTACTCTCCCCTTAGTTAGTATGTATGTTTACATATCCACTAACCGTGTAATGATTACATATCTACTAACTATGTGGCGGTTGGTATTTCGTTGTCTGTTTGTTTTCACGTACATTTTTAGTGCGCCATTATATCTCGTATGTCGCTCCGTGAGCGGTCTCTTCCTTTTCCAGTTGTTTAAAAGATGTTGTGGCTACTCTTCTTCTTTCTTTACGTCATCTTTGCTGTTAGTGTTATTTCTTTTCCTTACTGCCTCATTTTTTCTTCACTGTTTACGATGTCTGCTGGCGACATGTTGGTTGGTGATCAGCTTTCTACTTGTGAAGCTCATTTTTCTCCAAGCAAAGCCTCTCAGGCTATCCTGGATAGTATCCGTTCCTACCATTCTTTGCCTGACGACATTGAAATCATTATTCCTCGTGAAACAACAGTCCTTGTTGTCCGAGGAAAGGATATATCACACTTTATCCTCGCATGTTCTACGCCAGTCTCCAGCTCCCTGTTCCGGAGCTGTTCTGGTCATATCTGAACTTTTTGGGTAATCCTCATGCTTAGATGGGTCCAAACGGTTGGAGGGTTATGGTTTCCACATATGCTAAGGCCATTCTTTCTGGTATCTATTTGACCCCTTGAATCCTGCACTTTTTGTTGGGGTTCAGCGTGAGGCCCAAATATACATGTTTCTTATATTCTCCTGCATGTTTTAGTAACCTTAATGATGACATTAGGGGTTGGTCGCAGGATTGGTTTTACGCGTCTGTTGGTTCTGGCTACTTCAATTTGTGGGGTTTTCCAAGTTCCTATTAAGCATCAAAATATGAAATTGACCGTTGAGAAACAAATTATTAGTGAGCACTTTCTGGGGTTTTCGGTAGTTCCATTGGACTCCTTCCTTACTGATAATAAGGTGACATGCAATAGTCTATATGTCATGAATGAGACTGAAAGGTCTTCATTGACCGAGAGGCAGGTCGCGAAGATTGTTGCACATGTGCCGGTGATGAAGTGGTCGTTGATCGGAAAGTGAGCTATGATGTTATGGATCTCAATGCTTTTGTTCATAATGCTATCAGTCCTTCTTCTATAAAGAGAAAATTAACGAGACATGTTAGTCCGTCGAAGCAGTTGTTTATGTCCTCCGACCGCGTGCCAAAGAAGAAACGACTTGTTGATTTTTTGCGTCGCACGACTCTCTATTCGAATTCTGTGGATAGAGATCCTTCGAGGGAAGACCGTTGCTCTCTGCAGGAGGCAAAAGAAATGAAGCTGGCTCTGGAGAGGAGTGAGAAGGATATCATTTGTCCGTTGGACGACGAGGAAAGAAGTTTCTCTCCACTTATGGTGGTCTTGATATTGTTAAATGTTCTGATGAGGATACCCGGTCTTTGGATGACAAGATGCTCCAATTAGTTGTTATTCAATCTAAAGAGCTTGACAGTCGAGATCAAGTTTCCCGAGTTGCAGCCTTGTCCTCCTCCTTCCCCTATTGCTGATGGAGGGATGGAGGTTCCTTCTTCCTCAACTTTCTTGAGTCCTTCTGCTATTATTCGTTCCGTTTCTGCTGGACAACGAGAGGGTGATGGAGGTTCTCCTGTCGTTCCTTCGTCTTTCCCAATCATGGATAGTGGCGGTTCCTCCATACTACATGATTCTCATGTTCTTCATTCACGGGTTAGTTGGAAGGAACCTACGTCTGAAGAGATCCAGGTTAAATCGGATAGGAAGTTATGTTGGTTCTTTCGTCTTGGCGTGCAAGATGGTGCACGTAAGCTGATAAACGAATGACACAGACGATCGATGGAGATGCCCGCAATGTCCGTGTTGAACCCGAACCTTTATCTTGAAGATGGTGTGAGGCTTATAATGGAAGGGATGACTCATCTCGCCTTTGCAGGAATGATGGGCTTGAGTCATCAGGCCAATCACAATCTTATGGTTTCTTTGGAGATGAAGTTTTCCGTGCTGCTACTGGTATTCTGTAATGAAAAATATTGTAACATTCTCTAGGATTTGGATAATTATTGAGTATAATTTAAGCACAATATTTATTCAGTTTAGTGGGGGAAAATTGTCAAATAGTTCCATTCAATACCTAAAAACAAGCATTTTTTAATTTTGCATCTTCTAATAAGCAACCCATTCGGAAACAAAACAAACAATTCATTAAAAAATGGCTCAATCCTTCTAACTCCAGTTTTTTTTAAAAAAATGTCACCTAAGAAAGTAGTAGCTCTAAGAGATTAGCATCATCAGTCAACGCAAGGCAAAACAAGACACTGCCTCGAGATATACAACAAGAACAAGTAAGTGTAGAATAGTAAAACTGTAATAAATGGGTTTACTACTAATCGAGAATCTACCAGTGTTCCCCTCACGTGGGCTATGGGCCCACCTATGAGTAGGTGTCTTTTCATGTCTTGGCAAGATCGACTATTATCTTCTCATTTCTTGGCAAGATCGATCTATTTGTATTAGGGGTGGGCATGGGACGAGATGGACACATCTCTATCCCATCCCGTTCATTTGGGATCGGAACGGGACGGGATGGGACAGAATGAGCACGTACTAAATAGTCCTCCAATAAAAAATAACAAAAAATGATTTATCTCACATTATTCACACATCAATAATGTCAAATTTATATTCATATAACTTACATCATAAATAATAATAGATATTAAAAAAATAAATATTAAACTTTTTTTTGGAAGGCAAATAAATATTAAATTTCATTTAGAATTAGTGATTCAATTTATTTAGATTTCATATAAAATTTCATTTTACATTGATTTAATTACGACACATCCTAAACTTTAATTTAGAATAGTATTTTGATTAAAATTAATAATAATAAATATTAAATAAATAAATTCGGGACAAGACAGGATTGAAAATCTTCATCCCAGGACGGGACGAGATCGGGATGAGTTTGATCAATTCCAAAATGACCAAAAAAATTGGGACAGGATCCCTTAATTTGTATGAAATGAATCCCCTTTGGAAAGAAAGATTGGGTTTTTATTGGTCATGCGACGAGAGTGAAGCAAAAAAGCAGCATATTGATTTAGTGGGGCTAAAGGTTTGTCCTTTATCGATTTTTCTTCATGATTTTCGTTAAAGATCTATCCTTTTTCATTCCTTCTTCAACGTTTTGGTTTGGTTTAGTTTGGGTGAGAGATTTTTTTTTTAATCTTTCATGCCTTGCTTCCAAATCTGATCCAATATGGACGAAAAGAAAAGGTTGCTCTTCTTTGGTGGCTGTTGCTTTACGATTTCATTTGTTTTGGGTTAAAAAGGTTTTCTACCTTCTAGTTTCAAAGACCCTAAGGTTAGTCCTTTCTTTTGCTTTTCAGATTCAAATTTCCTTCATTTTCTTTTCTTGCTAGGGTATTTTTGTTATAAACAGATAAAACCATATTACTTTGCATTTTGTAGTTTAAGTGATATGTTTGAATAATGAAATATGTCTAAGGTGGGGGTATTCAATTCGGGATTTGTATGGACTCTGAAGTGATATTACTCGTGGATTTTAAAAGGTTTCAAATGATTTTACAAAATCCACTGGATTTTGATGAGTTTTAAATGATTGAATTTTGTAGATTTTATAAAAGTTTGTTATGGATTTATATGGATTCTTATAAATTCAATGAATTTTTATAAATGTGTTATTAGTCATAGGAAACAATAAAAAAATCACCTACATTGTTATTCATGCCAATACAAATCGTAAAACATATCTCAAAACATCAATTAAACAATTGTTTGTATGTTACGAGAATTTTATTTCAAATTAAAAAAAATATATATTGAAGATAGTCCAAAAATAATACAAATAACTATTTTACTTCAAATTGTTATTTCCGCCACCGCCACATTTCGTCCATTTTTCTTCTTCTTCTTCTTTTTCAATCACCACCGCCACCTCGCATCCTCCTCATCCCCTTCTCTTTTTCTTTTTCTTCTTCTTATTCTTCTTCTTCTTCTCCATCAATCACCACCTCCACCTTTCATCCCACCTCCACCCATTTTCATCTTCTCTGTTCTTTTCTTTTTTCTTCTTCTCTTCCTCCTCTACTTTTTTCTCTCTTTGTTTTTTTTTTCTTTTTCTCCTATCTTTTTTTTTCTTCTTCTTTTTTTTTTTCCCTCGCGAAGGTTTTGGCAAGTGGGGAACCTCTACTCGCAGGAACCTCCGCAAGAGCGAAGAAGAAAAAAATGGGAAAAGAAGAAGAAATGAGAAAAAATAGAAAAAGAAGAAAAACAAAGAGAAAAGTAGAAGAAGAAGAAATCGGAAGGAAAAAAAAAAGAAAAAAAAATGAAGAGAGTACAAGAAAAAGAAAAAATAAGAGGAAGATAATGAAAATAAGAAGAAGAATAACAAAAAAAAAAGATCAAAAGAAAAGAGGAAGTGCGTGTGGTGGTACAGCCAGCGGTGGTAGAACATGGTGGTGTGGACGAAAGTTGTGGGGCGAGGTGGTGCTGCTCTTGTGAAGAGAGAAGAGAAAGGAAGGTGGTGGTGTCTTTGAGCAGATCACAAAAAAATGGGATGGTGGCGTCATTTAGCGGTGGTGTTATTTAACAATAGCAAATACAAATCCGTTGAAATATGAGGGGGGAATGTTGGATTTGGAATAACTCTTGTTATATATACTTTTCACTCACAAATCCTTCAAAATCCACAACTTTAACAAATTCATTAAAATCCACTAATTTTTTAATACCCCTTGATTTTGGTGGATTTTTTAAAAGCATGAATTGAATACTCCCTGATTTTGATGGATTTTAAAACAATCCTTTAAAATCGGTATTTGAATACTCCTAGATTTACATGTATAATTTTAAATCCTTAATTGAATACCCCTGAATTTTAATAGATTTCAAAAACCAACACAATCCATTAAAATTCATAATTGAATACCACCCCATAAGTGTTTGTTTATATGTTTGTAAATGTTATTGTTGCTAGTAATTTGCTACAGATCTTCAATCCCACGTAGAAGATCCATATACCTTAGAGAGTCATCAACCATCCTCCAAGACAAAGATTTATCCTTTGACTAGATTATCGCTTTTTCAGATTTGATAAACTAGGGGTTTTGTTCACAATTTGCAATTTGATTGTTATTGTTGTGGTTTCTTGGGGGATTTAATTCCCTAGTGTGCACTTTGGTTCTTTAGGGATTGGTTTCCGATACCACGAATATGAAAAAAAAAAAAAAAAAAAAAAAAAAAAAATCTAGGAATCTCAGCAATATATTGAAAGTGAAATTCATTGTTGGAAGATTTTCTTGCCCTTCAATCCAATACTTTGGACACCCATGTTTTCAAATCATTCTTTATCGTGGTTTAGGAGTGAGGAGAATATGGAAAACCCATGCTTGCCTATTGGGAAAATGTCTATGGAAGTTTGGGTGTGAGACTGTCTGCACATCAATTGGTTGCAACCAATTATGGAGTGCTGATGGGTGTTGGTACTCACAGTAACCAACAAGTTCCCATGGATGTTCCCCTTGGAAGAGCATCTCAGCCAAAGTTTATGGAGAATAGTAGCTACATGGTGGGAAATGTTGGATTGAGAGAATGAAATTTTGGAAAGATGAAGATAAGAGTAGCCTAACCAAGTAGTTTTTCAGCATTACAAACATTGAGGCAAGGAATGGCGCAATCAGACATTGGTAGGTGTTGGGAGGAATTTGCATTTGCGCAGGAAACCGTATGAATGGGAGGTGAATCAGCCGCAGTGTCTACTTGAATAAATTATTGTTTGCAACCCACTAGTAGAGGATGAATGGGTATGGTAGAAGAAGAACGACGACTTTTCAGCCATGTCTTTTGTGAGTTCATGTTTCATTTTTTGGGCTGAACAACAACACTAGTCGGTCTTGATAGGGTGTGTAGGAATTTGTAAGGTTTCCTGCTAGAATATGCATTTTCATTGGATTCTAATGTGATGAAAGATCCTCATGAATAATTCCTTGAGAATTATAGAACTCTATGAAAGTACTGTTGTCATATTCAGTGTCTCTATCACTCCTAAGTCTCTTAATCTTTCTATTATATTGATTTTCAACTTCAGTCAAAAATAATTTAAACATGTCAAAGGCTTCACTCTTATTTTTCATTAAGTAGACGAAGGTATAATCAGAACAATCATCAATAAATGTAATAAAATAATTAGTCCTAAGTTACTCATGTTTTTAATAATGCGCTTATTAACATGACAGAGTCTAGCATGCCAAATATTAAAAGTACACAACATGTAATCAGAGCTGGAAATTTTATTAGCTTCAACATTTAACTTAAACATTCCATCAGTGGCATACCCTTTTCCCCACAAATACATTATTCTTTGTGATAGTATATAAATCAGCCCCTATAGTTTGAGTAAGCATATCTCTCCCCTCCTCACAAAAGTGTGGTACCCCCAAGGGGTCCAAACCCAAGTCCAAACAATATCCTTATAAACTCTACCACAATGAGTTGTATAGAAGATGTGGGACTAAAATTAGAGTGAGATCCAGAGATCGAAACCAGATACACACCCATTTTCTTTTATTTTAAAAAGCCATATTTCCAACACCCGTCCCCATGGCTACACTGGTGTTGTCTATGCCAAGTTCAAGTCCAACCTGCCCCCCAAATCCATGGGTAACAGGGTGAGGATTTTCATGTATCCCAACAATATATGAAGAAGAATACAATGTCTCAAGAGTAATTTTTGGTGCCTGGTCAGAGAAGTGTTAAAGATGAATGTGGTTTCATAATGTGTGTTATGGCCCTCGGTCTTCTTTGCATTCTTATTCTTGCTTAACAGTAGGCTAGCCTATTTCACTCTTCCAAAGGCAGATTCTCACATTCAACTGAATACTACAAGTTATTTTATCTTTACTTGTCTGTTTTCTTATTTGGTCGAGGACATTGTAACTTGTAAGATCTTAAAGCACCAGGGGAGATGATAGGAGAATAGAGGAGTAATGGAGAAGACATTGAAAGGAGGGTAAGAAATGTTGATTGGCTATCACTAGAGAGATCACAAGAACAATTACAACCTAAATTTATTTGAGAACCTAAATTTATTTTTTAATGAAGAACCAAATGTGATCTAGAAATCTTACCTTCCTTGCCTTGTTTAATTCAGTAGTCTCTTCCCTGTAATTCCCTCTTTTAGGGTTCTTGGTCTGTATTTTGTTGTGCGATGAATCTATTATTCCTAAATACAAACACACTCTTCACTCACTTAGACACTACTCAAACACTCACCCAGTAATGTATTACTAGGTTAATGGTATTGGATTTTAACCTAGGGCCTCCTCTCGTGGCATGACATATTTATTTAGTTGCTCTAATGTTTTTGTCCACAGGCCCCGACAAGAGGATTTGGGATCCAAACGGGACATGTCAAGAGGAAAAAACATTCTAAATGGCAACACTTATATTATAATTGGAATAAACATTTTACAATACGTTTTGGGTGTCGTGTCAGATGCTAATCAAGTTATAGAAAGGATGATTAACCACTTATTCATATTTACGAAGAAATTAACTTATTCATATTTACGAAGAAATTAACTTAAGGCATGTACACCAAAAAACTAGCATGGTGGTAAACCAATATATGAGACTATTCTCCAAATGGTTTTTATTGATAAAAAAAAATTCCTAGTCAGTGTCACATAGTTTAGATTTGTGCAACAAAGTCGAAACATCCCAAAATGTTGGTGCAACCAAGCCAAATAATCGAATACAACATCAACAACTGGTAATAGTGAAATCTATCAAGGTATTACATTTTTGCACCCACCAACTTCGTCTGAATGTGTTGTTTTTGGTATTGGTGGAATGGGTTGGTTGGACGTGCTAATTACTATTATCCGATTTGGAGAGGATTCTTGGACGGTTAAGTATCTTGATTGCAATACATTTCTATTCATCAGACCGGTCGAGTGTTTTACGACAATGTGTTCTACTGCTTGAATGTAAGAGGGAGAATAGGAATTATGATCCACAAAAGATGAATTGGACAGTTCTTCATGTACCAGACTGAGAAGGTATTTTCGAAATTTTCATAATGGAGTTAGATGGTGAGGTTTTTTCTGTCTCTATAAGTGATGTAGGGAGTTGGATTGATGAACTAGATTGGTCCAAAAAGAGATGGTGAAGAATCAAGAGTTTGCATGGATGTACATTATTTGTGAGTCACCATTCATCGTTTCGGTCACAAACATGGGATTTGAGTGATAATTATCGAAGTCGTAAATTAGACCTTTTTTTGTCTGATAATTCCCATTCTCCTCATGTTCACCTTATAATCAAAATTGTGGTGGTGGTTGTGAAGGTGTTGGAGATGTATAGTATGGTTGTGGACCATTGGTGGAAACGTTATGGTGATTGTGGTGGTGGACCTCTATAATATGGAGGGTGGTGCTTGCGATGGCTATGGTGATCGTGGTAGCGGTTGTAGTAATTATGCTATGGTTTGGTGGTGGTTGTGGTATGATAATCTTGGCAAGTAGATTTTGGGAAAGAAATGGTGAGAAATAGTTTGTAACTACTAGTGTTTTATTTGTTTGACTAAATAGAGGATCAGACGATCAATTCGTGATTTCTTCGAACTCATGCCCTATGATTGTGGGACCAACCTCTAAAATTTTAAATATTTGTATAAAGTTTTCTCTAGCTATTGCGAGCATGTGAAGAGGGGAGTTGCTACATGTACCCAACTGTTTGGCTCAATGCCCCAACTTCATTTTTTAGATTTAACTTTCAAAAAATTGTTTGGTGTACTCTACCACATTTTGTTAATCCTGAGACAACTCTAATTAGTTACCAAGAGAAGAACAATACTCATGTTGTTGATTGAGGACTTTGTAGAAAATATTCTAATTATGAGTTTTGGATGTAGGATTTTTTTGGGCTTTAAATGCAATTTTTTTCAAATTTGCTATAATAATTGCAACAATTTTTTTAAATTAATGCACTCACTTACATATTTATTTATATTTAATATGTATTTGTCTTTGATGAGCACACTATATTCTTTTGCAATTTAGATTAGATGCATAGAGAAAAGAGAATTTATTTGCAAGGTGATTTTATAAGTTTTTTAAGATGTATTTCTTATATGTATTACACATTCTACTATAGTGTTTGTTACTTGTTGTAGAACTTATAACAATGGTTAGTGTATTTTTGGCGTTTGTACACAAATTTGAAAGTTAAGAATTTGAGACTGAAGTTTAGTTTTATTAGTAACATTTATTTTTATTCTTTTGTCAAGAACAAATTAATGCTCATAAACGAGAAAATTTAACCACTAAATGGCTTTTATTGATAAAAAAAAATTAGAAAGTTTTTTACATAGTTTAAGCTGGTGCAACAAAGTCGAAACATCCCAAAATATCGGTACAACGTCAACAACTGGTAATAGTGAAATCTATCAATGCATTACGTTTTTAGCATGCACCAACTTCGCCTGGCTGTTTTGTTTTTGTATTGGTGAAATGGGTTGGTTGGACATGCTAATTACTACTATTCAACCCATCGAGGATTCTTGGACGGTTATCGTGAATGCAATAGACACTTCCATTCATCAGACACCAGTCCAGTGTTTTGCAACAATGTGTTCTACTACTTGGATATAAGAGGGAGGTGTAATTCTAGGCAGCCTAGGTTTTGCTGCCTGGGGGGCGACTTTACAATTTTGCCCCCCCCCCCCCCCCCCCCCTCTAGATAAGGTGTTTAAAGAGGGGGGGGGGGCAAAAGTGTAAAGTCGCCCTCGGGGGCAAAAGTGTAAAGTCGCCCCCCCCCCCAGGCAGCAAAACCTAGGCTGCCTAGAATTTCTGAAGAGGGAGAGTATGAACTATGATCCACAATATATGAATTAGATAGTTCTTCATGCACCACGTCAAGAAGATATTTCTAAAATTTTCATAATGGAGTCGGATGATGAGGTTTTATGTGTGTTTGTTGGTGATGTAGGGAGTTAGATTGATGTACTTGAACTAGATCGGTCCAAGAAGAGATGGCGCGCCAATGGCATGACAGCTCAACAGTTAGAGCTTGGCGGATGGTACCAGTAGGTCATAGGTTTAAACCCAGCTTGCGGCATCTTTAGTAGATTCTGAATTCTATAAAAACCCTGCTTACCTTTCAAAAAAAAAAAAAGGATGGCACAAAGTCAAGATTTTGCATGGACATACAGTATTTGTGAGTCACCCTTATCATTTTCGGTTTCAAACATGGAAGCTTCTTCGAATCTGAGAAAGTCAATCTATTTTCATGATGAAGATATTATGTTTTATTCTCTCAAGACTGGAAAACTCCATTCCTTAGGGACGTCAAACTACTCAGGTCAAGATCTACACGATACTAAGGAACGTGTTCATAGGGTCTGGTTTGAACTAAAGTGGAGGACGATGACTCAATGAAGGACATCAACTGGATTTTAAAATCTACCTCCGCTATGGTTAATTCTAAATTTTGTAACAATGAAACCCATGGGAAAGATAAACTTGCAAGCTGGGCCTCATGGTTATTGTCTCGTAAAGCCCACAAATAATATTGGCCTAAGGTTGAAAACTTGATTATGATGGATCAAATCGTGTTACATTTCAAAAACTACACTGATGATGTGGTAGGGAAAACTATGTTGTTGAAGTGCGAGTGATATACTAATGAGAATATTAAATAAACCAAGCTAATAATTGATCTAAGATCGAAATTTGGATTCGGATTTGGGTTCACATTTGTATTAGTAAATCAAAATTTGGATCAAATCGGATTTGGATATTATGTCTTCTTATCAGATTTAAATTTGGGTTTCGGATGGCTCAAAATCCACTCCATTGACAACCCTACTCGTGCTCTTTTCTTGTAATAATTTGGACTGAAAATTAAAAACAGGTTGAACTTTGGGTGACCATTGAAGTATGAAAAATGCACCCGCTAAGCCCAGTCAAAACCCAATTTTAACTTTTGAACTGCCCATTGAAAATGCTCTAACTAGTCTATTTTCAGGCAATATACATAAACTAATTCATTATTACAAACATCCAAAACTAAACATCCCAAAATGACAAGCTTTCTTGTTTCATGAAAAAACCACATACCCTCCATTATTGAATCTTGGAAGCAAAGTTCAATTGAACCACGTTATATTCATTTCAAATAAGAAACCATATCAATTTGCATGATGTAACAATCAATTATATATTTGTCTAGGGAACCATATTAGTGGGATAAACACCCTTCATTTTTTTTCTCCAATAAGTCAAAAAGCCATTAATGAATCTCTCTCTAATACGGCAAGACTCAAAGAAGTCATTGATAATGATTTTCGACCACTTTTATTAGAACTTGAAAGGAACTTGCATGCATGGAATAGAGCTTCTTGGAAACTAGGAAGGAAAAGTAGTAGTCAATAAAAGATGGGTGTGATTCATCAATTTCTTCCAGAAATTAAAGGTAAGCCAAAGTTAACTTATCTATAAAAAAAATGGTTCTCTTAATGGATCCATGCATATGTATCCACTAAAGAAGATTGATACATAAAACCATGACTTTCTGTCACATTTCCTTCAAAAATTTATCTAAGACATTTCACATGTCTTCCATGTCTCATGTAGATGAAAAAATAAAATAAATCACCTCACATGAATACTATATGAACCCAACATTTGTTTTTCTTTATACACACATGACATGATATTGATCCAAAGGAGAAGTAATCATGTGTCTTCACCAAATAACACCTCATACTTTGCATATATAGTTTTAGATGAATGGACAACAAATTGGCCTGCCTCAGCCTCACAGTGCATGTACAGATTCAATTGTTGAGCAGCCAACATCAATGGGCCTCTCCAAATCAGATAAGATTTCATTTGGTGGCCCATTTAATATATTGTTTTGGGCCCACCAATGAAATGTTTACAGTCCTTTAGAATGTCTAGATGAAATATCTATATCATTTTAATCAAAGCTAGCTAATTCATATTTTTCTTACAATAAGTTTGAACTGATATACTTGACATTTTGCAAAGTTCCGAGTTCTCACACTATCACGAATTGCTCGACATGTAAGAACACGAAATTTCTATGAAACATACTCCAACGATCTGGAAGTATATAACCTAACCTAAGTGCGCACCTTTCTATTTTTAAGGAAAAATGCGGTTTTGACTAAGTTAGTACCACTAGCTGGTCATGGACGTGTTGTGCATGCTAGAAGATAATATTATATATTTCTAACAATAATTTCAACTAAATTATTGTCGACCAGATCATGACTACATTGAATTTTGTAGCAGTTTGGGTAAGTATGCTTGGAATACAACTTTTAATTGTCGATTAGAAGACCTTTAGTTTAGATTCTCAAATCTGTAGAGACTACATGATTGACAAAAAAAAAATTGTTAGATTTGGTTGAAAAATCAGTAGGGACTATAAGATGGAAAAGAAAAACCTATATAATTTAATAGAGACTAGGTGTCGACGCTCTCTACTTGAGCAGATTTTTCAGTATTTTTTTTAGTTTATTAGAAAATTCATTAATAAAAAAATTTATTATTAAATTTTTAAACAAAATAATTATATATAATTTTGATGGCGTATGTATAGTTTATATATAAATAAGGAGTTTCAAATAAATTATGTTTGGGAGCATAGGTTTAATTAGTCAATGTTTGAAGGGGGGATTGGTTTTATTATAAAAGTATGAAATGTGAAGAGCATTATGGAAAATCTAAAAATTATATGTAAGGGTCTTTTATAATTTATAGATAATTGGATTGATTGTAAATAGTTCAAATATAGAAGGGTAAAATGCTAAAAGTATTTTTCATTTTAATGACATAAACACCCCTTTCACCTTTTATCTACTTTTACTTTTTCTTGTAAATACCATAGAGTTTGGAGGACAAAATTGAAAACGAAAATCATATTGAAAAACATTTTTACTATTCCTACACCGTACATTTGGAGAACTTTTGTTATATTGTTTAAATTTCAATGGCAGTGTTGGGATGATAAGTACATTGAAGGTTGATGTATATGTATAAAACAACGAAAATGCTAGAAAATTAGGTTTTTGCAACTACGGTGACATGGCATGAATTTGAAAGAATGATGAAATCTTCAAAATATTTATGTGTATCTCAATGTTGCAAAAAACTTCTATGATGATAAGGTTGCCGAACCTGATTTTCTAGCGTAACTCATAGAACAATGAAGGAGTGGAGCTCATGTCATTTTCAATTTTGTCTCCATTTTACAGATTTTTGCGATCTAATTTTTTTCTTTTCTTTTCTAGAATGTATTATTGAGTGTAGATATCATCATGAACTCAGAGATCATATAGTCCTGAATGGGTGTCACCAACTCATTATTGTCATGAACAATTGGGATGAGCTCAAGTTTAGAATAAATGTCAATGCATCAATCCATGACCGAAAGAAAAAGCATGAGTTGATTTTTCCTTCGCGTGCGTACGTATCTAGACTACGATTGATTATTCATTCGAAATTGTGTACTAAAACTATTCAATTCAGTAGCCCCATTTAACCATTTGACAATCTGATGATTTTGTATTGCATGTCTTTCAACTTAAACCTTTAGATTATCAAAATATTGACCTAATTTACGCTAAGGGAACCTTAAGTCTTTCTAATTAAACTGTACATGCTCCTCCCCTAGCTACTATATTCCACTATCGTACGAGCTCAAACTTGAACTTTTAAGAGTGGATAATAGATCACCTAGCCTTTACCACTGATCAAGGATACTCTTGCCTTTCTAAAACTTGTTAGGACAAGATTTCCTGCAGAGTTTTGTTCATAAGTAATCTAGGTGTACTGGTGGGGAATTTTATTAAAGGAACCATGTTATGAAGTAAGAAATAGTGCTTTGGATAGTGAAATTTAAGAGACAGAGAGATAGGTCGATGAACAAACTTATATTAATATAGTAGTAGAAACATATAATAGAGTTCATCAAGTACGAGGGATGTATGAAGAAAGGGGAAGCAATAGCATGGTTTAGGGTGGTTGTATGTCACATGGACACACTTGTCTCTGCTCCACCTCTGCTGCTACCACCTCTGCATATATGCTTTCGAGAAAGGTTCACTAGTAGCTACTGTTTCCACTCCACATTAATCGGGCATACAGGCATGCAGAAGAGTCGTGGGGTTGTGTTGTATTGAGTAGGTAGCCAGCACATGCATGGGTCAGGTCAGTCACCATTCTTTCCCTTTCGCCATCTCATGCAACTACTCGAGGCAAGTCAAATGACTTGATACAACTTATCACATTAACCAAACAATGCTACTTAATTTAGTTCTCTCTCCCTAGCTAACTAGTTAATAACTTGTTCTCTTGGCTTCTTCTTTGTTGATCTTGCAAACAAAGTCCAAAACAGACCTTACTGGGGGTTGTGTATTCATCTCTGATCTTATCCTCATCTCATCAGGTGAGGAATAATAGCTTAAAATCTATACATGTTATGGTATTAAACAAGGAATTAGATTTGGCGAAAAATGAAAAAACTAGTGGTTCCAAGAAGATACTGTTTTGACCTGGACTGAGTACCCACCACACTGTACGTGTGGTTGATTGAGTGTGCATGCATGTGTGATTACCTAACATAACATTGCATGTATTGATCATTTGATGCATACCACTACCATTGCCATGTTATATATGTTACTTTTGTCGGTCAATTTGGAGGCATCTTGACAATTGAAGTTTGAAGAAGCGGGTGATTCATATGTATAATTAATAAGTAGAAAACTTTGATCTTTTTCCCAATATCAGAATATATATGCTATGATCGCATGACTCATTAGATTCGTTTGTATAATTGGTATAAAAATTTATCAAATTAGCAAAAGTGTGTGGCTTCCAATAATCATTCCCAGAATGTCGTGGATAATATTCCCCAAGATCATAGTCTATTATGCAAATCTTGTAGGGCTGAGTGAGCTGAGGCACGTCACCATTGATCCTAGGGCCTGTTTGGTTAGTCATTTTTTTTTAAAAATGAATTTTATTTTCTTTGTTATGTAGATTTTCACTGTTTGGGTGTCTATTTACTAATAGAAAATCAATTTTTCATAACTATTTTTCCACTACTCATGATAATTAAGTCCGATGAGAGGCCTTGGAATCGGATTCTAGAAAGCAATTTCAATTTCCATGCAACCAAACAAACCTGAAGTTAATTGCTCTATCAAAAATATTAAGAAGAAGCCAAAACAAATGTTACCATATGTATCTCAAATATTTTTAATTAAGACGCGGAACAACACATTTTGGGGAAATTGATTGGTAATAAACTTGTTGTGCTCATTATGGTCCCCAATATCATTCAACTTGCTTAAATGTAAGATTGATCAAATGCAGGAGCATACCTACTAAGGGGCAAGGCGCCCTCCTCTCCTCCCCCACTTCAAAATATTTTTAGTAAATACCTAAACTTAAAAAAATTCAATTAGATAATGTATAATACAATATGGTAATTGTTCGTTCAACCATTTCTACATGTCCTTGTTGGTATAGTGGTTGAAAGTTTAACTTTTTAGTAACTGATTTTTTTTTTAATTCCTTAACCCCTCCCACCCCACATGCCGCCACTGCTCAACCACTGCGTCATCACACATTTTGCTTATGTTTACTGATAATTACTATTCTCCATCATTGTACCTTGTCTAATTTTGTTAATTTTCAATGCAATTTTATTAATTCTAAACATTAAAAAAAATGTTTAGTTTAATAAAAACTTATTTTCGATTATCTTAGAGCGTATGATTTCTTTATAGCTATTGACAATTACTATTTCTGTCATTGTGACATGCCCCTACTTTTTGTTTTCAATGCAATTTTATATGTAATTACAAATACTTAAAAAATGAATTGTTTGTTCACAAGTAGTATAAAAACTCTAACAAAAAATATTATAAATTGATATCTAAAATAATAATTATATAACTCAATGAAAATAAATATCGTTAGCCAACTCATTCAAAATTTGAGGCTTATATAAACCATTTTTTCTACGAAATATTGAAATTGTATTAGAATTTTATTATGTTCACAAGAATTTTTTAAGCTTCAACTAAATACTTATCTGATTTTAGTTATATATTTTTTAGTTATTAAATTCATTTATCTTTGCTAAGGGTATCAATATTGTGATCTTATTAGCTTAAAATTATATTACATTAAATTTAATTTGGTTTTAACAATGTACTTTTGATAGTTATATTTTTTTTATTAGTTATTAGCACGAATTGGGAAATTTTTTATCCCGCCCTTAGTAACAATACTTCCCCTTGTAAAACTCCTAAAATTATTCCCAAGATTTTGTTCTATCCACTACTTTAATCTCTTCTCATTTCCTTCCTTTCAATCAACACATTCATCCATGCGTTATGAAGGTAGAGAAGAAGAGTTTCCTTATTTTATTTTAATTATTGGGCTATTTTTCTTCCCTGCTCCAAACAAGACCACCATATCAATTGATCTATTCAGGGTTTTGGTTTTGGTTTTGGTTTTGGTTTTGGTTTAAGTTTTGAAGAGAAGAAGAAAGAAGTAGTCATAAGCCAATGGGTGTCAAAAGAAAAAATAACCCTTAATTCTTGTATATTTCCCTCCATATTTCACTCTTCATCTCTTTGGAAAGAAAGAAAGATATTCGGTCCTCGTATCAATTGACGACCCCACACAGAACACTGGGTCCCACTCACCATCTCATCATGGCATGATCTCCACGTTGCCTCTCTGACGTCGAAAATCACGAACCATGCAGATAGGTCCCACTCCCTCTCTTTAGTTGTTGGTCTTGGTGATGGCCTGATGGGAACACCTAAGGCTTCCACGTTTTCACACACACACACACACAACTTTTCTTTGTATTCATGCATGGAAACAAACAAATTCAGTTTTTCTTCCTTCACTTTTTATGGTAAAAATATATATAATTTAATCAAACCAAAACCAAAAATAAAGACTTGTTCAGCCTTTGCTTTGTCTCTTTCTATTTTGCTTCTCTTGTTTGCTCTGTTTTCTGGGTCTCTGTGGTGGTGTGTGGCTCTGACTCTTTCTTTCTTTCTTTCTTTCTTAAATCTCTCTCTCTATTTTTTTTGTTATACAATACAATACAACGGCTCTGAAATTTCTGACCGATACTTTTGTCACAAAATCTGCGTGTATGCGTACGTTCCTACCCATTAAATACTATCTTTGAATGTAACCCAACTCACTCCCCAACCCAAGAGAGAAGTAAGGATCCTTTGATTTTTTTATTTTTAATTTTGGATTTGTTTTGGACTATTGACTTTATTACTTTGCTTATATATACCCCCTCCTACTCCTTTTGCTGTTTTCTTTATTTTGTATAGGAAACCAAACAAATCAAAACCAACCCAAGAAGAAGAGATTGGAAACAAAAACAAACACCCTTGGTTTATTTTAGAGAGACTTGGACTCCTCCTTATCTAACAATACATCATCAATTCTCTATCTCAACAAGAACAAGGTGGTGTGGTGGTGGGATTTGGGTTTTTATAGTGTGTTGTGTTGTGTTGTGGGGTTCTATCTTTTTTTATATACATCATGGCTGTTCAAGCTCATCCATATTCAGAGACCCTTGTGGGGTTATCTCATTGTGGTTTACAGCAAGATTGGATGGACTTTGGTGCTAATGGTGGTGGTGGTGGGTTTTGTGAGTTTTATCCCTCTACTGTTCAAGTTCAACAACAACAGCAGCAACCAAATCATCAAATGGTGATGCAGAATCAATGGATGATGAGAAATCAGAATCTTGGGCAAGTTGCTGATTCTTCAGAAAATGTTTCTTCTATTGGGTTTTATCAAACATTAGGTGTACAGTTTGAGAAACAGAGACAGGAGATTGATCGGTTCATTTATGTACAGGTAAGATAAAACAGAGCAATCTTAATTACCGAATTTTTTTTTTTTTTTATAGAATTATTGTGCATTTTAGATTTCCTTCAAAGGGGTTATTGATTAGGTGCTAATCTACACAATGGGTTTGTCTTAAAACAGAATGAGAGATTGAGATCAGCTTTACAGCAGCAAAGAAAGCAACAACTCTCTGTTTTATTAAACCAACTTGAATCGAAAGCATTGAATTTGTTGCGACAAAAGGATGCAGACATTGCGAAAGCGGCCAGGAAAACAATGGAGCTCGAAGAGTGTATTCGAAGAGCGGAGATGGAAAACCAAGGTTGGCAGAGAGTGGCAATGGAGAATGAATTGATGGTTGAAACATTGAATAATACATTGCAGCAAGCCAGAGAGAACGCATGTGTTTTCACTTCGGAAGCTGAGGATGCAGAGTCTTGTTGCCAATCAAGAACAGAGGAAGATGAAGGAGAAGAACAACAATCAACCCAAGCAATGAAAATGGTTTGTAAAGTTTGCAATTCTGGGAATTTGTGTATTCTATTCCTCCCTTGTAGGCATCTTTGTTGCTGCAAAACTTGTGAACCTTTTCTTGGGTTCTGCCCTGTCTGCCAATCTGTAAAGAAAGCCTATATAGAGGTGTTTATTGCATGAACATCAAGAACCAAATTTTAGGAAACAAAATCTTTTTCTTTTTTTTTAATTCATTCATTCAAATTTTTATTTATTTTTGCACAATGGGTTCTGATTATTTGTTTTTTTTTTTTTTTTTAAGTCAAATTTGCTGAATAAAGTATATGGTGGAGAAATCAAGAATCAAAAATCAAAAAGCCAAAAATGGATAGAGTCAATTATGGTGCAGTATCTGAAGAGCTTTTTTTTCAATCCGTACTAAAAAAAAAAAAAACACCCAATTCTAGCTGGCCTGGGAAAGGGGCGAGGCTGCTGCAAGCAGAAACCCAATCTTTGGCGGTGGGTGGTGGGTGGTGGGTGGTGGGTGGAGCATAGCAAGCACAGTGAGATAAACAGAAACAAAGGAGAATCATAGGTAATAGATAGACAGATATATAGATAGTACAAACAATTATCAAATCAGAGAAAGAGAAGGGACAAAGTGGTGTGGTTGGTAATAATATACAAGGAATTTCTCAATATACAATGTCACTGATGGTGTGATTTTATCAAAGCATTGATGGGGTTATTAAACCTTGCTGAAAAATGCCATTTTGGGGCTTAAGAGTTTATTGGGTTTGTATGGTTTAGGTTTGAAAATATGTTTGATTTCAAAAAATGAAGAGGAAAGAAATTGTTTTGTTTTGTAGATGTTTGCTAGATGTACTTATTATAAGCAAGAATACTTTATTCAATTAGATTTGAATGTTTAGATTGTGAATAGTGCAGTTTAAATTCTCCGCGCGAAGTAATGCATATTCAGTGTACAAGAAGAATAATTCTAGGGAGTTTGGGTTTGCTGCCTGGAGGCGAAATTACCCTTTTGCCCATCATTTTGTTGTGGTTATATTTACAGAGTGTTTAAAGAGGCAAGGCTCCCTAGAAGCACTCGTACAAGAATAGAAGTGGGATTGTTATTGGTTTTGTAGAGTTACTATGTAGAAATTGAAAAGATCATTAAACAGATATAAACTTTGTTTTGTAAGATAGAAATTGATCACGGGCAACGAATGGGAAATAGATCTTGCAATCTGCTTTTCTAGTATTTTTGTAGAAATAAACTTTTTTAACACTTTTTTTGTCATAGAGAAATCAACAATTCTAGACAGCAATTTTACCCCTTCTATAGATAATGTTTGTAATTGTGTTTTAAAGAGAATATGTGAACTTGTAAAAAAACCTAATCCTAACAAAAAAATGGTGTTATAAATAAAATGGTTAAAAACAAAAAATAAAAAAAATCAATTAAAATTTGACTAAAAAATGGCTAGCAAACCTGACTGACTAGACTTAGTGGAGAAACAATACACCACTGACCATTAAACTAAACACATAATTTGATATCTCTTTACTGGGGTGTGTGGTTTGTATGTTGCCATCAGAAAACAATAACTATTCAGTAGTGTTGATTGGGTATGATCACCTGAAATTAGACTTTCACTTGTCACCGCATTTAACTCATCTTACATTTCTATTTTGAGTAAGTATAGTCAGTCTTGTTTGGTAGTTTTTTTTTTTTTAAAACACAATCACAAACACTATTTATAAAAAGGGTTGACGTGTAAAAAACTCCAAAAAAATGCTAGCAAACAAGGCTGGTTAGAATTGTTGTTTTATTTTAGACGCTTTGGAATTAGATTTTCACTACCCTCTCCTCGTTGAAATATTTCGATAAGGTGAAGAAAAAAGGACTGGAAAACTTAGGGTATGTTTAATTTTTGGGTGTTTCATGGAAAAAGAAAAATTTTCTTCAAAAATTGAGTTTTTTGTATTTGATTTTTTCTATGATAATAAAAACTTTTTCCGTCGATAAAATGTTTTTCGCTTGAAGGGGTAAAAATGTTTTCCGCTAGATGTGCTTATAGAGCAAGAATACTTGATTCAATTAGATTTGAATGTTTAAATTATGAATAGTGCAGTTTAAATACTCCGGGGACATGTAATGCATGCTCTGTGTACAATAGTAGAAGTGGGATTGTTATTGGTTTTGGATAGTGTTAGTATATAGACATTGAAAATATCATTAAACATATATATGAAATCTAACGTATCACATAGAACTTAAAAGTTAATGGTTGAAATTCGTTTCATCTAATGGTTGAGACTTAAAGTTAGCATTTATGTTTTACCTTCAATCAACCCCTAATAAAAGTATATGGGTTCGATTCTTATACCCAATATTTTGATATTTATTTATCGAAAAATGACTTTTAAGGTCTATTTATTCATAAAATATATTATTTAGATATCATAGTTGATGTAATGACTAATTTGTGCTTATTTTTATTCTTTTATGACCAACAAATAATCTTTTATTAACTCATGTTAACTCGTAAAGTTATAAGATATTTTGACCATTCCTAAACAATTAGAAAACCTAATTTTATACTTTTATAACCAACAATGACTATTTTATTAATTATTCTAATTTATTAAATTTGCTGAATAAAGTATATGGTGGAGAAATCAAGAATCAAAAATCAAAAAGCCAAAAACAAGTGGGAAAAAATGGATAGAGTCAATTATGGTGCAGTATCTGAAGAGCTTTTTTTTTCAATTCGTACTAAAAAAAAAAAAAACCCCAATTCTAGCTGGCCTGAGAAAGGGGGAGGCTGCTGCAAGCAGAAACCCAATCTTTGGCGGTGGGTGGTGGGTGGAGCATAGCAAGCACAGTGAGATAATCAGAAACAAAGGGGAATCATAGGTAATAGATAGACAGATATATAGATAGTACAAACAATTATCAAATCAGAGAAAGAGAAGGGACAAAGTGGTGTGGTTGGTAATATACAAGGAATTTCTCAATATACAATGTCACTGATGGTGTGATTTTATCAAAGCATTGATGGGGTTATTAGACCTTGCTGAAAAATGCCATTTTGGGGCTTAAGAGTTTATTGGGTTTGTATGGTTTAGGTTTGAAAATATGTTTGATTTCAAAAAATGAAGAGGAAAGAAATTGTTTTGTTTTGTAGATCTTTGCTAGATGTACTTATTATAAGCAAGAATACTTTATTCAATTAGATTTGAATGTTTAGATTGTTTAGATTGTGAATAGTGCAGTTTAAATTCTCCACGCGAAGGGACGTGTAATGCATATTCAGTATACAAGAAGAATAATTCTAGGGAGCTTGGGTTTGCTGCCTGGGGGGTACCATTTTGCCCATCATTTTGTTGTGGTTATATTTACAGAGTGTTTAAAGAGGCAAGGCTCCCTAGAAGCACTCGTACAAAAATAGAAGTGGGATTGTTATTGGTTTTGTAGAGTTACTATGTAGACATTGAAAAGATCATTAAACACATATAAACTTTGTTTTGTAAGATGGCAATTGATCATTGTCAACGAATGGGAAATAGATCTTGCAATCTGTTTTTCTAGTATTTTTGTTTGTTTGGTTGTAAGATAGAAATTAAACACATATAGTCAGTCTTGTTTGGTTGTTTTTTTCTAAAACACAATCACAAACATTGTTTATAGAAAAGGTTGACGTGTAAAAAACTCCAAAAAAATGTCAAGAAAATGCTAGCAAACAAGGCTAGTTAGAATTGTTGTTTTATTTTAGACGCTTTGGAATTAGATTTTCACTACCCTCTCCTCGTTGAAATATTTCGATAAGGTGAAGAAAAAAGGACTGGAAAACTTAGGGTATGTTTAATTTTTGGGTGTTTCATGGAAAAAGAAATTTTTTCTTCAAAAATTGAGTTTTTTGTATTTGATTTTTTCTATGATAATAAAACTTTTTTCCGCCGATAAAATGTTTTTCGCTTGAAGGGGTAAAAATGTTTTCCGCTAGATGTGCTTATAGAGCAAGAATACTTGATTCAATTAGATTTGAATGTTTAAATTATGAATAGTGCAGTTTAAATACTCCAGGGACATGTAATGCATGCTCTGTGTACAATAGTAGAAGTGGGATTGTTATTGGTTTTGGATAGTGTTAGTATATAGACATTGAAAATATCATTAAACATATATATGAAATCTAACGTATCACATAGAATTTTAAAGTTAATGGTTGAAATTCGTTTCATCTAATGGTTGAGACTTAAAGTTAGCATTTATGTTTTACCTTCAATCAACCCCTAATAAAAGTATATGGGTTCGATTCTTATACCAAAAATTTTGATATTTATTTATTGAAAAATGACTTTTAAGGTCTATTTATTCATAAAATAAACCATTTAGATATCATAGTTGATGTAATGACTAATTTGTGCTTATTTTTATACTTTTATTAACTCATGTTAACTCGTAAAGTTATAAGATATCTTGACCATTCCTAAACAACTAGAAAACCTAATTTTATACTTTTATGACCAACAATGACTATATTATTAATGATTCTAATTTATTTATTTTTACCCTTAACCCCTCTCATCCCATACCGCTAATAGGTATCGATATTAATGATTCTAATTATGACTAACAAATTATAAGTTTTCATTAACCGACAAGG